>JADNRY010000004.1:0-600000 GCA_015501585.1 Rhodocollybia butyracea
GTCACTCTTATCCTCATACCACCTACTCGTTTCGGTCTATTTCTCTAATAGAACGAGATCTTGCTCATGGTCTGAGGCATTAAGAGTCAGGGCTCATTACAAAGCTACAATATTGTGAGTGAACTTAATCACTAGGAACTTGTACCACAATCTTAGTGGCTCATCTAACTTCGTGAAGAAGTCAACTAAGGAACCCTCACTCTGGAGCCGAATAATCCCTTACTAGAAGCCGTCCCCTCTAAGGAAGCGACTAGATTTGAGTTGATCTGGAGTTTGAGAGCACTCTACACACTTAAATTTGATCAAGATATAAATGGGCTTTGCGAAGCGCGTGAAGTTTATTACTTTCTTAAGACAACCAAGTCAGGAGGCGTCACGCTACTGATCCCGTGGGGACGTTCTACGGAGCACTGGTCTTAGCAGTCAAGTCGAGGGCAAGAAACTTGTCTTATTGAATAAATATATCTGGCTTATATACTGAGTAGAGAGAGTTTAATACAAAAAATAGATGAAACAGATACGGAGAGAGACGGAAAGAGAGTGGAACAGAGGAATCTGGCTCGGAAAGGAAACTCCAGCCTATATATGGTACACACGATAAAGAAATAGTCCATTCTTGGGTATATATCAGAGGTAAAATATGATTTCATGAGGATTAACATAGTTTTAGAGTGTTTTGACCCGAGCGAGGTTTCTCCGATTACTCCACGATTCTCCGGGGTCAGGAGTACCTTTACGCTTCATGATCACTTGCCGCCCGGTTTCCCTTGGGTGAGTTTCATTCTATTCCTCGGATAGTTCTGTCCATCCTGAGTGTGATTAACATTCTCTCAAGAAGGCCTGTTATCTAGCTTTCCAATGACACCACTTATGATAATCTCTAGCAACTGCGCTGAGTATGTACAAGTGATTCCCGATAGTCGGCTTTAATGGATAAGACCTTCCGTGTATGATTTCTAAGCTCAAATGTTTCGATTTGCCAAGGCTATCCCGGCGCGTAGCTTTCCGTAGGACCGCTAAGCATGTTTCTACCGTCCTCACAGTTGCAACCGGTGCCGCAAATAGATCTCTACGGTTTCCTCGGGATTGTTCTGGTCCATTGTTACGGACTGTAAAGTCCACATCTTAACATAGCTCGTTGGGGGTCTTAGTGCGAGGGATGCCTTCCCTCATAATTCCTTCCCTCGAGTAACACGTTGGCTTAGTACTTATCCCGCTTCGAGATGTCCTGTAGTTTAGAGAGTCTACACTCTTGGGTATAACTAGATTGATGATCTAGCGTTACATCTCCGGGCAGCCCAGGTATCCTCGCTAGCTTGGCTCTAGGCTACGCTTGTGGGCGTACCTTCACGGCTTGCTGAGTATTATTGTTAAGTTCTTTGCCTCGGCAACAGCTATCATGCTCGGGCTCCGTATAACTCTCTTATTGCATTGTATAACATGTACAAAGTGTCAAAATGTACGGTTACACGCCTTAGGCCAATTTTAGACCTAATAGCGGAGCGCTTGGGATGGAACACATGATACTACAGTAACAAATGACAATATGTGACTAACATTGTTACTTGTCATTATATCTCTTAGATAAAATGTAGCCAAAAGAATACACATCAGGAAAATACCCCCTTTACTCAAGGAGCCTTGAGCCAACCTGGATGACCCTTCAGCCAGCCTGAGGGCTGTATGGCCCCCAATGGTCATTGGGGGCCATATGGCACTCAATGCAAGGTTGATCTATTTCAATCCACTGAAGCCAACTTCAAACCAACTTCAAACCAGCTTCAAGCCAACTTCAAGCCAACTTGGGTAACTTGAGCAACTTCAAGGCAACTCAAGTCAGTCTCAAGTCAGCCTGAACTCATCTAAAGTAGTCCCAAGTCAATCTCAAGCCACCTGTGAGTAGGCAACATATTACTTCAAGAACATTCAAGTCACAACAACTAAGTGTTCAAATGATGTAATCTGTATACAAACAAAGTACAAAATAAATGATAATAACATAAGATAATAGCAAAGTTTAGCGTGAGTACAGCAATAGTAAGGGGGTACCTAGTGGATCTAGATAAGCCCTATAACAAAGAAATGGAATGAAAACTGAGGGGAATATGGCCATGATATAGAAGAGTATTTTCTTTCATTTTCTCCTGTTCTGTGCTCTTTATTATACCTTGCACCTCCCTAATTCATAGTAATTGCATAATCCTATACAATGTGACAAAAGGTGACAACAAGGTCATTCTATTGCGCCATCATACGACTGTAGTGCCTTGTAGCACCAGCCAAAGATATTTTGATGCCCAAAATTTTCACCCTGAAAAGTTGCAGGACTAAGCCTTATAGTATCCAAAAATTCTACATGTATCATTTTCTTGAACTTGTACATTCCTGTAATTGACCAGGCCTAATGTCTGTGTCTGTATTTAATAATTCAGAATGGGTGAGCATATACATTACTGTACTTGAAGATTCAAAATGTCTGAGCATGTAATGCCCTGCAAAGACACCCCAGGCTGTTAATTCTACACATTATGTAGCCCATGTACAGCTACTCCAGTAGGTGCGCCTTTTACAGACTGACAGTACATCTACAGAATACTCATATTGTTCAAGCCTTTACATGTTCAAACATGATGTTTAAATTTATCGGTATGTAGTGTCCTGTAACAGGACCTAACATTCTGGAGCTCCATGATACATGTACTGACATTCTGGCACTGCCTGTAAAGGCACTACAGGACTTTTGGGTTTTGCTGATGAAGAAGTTTCTTGAATTAACAATAATTTCAAAATAAATTTCTTACCTCAAATCGACAGTTTTCTACAATCATTGTCAGCACTTCAAGGCCACCTTCATCGGAGTCATTTCCCCCCATTTCTTTTCCACCACAAGGCGTTCCCCAAGATTCCATACCATCAACTTTGGAGTTATCAGCAGTTGAGGCTGGTATCCAGCCAGCGGAATTATCTTCCCTGGGCAGATCAAATACTAATGGAGTATCATCCAAAGAGGCGTAGTAGGTAGGCTCAGCTCTGAGATTCTTGTCAAGCACTCACCGAGTAGATAGAAATGAAGGCAAGAAGAGTCCCAAAGCACGATTGTTCAAGATCATCTCCAGTAATTGTTTGCAACTTGAATATCAGTATTTCTCTGGAGTTGAGCAGCTATTGACAGGTACTAGTTTTTTGTCTTTTTGAATCATGTCTGTTCGCAACTTTTGTTCAAAGATGAGTGCAAGTCAACACTGAGCCCAGATGTCACGACTCACCCAAAGGCTTCTACAACAGTATACTAGTGGAAGTCTGACAAATGTTTGTGTATTCCAAGGCTGTAAGGAGTCATGTCACTGGGAGGGACTCAGCAAAGCGTGAAATCCTTCTCCATGTGTTCTACTGGTAAACTCTCCTGAACTCAGAAAACTGGCCGGCAGAGCTGAACACAGTGAGTGCTTGTTCGTGGGAGTTATGCAAACCTTTCCTTTCCATTGTTCCCTCTATTGTTGTATCCCGTTGTAGATTTCATCTGACAACAAGGATGTCGATATTTGCCTTTTAATTTTGTAGAGTCACAACTCTCATGTTGCCAGCCTCTTTCCCCATACCTCGCTGTATCACTTTTCACTGTCTGTATTACTATCTCGCCAGAACGCAGAATTCACCAGTGAAAACCCAGTATATGACTCCAGTGCAGTTGTAACATTGCTTGGCAATAGGATGTTTGAAGGAATAGATGTCAAGGAAGTGCAGAGACTCTGTTGAATTGGGTGATACACAGTCTATTACATTGAGACTGATTTTTGCTGTATGTAGGTGTCAGCCTTCAATGAATATGGAAGGTTTTTTTTTTTGAGATCAATTTATTATGCGCAGAGGAGTACCTCATGATGCGCATAGAACTATCTACAGAGGCCCATTGCCTCTCTGTGCCCCCACAGTTCTGAAGGGCCCTGCAGATGGAGTGAGTGCAGAGCAACTCACTTATGCCCCCCTGCAGTCTGGCTGATCCCCAACTGTTCCTTCAGCCACCGCTGTCTCAAGGGGGCCACAACTTCACCTACTAGGTATTTTGTGTATCTATGGGGGATTTCTGCAATGTGCTCAAAGAGCTAGGTGAGGGAGCCAGTGAATATGGAAGGTTAGACTTATTTTAAACAAGCACGAGTCTTCATTTCCCATTCTCAAGACACAAACTCCAACAATGATTCAAATATTCACGATATTTGGGTATTTACGTGTAGGTATGCGAAAGGTGCTATAAAACAACCTAACAAAAACACTACCGCACCTAACCAGACTATCGATATGTAAGGGAGCGAGGGCGGGTTGTCAGAGATTCCCCGAGGGAAAGCTTTGTAATATCGGATGTATGCGCGCGACTGCTCCAGGTTCAAGACTGTAGCGCTAACGTGGGTAACTAAGCTTGGACAACTCTTAGAACTGAGTCGAGGGAAGCCCAGCTGGGTGTACATATGTACGAGGGAATGTCGGGATGTCCGAATCAATATAACCAAACCAAAACCAATAATGTGTATGTGTCCAAAACCAAATAATCAAAACCAAAACCAATACAACAAAACTAAGATTCTCCTAGGCAAACTCTGGCTCTAGCTAGAATAGTAATCTCGAGGTTTGTCAACAACCCTAGGCAAACTCTGGCACTAGCTGCTGTGACGCCGTAAAGTCCTTGACCAAACTCTGGGCCAAGCTACAATATTGTGAGTGAACTTAATCACTAGGAACTCGTACCACAATCTTAGTGGCTCGCCTAACTTCACAGGGAAGTCGACTAAGGAACCCTCACTCTGGAGCCGAATAATTCCTTACTAGAAACCGTCCCCTCTAAGGAAGCAACTAGATTTAAGGTTGATCTGGAGTTTGAGGGAACTCACACGCTCAAGACTCGATCAGATTCTCAAGTGGGCCAAAGGAAGTTTGTGAAATTCTATTACAGGCCAAATTCCGCCGAGCAAGTAATATGACAGTAAATCAAACTCCTTGAAGAAACTATCAGTCACTCCGCGGTAAAGCGTCGAGACTGGCTAACAACTTCGTGAAGCAACTAACACTTCTCCACGGGAACACGTAGAGAGGTGACCAGCTACTTACTAGGTGAAGAAACTAACAACCAACTTGTAGTTAAGTAGAGAAGCGTCACGCTACTAGTCCCGAGGACGTTCTACAGAGCTCACTTCCTAACATACAAATCGAGGGAAAGATCCTCTGAGGTGAAGGAACACAACCAATCTCGTACAGGGGAGGTGGCAAGTAACTTCGTGAAGTTTATTACTTTCTAAAGATAACCAAGTCAGGAGGCGTCACGCTACTAGTCCCGAGGGGATGTTCTACGGAGCACTGGTCTTAGCAGTCAAGTTGAGGGCAAGAAACTTTGAGGTGAAGGAACACAACCAATCTCGTACAGGGGAGGTGGCAAGTAACTTGTCTTATTGAATAAATATATCTGGCTTATATACTGAGTAGAGAGAGTTTAATACAAAAAATAGATGAAACAGATACGGAGAGAGACGGAAAGAGAGTGGAACAGAGGAATCTGGCTCGGAAAGGAAACTCCAGCCTATATATGGTACACACGATAAAGAAATAGTCCATTCTTGGGTATATATCAGAGGTAAAATATGATTTCGTGAGGATTAACATAGTTTTAGAGTGTTTTGATCCGAGCGAGGTTTCTCCGATTACTCCACAATTCTCCGGGGTCAGGAGTACCTTTGCGCTTCATGATCACTCGCCGCCCGGTTTCCCTTGGGTGAGTTTCATTCTATTCCTCGGATAGTTCTGTCCATCCTGAGTGTGATTAACATTCTCTCGAGAAGACCTGTTATCTAGCTTTCCAACGACACCACTTATGATAATCTTGAGCAACTGCGCTGAGTATGTACAAGTGATTCCCGATAGTCGGCTTTAACAGATAAGACCTTCCGTGTATGATTTCTAAGATCAAATGTTTCGATTTGCCAAGGCTATCCCGACGTGTAGCTTTCCGTAGGACCGCTAAGCATGTTTCTACCGTCCTCACGGTTGCGATCGGTGCCGCGAATAGATCTCTACGGTTTCCTTGGGATTGCTCTGGTCCATTGTTACGGACTGTAAAGTCCACATCTTAACATAGCTCGTTGGGGGTCTTAGTGCAAGGGATGCCTTCCCTCATAATTCCTTCCTCGAGTAACGCGTTGGCTTAGTACTTATCCCGCTTCGAGATGTCCTGTAGTTTAGAGAGTATGCACTCTTGGGTATAACTAGATTGACGATCTAGCGTTACATCTCCGGGCAGCCCAGGTATCCTCGCTAGCTTGGCTCTAGGCTACGCTTGTGGGCGTACCTTCACGGCTCGCTGAGTATTATTGTTAAGTTCTTTGCCTCGGCAACAGCTATCACGCTCGGGCTCCGTATAACTCTCTTATTGCATTGTATAACACGTACAAAGTGTCAAAATGTACGGTTACACGCCTTAGGCCGATTTTAGGCCTAATAACGATTTACCTCGTCGCACAATACTCTCGGATTTTGCTCTTCCGCAACAGGCAAAAGTCTGTTTGCACACACCCTTGCTACTCCTGGTCCAGCTGTGGGGTCAAATTCAGTATGACTTTGTAACAGTTGGACACCTGTCGCTTGAAGGACAATGTTTCCAATATCTTATTCCACTGCAAAACTCTTGATGCGGTGGTTTCCTACACCTCTTATGGATCTAGTTGGATGTTTTTCCCTAGTTTTCCCTTTCATGTATCTCATTCTTGACACTTGTACTATGGGTGGCACAAGGGGGTCCAAAAAAAAAATAATTAATTACACAATGCTGAAAAATATTTTAAGGCCACTGGCAGGCCAACCACCCAACCACGTGATGGTTGATTTGCCTTATATGGTAATAATCTTATCTATGGTGTGCCATACTATTACAAATCATGATATCATAGGATCACACACTGCCTACTAGTACCTATTCATATAAAGTTTTATAGCTTAATCTTCCATGGATTATCTCCAGTATATACAACTGAGGTTAATAGTACCTATGGACCCCTTGATAGCCCTCCGAATCATCAAAAATCACTGTTGAAAAAATATTTTAGTAGCCTCCCAGCACCAACCAACCACCCATTGGGGTGTAACAGACCACAATCTTAGGACCCCTTGGGGTGGCAGAGAAGTGCAATTTTTTGATAAATTGTCAATAAGTTTACGCCAGCCAAAGATTTTGCATATCTGAGGATATAGATTAATTTACAGTAGATAAAAACCCTTATCCTGAATTTCCTGTATTTTCAAAGGTTTAATTGCATGTGTCGGGCAATGTCCAAGCAAAATTGGGAAGTGCAACTGGGCACTTAGCGGCCAAAACTTTTGCCGGTTTTTGCAGTCTTTTGCTCACTATTTTGCTTCTTGTTTCATGAATACTATACGGATACTTATAGGAACTTGAATTTAAGCTGCTATTAGCATTGTGAAAAACCTTTTGAACTCATCTCAACAGTCTCAATATAGACATTCTACATGTTCCTGGCAATTGATGCAGAAGTCACACTCAATGTTCTGAACATTCTGCTTGCGATTCAAGTGTTTTTCATAAAAGGGCCCATCTGAGTAGACAGAATCATTGTAGAGTACCTAAATAATGTTACAAAAAATCATAGAATCTCTAGGTTAGCAAGAACCCATATTTTCTAGTGTTTTAAAAAAAGTTGTACTTCCTAGCTGTGAGCACTTCCCTGCCACCCATAGTATTCTCATTTGTTGTTATTGTTGTTTTTCTCGTAGGTTCTTTCTTACGCCATTCCTCAGCTTTCCTGTCCTGTGGCCATTCCCAAGCTTTCAGTGTTTCATCTTTACTTTTGTTTGTCATGCTTGCTTTCATTTTCTTTGTCCTTGTTTTGCATATTATACAATTCATTCAAACCATGACATGATGAATGTCTGTCATCGGAGCACCAGTTAATCCAAGATATGCATTTAGTGACATGCTTGTGATAAGCAAAAAGCTTAGGCTCAGGCCTATGTGGATTGCCCTTTGAATCGAAATCCATGGACAAGAGACAGGCATCAGGAAATGAATAACGTCTCGAAAAATCTACATAAGTTCTGATAAGTTCTGATAAGTTCTGTTAATACTGATAATTAACTGGTAATGATTCACATATTCACATTAATTTCTGTTAATACTGATAATCAACTGGCAATGCTTCACAAATTCACTTCAAGCCTCAAGATTACTTGAAATTATCTAAAATTATCAAATTTTAATTAGATGACTTTTAATACATAGAAATACATCAATTGCTAATTGATACACAAATAAGTAGCACTACTGAGCCCAAAAAATAAAAATAAAATGAGTCAATGTTGTAGTATGGTGTATACTAGGGTTTACAGTTCATTCAGTACATAACCTTCAATAAAGCATCCATCACATGATGCACCTCGTTAATTTGTTGACTGGGCTCTCCCTCGAGTTGTTCAATACGATTTGATTACAGAGTTGAGCATTCTCACAAAGAATCATGTCTTGTACATCCGGATCCCCGGGATTAAGTAGCCTTCAAATAAGAAATTTGAAGTCCATATTTAAATGATACGCCGTTACTACCGGCAACGGGAGTGGTGCCGGGAGCGCACAAAACTCAGCGCCAACTTACGGCAGGACATACATGTCCTTTCTTCCCTTCACCACCACCTCTTTTCACTCATTTTCTTTTTGTGCCAAGTCTCGAAGCTCTTATATCATTATAGTGTGGGTTAACAGATATGATCAACAGTATTTTAGGTTGCACGAGGCTTTGAAAGGTGCGCAACTGTATTGTTGACACCGTGGTTCTGATTCTTATTGTTTCTGCAGGATTTCCCACTTTAGGCGACTCTGTACACTAGCATTTTTGTTTATCAGCGCCTCAGTGGTCTATGCATATGATGTGAATTGTCCTGACATGACCGGTCATTGATGTGGGAAGCTACATATCTAGGTACATGGTCTCTCACCTGAATGCCATTGCTTGCTTACATTCTCCCACCTTAAACCATTTCATAGCTGCTTTTTGGTGTGTTCCTTCTGCTTTTGCTTGAATGCTATTCTTGAGCTAAGTTTTTTTTTTGCAGGTCGCTGGAGTTGGATGTTCATGGGATGTTGTTAGATGGCTTGTTATTAGAATCCAGTTTTTTGTAGCTAGTAGTTGCATGTATTTTGTAGCAATAACTATCATTCTTTGCTTTCCTGTTGTTTCTTTGAAGCTTCTTTGAGTCTTCTAAGTCCTGTCCCAATAGCATTGAATAATTGCTATGTAATGGTCTGCTATTTAAGTCTAACTTACTGTTAATTTCTGTTAATTTTGAATAATATGCTGAGGGGGGCCATGGAATTCCTTGTAATACCTCGTAAGTTTATGACTTGGGTAATTTCTGATAATTTCCGATAATTTCTGATAATTTCTGATAACTTAAGTTAAGCTGGAGTAATATTCAATACATTACTCTAGGACTGTTTTCCTGATGAGGGAAGGCTCCAAGTCTCTAATTAGAGCCAATTGGAGGAATTGGGGCATACAATGTGTACATTGGTGCTTAAGGAGAGGCGTTGTTGTGTATCCATTTGGGGAATTCAAAGAAATGAGAAATGTGATGTGATGTGTATACAGTAGATATGACGACTCAGACCCAGACAGACAAGTCGACAAGTAATGAGAGAACACATGGCAAACTGTGACACTGGAGACTACTGTTGGGGGAAACTTGAAGGAAAACATGAGTTGTTTACTCATGATTGTATGATTGATCAAATAACAGCTTTTGACGCTTGTCCAAGAACATCCACTGTGGCCACTACCATGTCTGACTGGGATACAAATCACTCACCATTTGCCCCAATGATTGGAACAAATTATATTCTCACTGCAGTTGAGCTGAATAGGCTTAAAGCCATGCTTGTTCATCCAATGGATATACTCTCTTTGTTGGAATTGGATATTGATCATGCACAGGCTACTCTGGATGCACTTTTGCATGAAAAGCAAAGAGTAAAGAGCTACGTTGATGCTCATAGAGCATTGCTCTCTCCAGTGCGCCAGATTCCTCCAGAAACGCTTACAGATATATTCGCACAATGTCTTCCTGACCCTCCGTATGGGCTTCGAGATCTCACCAAAGCTCTGCTCCTTCTGACCACCACCTGTAAGGACTGGAGCATATCGCCCTTGCTACTCCCAGATTGTGGAACTCATTACACGTTCATTTTCTGGGCCATTTGAGTATTGAGGCTTGTGGAAAGCGCGTTCAAGGTGTTATCGCCTGGTTGGAATGGTCTAGTTCTCTCCTGTTGTCCATCTCCTTGCATGGAATGTTGGATCATCCAGATGATGCCCCAAATCAAAAGAGCTTGGTTCGTTCTGTCATGAAATTCAGCCACAGATTCCAGGATGTGTACCTATCACTGCCCTCATCCATCTTATCCATTTTTGGCCAACTCGCACCACCTACTTTTGCTATCCTTGCATCTTTACGGCTGCAGGATTCTGGGGCTGTTCTAGCTCAGAGAGCTTTCTTTGGAGGTGAACGATATACCACAGACAACTATGCTCTTCTTAGCAACATTTTTCCCTGTATGCATTGTCTGCAGGCTGTTAGCCTTCAGTAGAGCTCTGCACCGTACCATATACGGTTACGGCCGTATATTTTACGGTGCCATACGGCTACAATTGGGCCGTGACCGTACCGTACAACTGTAGTTCCATGTGTCTGACGGTTACGGTACCGTAAAAGTATGGCCGTAATACAGCAATACAGTGTACGGTACTAGATAGAAAAAATTTGGGTACCATGGGTCCATAAAATAGTTACAATCAAGTTTATATCAGCGGAAGATACTCTTAGGTGTAGGTTTAATCAATTATTCCTGCTTCCAAGACAGAATATGGCAAGAATATGGGGTTGATGAGGAGTTCCGGAGATGCCGACGGTCCAGGCTCATCTCAAAGTCTCACCACCTAATAAATATATATATATACAGCTGAAAGATATGATAAACTAGTTATAAACTAGTTCCCTAAGAGATAATTGGGTTTTAAAAAATGAAAGATGTTCCTTTTAGTGAACAGGCTCCGTGTTTGCTCAGTTTATCTTGTATACCGTATTTACGGCCGTAACGGCCGTCAAAATACGGTGAATACGGCTATTTACCTTACCATAGGCCGTACCGTATCAAGATGCTTCAGAGGTCTATACGGTACGGTTCCGTAACCGTATAAACCGTCCGTATAAACCGTAAATACGGTTCCGGTGCAGAGCCCTAGCCTTCAGTTATCCATCGGGAACAACCAGTATTCATTGTTACCTTGCAATTGGCAACATTTAACCACCCTTACTATTTCAAGCGCAATGAATGCCGACCATGCTCTGGACGTTCTGGCTCAGGTTCCACAAATGCGTGCACTAGATTTGATGTCAAGGCATTTCCCACTGGAAGGACCAGGCGACTGTGCTTCTGAATAATCTGAGCAAATTGCGATTGTCATTTTTACCAACGCAGCTACTCAGGGTACTGAGGCATACTGCATTTGAATCAAAACTTCTCTCCCTGTTTGGTTGTATCCATTGTCCAGCTTTGCAATCATTCAGCTTTTTCTTGCCCTAACATGCTTCTAGTATCCAAATTAATATTTGTGTCGCTCCCATTAGTTACACTGGAGGAATTAGAGCTGGGAATGACAACAACGCCAGAGGTGTTGATGGAATGCCTGTTGCTAACTCCAAATTTGATCAGCTTTAAATTCATGGACTCTACATATTGACCCAAAGCTGTTCACTGGATTTGCCCTCTACATGACTTGCATATCATGAGTCTCACCTCTTCACCTAGTAACCCCACTCCATGTTGGCCTCGACTCGAAAGCATCCAGATCTTGAACATTAATATGGGCACGCACTCCACCCAAGAGGTATCCAGTAATTTTTTAACACTTGCAGCCTTGACAAGGTTTTTGCACAGTCGAGCCCAATCATCCTTAAAAACTTGTCATATACTTTTCCAAGCCCAGCCATCTTTTTCAAAAATGGAGCTGGATAGTTTACGGAGCCTGGAAAGGAGTGGGATGAACCTCCGCTTCTCATATCTGGACAATCCTAATGATACTGAGCCTGAGTGTAAACAAATTTCTTGGTGAATTTCTTCATGATTTTTTTTCATTGATTTTGGTGACTTGAGGGTTGCATCAGGGATAAATCTTTGAGTGCTGATTGGTGTGGCCCACAGCCCATTTATGTAACTGGCTTTTCAATATTTCCTTTCCGTCCTTCTGTCTCCTCGGCACTCACCGCCAAATGCTCATATGCACAGTGCTATCAACCAGTTGTTTTGTTGGCAAGGTTTCATTAAAGGCTTAAGCGCCGTTCGGTTGTTTCTACGACACCCCCAGTCGAGATTCAATGTTGTAGTGGTTTTAACTCCAATTGCAATTGACCCTGCCACACTGTCTCTTGATCACGATATGTGGTTCTAATTATACACCAGCTTCCTTTAACACCTCTCAACTATTTTGACCTCTGATATTTCCTTGGAATCAGATCTTACTACATCTACCATCCAACCCTGGAGAACGCTGGGGTGACTACGATGTCAGCCATACTACTTGTAATGCGGAGACACCCCTCCGTTCGAGTGACTCGTTACTCGATCCGAAAGGTGTATGGTGCTGACAGGCAACTTAAAGAAGCGGAGGGTGTTGAAAGAATAAGGAAGGTAGCGGAAATGTATCATCGAATAAAGTTTGAACTGCCCCTGCTCGTGCTCAAGCTTTTGGGCGACAGTAACGTATACCCATCTCGTGATTAGCGAAGAGAAGTGACAAAAGTTGTTTGACCCGAACACCTGCCCGAACATACATAAAGTTCAATGCCAAAACTACCTGATCATTTTACCGCGCTTTTGTTGGCCCGGTGAACGCTTTGTCTCTCTCTCTGAGTACTAGATGCAGTGCCACATTGCATCTGACTCGGAGGGAAAGAGACATGCAAAATATTGGGAGAGAAAATCACAAGTTGGATGACCTTATTTGTTATTTGAATTTGTAGGCTTCCAACGTATACATTCCTCTAGGGAGGTTCATCACTGGTGACGGAAAGGTTGTCTGAATGGTTTGATCTAAGTATTGTCTAAGTAGTACTTAGTAGGAAGTTGAAACCAGTGAGCTATGTATTAAGTTTACATACTTACACAGAACCAGAATCATTCCTTTTGGGTAGGCTCCCGAGATGGCCTTATTGGTTATTGGTCTATCTATCTTGTTTGAGAGTTCCCAAGATGTGAATTGGTTGGCTCGAACTATTCTTGAACTATTTAAACTCAAGCGATCAGCGATTAGAGCCGTGGGCCCGTGGCTTGGTTATGCATACCATCCGCCGTCTTAAAGGGGCTATTGCTACATGATAGCCGATACAAACTTCAGTATTTGAGTTTTGTCCGAGCAGGTGGTGTCCTCTCCACTTTCTCAGGCTCGGCCTAGATCAACGAAATGTGTCGAAGTTATCTCCCAAAGGTAGACTCCAAAACCTCTCGACAAGGTATGGTTAGAGCTGTACACTGCCTGACAGCGTTGCGAGCTCACACATGTTTCGTTGATTGGCGGCCCATCTTCTAGTATATTTATAGATCCGGTGAGTCGGTGACAATCATGAGTCATGTATCGCCAACAGATCAGTACAATATAACGCTTTTTTTTTAGCTTGCGCCTACCTAGTATGCATGACCTCAATTTGAGAAACCGATGCCGCAATACTTAAGGGACTCAGAGGTGGATACTCTGGCACCCCATGTTTCTTATCACCGCTATTTTCATCAGTTTATTTCTGGAAGTCCTGGTTTACGGTGAGTTTTTTCTCGATGTATATATATACCTAGTAGCGACTAGCTCATATTCTCTTTTTATTGTCTACGGATTGTCTAGGTGCTTATGTGGCAACTTTCATCAGACATGTCCGAATTCTAGTACTACGCCGGAGAAAGCTGCCCCCTCAAACATTTATCTATCTTTCCGCAGCAATTTCTCTCCTCTTTGTTGCTGCGACCGTAGTATGCAATTAAGTCAATTCAAGGGATTACAGCTGATGGAATCTTTATGCAGACTATTGTAACTGATCTCATTTTTGCGACACATATTTTTAAAAACCGCACTGAGCCTATTGATTTCTCTGGTTATGGCAAAAAGCGCGCCATTAACGATGTATGCGGTTTTTTTGCTATAATGGTTTCAGATGCATTTTTGGTGCGCCTAGTAGTTCCTTGACCGTGTTGCATAGGCATACTCAATCCCACATAGATCTATCGCTCGTATATCCTCTACAATTCTCGCCTTCGCGCTGTTGCCCTTCCTTTATCAGTGTTTGTGGTCGAATGCGGTATGTCTGTTTCCTATGTTTCATCCTCTATTAAAAGTTTGGAAGGTATGGGAATATGGAGCATAATCTCAACACTCACCCAGAAAAATGACATGGATCCCTGGACTGAGCATCCACAAAAAAGGACTCTCGCTGAAATCATCTTTGTCTGCATTTCATTTGTCATAAATGTGATGTGTACCAGTAATGACATCTTCCTATTCATTTGGGAACACGACTTACTAGAAGAATTAAAAGGTCTTATTATTGCCTGTCTATGGCGCTCCCATCGTCGACTGTTGGTCGTGGTGGTACCCAATACGCAGTCACCTCCGAGCGCGTATGTGCAGGTTGGTGCTATCATTATTAATTCTGGTGTGTCCCAGAACATTTTGACTAGCGTTTCTGGTTCAAATTGGCATATAGCTGCAATTAATCTTGTTTGGTGGGTCAGTGGTGTTGTGACCTCGACTATCTCATCGCTTGTGTACGAATTGTTCACTTGTTTGGTCAGTCTCGATGTTAAACTAAGCTATTACAACCTTACTGAAGTATACTACTGACACCCTACTAGGTTGCCTGCGGCACCGTAGGTTGAGTTACATGCCGAGTTCATAGAACTTGAAGCTAATCATCTGCCATACCTTGATTAGGCCTTGATAGTAAGAAGTTCTTGAATTAACAATTTCAAAACCAAATTCTCACATCAAGCCAGTTTTCCACAATCATTGTCAGCGCTTCGAGTCCACCTTCATCGGAGTCATCCGCCCTCGTTTCTATGCCACCACTAGACTTTCCTCAAGATTCCATATCATCGACAGACTTATCAGTGGCAGACGATATGTTGGAGGCTGGTATGCAGTCGGCAGAATTATCTTCCCTGGACAGATCAAACAATGAGGTGCCATCCAAAGAGGTGTAGTAGGTACTCATTCTGCTCTGCGAAGTTGTCAGGCACTTATGATGAGTTAGAGACATGAAGAGTCCCAAAGCATGCCTGTTCAAGTCTTCAAGATTATCCCCCACTGACGTCGAAAGCAGTTACTTTGGTCTGCAAAATTCTCCTCTCATTGCCATCTTCACTCATACTCGAGCTTCCTCTTCTTGTTCGCCGAGTGTAGAGTCCCCCTCATTGGCAGCAAGGTTTCCGTTTAAGCGCCTTTGTTTCTACCAGCGGAAGTGACCCTGCTCGTGTTAAAGCGTTTGGGTGATAGTAACTTACCCATCCTGTAATCAGCGAAGAGATTGAATGAATCGTTTGACCCGAACCTGAAAGTTCAATGTCAAAACTACCTGATCCTTCATTACATATTGCGCTTTTTTTAGGACACCCGAGCGCTTTGTCTCTCTGGGTACTAAGTAGATGCCGCCGTATTGAAGAAGCGTGCAAAATTGAAAGAGCAAAATTACAAGCTCGAATATTGAATTCAATATTTGAATTTGAATTATCTTCGGCTTCCAATGTATCATCACCGAAAAGTTGTCTGAATGGTAGCGTACCGAGTTGAAGTGACCCAAAATAAGTAAGTATTAAGCTTAGCATACACAGAGCCAGAATCATTCCTTTTGGGTGGGCCCCCGAAGCCCCCGAGCTCCCCTGAGATGGCATTATTGGTCTATGTATCTTGATTGAGATTTTCCGAGTTGTGAATTGGTTCAAGGCTCGGTGAAACGAACTAGCGATCGGAGCCAAAGTTAACTGACCAGCGAGATAAGGTGAGAATCACTTTGGACAGAACGAAATGAGTAAATACTATATGTAAGTATATGATAATATTCAACTGATTCAGTATTGCTGTACTAGTACGTCAAGTATGAGGAGTACTTATTTGCTCATTCATTGAATAGGCGTTTTGTCAATGAAACTGATGCCGCCTTAGGTGTCAGCGTCATCTCGGCGGAGGGCAGCCTAGGTGTGCTGAAAACCATGAAATCAATTCCAGTAGTAAGTACATGTAAGTATGGCGTATACTCACACGTGCTCCGCACTGCCACCATCCGTTTATACTTCGTTTCATCATAGATAACCTTACCGTACCGACAACCACCACCGTTAGTTCTTATCGTTGCTAGTAGGCCTCGCGTCTCGCCGTTCGGAATATAACGTGGTCCTGTCAATACGTGGGATTGTCAGTGTTTCTGTCGAGACTAAACGACAGCCTTTCAGTACACAAGACTCTAAATTGAGTCGAGTCTCGTAAGGAAACGATTTGGAGCAAATTTGGAGGAGACAGAGACATACCAAGCGTAAGCAATGAGAAGGGAACAGGTGGGTGGGACTAAATTTCCACGAGGCAAAGGAATGAAGCGAGAGAGAATATGCGACTCCTGAATGAGTAAAACAGATAAGGAGCACGTGTTCGTGAACTGGCTACTTGGTTCACGCTGCGATTATCAAGGTGTACTGTACATTAAGTAGTATGTTACACTTTATGCGCCGTTGGCAACTCACGTAGCTTCAGCTGGCAGCTATGTATGTGATCCGTTTGGATTGATAGCCGACACTATTCAACTTCGGTATTTGAGAGCAGGTAAGGTGTCCGCTTAAGCTTGTCGTTCACCTTCGTTCACTCAGTGAAACATAGGTCGACTGAAAGCTGTTGTCTGGCTCAAGTCTGGCTGCCTCCTAAATGTAGACCCAAAAGCCTCTTGAGTCTTGACAAGGTATGGTCAGCCTCTGTACATTGCCCAACAGTAGTCACAGCAGTAGTAGTATAATTTATACTCGGCTCTGCTTAACAGTCCTACAAGGGAACAGCCGCACACATGTTTTGCTGATAGGCCATATTTTAGTATATCTATGGATCTGGTGACAGCTATGAATCATGTATCGCCAATAGATCAGTACGAGATAACGACTTGGATTCAAGTTGCCTCGGGGTTGGCTAACTATGCATGACCTCAATTAGCCGATGCCACAATACTTAAGGCCTTAAGGGGCAGGCAGGGGGCAGAGACTCTGGAAACCCATGTTTTTTATCACCGCCCTTTTCATCGGTACATTCCTGGAGGTCCTGGTTTACGGTGAGCTTTTCCTCAGTGTATGTGTGCCTAGTACTAGCTCTTACATCCTCCCTGGATTGTCTAGGTGCTTACGTGGCAACATTCATCAGACATGTCCGAATTCTAGTGCTACGCCGGAGAAAGCTGCCCCCTAGAACATTCATTTGCCTTTCAACAGCAACTTTTCTGCTCTTTGTGGCTGCGACTGTAGTATGCAATTCGGAAAATTCAAGCGATTATAGCTGACGAAATCTTTTCGCAGATGGTTGTCACAGATTTCATTTTTGCAACACATATCTTCAAAAACCCCACTGAGCCTATTGTTTTCTCTGGGTATGGCAGAAAGCACAATATCAACACTGAATGTGGTTTGTTCTCTCTGATGGTTTCAGATGCATTTTTGGTGCGCTGAGTAGTTCCTTGGCCGCGTTGCATACATACTCAATCCCACGTAGATCTATCGCTCATATATCCTCTACAACTCTCGTCTTCGTGTTGTTGCCCTTCCTTTATTAGTGTTTGTGGTCGAATGCGGTGTGTCTAAAGTTTGCTATGTTTGTTCCTCTATTAAAAGCTTCTTGGAAGGTATGGGAATATGGAGTATAATCTCAACACTCACTCAGAAAAATGACGTGAACCCCTGGACTGAGCATCCACAAGAATGGACTCTCGCTGAAACCATCTTTATCTGCATTTCAGTTGCCATGAATGTGATGTGTACTAGTAATGCCATCTTCCTATTCATTTGAGAACCGTATGACTTACTAGAAGCATCAAAAGGTCTTATTATTGCCTGTCTATGGCGCTCCCACCGTCGACTGTTGGCCGCGGGAGTACCCAACCTGCAGTCACCTCCAAGCGCGTATGCGCAGGTTGGTGCTATCATTATCAATTCCGGTGTGTCCCAGAATATGTTGGCTCACATCTCTTGGTTTAAATTGGCATTCGTAGCTACAATTAATCTTGTTTGGTGGGTCAGTGGCATTGTGACCTCGACTATCTCATCGCTTATGTATGAAGTGTTTGCTTGTGTGGTCAGTCTCAAAGATATTACCTTAGCGAGGTACTGACTACTCTACTAGTCTGCCTGCGGCACCGTAGGTTGAGTTACATACCAAGTCCATAGTACTTGAAGCTGATCTGCCATACCTTGACTACTAGGCCTTGATAGTAAGTTCTTGAATTAACAATTTCGAAATAAAATTCTTACATCAAGCCAGTTTTCCACAATCATCGTCAGCGCTTCAAGACTACATTCGTCGGAGTCATCCGCCCTCGTTTCTATACCACCACTACGCTTTCCCCAAGATTCCATCCCCAATTCGACGCTGGGATTATCAGCAGACGATATGTTGGAGGCTGGTATTCAGCCAGAATTATCTTCCCAGGAGAAATCAAATAATGGATCGCCACCCCAAGAGGTTTAGTAGGTAGGCTCTGAGCTCATTCCGCTCTGTGAAGTTTCTTATAGATGTAGTAGAATAGAGTCGTAGACACGAAGAGTCCCAAGCATTATTGTGGCTTGTGGCAGTCGGAGGCGATGTCAGTATTCCACGAGCAGTTATATTTTTCTGTCTTCTTTGAATCTCGTTTTGTATCTGCGCAAGTAGTAAGGTTATGTAACATTTTAGAGATATCTATCGAAGAAGTACCGTTCAGAGAACATCAGGTCATTTCTATGTCAAACTTTAAGCACAGGTTGGCCCGATGCCTAGAAGTCACCCGAAGGCATCAACAACGGTATTGGAGGTCCAAAGAGTGTCCGTGTATTTGGGCCGAGCTCCGAGGTTATAAGGAGAGTCATAGCTGGGGAAAGAGTTGGGAAAGAGGCTGGCGAGACATGATTTGACGATCGCGTGACCACGTGACCGCTGACAAGAGTCGGATTTGGGCGCTAGTGGAGCATCGTTCTCTTCTACGTTTTATCTGAACGTACTGTGAAACCTCTTTATAAAAGAACATGGCATCTGCACTAGGTCTCAGAGCATTCAAATCTTCAAGAACCGCGTTGGTTGTTCCCAAATTAACACGGAGTTTTTCTGCCAGTCTGTCACGTTCAGAGCACTATCCGGATGCAGATTTTGCTGTACGTGAAGTTTTCGCTCAAGTTTATCTGATAGTAATATCGCACATTCTCTGTCCTTCTAGACCTTTAAGAAAGTCACTTCGGGATCGGACGCAGAAGAACGCCTTGTCCTGGTTGACTTTTACGCCAAGTGAGCTATGTTACCGTATTAGCAGTCTATATGATCGCTAAAAAATATACTCCAGCTGGTGCCAACCTTGTCATATGTCGGCCATTCTCTTTGCATAAGGTCACTCTCTGACTGACAGTGAGCAGGCTGTCACCTATCCTCAAGCGCATTTCGGATGATCCAACCGCGAAATCGGGTACTGGTCTTCCGGTAGACGTTATCACTATCGACACCGAGTCGGCCGATGGAATGGAACTGAGCCAGAGATTCAAGGTGTGTCTTGCCTGATCGTCCGGCGTAGAATCGCGGAAACAAAGTCTATCACCCTCCATTGATAGATCCGTGCCCTCCCGACCGTAATTGCGTTCCGCAAAGGCCAAAATGTTATGCACTTTGTGGGAGCGCTTCCAGAGCCCGAGGTACGGAGTTTTCTACAAAAGGTATGAATTAGTCAAGAGGACAACAATCATCTGTCGTTGTGGCAAGTAATGAATGATTCCGGTTGTGGACATGGTGAGAGATGTTATGGCTTAATGGGATGGCCACTTGACTGATGGCATCGATGTCTTTTAAGATCCCATCCAATTCTCAAATCCATCTTGCGCTCGAGATAATTCTCAAGGGGGTTTCGGAAATATAGATTCAATGTCTTTAAATAATTTTGGTCTCCTCGACCCTCCATGTTTTCGACGAATTATAGATTGGTGTCTTTGAGCAATTTAAGCCTCTGTAGGATATGTCGTGTTGAAAGGCGAATGCCGACGTCTTTGTTCTTTGAGATAGTTCTGATTGCAGCTAAATTCCAACTGCGCTACGACTTTTGATGCCTTTTTGTTATGTTCACATGGACTTGCCGGTATAAGTAAAGCCTTGCGGCGGCTATTTAAAGAGTCAGCGCTGGGCAGTGCCTCAAAGTTTGCTTTACTCCTCTTCAACGACTTTTTGGCTTTCTTGGTTTTTTTCTTATATCTGCTCATACTCCGTCCTCTTATTGCTATACGTGTAGTAAGCGTCAGCTTTCGATAACGACTGCCAATTTATCAATCGTTTTGTCCCTAGCTGCTGCTACACTCAGGGTCAGATACCTGCGAAACAACAATTTTATCATCTAAAGGCCGACTCATATACACTTCAAAATGAGCACTCGAACAGGGGGAAGACAGGCAATGTCGGAATTGAAGCTGAGGAGACTTTTGGAGCATAATGCAAGATTAAAAGACGATCTTGCGAGGCCAAGAGTCAGGGTTAGCGAGGCCAGCGCCAGGTGCGTTTTCTTATCAGCCTTTCAATGGTACTCACAAACTAATGCGTAAAATCAACAGTCTTATCAGATACTGCAAAACTACAAAAGACCACCTGGCAAGCTGGTATATTCTTTGTCTGTTTTGTACGCTAACTCGTCGTTTGTTCCTTCTCCCACCCACAATCTCTTTCCTCTCTACCCACCATTCCTTTCCTCTCTGCAATTACCCGTCTCTCTCCCGATTTAGGTGGTATCTGTATGGGCCCAGTTGGGAAAAACGAGGATCCGTACCAGGTCCGTCTCTTGTTGCTCGCGAAACGGCGCTCAGACTAACATGATAAATCTCCCAGAAAACGGACGGGGCCAAGTGCTGTTCCGTGCAGTAATCTTCGTTGCCTGTTACTCGGACCTGTTTATCCATTAGACTTGTACCTTTACACCATTATTTACACCGCCACTATCCGCGCATCTTTCATTCCGGAATTGTAGCCCATTACCCAGCTTTGTTGTACTCATTTCCTTTCTATTCTAAATCTATCGCTTCTATCGGCGCTGCCACAACCGGAACGCACCCTTCCGACAAGCTCAAATTGATGGACATCTGTCTTCAAGTGATGCTATAGTGAAGGCTAGCATTCCGAAATCCTAAAGAGGACAAAAGCACTAGTAGGCGGGGATGGAAAAGCAGCAGGATTTATACACGAAGGAACGATAGCGACTAGTACTCGATGTCAAAGGACGCCAACGCAGTGATATGTGATGAGAATGGAATCCATAATGAAACGAGAAACGGGATATAAACAGTGCAATGAATAAGTAAGATAAAGGACAAGTGTGAACGCAAAGGACGACTGAATGGTTGGAGAAGAACGTAACGCGACTATACTGGAGTAATATAGTGACAGAAAGAAAGAAATGCAGCGTTCTTCGAGGAGAGGGTAACTGAACTCGGGTGTTCAAGGGTAATAACGAGCGTGTGGGTTCAACAAGCGGCTTGTGAACAAATCCATGCAGATTCCGAAGAGAGACCAACGCTGATCAGACAGGCTCGGAGAACTGATTCCTGCGCGTCGGTCTGTGAGCAATATCAAAAACTGGAAAAAACGAAAGGCTTACCAAAAAGAAAAAACGGACCAACTTCCTCTAACTGATTACACAACCACAAGATTGGCTTGGAGGGCTGTAGGGGTCCTCGCCCTTCGAAAGACTTCCCCAGACAGATGGCACCTTCGTTTGCGAATTTTTGTACCCGTGACGTACGAGACCGATATCGAGTGACGGACGAGGATAACAGGAAGTGAGAGATATGTTTGATTTGGTTTGAAACGCACGACCGGGATAGAAGGACGCATAAAAGGACGAGGAGGCAGAGGACGGAGAATTGCAGCAACCGATCCGATTTGAAGGGGCGGACGAAAAAGATTGTTAGGTTACAGCAGATGAGAAGACGATTTTGTTTTGTTTGTGATGCACGACAAAGTGGGGGGAGGGGGAGGGGGGGAGAAGGATGGACGATGGTGGGAGGAAGGACAAAGAGGAGAAGAACGTTAGGAAAGAACAGATAAGAAAACTTGACCCATTGCAACTTACCAGGAAGTCCTTGGTTGTCTTACAGTAGCGAATTAAGCTGGCAAAGTTTCATTAGGCAGAGCTTCATGAGACAAATGATATCGTAATACCTCGAGCTGGCCTCGCTTACTCTGACTCTAGGTCTTGCCAGATCCTCTTTCAGCCTCTGGTTGTGTTCTACCAGTCTACGCAGCTTGAGCTCTGACATGGATTGCTGAAACCATCACGAAAAATAAGCAAAAAGAGATGGAAGAGCGCAAGAAGAACAGACTTTGTGCGGCCGGGCGTTCATTGTTATTTGGGTAAAATGGATATAGAGACAGAGAGAAAACGGCCAGTTATCTACTGATAGTGCTTTCTGGAAAGCAAGAAAACGACGGCGCAGAGCAAGGCCAACCTTTTGATGGGAAAGAAAGCAGAAATCAGGGCCACCTTAGTCGCTTACATATTATGTGTTTTGGCATTTGAGCGTTTATTGGGCGCTTCTACATTACTTACCGCAATGGCCCCGTACAATCACCCAAAAGTAATCAAGTCTCCAACGAAGGGTAGATTGTTTTAATAGATTAATGTTTGATGATTGACCTCACTGTTTCTAGCCTCGAAACGTTCTCCGTTGCTCTACAGAGGACATCCAACACGGAACGTCAACAGAAATGCGCCTGATTCCCGTCTTGGCAAACATATTCAAGAGAACTCGCCTGATCGCGGTCGCCACCGCCGCCGTGTTTCTACCTACGATTACCTGTTCGATGTACCTGACCCAGTCGAGGACCAAGATGCCGACGAAGGCGAATATTTCGAACGTCCAACGTTTACTTGGGAAGACGAGGAAACTCTAGTGTCTGATTTACTTCATAACAAGCAAGTGTTTTTTTTCGTTTTTAACGCGTCGTATTCTCATGATTCTTGTAGCCATGAACAACAATCCGAAGACGGCAAGCTTATTTCTCTCGCGGACTCTATTCAATCAGCCTTTGCCGTACACTCGAAGGAACTCCTCGACGACGTCGCAGATACTCTCGTGCCAGCTGCCAATCGCGTCAAACACGCTTATCAAATACTAAACGACCAGATCGACGAATCTTACGCGTTAGGCCTACTTGAATTCGACGAAGCTTCCAAGAAAATAGAAAGTGTTGCCCTTACTAGTCAGAACGAGGTCAAAAAGGCGTATAATGCTTCGCAGGTACAACATTTTAGCTCAATCTGTGATTATATGCGCCCTGTTTTCGGTTTGTTTAACGATCTGGACCTAACTTAGGCACGTATCCGAGACTTGTTCAAACAATTGGACGAAGCTTATGCCCGACGCGACAAGCTTTGGGTGGATTTCGAAAAGGCCTTGAATGAAACCAGTGTGTTTAGTTTTACTTTAGCTTCCACATCCAAGATCTGACACTCTATAGTCAACCCCGCAATTGATAATATCAAGACTCACCCGCTTCGTATGGAACGTACACTCGTTACGCTGGAAAAGCAAAGCAAGCAGATTGCCAAAGAAGGCGGAGGAAAGGCTGCATACTTGAAACTTCTCAACAAGCTAAAGTCTGGTTGAAAACATCATATCAGAAATCGGATTGGCATCGTGCTCGCTCGCTCATTTTCACCGTTACATTTTTACTTTGCTATTTTAGGTGATCAGATAGATGAACTCTCGTAAACCTGTTGTATTTAGTAGACCTACTTTCGTTGTTGTACTATCGTTGCATGTTTCTTGTAAATGGATGCATGGACTCTTGTATCGCTTTAGTTGCACTCACATCATTATCGAAAGTCGTATCCCGGGGTGCGCGCTACAAATTCAGTACAGCTAGCAGTACAAAGGAAAAAAAAATACAACAGATTGTAGACTAAGATAATGTAAGTACTTCGAATCGTCAAGTCTATTTATAAAGCGTCTTCGAATAGCAATGTTCTAGGCTTGCTGAGCGAAGGTGCCATGGAAATCAGGGAAGGCCTAGGGGAAAAACTGAGTACACAGACACCGAGGACCAGGAAAAACGTACATTGAAGTCCCACAATTAGCGGCAGCATTACCCATGATAATACTTTCGGACACTCCGGAAATAGTATCGTTTTTGCCAAAAGCCGCAGCGTCGAACAGGTGGTCAGTCGTCTTTTCGAATGAGGCGAGCATGAGTACGCTGTCTTTCATTTTGGCCACACCGAAACGAGTGATGCCAAGGACTTCGCCCTATGAACAGTACGTAGTGAGATCATGACTTGCGAAAAGGTACGACTTGCGAAAAGGTACGACTTGCGAAAAGGTACGACTTGAAAAGGTACCAATGCACTCACCTTGTAGGACATCACATCTCCAAGCAACATGACATGTCGAGGATCAATGTTCATGTCATGCGATTTCATGGTGTACTGAATTTCATTTATGATGGTTTTGCGAGCGGCCTCGATACCCAAGACTTGAGCGACTTCGATGACATGATTTGATGTAGTGCGTTCGCCGATAACGCCTATGATACGAATTTGAGATTTGATAAGAAATAGGATAGTATGGGAATTTCGAACCTTCGGTAATCATGCACTTCTGAAGGCCATAGCCTTCGACGAGAAGCTCCTTGTCGCCTTTTGTACTTTTATCATCACTGATATTGATGACAGCTCGATGAATAGTAGACACTCCCTATACAAGAAATATGGATAACTGCGCTGAAGGAAAACGCTTCGGCTTACCTTCACTACCACGTCGTTTAGGTTCCGCTTGAGCTCTCGTAGTCGGTAGAACTTGTCTGGGCCGTCGACATATATCCGGAGCCTGTTCTTCTTGGGAATGACGGTGATTGACTGTGATATTCGCTTAAATCATATGGGATCATACAACAGCAGCAGCATACATACCTCTTGTTTGATCTTCAGCTTCTTTGTTGCAACAATTGCCCATTTAATGTCGTCCAAAGTCAATTCAAGCTGTAGCTTTTGGATAGCATCGGTGTCAATAAGTACACCAATATATGTGTACTCCGGAGCCCAAGCTTCTTCCAAAACACCAGCGATCTGGCGGGAGAAATTAGCCTTCATAACGCAGTACAAGGGACCACTCAC
The DNA here is from genome assembly GCA_015501585.1 of Rhodocollybia butyracea. Taxonomy (NCBI): domain Eukaryota; kingdom Fungi; phylum Basidiomycota; class Agaricomycetes; order Agaricales; family Omphalotaceae; genus Rhodocollybia; species Rhodocollybia butyracea. The sequence continues at coordinate 25,444 of JADNRY010000004.1, forward strand.
ATCGCCCAATAGCGTCTTTTCTAGTCGACCTTTGACGATCCGAGCAGAGGCTTCGCTGTCAGCGGTAACCAATTTACATGTGATGATAGGAGTGCTGATTGCTTTCGCGGCGTTAATGATTTCCTTGATACGTGGAACACCGAGGGTGACGTTCATAGACGCAACACCAGCAAAATGGAAAGTCTTCAAGGTCATCTGAGTACCAGGCTCTCCGATTGACTGAGCGCCCACAGCACCAACAGTAGAGCCTATGGATTACCGCCTCAGTACCCTCCGAGTCTCAAGAAAAAAGCACAAACCAGGTTCGATTTGAGCCTTGACATATTTGAAGCGGCAAGATTCCAAAAATGCCTTTAATAGTTTTTCCGTGACCTTGATTTTGTTGTTCAACGCGACCTTGGCGGAAGCTGCAGAAGAAAAAGATGAATAACCGGCACAGTCAAGAACGATATCATTGACATACCCGTAGCACCGAATGAAAGATCTGTGTGTTCGTCCCATTCATCTGAGCGCTCCAACGCATCGAACATTCCTTGATCAGTTCGAGCTCGAGCGAGCTTAGCTACTGCATTATCAATGATGAAACTCCGAACAGTCTCTATGTATGTCGAACTAAGGTCCTTGGCAAACCGTACCGAAGCCAACTCCTTGTTGATGAGGTCGACAATTTGATAAGGTAACAAAGGTGTTCCTGAGCGATTTGTTGCCTAGAGCGAGAGTTAAACATCAAACAGAGTGCTGGAGGTTAGAGTACTGACCGCAGCAGACTGCCAGGCTCGATCAAAGTCCAATGGTTGAGCATCACCTTCCAAGCATGCAGGATCCAGACCATCGTCTCCGTAACGGAACTGAACAACTCCACCGGTAGAGTTCCGCACAGACAAGTCGTATTGCGTGGTTAAGTCTTCCAACGCCTTCATTAAACGACGCTGCATGTAACCAGTCTCTGCCGTCTTAACCGCAGTATCGACAAGACCTTCACGACCAGAGATGGCGTGGAAAAGGAACTCGGTAGCGACCAAACCCGAATAGAAACTATTGCGAACAAAGCCTTTAGAAGGAGGCTCCTTCGACCCTTTCGGGAAGTGAGGGAGTGAACGGTCCTGAAATCCATCAGGAACACGATGTCCAGCAATAATCTGTTGCCCGACACAAGCGACCATTTGAGAAACGTTGATGACCGAACCTTTACAAGTTCGTTAGTGCAAGTTTAGATTGATAGTGAAAACCATACCTTTGGAACCACAGGTAGCCATAATGAGCGGAGCGTTCTGACGACTCAACTCCTTCATACAAATTTGTCCTACCTCTTCACGAACTTTGGAAAGGACAGAAGATATTTCCGCTTCCAAAGTCTGCTCTTGATCACAACCAGGTTTGTTCTCAAGCTCTCCCTTTTTCGCTCGTTCGATGAGATTCTGGCATTTTGCATACGCTTGTTCAACTAGGTCATTCTTGCGAGCAGAGAGTTCTGGTCCAGGAATGACGTCGTTGATACCGAGTGAAAACCCGTAATTTGCTGCGGAAACAAGTAAAAAACCAGTTATCGAAGGAATGCAGAAAAAGCGACATACCCAACCAACGAGCACAAAGTTTTGCGAGACGATTCATCGCTGCTGCTGCTTCATGCGGACCATAATCTCTCATGATCACTCCGAATATCGATTTTTTCTTTCCACTACCGACAACAGCCTTGTCCATCACACCACACATGACTTCGCTGTTTACGATAACGAGCCAGCCATCGTTGGGTGACATGTCCTTGGCCAGCGTCATCCTTGCGGGATAGTTTTCGGGTTTAGCCTCTTCCCAACGATGGCATTTCGATTCGACATTGACTTTAATCTGCGACTGTCGATTCGCCGCATCAGGACGTTGAAGATTTGTTTTCCTGTCCAGAGTCTGGCAGGCTTCAGGATGGTGGGAGGTGGGATATCGATCTGGAGGTCTGCGTCAGCGAGATAGCAACATATCTGGGTGAACTGTCGACGGTCGAAAAACTGGTCTTTGCGGGAGAGAAGGTAGGAAGCGGTGATAAAATCTTGGATGGCAGCGATGACGGGTTCACCATTTCGAGGTGTTACGAGGTTCTTCTCGATACTCATTAACTCTAGGGCTTCGGTTCGAGCTTCCTCGGTTTGAGGTATGTCTGAACAAAGATCAGTAGACGCAAAGAAAAGCACAAGCGAAGGTACACACGTAGGTTCATTTCGTCACCGTCGAAGTCGGCGTTGTAGGGGCCACAGACACACTCGTTGAGGCGAAATGTTCTCCATGGTCGTACTTTGACCTATGCTCGGAAATTAGCAAGTGGTGTTATCAGAGAACGATTCACGCTAACCCTATGGCACATAATCGAAAGCTAAAAAATTCGATGAGATAGAATTTGTACAATAATAGAGCATACGTACCTTGTGCAAACTAGGCTGTCGGTTGAACAGAGCAACATCTCCGTCGATGATATGTCGATCCACGATATCGCCGATAGCAAGACCAGCAGCGATAGCTTGCCGGTTACCAAACTTGAGATACTTCTTGTTCTGACCTCGAGTGACAAAGTTGGCGCCAGGATGTACGTCTACTCCGTTTCGAACTGCCAGCCTCAGTTTCTCGATGTTATGCGATGTGACGCGCTCGGGATAGGTCAAAGTTGTCGCCACCTTGATTGGCACGGCGACCTCGTCAATTCGCAAGTTAGGGTCGGGAGAGATGACTGTCCGTGAAGAAAAGTCGACACGCTTTCCCGAGAGGTTACCTCGAAAACGGCCTTGTTTTCCTTTCAGTCGTTGTACGAAACCTCGTATAGGTTTTGAATTCATGGCGGGAGGTATACCAGGAAGCTCAGAGTTGATGTACATGGCGACAGAGAGTTGGAGAACGTCCCAGTTGTCCATCACAGTCTCGATGGGTCGACCTTTTTCTAAACACTCCTTTACAATCGCGTTGCCGAGAATGATGTCCCTCAGTTTGACCGTGAGGTCGTCTTCGTTGGAGCCGGCATCCTGTGCAACGGATGGACGAATACAGGTGGGAGGGACAGAGATGTACCGCCAGAGAAACTCTTCTGGCCTACCGAACTGAGGCTGCATGCCAAGAAGTTCACAGTCCTGTGTTGATGTTAAGGCATGAAAGCTACAGATGCAGATTTACCTACCTCGTCGGATATCCTTTTGAAAAGATCCAGAACCTTAAGCGGGTTCAAGTCTTCCTGGACAGCTCTGTGGAGATACAACGCAATATCCTTTTGTCCCTCGATAGCTGGCGCAAACGATTGTTTCCACTTTTCCATTTCCTCTGCTGTTTTCTTTGCACGAAACTTGTCATGTATGATCTTTAAGACTCCACCCTTCTTTACTGCGCCATTAGTAGCGGAACAGTACGGACAATAGACAACTTTTCGAGCCAGCACGTTAACTGCTTTTGTTAAAGCCTGACGATGGATATTTTCGAGATTGGGTCGACGAAAACGCTTGATGTAATTCCGGCGATCTGTTTCTTCGAGAAGGACGCGCGCACAGGCCTAATCGAGTTTCCATTCACATAAGATTAATCATGTTAAACGCTTGACGCACTTTGCACACGCATTGTAGAATTCCGATGGTATGTTTGAAGTAACCGGGATGGAAAACGGGAACACAGAGTTTAATGTACGCGTAGTGCCCAACACAGTCCGTTGCAGACTGTCCACACGTTCCGCAAAAGGCGCTTTTATCCGATGTTCCCTGGATAACGAGTCAGGCGTTTTTGGGAACGAGTTTCTTCGATGACTCACTAGACGACGATCTAGTACACCATCTTTCACCGGAAGCCTTGTATCCGCTGTGTAGAGCTCCTTTTGGACGGCTTCGAACTCTGCAAGTTTTACGGTGTCCTGAGGATTCAGTAAACTAAACTGAATCTTCTTGCTGGATAGAAGAAAATCAGAAATGAAGTAAGAAATATGGGGATTTTTAGGACCTACATGACTTTTGGGGACTGGTGAGATACAGATTCCTTCATTCTGACCCAGTTGAGTCAACGCCTTGTGCTATAACATGGAACTCAGAAATCGAAGTTAAAATTGAAGTGTGACGTCTCTGGCTCAGCAAATGTCACGCGTCTAGAGACTTACGCGTTCAAATACCTACCACCATGTCCAGGACATCTTACGACCGGTAAATGCTTTTCTGGGTCCATTAGCCTAACAGAATACTCACACTTACCCTAGATATCTCACTGTATTTTCTCCAGAAGGCCGGCTCTATCAAGTCGGTACGTTGGGACCACCAGCTTCATCGTGAAGAATTGAATTAATTCATCGCACAGAATATGCATTCAAGGCAATATCTGGTTCTGGACACACTTCTGTAGCCGTCCGTGGCAAAGATACTTCAGTTGTCATCACACAACGCAAAGTTCCAGTAATTTCCTTTATCCTTGTTCTGGTATAGTTTTTGATCAAGTCTTTCAGGACAAGCTCTTGGATGCAACGACCGTAACACATTTATTTAGTATTACCCCGACAATTGGTTGTGTAATGACAGGGCTAATCGGTGCGCAGAGTTATCCTTTACCTTTGAACAGAAACTGACGCATCTCTCCAGCCGATGCTCGCCAGCAGATATCTCGAGCAAGAAGCGAAGCTGCAGACCATCGACACAAGTACGGATACGAAATCACGCCCGATCAGCTTGCGAGACGTATGGCAAATATCAATCAAGTGTACACGCAACGCGCAGGGATGCGGCCGTTTGGAATTGGTGAGGCATTGTTCTTCCGTTGTACGCGTCGGTCTCATGGTTCCTTTCTCAAGCAATGATCCTCATCGGTATCGATTCCGAGTTCGGCCCTCAATGCTTCAAACTCGATCCTGCAGGTTACTTTGTTGGGTTCCACGCGACAGCAGCCGGTCAAAAGCAGCAGGAGGCTATGAACCATCTAGAGAAGAAATGGAAGAAGCTTGATAATGGACGAGGCGCTGACGATCCTGTTGGTGCTGGTAACAAACTTAGTCGTGCTGAAGTTATCGAGGTACGTTTCTCTGCGATGCTCTTTCGTTCCATACATCTAACCACGCAACCACCAGATGGCAATCGAAGCCATGTCAACGGTACATGGTGTGGATTACAAGCCTTCGGAAATCGAAATCGGTATCGTGTCAACGGGTGCCGAGGAGGATGTCAAAACACAAGGACTATGGCGAACAATGGATGAGGCAGAGATTGAAAAGCACTTGTTGGCGTATGCTGAGAAGGATTAGAGAACGTCAAATATATTTTGTTTCTGTACAGAACAACAGGTATCAATAAATAAGTCTATGATCGCATGGATGCGCCGCCGCTCTGCGTCCAAACAAGTATAAGTGTTCAGAGCAACGGAAAATGACAACTCTAACGCACCAGAATCGCATCGATTTCCGTTTCTTCCAGCTGATGCACTCTTGGTTTCCAAAATTTCTCCGGGGCCTCCCAAAATTCATGGAAAACATTCTTTGATGACTCCGAAGCGGAGGTTGCCTTTGAATAAGTTTTGCTTTGGAATTCTGGCGGAGCGAATGGGTGAGCGTGAGGAGCTTCGGGGCCTAAGTAACGATGAATGAGCGCCAAATACAAGCAGAGTAAAGCAACGTACTGGAAGGCCAGCTGCGTTTGCCCAAAAACCGAATTAGCGGAGTATGTACTCGCGCAGCGAAGACACGGACAGAAGGATGCATAATGATGGTATAACGTCAAGATGGAAAAATGGCGCTCAGACGTGAAATTGCTTCAAGTTCTACGAATTTGTGATACATTCTGGATATATACAATACTACAATACTAATTACAGTCAAGCCTTTACAGACTCAAAAACGACTTGAATTCTACGATAGACCCGGTTCGTAGCCGAGAGCTGGCTCTACCTTTTGATCTGCCCTTGCTTAACCCTCGCAGCGACGCAGTCGGAAAGTCGACTAAACAGGCTTCATACTGTACACCAGTAGCCGACTTCACAGTGTATTTGCGTATAAAAGTGATGCATGAATCTTTATTCCTCGTCGGATAGATTATCCTGGTCCTGAGCCTGTTCTTGTGCCCTCATAGCTCCCACAATGTCATCCGATTCGCCTTTTTGAGCTGCTAGTCGTTGTCCTGAATATGCAAGGCATGTAAACGACCGCGATTTTCAAGCAGAAATAAAACGGAAGTACGGATTAGAATATGGATTGCTTCCTGAGTTTTGCGCTCTAGCTTAGCCAGTTTCTTGTCAGTTTCACGTTTGAGATCCCAGTTGGGTCTTTTTGGAGCGATATTGAACACGTTCTGTTGTATGTCAGATTCAGAGGTCAAGAGCCAAAGATCAACGCTCGACATACCAGTTCCTCAGCTCTTTTCTCCTCATCTTCGGCAATAACTTGTTGCGCTAGGCCCTCAACATTCTTTTCGACTGTATCCATTTCAACATCTTCGGTAGTACGTTTCTTCAACGTCCGCGACTCGGGATCGAAATTACGGTTCTTGAGGATTCCTTCACCATTACTGTCCACTTTTGAGGGTGAAATTCGTGGGCTAAAGAACGCGGATAAAATACCTCGTTGCCTTTCTTTGCTTCAACGCCAGTAATCTGGCTTTCCGTGCTTCTGAAGTCTCAGCAAGAGACATGGTGGTTGGTCGGAAAAGAGGTCCGAGTTTCACACGACTTGTTTTGTTTTTCCATGTTCCTCAACTAGAAGTCCAAAATCTTTTCCTTCTCCCTACTCAAATAAATGAACATCCTATGGCGGAACACTTGTCTCCGCGTCTTGAGGCCAAATGTTCGCGTTTTCAGCTTTTCTGCGTGCTCAAACGCGCCCCGGTCTTTGCGAATGGAAGAATTTACTCCAGATGTAATTCGTAACTTCTCAATTATTGCGCATATTGACCATGGTACGATAACGTTCTTCTGTAAAACTGCATGTAGTACTGACGGTACAAAAAGGCAAATCTACGCTGGCTGACAGGTGCGCATGTTGCATTCCTTTCCAACAAGAGGTCGCTAAAAGTTCCTCTTAGATTGCTCGAGGTCCGATTCATCGCATTTGAAACGAATCTTTCTAACAAACTTCCAGCTTACGGGAACTATCAAGAAGAAGGAATCGGGGAAGAATGAACAGGTACTAGACAAACTGAAAGTGGAAAGGGAACGCGGGATCACAGGCAAGTACTTGCATGCTAACTCAAAGCTACGGGCCTGATCTCGTTGTTTCAAGTCAAAGCGCAGACTGCAAGGTTGGTAACCTCATACTCTGAAATCTCTCGATTCTCACCGTACCTGTAGCATGGTCCATGTAGCCAATGGCAAGCCTCACCTCTTAAACTTGATCGATACCCCCGTTCGTGCCTCGATTCGTATCGTTCCCAGCCGGTCAAATTGACCATTGTACACTAGGGACATGTTGATTTTGCATGGGAAGTCAGTCGCTCACTCGCTGCTTGCCAAGGCGCCCTACTACTCGTATGTGTCGGCAAAGTACTAAATAAATGTTGAGTATTTACTAAAAGTATTGGTCAGGTAGACGCAAGCCAGGGTGTACAGGCTCAGTCGATATCCGTTTTCCATGTCGCCCAAGAAAGAGGGCTCACGATTATTCCTGTACTGAACAAGGTGCGTATCTTCTTCCTCAAATCATCGTGGTTCGTCTTATCAGTCCTCCTCAGATTGATCTCCCGGCTGCTCAACCTGAGCTTATTGCTTCGCAAATGACCGCTACCTTCGGCATTAATCCAGAAGATATTTTAGCTATCTCTGCGAAAACTGGCAAAGGCGTCGAAGCTGTCCTCCAGGCCATCATTGATCGTATTCCAGCTCCTCAATGCAAAGACGACGCTCCCGTAAAAGCATTTCTTTTTGATTCATTGTAAGTATACCCCATCTTAACCAGACTATAATAAACCTTGACATACTTTTTTACAAGGTATGATCGCTATAGAGGCGTTATTTCATTGGTGAATATCCAGGATGGTATACTCCGCAAAGGCGATAAGATTGCTTCATGTCATACCCGGAAAAAAGTACGAAATCGCAGAGATTGGGATAATGCATCCAGAGGAGGAGGCCACCGACATTCTTTGCCCTGGACAAGTTGGTTACATTGCTTGCAATATGAAAGAATCATCTGAAGGTGTGGAAGTTTGCTTAACCAGTCTACTATGTTTCATAATCCACTCAGCCCACATTGGCGACACTTTGCATCGTGTTGGGGAACCCGTACCACCTATGCCTGGATTTAAACCTTCGAAAGCCATGGTAAGCTTTTGAAATCTATGTACTGTCTGCACGCCGTCATAACGTCGAAAACAGGTTTATGCCGGTATATTCCCCATTGACACCAGTGATTTCCCAAAACTTGAAGAGTCAATCAAGAGGGTATTCGCTTTCATTATGTCTTCCTGTGGAATAGTTTGCTGACCCTTTACAGCTCACCCTGACAGACAGGAGCGTGACCGTTACTCGAGAGTCATCTTCCGCACTTGGCCAAGGCTGCCGTCTTGGTTTTTTGGGAACTCTACATATGGACGTTTTTCGACAGCGTCTCGAAGACGAATACGATGCAAATATTATAATAACTGCACCAACAGTGCCCTATAAACGTGAGTATCTGGTTACAATACCGTGTACAAGCTGTCGCTCAAGCATCGACTTAGTCGTATACAAGGATGGAAAAGAAAAATTCATCAGCAACCCCACTGATTTCCCAGATTTCAACGAGTCTTCCATCAGAGTGACTGAGGTTCAGGAGCCTGTTGTTAAAGCTTCCATCATCGTCCCCGAAGGTACTCTGTTTACTTTCTCCTTACCGTTTTAAAATTACTCACTATTTCACGTCTATCAGAATATTTTGGAGATATGATGGAACTGTGTTATTCACGCAGAGCTGAAGAACTGGATCATCGCTACCTTTCCTCTGGTCCTGACGCATCTTCATCCCGTATCATCCTGACTTGCGTCATACCGCTGAGTGAAATCGTGACCGACTTCTTTGACCAGCTCAAGGGTCGTAGCTCTGGTTTCGCCAGTTTCGATTACGAGGACGCGGGATATCAGAAAAGTGATTTGCGAAAGGTATGTATGCCACTTACATTCCACCTGGCTTGTAACCGGGAGCTCGTCTAGATGGTCTTTCTACTGAATGGTAAACCAGTCGACGCGCTAGCGCTAATTGTTCACCGTTCTGCCCAAGACACCGTTGGTAAATCTTGGGTTAAAAAACTACGTAGGGTGAATTTCTCAACTGTCTAGTTTACTCGACTCACTTTTGGCATTCGTAGACAAAGTCATCCCTCGGCAACTCTTCGAGGTTCCCATTCAGGCTGTGATAGGAAAACAGGTCATTTCTCGAGAGACTCTTCCAGCGAATCGTGCAGATGTGACAGCTGGACTATACGGAGGTAAACCAGGTCTCCCTCAGTACTTATCTTCTAGCTAACATGTTACAGGTCACTATGAACGCAAGCTGAAACATCTGAACAACCAAAAAGAAGGCAAAAAGAGATTAAAACGTATTGGGACCGTTGATCTACCTCAAGAGGCTTTCTTCGATATTCTCAAACGATGATTTTGAAAGGAATAGAAAGTATTAACAAGCTACATAGATCTACAAAGTATAATAATGATATTCACGAATTATAATATTGCTACAGCTCATTGTCCTCGTCGTCGTATGTTTCCTTGAGTAGTCGGTATATTGAGGATGGAGGGTGGTCTCCGCTGAAAGTCCGTCGATATCACCGTGGCCAAGGATAGCAGAACACTCACTAATTTGTTATGAAGACGTCCAGTAGCTCCGGACGAACATAGTCATAGTATGGGTTGACGACGTCTACCTTGTCCACCAGGTCACCCTCCTCAAACCCTAGAACCGCGCTTGGGTCACCAAAATCAAGAGCCCCATATTCGTGATAGAGGTTCCATAGCGGAGTAAGCTTGAATTGGCCGGCACAAACCACGACAGGTGTGCTATATGAGCGTGCTGCTGTTGCAGCGAGAAGAGAACCAGAAGTGGCGAACATCCCTCCATTGGCGAGGATGGCGTGAGCGCCTAGAATTACTTTGTTGACTCGTGACATGAGCGCGTATATTGAAGAATCGGGTACAAGGAATGTCGAAATTCCTGCAGATGATAAAGATTTTGCCATCTCGCGACCTCCGAAGCTAGAACGATATCAGCCTGCATCAAAGTACCGGAAAGGTAGCGTACGATGGTGCGGTTTCCGCCACGATGACGGTGTAATTTCTGTAATGCGCGGCAGACTTTAAAAAGGATTGCACAGTCTTTGACATCCCGAGTGTCAAGATAATCTCACTATCAGACCGATCAGTCGCAGCAGAAGAAAGTAGCGAGGATGATGCTTACTCGGAATGAATATGATCTTTGGCGTTTTTAGCAATATTATCATAAACCGTCTCCAGCTCGTCGAAAACATCTTGGATAGCTTCCATAAGGACCGGCTTCAGTACTCGTGCAAATGAATCAGGATCATCTGGATCGTTCTCTTTCAACGGCACCCGCGCCTCCGATTTAGGAATGACTGTCTGCCTTCTTGGTTGGCCTTGTAAAACAAATTTCGCGATCGAAAACGAGCTTTCAACTGCTGGAGGGCCGCTGGCAGTGTGATATTCTTCGCGTATGTGATGGAGAACTTTTCTGACAGTGTTTCCAACAGAGTGTTCTAAGACCATAGATGAATATAGAGAACAACTATGTTGAATATAAAGACCTTTTGGTTGAGCTTCTACAAGTCTCCGTCCCACACTGCGGATAACGTCGGTTAATTGGTCAATATTCGAGAACCGAGCCTTTGAGATGACTTGACGGAGAACCAGTAATGTTTCAAGAGCTGTGGCCCGAGATCCAACGACCTGCCTAAAGGACTTAGCCAGGTAAATGGTCTATCGCGTCTGATGGCGGATTAACGCTGACCGTCGTCGCAATCTCGAGACCAGATCTTCTACGATGCGCTGATTTGCAGCCGACTGGGGATCTGAAGCCATTTCTGAGAAAAGTAGCGGAGATATCGAGTCACAAATTCAGATAAGCGCCCATCTTCGGGATCACGAGATTCATAACGCGTCTGCGATGCGGCTATAGCGGCAGATATCTCTGGCTCCGTATATAGGTGATGCTCCAGTATAATTGGGGAGGAGTGTATCACGACTAATCAGGCGACAAAATAAATGCACTGAAGTGTGTATAAAACCACTACGACTACTTACTACAGGATGAATTTAGGCTGATCTTGGGTGAGCCATACCCTCTACAGCTCACTAGCTCCGCTTTAGTACTGGTGGAACATCTCACAAAGATATACTGTTCCGCCTGGAATAGATGCTCCGGGGAGCGTCCATTTTGAGTCTTACTCTCATTTCTCTCAGATTAAAATGAGGCTCGCACTGATTACTACGCGGCTTTGGCCGCTCCCCCTTCTCTTTGGCAACCAGCAATATATCATCACGACGGTCATGGATCTATTTACTCCTGAGCCTATCCATAATGCAACGACACCAATGGGATTTACTCATATGGGAGGTTGAGGCTGAAAATTCGGGTACTTATTTAATCACATACATACAAGTCATACGTTAAGAGGAAGACTCTATGATAAACGGAAAATCTGTGACACTCAGATCAAAATTGATCTGAGTATAAGTAGTACCAGCCGAGGTAGCTGTTAAATCCAAAAAGTTCGCAGTGCGTGATATATTACCTGCGAAGAATGTGAAGTCTCCGTCTGGAGGGTTGGTCTCATCGAGAACAAGATCGACTGTGCTGACAACCGGGAGAAAGGGAGGAGCAGTGTTAGGGGAGAATGGATCAAATACAATGATGGATGCGGTAGCCGTTGCGTCTCCACGAACCTATTGACTAGATTCAGAACTGGAAACGAAGGAACATGAAGAATTGCATACCGCCACAACGATTGTGTTAAACGTCTTGAAAGAAGGAGCGGGGAGGGAAAATCCTGCGGACCGGCTGTTATCAACGAATAGTGAATCCTGCTGAATCACCAATCCAGCGCCGTTATTATCAATCGTTATTGGGCTAGAGCCATCGTTGTTATCAATCTCAAACCAGAACTTGGAGATGGAAGTGGCTCCATTGATAGTGGCATTGAACTGGTAACGCTCGGCAGTGCCTACGTCAACTCCAACGAAGTTTATGTCAAACAAAACTTGTTCACTCCCAGACGACTCTACGGAGCATCCAGTGGATGGACAGAATGATCCCTCTCGGTCTGCCCAGAATAGTGTTACTGTCGCACTTGAGCTCGCATTAAGAACCTGATATTTATCATGAGCAAGTTATCCTACAGTTGTGGCTCCAACATACCCTTAGAGTAGTCGCCATAGAAAGTGTATCATTCCGGTAAGAAAATAAGGGCTCCGAAACAACATAATTGAAAGGCTCAGAAATTGCTTGGGTGAGAGTAACGTCGCTTGGAACAGTGTTGATCATCCTTTCAAGCAAATCTGCGCATGTTTGCGTGAAAGTATTTGAATCAAGGAGGCTGAGATACAGGACATAAACAGAATGTCACTGAGAGCTAGCCAAAATCGAACACACCTTTGCATGGTCGCATTTCCATCACTCGAGAAAATACGGAAATCCGACCTGGTCGTTACGTTGGGACCAACAACAAGGACATTTTGTGTTGTGTTTTGCAGATACTCAGACACACTAGAGCTATCTCAGAAGAAGAATAAATTGAGCAATCATGAACCCACATTGTGTTATCGAAGGCAGGAGTTGTATCAAAATCCACGAAGGCCTCTTCAGAGTCAGCTATGATGTCAGGAAAATCCACTTGTCTCACTCCCCCGAGGGTATGTCCACACGCAACGAGTGTTATCATTTCCGTTGCATTGAATCCCATCTGTCTGAAGTCCTCTGTGTGCGTGGCAAGGCTTTCTTGTGGTTGCGGCACAGTTGCCGGGCCTGCCACAGTCGCATCGATGCGTCCTGCACGAAATGGAATGAAAGGGCCTCCGCAAGTCGCAACCGCAAGTATCGCTCCCAAAGCAATGACGTCCGCCGTTCCGAAAAAAGGTGAGTTGATCAGTACCTCGGAGAAGTCATTCAGAGATGCGGCCATTCCTTCACCAACGTTCTGTCGATGCAAGTAAGATTGACAAATAAACCTGGTATTTCGACACATACTTGGGGCCTGTCGAGTTCGAATTGGATAGAAGCATCTAGTCCTCCCAATCCGTTGTCTATATCATGGGTTGACATGTCGTGATAAGCCTGGTAAGTAGGTTTTTGAACTGTACATTACTCCAAACATGAAATGATCTGGGTACTTACAATTCGAAGCCACTGCGCTGCTACAGTCGTATCATCACGCGCTGAGCATCCTGCCACCAAGATGGATAGAGGGCCTTCGAAGAGCTGTTTGTCCGCCCAGCCTAACAGAGCATTAGGCCACTGGAAGGTCGAGGTACTTTGGGCGTAGCTGGTGCCGACAGCGCAAACTATGGTAACCAGTGCCGCTTTGATTGGCCAGGTGCGAGAAAGCATGAAGACAAAAGATCACTAGTAGAGGTCAAAAATCGAAAGATAAGTTTCGAGGATGATCACGGTGCTTTAAGTATGTGGTACATCTGCCACAAAGTTCATGTTCGTTGAGGTACCAAGGCCGAAACTGACCACATTTTATGAATACAAGTACATATCGAGGTGACATGGACGATATATTTTGTTTCGGTCAGAGAGAAGCGTTGTGGGAACCTGGCAACCTTTCAACTACAACCTCCAGGGTCTGAAATGGTGATCCGATATCATTCCGAACCATCGTTGTAAGGGTGAGTTCCAGAGATGCACGTCTTTTGAAGTTTTGAAGTTTTGGATAGTCTAGGTAGATGAGGGCCATCCGGTAAGTATTGAGATACAGCCATCGTAACATGTCTTGCATCCCTTGTTTGAACACAACAGAATTTCATGGCCATTGTTGCTGAGAGAGAATGGGATGAATCGGAAAATTCAAATCCCGGAGATAGCTGGATGAATGTTTTCAATAGAATGAAAGATGGAATGGACATGAAGTGGATGAGAGAAGGGAATAGTTCAAAAGTGTTGCAAAGACTAGCGCTTTTGGGTCTTGATTTTATGGGTGGACCTCGGGTGATGAAGAGCCGAAATGTAAGAAACTTTTGAAGCAAACCGTCATAGATTTAGGTTAGGCCTAGGTTGCCCACCAATGATGGACATAGGTGCGAGCTCACCAGAAGTTCATCGTCTCGTGTTTTCTATTCAGGCCTTCAAGGCCACGTCCTAACTATTCCCGTTCGAAGCTTGAGAAGATGAATAGATTTGGTCTTATGCTGTTTATCCTGCGGATATTTGGATAGGATATAGATAATGGCCCAGCTAGTACAAAGCCAGATATTTGTGCGTCATTCTTTTTTGCTCGCAGTGCGACGCGCGTAGTACCAATTCCACGTCAGTTTCCTCTCTTCATTCCATTTTGTATGGAGAGTCTATTCCTGTCTGACACGCCAACTTTAAGTACCTGGATGATTCGTTCGGCAATGGCCAATACCTCAATGGCCAATACCTCGATTAGCCTCCATTGCTGTTAGATTTAGAATCGGAGATGATTATTGTCCCGCATTGTGCCACCTGCCACGTTGTTTGTGTAATTGACAGTAGGATGGGGTCCCGGTGAACTGATATTAATCATTATACATTAGGCCTAAGGAACCGGCGTTGAATGTTTGAAGTTAAACGTTGAACGTTGAACGTTGAGGAAGAGAGGAAGGAGGAGGAAGGCCAAAGCCCTTTGATGATGTCATCAATCACCAGGCGCTAGTTGGTTCTACAATTCTGCTACCTCTGCGGGCATTGAATCTTCCTCGGAAGGCTGGACTAGGCTGAACAGGTGTATTTGACTGCGCCACATTTGGGCCATTAGGCGAAAAAGCTATACTTAAAACAGACCGGCCCGTAAACGAACGTATATACCTCCCGTGCGTGGTTGCGGGCTGAAGTTCTCCCACCATGTTGCCCTCGAAAGCTGATGTAGACGATTTCATCGCAGTCGTTCCATACGCAAATGAGAAGACGGCTTCAATGTTTCTGGAGGTAGGACTTCTTGAATGAACCCTAATCTTACTAATAATATCCTTTCAAGGGTGCTAATAATATTGACGAAGCCATTGGTCAATATTTTGAAAACCCAGACAGATACTCATACACTAAGGAGGATACTAAAGATTCTAAAGAGGATACTAAGGATTCCAAAGCTACGAAACTGCAGGTCTACTCTCCTCCGCCGTATGCCCCACCTACTACCTCAAGAGGCCCGCATCGTCCTCATACAAATGCAGTGATCGAAGCTGGGCACCGGCGTGCTCGAGACGAGGTGTGCTCCGCAATCCAAAGTATGGAGTTGAGCTAATACCCTCTGGTACTTCTAGCAAGATATGCAAAACTTGCTACAGAATCTTCAGCGTGCTCATGGTGTCTACAATAGCGACATCGAACCGGAGCACGAGACAGAATATTACTGCAGCTGTGATATTCATCAATACAAGAGGAGAAAAATAGGTCGGCTTAGGGTCCAGGAAGCATGGTCAAAGGCAGTCATGTATCCAGGTCGGTACTTTCTGTTGTGAGATCAACTGATATCAAACGCTCTAACTCCATTGAGCAGGGGAGAAATTCTATCACGATTGTTATCAAAACACTCTCTTTGGCAACAATCCCTATAGATACCGTGTCGTCTCACCCTACGGCAATTATTCCTCTTGGTATAATCAAAGGCCAAGTCCACGGTACTACACCATGGCGGTCCAGCAGACTATACAGCTAAATGCGGCTCTGAATGCGGAAGCGCAAGCCGCTATAGATGCCAAAGAACCAGCGTTCGACATCTGGGCAGTCGACGAGCTTGGAACATCAATTTCGAATATGAGTTTCTCCGACAGCCCATCATACCAAGTTGATGACAAGAAGGGACCAGTTGAAAAGGGATCCACAAGTAAACGACATAGTATTGCTGGTCCTCCCACAGCCAATAATCCAGAGAGTTCTAAACTATCCAGGTTTGCCAGCTTAAAAAGGGCTGTTGTCTCCAAAGTGACTCCCAAGAGCGCAGCTGACCGGACGCACGAGTTACGATCCGCGATCCTGGATGAGGAAAATGGTAGATGGCCAGACCAGGAGTGGAGACAGATTGTGGAGGCATACCAGGAAAAGCTTGGTATAAGCAAGAAGGTGGCCTATCTTCGTCACCGCCAGCCCATCCAGTACCTCCATTTACTACGAGCGGGATACTTCGAGCCTATTCCAGTCGCTTGGGCAAACCTGAATTCCAACCCTCTGAAATTTAGCATCGAAGCTGCGGCTGGGTGGAGGGGAATCACTCCTGCCTGGAGGGGATATGAAGATACTGCTGAAGAACGTCTTTACTGGATCTTGAATCACAGAGAAGGAAGTGTTGGAATGAGGATGAAGCCAGATATAATCTCTGAGATGAATATGGCCCGGGCCAGAATGGCTACAGCGGTTGAACCTGCTCCAGCATACTATGCTCTCGATGATACTTGTCATCTCCAACACACTTCTGATGGCTACTCCAAGCAGGTCATGCCGCCTCCATTTAGAGCTTATGATAGGCCTGAAGTTTCCACAGATGACACTATGATCCTGTTAGATGTCTCTGGGTCTATGGATTTCGATCCTGTTCGACCAAATTATAACCAATATCTGATCACAGATTACAGTAGATCTACCCAGCCAAAGAACAAACGTGAGCCTGGCGCTCTTGACAGTTTCCAATATACTAACTTCACGCTATAGATGTTGCGAAAGCCATCATACGTCGCTTCACGGATGCCATGTCTAACCACGACCACAACTTCCAGGGCTACCAGCTTACCACTTTCTCAAGTGAGGCAAATTACATCGGTGTCATCAATCACGCAAATCTCAACTCAATGTGGAGTAATATCCGAATTGGGGGTGGAACCCGAGTCATGACTGGCTGGCAAAAAGTCAAGGATCTTCATTTCCAGAAGCATTCTGAATCAGCAACTCACCATCCAGTCTATGGATGGCAAGCTGGTCCAAAAACTCCCATGCTGAGGTTGCTTCTCCTCCTTGATGGTGAAGCTACTGATATGGATGAGTTCGAGCTCGATCTCCTTGGCCTTTCTTGGGTCCATGTTACAATCTTCTTGATCGGCGTCGATGGATGCCCGCATCACCATCGCCATGCTAATGAGTTGCAGAGAATCAGTGAGGTCAACCATCATGTCTCCTTTGTGGATGCACAGGGCAACACTCCTGAGCGATTTGTCACTCATGAACTGCTTAAGCGACATCTTGGCTATGATGTTTCCATGGCTGAGTTTGAGGAGTTGGAGCAACTCCCAGCATATGCACCTTGAAGACTTGTATCTGTTCTGTGTAGTTTTTCATCAACATGTTCCTTGACATTATTGTGGGACAGTGTAGTCAAGTATCTAACTATCTATTTATCTGTAACGCGATTTACTTTTACTTTTGCTAAGCTTCAAACTAGTTTTAGTCCTACTGCTGTGGAGGGTACTAAATATGTATTTACAGATCAAGTTAAAGCTACATATCCAGCAGATTTCCACACGTCCAATGACATAGTATCTCCGGATTTCAAAGCATTTTCGATGGCAACAGCTGCAAAAACGTTGTCGACGAAGCTGAAAGCACCACCCATCTTAATCAGAACATTCACCACCTCGCTATGACCTTGCCTTGCGGCCTATTTGGAAGTTAACAAGACCAACTAGATCAAGGAAACGGATTCACTCACATAATACAAACAGGTGTGCCCTAGTGCGTCTCGCTGATGCACTAATGCTCCGAAATTTAGTAGCAAATTCACTGAATCTAGATGTCCATTCAGCGCTGCAGTGTGCAAGGGGGTTCTTCCAGATCCCTCTGTGCAATTGACCAAACCTCCAGCAACCATACTCGCGGCCTCCAATGAGTTCAAGGCATTAGAGTCCGTGTTGGTATGAACACTGTTCTCAGGCTTGCCCAAACAGAATTGTATGCTCTCGATGTCATTTCTCGATGCAGCAAGATGTAAAAGCATTGGGTACAAGGCCGCCTCTGTCGAAGCAGACTCGGCTGCTGTCCATGACCAAGGTGCAGCAGCATCTGGAGCAGTCTCGTCCTGGATGATGATTTTAGGTAAGTTCGCATGAGGCGGAGGGAGTTTAGAGAGTCGACTGAAGTGTGACAAAAGACCATTGATACTTTCAAGGTTCTTTTCGACGGTAAGATTGTTTGCAGCAGGTGGGACGAGACTAGTTAGTTCGCCACGTAGTGGGACACCCATCAGATTTCGAACTTCGGAGACTGAGAGTTCTGATTTTGAAAGAAGATAGCTTAGTTTCGAAAGAGCACACTAAAGGCTCAGATTTCTTTAAAGAGCATTATAGAAGAAAGCTCAATGCACGAACCTCTGGAGTCATGTCTCCTCCTGGAACCACACCGGCTTGCAGGAGTGTCCTTCCCGTTTCATATGCGTCGGAGACAGAGCCTTTGGAGCATTGCGAAATGGCTACAACAACAACTCCACTATCACAGGCTTGCCGTAGTACATTCATAAGATCAGAGCGCTGGGGTGCGTTCCCTGCACCAAAGGTTTCCAGAACAACTCCCTTGGTGGAAGGTGTAAGGAATGCGCTCACAGTGGCTGCCGTGATGCCGGGAAACAAGCGCAAGGTAGCTATGAGTGGTTATGAAAACCCGCTAATACTTCTCAAGTTTCTAGAAAGCTCACCGACATGTGAATTCATCTCTGCGCAGGATAAAGTCAATCATGGCAAATAGAATGTGACAAAAGCATGACGAACTTTTATGAGCTTTAAAACGTCGGAGACTGGTTTGACGTATTACATCCTTCCAGTTGACCACAATATCAATACCCACTATACTCTCCATGAGAAACGGAGTTGGATTTGAGTAAGAAAGACATACCTTTCACTAGAGGAGGAAAATTAGGACTGTCAAACGCATTCAAATCATATGAGGACATTTTCGACACTCGATTTCCCCGAAAAAGCATATGGTTAAAATAAAGGCAGACCTCTGCTGTGATGTTTAGATCGAAAGTAACATTTCGCATGCACCGAAAACTCACCGGGGATGATATAATGCCCGGCAATTGTCAACGCACCCATTAGATTATCGGTAGCATCATTACGCAGCTGCGATAACGGAATCTGAGCACCGGTCAATATCTGCTTCAAATTCAGTCATGTACCTTTCAGGTGATGTTTAACACATACGACTGTCTTTCCAAGATCTTCCAACAGGAAGCTCAAAGCGCTGGCTGAGTACGCCATTGTGTCTGTTCCATGAAGGATCACAAACGCATCAAACATGTAGTTGAGTTCAATTTCCGTGGCAATACGAATCCAATCTACAGGAATGCCAATGATAAGGACCGATTCGTGAAATGAGATCGTGGTGACTCACCGCTCATCTCGACATTGCTACTGTCCAGCAGAGGATCCCACTGAGGATATGATGAGATATGTCAAAACGCAGCGGCAGAATAGCAACCTCTAACACTGCATAGCGTATTCTTTTACTACCTGTACCGCCGGGTACCGCACTTCGCGGGGTGACTAAACTCGGTAGGTGTGCTTCATACACATTGTCCGCTACTTGTACACCACCGGCGGCGGATGAGCCTTGATCTCTGTCCGAACTTAATCCAGTGCGTCCAATTGGTCGTGAAGACCGGACTAGTAAAGTTGGAAGTTGAGACGACGATACATCGGCGACACCGGTAAGCGGACTGGACCGTCCGCTGTTGCCGGAGCTCCACTGTCTGTACCCTTGTACAGACCCAGAGTGAGAGAACAGTGAGTCTTGTAGAGGGTCATGAAAACGATTTTGACTTCGCAACGTGGCAGTTAAAAAAGAAGGCTCCGTTGTAAGTCCCTGCTGTCCAAAAAGCATCCCAATAGTACCGCCAGTGTAGATCATCAATACACGCGAGGTTGAAGCTTCATCGGCGAGCTGTGGCGTAGTTAAATTCTCCCCAGAACTGTTAGGCATTACTCCCAAAAATCCGGAGTTTGGAGAACTGCGAAGTTGGAAGTGGATAAGATAATGGTAATTAATTCAATTCACGACCACGCGTCACGCGTCATCATTGGACCAGCGCTTATAATTACAATTTACAACTTACAAGCAGCGCGTCCAGAGCGCGTCCTAGCTTGAAGTTAGACCAGTTACAGCCGTGGCTCGTATCCTGCCTAAGAGGAAAAAAACAAAAACGCACAAAGCTAACGCGACGGTTTCCCTAGTAAGATGTCCATATGAATAAGACAATATATACTGGTAATAAGTTAAAGGCTCGCCTTCGAGGGGGTGCACACAGCCAGCAGCGTCATACTCTATATATCGGTGCGGTAAACCAATCAGCCAAAAAATCTAACCAATACCTAATCCGGGCAAACACGATGGAGGGGCTTCTCACCGGCACCTGCCAGACAATATGGATCGTCCTCATTTGGGTATCTTGTATAGCGAGCTTTAGCGGACTACCAATGAAAATTCCGAGTCCCTCGGAAGGTACGACAGGTACATGTGCCATTGGTGGTACCTGGCGTCTTTGCGATCTTTCGCTGCCTTCCATCTACCAAAAGTTATCATTCAGCTTGTCCGGGTCCCAACGCGACTTAATCTCGCTGGAGAAGACTAAAGATCGTGGGCCTTGGCGTATGTAGGATTGCTGATTAGGACAGCATCCGGCTGATCATTAACTGCATCAACGCTATGTACTTGATTTCGTGCATCAATACGCGTGAAAATGTCAGTCACTAGTCGGATTCGATACCAGCTTCCCCGCGGCTATCCTTCGTCGTTTCCGAAACCCAAATGATACGATGACCTACAATGACGAGGGGATCACCTGGAAAGGGATAAGTAAGAGAACTCGAGAGTCTTGAAAAATCACCTCCCTCACTTAGAATGCAGGCTATTAAAGACGTATTCGAAAAGAAGAAAGCCGAAGTACACAACGACGTTTGACGATATTATCCACTCAAAACTAATCGTAATTACAGGGAGTACCAGCTCTGGTAACCTTCATGACCGCGGGATATCCACAGCGTGACGATACAGTTCCACTACTGCTAGCAATGCAGAGTGGAGGCGCAGATATAATAGAGTTAGGGATACCATTTTCAGACCCGATAGCTGACGGTCCTGTTATTCAAGAAAGTAACACGGTGAGGTTCCAACTCGCCGATACGGAACCATGTTTAACCCAATTATTTTTTCCAGATTGCTGTTAAGAACAATAACGACTATCCTATCGTACTGGATCAGCTACGTGAGGCTCGCAGTAAAGGACTGACCGCGCCTGTCGTCTTGATGGGTAATCACGATCTTGCACGATACATAGGTTATTAACACTGACGCTTTGTAGGTTATTATAATCCAATTATGGTATACGGTGAAGACAAGGCCATCCAGGATGCATGTAAGGCCGGCGCGAATGGGTTCATCATGGTCGATCTCCCTCCTGAAGAGGCCTTGGCTTTTAGAAGAAAGTGCACCAAAGTCCAGTAAGTATTTCCTTAAGTTTGGACCAATTCAAGGATTCCGCTAATACTTCATTCCCGCAGGTTGTCCTATGTTCCTGTCATTGCGCCTTCCACAACTCCACACCGAATCAAGTTCCTGTCCTCAATAGCAGACACTTTCATGTATGTCGTGTCGAAGGTTGGTCACCATCGCCTAAACTTGTGATATCATTTCATCTGACTATGACCCGCACTAGATGGGAACCACCGGGTCGTCAGATAAAGATTCAATGAACTCTGCACTTCCCGATATCATTGCTCGTGTGCGTGAATGCGGGAGTGTGCCAGTCGCCGTTGGTTTTGGAGTATCCAACCGAGGACATTTTGACTCCGTCGCCGACGCAGGTGCAGACGGAGTCGTCATTGGTAGTCGTATCATCACCATTATCAAAGAGGCTCCTTTGGGTCAAAAGTATGAGAAAGTGGAAGAGTATATTTCCAGCATTACACTTAAAGGCCAGCCTATTAAATGTCGCCAACCTTGCCCACCGGGACTGAACACGTCAAATCTGAACATAAACAAGGATGAACTCCCAGTCACCAGCAGCATCCCCGTGTTACCTACACGCTTTGGATATTTTGGTGGGCAATACGCCCCGGAAGCCGTTGTTAATTGTCTTGCCGAATTGGAGGAGGCGCACAAATCTGCTGTGTCTGATCCTGAGTTCTGGAAGGAGTTCAGAGACCTCTATGGCTACATGAACAGGCCCTCTGAGCTTTACCTCGCAGAGAACTTGACTAAAGAAGCTGGTGGTGCAAAAATTTGGCTCAAGCGAGAAGACTTGTGAAATCATTTTGAAGTTGCTACTGCTATCAGCTTACTGAAGTTTTTCTTCAGGAACCATACTGGATCTCACAAGATCAACAACGCCATAGGCCAGGTGCGTTGTTATTCGCCATTATCTTGCTTGCTGACAAGGTGTACATAGATTCTCCTCGCGAAACGTCTTGGGAAAACTCGCATTGTCGCTGAGACTGGAGCTGGTCAACACGGTGTTGCAACCGCGACGGTCTGTGCGAAATTCGGGCTCGAGTGTGTCGTTTACATGGGTGCCGAGGATGTTCGACGACAAGCATTAAACGTTTTCCGAATTAAATTGCTTGGTGCAAAGGTCTGTGGGAGTATGATCATCTTCCTCCGCCTGCTAAAATCCTATCTATCAGGTTGTTCCTGTAAATTCAGGATCTTGTAGACTTAAAGATGCTATCGATGAGGCGTTCCGTGATTGGGTTACTAATCTTGCTACCACACACTATCTTATCGGTTCAGTCATTGGACCACATCCTTTCCCTACCATCGTGCGAGATTTCCAGAAGGTCATCAGTCAAGAGATCAAAGAGCAGCTGCTCGCTAAGCGTAGTAAACTTCCTGACGCCGTTGTCGCATGCGTAGGGGGAGGAAGTAATGCCATTGGCGCCTTTTATAATTTCATCGAGGATAAAAGCGTTCGTTTGATTGGTGTTGAGGCTGGTGGCCAAGGTAAATTCCTGAGCTATCATCGTAATTTCCACCAGATTAAGTCTATTCCCCCTAACTACAGGTGTCGATGGGGGACGCCACAGTGCTACTTTGTCAAAAGGCCAGCCTGGTGTTTATCATGGCGGGAGAACCTACATCCTGCAGTCGCTCACAGGTCAGCTCACTCCGACGCATTCGATCAGTGCTGGAATGGACTATCCTGGCGTCGGACCAGAACACGCTTGGTTGAAAGACTCTGGCAGAGCAGAATATATCGTTGCAACGGACGAGGAAGCTCTTCATGGACTCCGGCTGCTCACTCAGAGCGAGGGTATCGTGCCAGGTCTGTCTTCCCTATCTTTAGTGATAGAGATATGGATTTTATGTTTCTTCCCAGCGCTCGAATCTTCGCATGCTATCTGGAGCGCAGTACAGTTAGCTAAAACCCTTCCAGAATATGCTGATATCGTTGTAGTGAGTCGACCATCCAGTTTTCTCTCATAGAAGCTTTCTCAATCCCTTGAATAGTGTCTTTCTGGTAGGGGAGATAAAGATGCCGAGCAAATACTGCAGCTTCTACCAAGATGGACCGACAAGGTAGACTGGCTATCGATGCAAGTATAATGCCGCCGAAAACAACGACGTCATTTATATAACTAGGCGCTTACTTACTCTTTTAGATGCCGATGATAATTTGCTGATGGCCCCTCCAAAATTTTACATCGTGTACAGTGTACACAAGAGTATGCTAATCAATTAATAGAGAAATGTACAATAAATCATTAAGTAGATCATATGGCAATTCGTTTCTGCTCATCAACTCTCCAGTAAGCCTCAGGCCTCAGATTCTACTACACAGCATGAGATGGAAGTGACTCTTACGGATTTCATTGTTAATCCGAGTCCTTCTGTCCTTCTACTTTGCTTATTCTTTTGTTTCCAACAACGTCAACTCTACGGCTTGACCTTGTGCTTATCCTTTGTACGCTTCATCAACCTCAGACTCGGAATGTCGACACTGGAGACGAAGATATAGGATCGCCCTTGTATGTATGATTCTAATTTCTGATACCTCTTATTGAGCTAACCCGATATCAATAATAATGCGTGTTTCATGCCCATGTGGAGAAAGTACCCATCTGTCCCACGCAAATGAGGGTTGCGGGGGCGATTGGGTGGCTTGAGTTCGGTAATTTCACTGTTGGCACTATGGATCCTTGAATAGTACTAACTCAGTTTTGCTAGGAGTCATTGCTTGTCCATCGAGTTGTGCTTGGCGCGAGCATCACTATAGGTCTTCAACGTGGTGAGTGGTTCGTATATTACACATATCGATACTGTCTCCCGTTATTGCTGTACCTTGTATTTTATTAGAGATCACACCTGGATATGAGTGACCAACTTACGGTCGATCCAAGTGTCCTGATCTCAGTCGATTATGATACGAGTGCATTAAATGGAGATTGACAGACCCATTTCCGTTTACATTTATATTGACTGTTCATAAACAAGTTGTCTTGATTGTTGGTACGTTTGAATCTGTCTTGCAAGTGGCTACTGAGATATCTATTGATCTCTGCCAACAACGGTGAAAGACCGCGATTTTCTTATTCGGCGCAGGACCAACTTCCGTGAAACAAAGCGGCGGTAACTCGCCGCTCATCTTGGAATTGCTGCTGTACTCCGGCAGAGGATATATGAAGAGGTACTCCGGCAGAGTGCACACTGCATATGGTATACGTTTACTACCCTGATACCGCGCTTCGAGGACTAGTAGATAGAGCACATCGCGGCTACTTTTGTGCGAGGCATTGCAGATGACTTCTGATCTCTGTTCGGAGCCCGTCCAGCGCATCGAGAAGACCGGACCAGGAGTTGATAGACGAATACTTCGGTGGCTCAGAAACTAATCTGCGGACTAGGTCGACCAGTAGTCTGTACACTTGCACAAACGCAGATTTAGATAACAACAAGGCCATGAAGACGACTTTTGACTTCGCAAATAGCAAAGAGCGGTTCGGTAGGGTCTCAGCGCCCAAAAAAACATCGATAACGGCCAGTGTAGATCATCAAAACGCAAGTTGAAACTTGAAACTTCCATCATTGCCGAGGTGAGAGCTGAGGCAAAGTTGAGGCGTAGCTGGAGGTTTCTTGTCTGACTCGATTGATGCCATGAAAGAGCACGTGGATGGGTCGTATAAATCTCACTCGGCAATTGGAAATTTATCAAAAGTTTCTTCCGTTCACATCCAAGTACCTATCCAACTATCAACATGCAGGCTATCAAGGACGTTTTTGAAAGGAAAAAAACCGAAGTACGTATTAACCTTGAAAACATTACCCAAGCTAATCGGAGTCATAGGGAGCACCAGCATTGGTGACGTTTATTACCGCGGGATACCCTCAGCGAGATGATACGGTTCATCTACTGCTCGCAATGCAGAATGGAGGCGCAGATATAATAGAGCTGGGCGTACCGTTCTCAGATCCGATAGCTGATGGTCCTGTTATTCAAGAGAGTAACACAGTGAGGATCTAACTTGTCGATATGGAATGCGTTCGAGTCATATAAAATTTCGTCCAGATCGCTATCAAGAACGACATTGACTATCCTGTTGTACTAGGCCAGCTACGTGAAGCTCGCAGCAAAGGACTGACTGTTCCTGTTCTCTTGATGGGTAAGAGTGTACTTACACAAATATACTGCATATTGATTGCTGCTTTGTAGGCTATTATAATCCGATTTTGGCTTACGGTGAAGACAAAGCCATCCAGGATGCCTATGCGGCTGGTGCAAATGGGTTCATCATGGTCGATCTTCCTCCCGAAGAAGCTTTGACCTTCCGAGAAAAGTGTACAAAAGTCCAGTACGTAGTCGGATACGGCGGACTATTACATGATTCGTCTAATACTGCGTTCCTATAGGTTGTCCTATGTCCCTCTCATCGCCCCATCCACAACTCTACACCGTATTAATTTCCTGTCTTCAATAGCGGACACTTTCATATATGTCGTGTCGAAGGTTGGTGGATCGCCTAAAGTTACGATAACATTTCATCTCATTATAGCCGCACTAGATGGGAACCACCGGTTCGTCAGATAAAGATTCAATGAACGCTGCACTCCCCGATATCATTGCTCGTGTGCGTGAATACGCGAAAGTGCCTATTGCCGTTGGATTTGGAGTAGCCAACCGAGGACATTTTGACTACGTCGCCGATTCAGGCGCAGACGGAGTCGTCATTGGTAGTCGTATCGTCACCGTTATCAAAGAGGCACCTTCGGGTCAAAAGTACGAAAAAGTGGAAGAATATATTTCCAGCATTGCACTCAAGGGCCAGCCTATCAAATCTCGTTCACCTCCCGCTCCGAGACTGAGCACACCAAATCTCAATGTGAACAAGGATGGACCCCCGATTTCCAACAGTTCCGCCGATTCTACTACGTTACCTGCGCGCTTTGGAGAGTTTGGCGGGCAATACGTCCCGGAAGCCATCATGGATTGTCTTGCCGAATTAGAGGAGGCGCACAAATCCGCGATGTCGGATCCCGAGTTCTGGAAGGAGTTCAGAGGCCTTTATGGCTACATGAACAGACCCTCCGAACTTTACCTCGCAGAAAACTTGACTAAAGAGGCAGGTGGTGCAAAAATTTGGCTCAAGCGAGAAGACTTGTGAATACTTTTGTCGTCACTCCTACGACCTTACTAAGATTTTTCTTCAGGAACCACACTGGATCTCACAAGATCAATAACGCCATAGGCCAAGTAGGCTGCCACTGGTCATGATCTTGCTCTTGCTGATAAGGTGCATACAGATTCTCCTCGCTAAACGTATTGGGAAAACCCGCATCATCGCTGAGACTGGAGCTGGTCAACATGGTGTTGCAACTGCAACCGTCTGTGCGAAGTTCGGGCTCGAGTGTATCATTTACATGGGTGCCGAGGACGTTCGACGACAAGCCCTAAACGTTTTTAGAATTGAGATGCTTGGTGCAAAGGTCCGTAGGAATATGACCGTCCTCCTCCGCCAGCTCACATTTGATTTATCAGGTTATTCCTGTACATTCGGGTTCCTGTACACTTAAGGATGCTGTTAACGAGGCGTTCCGTGACTGGGTTACTAATCTTGCAAACACACACTATCTTGTTGGTTCAGTCATTGGACCACATCCTTTCCCAACCCTCGTGCGAGATTTCCAGAAGGTCATCAGTCAAGAGATCAAGGAGCAGCTGCAAGCCAAGCGCGGCAAGCTTCCTGACGCCGTTGTTGCATGCGTCGGAGGAGGAAGTAATGCCATTGGTACCTTCTTTAATTTCATTGAGGACAAAAGCGTACGTTTGATTGGTGTCGAAGCCGGTGGCGAAGGTAAACACCTGAACTTTCACTGTCCTTTTCAACAGACTGAATCCATTTTCACTCAACCATAGGTACCAATGGAGATCGCCACAGTGCTACGTTATCAATGGGCCAGCCCGGCGTTTTGCATGGTGTGCGAACCTACATCCTGCAGTCGTCTGCAGGCCAAATCATCGAGACGCATTCGATCAGTGCTGGATTGGACTATCCTGGTGTCGGACCAGAACACGCTTGGTTAAAAGATTCTGGCAGAGCCGAGTATATGGTTGCAACGGACGAAGAGGCTCTTCGTGGATTCCGCCTACTGACTCAGTCTGAGGGTATCATACCAGCACTCGAATCTTCGCATGCTATCTGGAGCGCGATGCTGGTAGCCAAATCGCTTCCGAAAGATGCTGACATTGTTGTGGTGAGTCGACCATCCTGTTTTCTTTTGTAAATCGCTTTCTCAATCCATTGAACAGTGTCTTTCTGGTCGGGGAGACAAGGATGTGGAGCAAATATCGCAACTTTTACCAAAATGGGCTGACAAGTTAGACTGGCACATATCGGCGCGAGTATAATGCTCGCTTTTGTAAACATTGTTCTGTACAATAATTAGATCTTCTGAGGATTAAGTGATAATCTTCACCGGGTGGATAGAAGACCTGTAATCTTATCTGAGTCTTATATCTCAGAGAGCGATACGCTCAGGATACGCTCAAACTTGGATGATGCTTCCATATTTTTTTGACGTCAAATGCTCTATCTGGTTGTAAAGTGGTAGGTACTTGGTGCCCGACGGAATCACTGCATCTCGGCCCATTTCTCCCAAGTTATCCGAAGGAAACTCGTATTGGCTCCATCTTCTATCAACCCCGCCCGGTTAAGTGGGTCTTGCCACATGGGAAACACAAGCGCAAACCAGGACCACACCCACGCATATCCCAGCAACCGCCATGCTACACCAGTGCCCTTGAATCCGACACGACGCCCGAGAGTAATAACTCCATCTTCAACAGTGATCGCGACAGCCTGGGCCATGAAAAACTTGAGAGCACCCCCCTGCCAGTTTCGCAGGACTACATAATCGGCGGCGTAGTGGATGATCCCTGAAATGAGAAAGGCTGTATATAATTGGACATAAGCTGACAAGTTGGTACCCGTGGCGAGACCAAGAACGCGACGAGAAAGAAATTTTCCATGCGCTGTGACAAACTGCGAACTTATCAGTGAGTATAAGAGTCTCAACGGGTACGGCATACCCGGCGCATAACTTGGTGCCATGTTCGACTGGAAAAGAGACTGATCAATGACCGCGATCGAGAGATACGAGTATGCAATACTTACCCCCAAAACCTACGAACAGACCACGCATCCAAGAAAGAACCAAAGAGCCAAGGCCAGTCTTCAGGGTCAGAGCGACCGAGGCCAACGCTGATCAGACTGACGACACAGTTCTGTGCTGCCAAAGTAGCATAACCGGGAATAGCCCAGCCCCATATGCATTCGAAACGCCACAGCCAGCCATAGCCAGCTAGACTGGGTCCTTCACGGAAATATGCGGGATTGAAGCTATTATGCCACATCGCTAGGTCGAACATAAGACCCAAAACAGCAAGGCTTGCGAGCTGCTTGACCACGAAATATTTACGCGCTGGTCGTGGTGGCAAAACACTAACGGGTTCATGGGCCCATCCAACTCCACGCACATTGGTAAACAAGTCCCAAGCCCAGCTAATTCGACCAGACAGCGCGTATTGTGAAGCCGGCTTGACTTGGGGTGGTTTTACGCTCCGCAGCTCATTCTGAACATCAGTAATGAGGATAAAGTCAGAGGACATGAATAAGAGCGTGAACAATCCACAGGCAATCCCGTAGTCATTTGTCACGTTTCCTGTTGTGTAATGTAGCGTTTTGTAGGAAATGGCGAGGATGGGGAGAAAATAGAGGTAACGGTACTTTGAGGGTCTGACCACCAATGGGATAAATGAAAGAATAAGGTAGGCTGGAAATGCCCAACCCGGAAATGAAGCGAGATAAGGAGCCATAAGTTGAGATTCCCAACGCCGTGCTGTAGCTTTAAGGGCATAATGAATACTTGATTGTCGTCGTACGATTCTAGGTATGTACCGTGAGAATAAGTCCAAAGCATTGCTTCACTCAAGATTTGCATCAGGACCCAGGTGCAACAATGATGGAACAACTTAACAATGCAACTTATGTATATACATCTTTCTAAGGGCAATTCTGCAACGAACCAAAGTCTTGAAGCTTGATCGATTGATCAACAATGAGATGGTGTTTCGAAGATGGATAGTAAGATTCGTCCACTCTTCAAAACATCACCTACTAACCAGTAGATTCTCTGAATCGTCAGTGTAGTGTTTCTTGCGTCTGCATCACAAAGTCCTCTGACACACGAGTTCAACCTTTAGGTTTGTGTCGTATGAACTCAGAATCGGTGAAATCCAATATCCTGATGCATCATTCGGCTACGAACGATTTTGAGTTTCACCCTCACAGCCTTTTCAAGTTACCGTCCTTGTCACTTGTGCCAAAGCCTCACAATTCATTTAAAAATCTTCCCCACCCGTCCGCCTCACCCCTTTTCGAATCTCCTTGAATGCAAATGAGTCGCCGTATCGCACATTAACAGTCCGGATTTTCCAGTAAAACCCTACTGCGGGAAATGCCCCAAACGCTACGCCCCTGGTCAAACTGGGGCGCCCGCCAGTTGCCCGCCCTATTCCGGCGATGTCATTAATTAATTAGCTCCGTGTACCCCTTACCACTTGGAATATAAATAGAGCCTGTTTTCTCTGTCTTTTGTCGTCTCGCTTTACTCTCTCTCTCCCTCTCTCTCTCTCTCTCTCTCCCCCTAACCCTCTCTCTCTCTTTTTCTTTTTCTTTTTCTTTCTCGTTCTGTTCTCTCTCTCTCTCTCTCACTAACTAAGTAACACCGTACAATGGGTATGTCCAAATCTAATAAGCTTGCCTCTTCTGATATAGTAACAATAGCCCATACCGGCGATGTCTTCTCATCATCGGATATCGGAGTCGCCACAGTAAACCAAACAATGACCAAGAAACAGAGAAGGTGCCGCAGGCATATGCCCTCCGCAAGGAGCGCCCCACGCGCAGTAGGCCACCGCGGCGAGCGGTGAACGAAACAGTGTCCGAGAAACAGAGGAAGCACCGCAGGCTTATGCTCTCCGCAAGGAGCGCCCCACGCGCAGTGGGCCTCCGCGGCGAGCGGAAGGAAGGGGGTCTGGGGGAAACGTAGTTTCCCTCAATGAAGCCAAGAAACAAGAAAAAAGAAGAAAAAGTAGTATGATGCACTTACCGTTATCTGTGTTAAAGTTTCTGCCTTGTAGCAGGTCTCCCGCCGAATCATGATTCCACAAGGTCGGTGAAAAACAACTTCAGCATGGGTCCTGTTCCTACCAAAGACACCTCTCAGTTTCCGCGCACTTTCATCCTCTTTGTCAGGACACTGGTCCTGTGCCGTGAAAGTTGTTGATTGTTGAGGAGCTTCAGGGCCATCGGGAAGCTCGATGTCATCCGCAAGATCATCAGGTTCAAGACTGTTGGCTGGATGGGAGATTCCGTGACGGTGGTGCACTTGCGAAAGGTAAAACATAGCCTTTTGACGTTCTCTTCGGTTCGACTCCAGTTGCCGATGCGCTGGCTCAGAACAGGTCAAGTAACCTTCATCGACAGCGGAACGACAGGTTACAACAGCGCAGACAAGAGATTCTGGGGCGTGTACAGCACAAAATCTGGCATGCTTGGACATTAATGGATTTTTGCATGGCTCAAGCTGGTAAGCACAGCAGGGACGCCCAATGCAGATTCCATCCACTACAAGGGCGTGTATCTTTGCTAATGGGAGATTATGAGTAAATATATGAAAAATTGTGGGAGACGACTCACACAGTTCACCATTTTCTTCCTGAAAAACCCTCATGCACTTATCACAGTAATGACGATCCATTTCGTGGCCAATGTCAGCTATACGGCTTGTACGGTATGCCATGGCCTCGAAAAAACGATTGGCCTGCACGCAGCCATGAGGTACATCAAGGACCCTTCCTTGACGCGCGAAGTCTTCAAGGAGTGTAAGAATAGTGAAGGCGTCCCAGACATGGTCTGTACTGAGGTTAGAAGTGGGTGGCTGCTTCGTTGAAGAGTTTGCAGCTAGCACAACATTGTACAGTTGTGCAGCGTTGGTAGCAGAAGTCCTATGAGGACAGTGAGCAACGAGTACAACATATAGATTGAGACGTACCATGATATCAACATTTGACCTACAAAAAGCTCGGCAAGCTCACGTTCAACATAAATGTGACGAGCGACTTCGATGGCCGCTGGAACCTCTTCATAATACAGGCGTCGGCCATATCGAACAAGGTAATTGGGGTGATACTGGGTGCCACAGCCTGTATTATCATTAACGAGAGAAAGACAAAGGCAGATAAAAAGTTACATGCCTCCACAGGTAAGGTAGGTCGAGTAGGTAGCTCGCGCCCCATTCCGTAAAGTAAATAGCGTTACAGGGAAGAGCCCGTCGCGTTCTCTCAGTAATTGAGTGGATGGGCAGTTAGTATTGGTACACTGTTGAGTCGGAGGCCAGAGTGTTTGACCGGCTGTAAGGGAAGAGATAATCAATAAGCAATAAGTATATGAAGAAAGGAGGAGAAACTCACAGAGTTGGAAGTCCCTTCCAGTATACCAGGCTTCAAACTGATGGTCATTGAGTCGCGCCCCTTCTTCTACGGTTTTTCTCCAAACCATCGCTCTAACAGCAAGCCAACAGTGATCAATGAATTCGAGAGGAATATTGCATGTTTGAGTGAGGAAAACGCGTTGATGAGGCGCAAGAAGTAAAGGAGGGTCGTTAGGGTCGTGTGTGGGAGGTTGAGCAGCGAGGATATCGTTCTTGATGCTGGACGCGAGGCCGATGAACTGGGATAACTGGTCAAATGTGACGGTTTCAGAGAAACCTGGCTGCTCTGCAAGGAAAGAGAGAAGGTTGACGATGGCCGGCATCACACTTGAAAGAGACGATACAAAAGGGAAGGAGGAAAGAGGAAGGAGGAAAGAGCGGACGCGAGGCTTTTTCAGGAAGAAAGTCGAAAGCGGCCGCAGTCATCACGTGGTCAGCGGGGCGCCAAAGTGCTATGCGGCCGGAACGCCCCTAAAGGTCTGGACGCCCCCGGTGCCCCGAACGCCCCGAACGACCCAGACGCCCCGGGGCGTTTGGGGCATTTTCCGCTTTAGACTTTTTCTCGGATTTTTGGTCTTCAACTTTGGAACTACTTTTACCTTGACTTTTACTGTTTGCATCATTACCCGGGCCGTTCCATATATATCCTCCTTGAGGTCTAGGCACTTGGTACAGCAGGTAACCGCTGAAAGTGCCCCCCGTCCCCCGCACGCCGAGAAAGACGGAAAGACCACGCCAAGCCCCGCTACCACTACCACGCCCATAGCCCCTATAAAAAATTTGAAAACTTGCCTCGGAGATGCTTTGAACGTCCTTGGATCTCTCCCGGATTTTATTGTAATGGGGGATAGTATCCTAGCTTTCTTTCTATCTACTTTATATAGAAAATAAATACCTTGTTCGAGCACGATGACTTTTCCGGTGTCGAGAGTGCGTTTGCACAGAGTTTTTATAAAAATCAGTCACATCAGTAACATATACAATCAACGGCACAGGCAGCGGCGCTGCCCTGGTAATTTCTTCACGTGCATTTTCATTCTCTCTTCTCTCTATTTTACGGTGGAATCGTTCCGTACTGGGACGTACCACCTCACCTCACCGAAGATCTCCAAGTCCGGGATGGTTGGACGGCTGGGATGTATTCAAGTACGTTGCACATATCTCTTCAAAATTTGACGCGACTTGGACGAAATCACACTAGCGTGAAGCCGAAAGTTCTGCCGTAGAGTAACGGCTGAGAGCGGCAGCCTTCCTGTTTGAGCGATGTCACTCAAATATCACACTTTGGCTTCAAGTTTGTCTAGAACACTGTTTTCTGTCTGTGGTGTCTCGGAGAAAAGCTCCGAGACATCTAACTCTACATTTACACGTACCACAGACTCTTTTTCATTTTCTAATTCTGCATAGAAGTGAAATTACTCATTTTTCAAAAGAAAATCCACGCGCTTCATAAAAAACAAGTTGCGAAACTTGTAACCGCCCAAATTTAATCAAAGAAAGACTGTGAGAGTAGGTAATGGGTATTTATACTTCATTTCCGAGCCATACTTATTGCAATTCTCGAGTGGAAATGCTCTTAAAGGGCATTTTTAAAAACCTTGTGCATTTGATCAATTTATAAAATTGATGGACGTGATAGTACATTATTTATCTTCCGGTCCATGTCATGTCGATTTGATACAGATGTACAGATGAAATCAACGGTGGGCTGAGCGAAGGAAATTTATGCAGACAAAAATAGTTATGTTCCCTTAAGTGTAATGCGAAGCTGTGTAAATCTGTGCAGCTTCCAGACTAGTGGTGGGCAGCGCTGGATGATCTGGTGGTACTATCACTGGAGTCAGGAAGTCCGGATTGTCCGTTATTTGGTATAGAACGGATATGGGCAGTACAATATCTCGTAAGTGATAGGTCTCGATTGAAGTACTTAAGGACCTAGTAAGGTTGCTTCAGAAACAACAGATATGTCTGCCCCTACTTCTTTACTAAACCCAGGTTTAGCTCTTAATCTCAGTGAGATTCGTGGTGGATTGTACGTTTCCTCCCACCTCGTTTCGGCGTTGTGGGGGATCTCGTGCATGCAAATGTCCGAACGATCGTTCTGTCTATCCACTTAGATTGTCTACTGATGCATTTTTACAGATTCACTTATTTCGTCCAGTACGTCAAACGAGAAGATACGAATGACCGTCACTTATGCTTGGTTAGTTATCCTAAAGATAAAGTTATCTTCAAAACTATGGTATGTACTCTCTGTCAATCACCCATCCGTGAATCGCTTTTGACTGAGGAAATTATAGGTCGTAGTCTTGTGGTGAGCTATCACGATATGCAACCATCTACTAGGCTCACGCCAAAGATCTCAGGTCCATGTTGACAATCCAGCTCTTCTGCGTCATTCAGCCAGGTAAGTAGTTTTCTCCGATACTCTCCAGATCTCAATTCTCCTCCCAGATTATTTTCTACTGATCATATCCTGGGGAAATCCTGCAGCGTTATTGGATGATCCAAAGTCAGTTTACTCTTATATACCTTTGTTCTACTGACGAGCCTTGCATATTAGAGAGACCTCTGTATGTCGCTTGTTCATACTGTAGCCGCTGAGATTACAACTGGATTCTTCTCAAGTTCCAGGCTTTGTTGACAGTACGCAGGATATATCTTGATATCAGAGTCATCTTGCTAAGTTCGCGCTCTTTAGGCTCTCACTGCTTTGATAGCTCAATGCTTCTTTACATACCGCCTGTATATTTGTGCGTATCTTCTCTTGTATTTTCACTTTTGAACCTCCGACTTATCTTAGGATAGTCGCTAGCAGGCGGCTGTTGTTTCCTATCATATTCGTGAGTACTTATGAAAAGACATCCGAATCCCTTGACCTGATTCATTCCGAATATTGAAAAGCTCCCTTTGATCGTTGGGCAACTAAGTGAGTGTTCTCTGGTAAGTATGTCGAGGCTGTTGACGTTGACTCGCTATTTAGTCGCAGAAGCACGTAAGCATTTCGATCCAACCTCAAATGTGACAGTAAAGATGCTTACTATGTTCTTTTAGTTGATCTCCATTTTTCGTATGTCATATGTTTGATGCGTGTACAGAGTATTAATCTGCACCTACTAGCTTTACTGCGACCAGTGTTCAACAATTAGCGG
Organism: Rhodocollybia butyracea; assembly: GCA_015501585.1. Classification (NCBI taxonomy): domain Eukaryota; kingdom Fungi; phylum Basidiomycota; class Agaricomycetes; order Agaricales; family Omphalotaceae; genus Rhodocollybia; species Rhodocollybia butyracea. The sequence continues at coordinate 60,703 of JADNRY010000004.1, forward strand.
CCAAGTCGTTCCTTGTCTGTATTTTTCTCCTGGCCAGTATTCATATTGGTTTTCTAATGAGAGGACGATTACCTAGACACCGGCAATCCTTTGTAATGCATTTCCTGTCGCTAGTGACGCTGGGCTTGCTGCCTGCATGACATATTGGCTTCTCAAGGAGTCAAAGGGAGCTACCGGGTACCGTCATAGTTTATTGTATACTGTGACTTCCATATACTCAAGATTTTTTGCAGATCACACACGATGATTGTCAGACTGATTACTTTGACAATAAACTCCGGATTTTGGACAGCCTCTGTTGCTCTAGCAGCTCTTGTAGGGGTGAGCTCTAATCCAGACCTCCCATCCAATCTTGAATGAGCTCACGGATATCTTTAGTCGGTTGTTGGTAGCGCCGAAACATATGGAACCATCTACTATCTTCTCTGCTCGCTGTATTGCAACACTGTCCTCGCCAATCTCAACGCCCGCGAGTACATTAGGGATGCGCAGAAATCTGAAATAGTAATAGGGTCTAATCTAAGATTTGAGGTGGGTAATCGGCTGACAACTCTAGCACCCGCGCTCATACGTAGATTTTCCAGGCTGCCCCTCGTTCTACAATTGCAGCCGGGGTTAGTTTTGCAGCCCAATCATCCCACTGTCCACCCTTTTTGGGGGAACATGTCCCATCGGCGAGTATTCATTCTAATTCTCCCTCTTTACATGTTCTGACGGCTATACTTCAGACGATGAAGGAAGAGGAAAATAGAGTCAGCGATGAACTTGCGGGTAGGGAAATGGTTTAATGGAGAAAAGTATGAGTTGGAGAAAATCGAGTATAATTTTTGTGGCATGTAAATGGAGATGAAATACATGGCTCAATCCTAGCTCAATCTGTCCAGGAAACAGTGTCAGCGTTTAACTTTCTCTTTGTTCGAGTAAACTTCGGTGCTCATCAGAGCCGCAAGTCACAAAGTTCTATCTCGTTGTTTAAACTCCCAGAAACTATCCAGTTACTCAGGTTCAAACAGATAATGTAGCAAATCTGTGTTGTTGCAATTGGATCAAGGCTCAGCAGGAAGTGATTGATCTGTGACCGATCAGTTGCACTCCTTGACTTTGCTTGGACATTGCCCAACGCAAGCAATAAAATATAGAATAATACAGAAACTCAGATCAGGTGTTTTTGTCTACTTAAAATCGATCTATATCCTCAGATTTACGAATTTTTAGTCCTTGTAAAGATATTGAGGGTTTATCAACAAATTGCACTTCTTGGCGACCAGTAGCGAGCCGGATTGTGGTGGAGAGAACACCTGTAATCTTATCTCAGAGACCTATGTTCATACTTGGATGGGGCTTCTAGTTCTAGACATCAAATGCTCTATCTCATTGTAAAGTAGTAGGTACTTCCCTACGGCCAGATATCAAACAGAATCACTGCAACTCGGCCCATTTCTCCCAAGTTATCCGAACGAAACTCGTATTGGCCCCATCTTCTATCAACCCCGCCCGGTTAAGTGGGTCCTGCCACATGGGAAACACAAGCGCAAACCAGGACCACACCCACGCATATCCCAGCAACCGCCATGCTACACCAGTGCCCTTGAATCCGGCACGACGCCCGAGAGCAATAACTCCATTTTCGACAGTGATCGCGACAGCCTGGGCCATGAAAAACTTGAGAGCGCCCCCATGCCAGTTTCGCAGGACTGCATAATCGGCAAGGTAGTGGATGATCCCTGAAATGAGAAAAGCTGTATATAATTGGACATAAGCTGACAAGTTGGTACCCGCAGGGAGACCAAGAACGCGACGAGAAAGAAATCTTCCATGCGCTGTGACAAACTGCGAGCTTGTCAGTAAGCATATGAGTCTCAATGGGTACAGCATACCCTACGCATAACCTGGTGCCATGTTCGACTGGAAAAGAGACTGATCAACGACCACGATCGAGAGATACGAGTATACAATACTTACCTCCAAAATCTACGAAGAGACCACGCATCCAAGATAGAACCAAAGAGCCAAGGCCAGTCTTCAGGGTCAGAGCGACCGAGGCCAACGCTGATCAGACTGATGACACAGTTCTGTGCTGCCAAAGCAGCATAACCGGGAACAGCCCAGCCCCATATGCATTCATAGCGCCACAGCCAGCCATAGTCAGCTAGACTGGGTCCTTGACGGAAATATGCAGGATTAAAGCTATTGTGCCACGTCGCTAGGTCGAACAGAAGACCCAAAACAGCAAGACTTGCGAGCTGCTTGACCACAAAATATTTACGCGCTGGCCGTGGCGGCAAAACACTTACGGGTTCATGGGCCCATCCAACTCCACGCACACTGGTAAACAAGTCCCAAGCCCAGCTAATTCGACCAGACAGCGCGTATTGTGAAGCCGGCGTGACTTGTGGTGGTTTTACGCTCCGCAGCTCATTCTGAACATCAGTTATGAGAATAAAGTCAGAGGACATGAATAAGAGCGTGAACCATCCACAGGCAATCCCGTAGTCATTTGTCACGTTTCCGGTTGTCCAATATAGCGTTTTGTAGGAAATGGCGAGGATGGGGAGAAAATAGAGGTAACGGTACTTTGAGGGTCTAACCACCAGTGGGATAAACGAAAGAAAAAGGTAGGCTGGAAAGGCCCAGCTCGGAAACGGAGCGAGAGAGGGAGACATTTAGCTAACGTTAGCATTCCCAACGCCAGCCAACGCCGTGCAAATATAGCTTTAAGGCTTTAAGGACATGATGGATATTATTATACTGTGAAACGCGTGACGGGCGCTTAATAACATTGCAAAACGATAACTCAACAAAAGATGACCGAAGCCCTGTACTAGGCCGCAATTTTAACGCTCGCTGAAGATGACGAGCCTCAGTATCATACAAGCGCGATCAAGACCATCGAGACCGAATCTTATTTCCACAGGATAACCAATGAAACCCAAAGGCTTTCAGCGAACTTCGGATGCTCAAACTGCAGATGGCCTCTCAGTCACGTATTGATCGACCGAGTACTTGGGTGGATGCAATGAACATGGGGCTTTCCAACTATGAAAGACTTGCCAAGTGTAGCGGGATGTAGTCACTAGTGCTTTACGCGGTCGCTTCGTTCACGTGTGCACCCTGCTTCAGAGAACGTGGCGTGGGCGTGTATACGGCCTTACTGGAGAAGTAAAACGGTCGCCAGTTTCATCTGCTACAAAACTATCTTACCTTTTCTTCACACATGGCATCTCCTGAAATGAATATGTCTTCCCTTGTACAAAACAGTCCTCGTCGGCAGCCTCTTCTTTCGTGGATATGCGCTTTGCTCTACGCATGTATCCCCAACCTCCTCGTCTCATTTCTCCAGCGTATCTTCGCAACACCACATCCCAAGCAAATCTCGGTGCCCGACAATGATGAGATACGTTCTCTGGAGTTACCGGATGTCAAACAGTCAGCAAATTAGTCGCTTCCGCCACGATTGCTTTTGACAATTCCTTACTGATAGTGCGATGGAACGCCTAGAGGTCGGTTTCGTTATCACGTTGTCCTTAAAAATTTATTAAACTTATTCCAGGTTGACGGTGCAGACGTTCCAAATGGTAGTTTGCAGCAAGTTGAGATTCTGATTGCCCGTGGACGCTTGGCCCGGCGCTGTTTCGAACTTTCGGGAGATCTATCACATCTTCAGACAGCCATTGACTTATTTTCCCAAGTTTTGCCCTTCTCTGGGGCAAAGGAGGCAGACGTAGCACATAATCTAGCAACGACCTATCTACTTCGCATCAACAAAACTTCAATGAATGTAGCTGAATTCGACCAGGGAATCACATTACTCCGCAGAGCCATAGCGTTGACTCCTGCAGGCGAACCAAGTCGGCTTCCTCGTTTGGCCATTCTCGGTACATCCCTCACTGATCGTTTCAAACGTTCTGGAGATGCTAAAGACCTTGATGAGGCAATCACATTTCTTCGTGAAGCTGTCGCCACCACGCCTCTCGATGATCGGGACCGACCCTCACGCGTGGCTAACCTTGGCCTTGCCTTGAAATCTCGCTTCGAGCGCCTCGGAAATATCGAGGATATCCATGAATCAATCACTTTCACCTCAGAGGCAATAAGTTGCAGCCCAGAACACGATTCGTTCAAGGCTACACGGTTGAGCAACCTCGGCGTTGCCTTAGGCTGGCGCTTCCTGCGACTTGGAACTGTAGAGGACATCGATGATGCGGTCACAGCGCATCGTAATGCAGTCTCACTCACTCTGAAAGCTCACCCATCCCGGGCCGCTCGACTGTCCAACCTTGGTAGTGCGCTGGCGCGCCGATTCGAACGTCTGAGTAATGTACAAGACATTGACGAGGCCATTGGGGCACACGGTGAAGCCCTCAAACTGGTCCCGGAGGGCCATCCACATAGACCTACGGTACTGAACAACTACGCGACAAGTCTAAGCCACCGTTCTGAGCACTTCGGGAACCTTGCAACCCATGCGGGAGATGTAGAAGACTCTATTGACTTGTTGCGGGATGCTATAGAGATCACACCTGATAGTGATCCTGATAAACCGATGCGCCTCACCAATTTGGGCGGGGCGTTGCTCTTGAGGTTCGATAGGCAAGGCAGTGATGAAGATTTGGATGAAGCTATAGCGGTACGCAAGACTGCGGTTAATCTCACACCTACAGATCACCCTGACCGGCCTGCTCGGCTCAATAATCTGAGTGACGCCCTCAGGGCGCGTTTCAATGTTTTCGGTGACCCTTGGGACATCGGCGGAGCTCTCGAAGCAATCCACGAAGCAATGTACCTTTGCCCAGCTGACCATCGCGAACAAACTGTGTATGGTATATCTATGGGACACGCCTATTTGTGCAGACTTCAGTGCAATGAGAGTGAGGGTGTAGCCGATTCCGAGGCTGCCATCTCTGCGTATCGCTCGGCGGCTTTGCTACCCACTGGCAATCCGTTCCTGCGACTTGACGCCTGCCGTCACTGGGGTCGGCGTGCGTTTCTGCAGTCGCAATCTTGTGCGGACGTTTTTGAGGCCTATCAAGTACTGATTGAGTTGATACCGCTCGTCGCATGGCTGGGTGGAACTATATCTGAACGTCACAAAGCTCTCAAGGAGATCAGCAGTGACGTACGAAATGCAGCGGCCATGGCAATCATGGAAGGGAAGCTTGAAAAGGCACTCGAATGGCTTGAAGAGGGTCGCTCTGTCGTATGGGGTCAGCAACTCAATCTTCGAACACCATTCGATGAATTGCAGAATCAACATCCACAACTTGCGGAGCGCGTTCGGCGTATCGGCAGTCAACTCGACGCGAGGAGCACACGCACGCCTCCCAAGTCCTCTGATGGCTCTTTGTCTTCAGACGGACTTGTATCTCTTGAACAAGCTGCACAAGATCATCGACGTCTAGCAGAAGAGTGGAAGGAAGTTGTTGAAGACGTGAGGCAGATTCCAGAGTTTGAAGACTTCTTGCGCCCGCGCAGGCTAGCAGCATTACGGAAGGCCGCACATTCTGGGCCTGTCGTTGTACTCAATGTCTGGGGGCCCAACTGTGATGCAATCATTCTACAAGAATCAGGTCGAATACTTCATGTTCCTTTGAACGACGTATCAGAGAAGCTGGTCCAGAATCTACATAAAAAGCTAAGTGGGTTTCTAAGGGGTGCAGGTCTACTCGTACGTGGATCCAAGGCACAGTACGGACGAGGACGCAGTGGGAAGATGGATGGAGTCTTGTCTGTGCTATGGAAATTGATCATTCAACCGATCCTACAGGCTATCGATCTTCCAGTTAGCATCCTTCCTTTTTCATATCATCTTGTTCTAACCAGGCTGCTTCTGCAGGTCATTTTGTCGGAGTCCGAACCTCATCCTCGTTTGACATGGTGTGCAACTGGCGCGCTTGCCTTTCTTCCCCTTCACGCTGCAGGGGACTACCAGTGTACGGATCCAGGCCATAAAATCTTCGACTTCGTCACTTCTTCGTACACAAGCTCTTTGTCTGCCCTCTTGCCTGGCTCCACCCCTAGTGATGATCACTTTCATGGTTTATTAGCTATTAGTCAACCCGCTACTCCATATCAATCACCTCTACCAAGCACTACCACCGAGCTTGCCGTCATTCAGACCCACTTGCAGGACAGGCCTATAAAATGCCTTGCCGATGCTGACGCCACGATAGAGGCAGTTCAAGATGGGATGAACACCAGCAGCTGGCTTCACCTGGCCTGCCACGCCATCCAGAATCGCAATGACCCGATGAAAAGTGCATTCTGTCTGCATGATGGCTATCTGGAGCTTGGCGAGATTGTACGCAGGTCGCACCCATATGCCGAATTCGCGTTTCTTTCTGCGTGTCAGACGTCTTCTGGCAATGAGGAACTGTCGGATGAAGCAGTACATCTCGCGGCAGGCATGCAGTTAGCTGGGTATCGAAGCGTCATCGCGACCATGTGGTCAATTAAGGACAGCGATGCCCCGGTCATTGCAGATGAAGTATATCACGAGCTGGTTGTGAGTCATGGAAGGCCGGATTATTCTCTGGCTGCAGATGCACTGAGGCGGGCGGTAGGTAAGATGCGTGAGGAAGCACGACCTGCAAACGGTGCTTTGGAGGACTCCTGGTTCTTGAGATGGGTCCCGTTTATACATTTTGGTATATGATTGCTATCATTGGTCACTTTTCAGCTTGTGCTTTGAGCATTTTTTGAGCACTTCTCTTTCCATGACCACCGATTCTAGAGATATATACAAAAGAGCAAATATCAAGTCGTATAAGTAACTCCAACAGTCACATTACACATTATGTACGTAGGTTTTCTAGGTTGCGCCTCGTTTCACAATTGCGGCCGGAGTCAGTTTTGCAGCCCAGTCATCCTGCTATCCACCCTCTTTGGGAGAACATGTTCCACTGGCGATAATAATGTTCTGACAGCTATATTTTTAGATGATGAAGGAAGAGTAACACGGCTCAATCCTGGCTGTGTCGGGGTGAGTCGTGACCAGGATACTTATACCAGGAAAAAGTGTCGGCCTCTCTTTGTTTGAATAAACTTCATTAGAGCCGCAACTGGTGGCCACAAACTTCAGTCTCATTAGTAAAAGAATTGAACTCCCAGAAGACAGATGAATGTGACAAGACATGACCACCACGTGGACGTGCAAGTGACGCTACGGACAACACGTGGATGGGCGCCTCAAGACTCAAGTTGAACATGAACTCTGACGATGATTTAGGTGTGTCACTTGTCCACTTGCTTGCGTCTTTCTTCTCTAAAACTTTGAAGCAGGTGGTTACACGACTCCAGTAAACCAGCCCAAACCTCGGGCTTTGAGATCACAAGGCAGCAACATTGCTGGTCCCTCGAAGCCTAATTCAAGAACAAGGCAAAAGCCAGCTGAACCACGCCCTGAGATTATTATCGATATCGACGATGGTCAAGATGATGAAGAATTTGAGCGTAACGCAGCTCCTGCTAGAGCTAGTCGGAATCAGACCTCTCGTGAACCCGCGACGGTCAAGCAAACGTCTACAAAGGGTAAAGGCAAAGCAAAAGCAAAGCCTCCAAACTCGAAAACAAGAACAGAGGATATTGGCGACGAAGTTGAAGTAGTAGCAGTATCGGAATCGGAGACGGGGGCAGAATCCGAGTTTATGCCGGCGCGTACAAAGAAGTCCGTCGGAGATGCTGCTTGGCGGAAACGATGCGAAAAGGTGCGGTTATTGGCTTTTGCGCGATCGACGATTGATATATGTGCGCTCACAGCTTGAAAAACTTCTCAGACGAGTATGTGCTTGTTCCTTTTTTCAACGATAGCTCCTGCTGACCTGAACATTAGGAAATGAAGAGCCGTGAAGAGGTCTGTTATGGCCCTGTGCTGTCCTTTTTTCCCCTCCTCTAATAGCACCTTAGGCGGACAACCGATACGAAACAGTGACAAAACAACTCGATAACCTTATGCGAGTAAGAGAGACGGAAGCAGAGGCTCTGATGAACGCACAGAAGGAGCAGTATGAAGCACGCATAACCGGTATGCTGAGATTCTCCGTTGGTTACATTTTTCAAACATTGCATTAGCTTTGGAGAAAGTCAACACTGAATTAACCTCTGCTCTCGCCAAAATTCAACCTCTAGCGGGTTTCGGCAAAAGTTCCATAGTACTCACTCGTGATGCAGCTGATGAAGAAAAGCGACAAATTGAGCAGGAGGCGATGAAGTGGCGAGATAAATATGAAGAGGCGCGGGGACAGATGAAAGAAAAGGAACAAACAGGTAAGCGACGATTGGTTTGCTTCGAAAACGATATTTACTAGTGATTTTCAGAAAAAGAACTCAAGTATGAACTGGAACTGGAAAGGAAGAACGGCCAAGCCCTAAAGGTGAAGCAACAGAGTTCTGCTCCTAGACCAAGAGGAGGAGGAGGAGAGTTGCTAGGATCCGACCATCCACCAACTCTACAAACTATTCGATTTTACGAGGATTTCACGAATCTTTTGATTGTGCGGATGAAACCACAACTTTCTTCATTTCTGGACTTACAAGACTGGACTATGGGTTGTATCTTCACGTATATTCCCGAAAACGACGAAGAAAAACGATGGAGTAAGCGTTGCTTTCTTTTCGAGGGCCGTCATTTTAATAACATTCTCATAGGTCTCAATTTTAACTTGACCTGCTCTTGGGAGAAAAGAGACCCCGACGATTCAGCCCCCGTTACAAGCACGAGTGATTTACATGAAATGATGTACTACGAACCTCTAGAGTTGGACAAAGAGTCTCCAGAAATTGTTGCTCGTTTGGGGATTATATCTAGTGGCTTTAGCTTCACCCGAGATCAAGTAGCGTTATTTTTACGGACACTTTACAATACTTTCGAGGAGGCAGTCGCAGGGCCAGGCGAGGAAGAAAAAGGCGAAGAGGGAGAAGAAATGAGCGTGAGCGATTGAATCTATATGTTATATCCTTTGTTGTAGAATATACGTACGTATTTAGGACCTCAGTTTGTTGGTTGCCATTTCCACACTCTGACGCCTCCTTTCCTTTCATCGCTATCTCCTTCCCAATATCTTCCTCGCCTCCAGACCTCTTCGTACCCTTGTTTTGTCAGATATTCTATGACACCTCTTTCTTCCAGTAACGCGCCAAAGAGAACAAGGTATCTTGGCCATTCGTGGAGCCATTCATCGTCAGGATTCCCTCGTCCTGGTGTGGAAGCTGGATACAGCGATATTGGGAAGCTGGAGTTTACATGAGCGGGAAATCGATCCATCAGGTACTGGTAGGGATCAGCAAAGAAAATTGTTGTTTGGTCACGGTAAGTACTGAGATTTTGGTTGCTGGAAAGGCGTCCTCGATTAGTTCGTTGATTGAGAGGTATATAAAATCGTCACCTTAAGGGAGGTTCACATCCCAGAGCCCACAAGCCGTTATGTGCAAGCTGGGGTCGATGCAAGTATGCATGCCCTGGGGTAGAATGGCAAGGCATCAACAGGCCCACCACACCACCTTGAAGCTCGTCTTCTGGTATATTCCGGATGAATGCCATCACGCTCAAGGGCCCACTACAGTGAACCAACACGACCCATAGTGATGCGGGGAGCGTGACCAATACAAGTCCAATGAATGCTTTGCGAAGAGGTAGACGCTGAGTTTTCATGTTCGATCTGGCTGCTGGCGTGGATGAAGATCTGTCCACAAGTGATTTAGCGGCGAGGATATGGAATAAAGGAACTAGGGGGTGGATGAACCGCCATTCTTTATGTCCTGCGAGCGAATATACACTGACGGTCCAGATGATAACTGCGAGTACAAGTTCGCCGAACATCATCCGAGCTCCGTCTAGGACAAACGGAAGCGAGGTCGTGCATATGATGGGTAAAGCCTGAGACATGTAATAGTGCCATGGATTATTTCCGTAAAACAACGAGACGCCAGAGACGTTGGTGACGAGAAAGTCTAATGGAGTGAACGTTGGTTTGCCGTAGTACATCGAGTCCAGAAGAAATATGCACGCGAGTGTAGTAGTTCTGTGACCTGTTCGATTAAGAAGATTTACGCTGTACAATCATATCCGCGCTCACCCTACGGTCGCAGTTTCCAAGCACGTAGACAGCAACAGCTTTCTCTTGAAACGCATTCTCCAAAGCAATATAGGAATCAAGAAAACCCAAATGACGGCATTGGTGATTCGTACGGAACATGCTAAAGCGGCAAACAAAAGCATTTTTCGTATATCCGACCTGCAAGTTCGAGTTAATGTTGTTTGTTCTCGTGTTGCAACTGGTACAAACCTAGAAAAGTTCTTACGCCAGGGATAGTACGCCAGGGCTATCGTGGTAAGCGAAGTCTCCAAAGAGTTGGATAAAGATCTTGACAGGGATAAAGCATGGAAGAACGAAGTCAATGAAAGAAACAGCTGCACTAGATTCATTAGCAATACGAGATGCACAGATTAGTTCACGTACTGCAGTGGTCACATAACGTTCGCCAATAGTCCGACGTGTGAGCTCACAGATCCAAATGTCAGTAAGAGCTGCTAATGACCCATGTAATACGCGTGGACTATTGACCTAGCATAAAATAAGCAAAGTAAGCAAGGGGAACCTCTGAAGCGACCAAGACATACCATTAAAAAGTCATAGTTGGATAAGCCCGTTTGCTTCAGTATCCAGTATACAGGTACGTTCAGTGCTGGGTAAACAATGCTGCGAATCGGATTTGGGGAAAGCCATTCCCAAGTGAGATGGCCATAGCCAAAAACAATGTGATGTGCGGGTTCAAGGGCTTGAAAGTATTCGTCCGGCTGGAAAACTGTTCTTGTAGAGAGCGCGATGGATATGCGGATAATGAGGGCAAGGATAGTGGTGGTCGAGAACATCGGCGTGACCAGACGCGCCTGGATAGATTAGATTAGATTTGCGTAGTATTGTTTTGACCGTGATGTATACTTCGGAACCGGAACCCCACTACAACTGACTCTGCACTCGATTGTTGAACATCTCCATCATGTCGAGCCCAGTAGCAATGGCTGAATATCAAGCAGAAAGACGTCAATTAATTGCCGAAGACCGGTCTGGGCGTCTTGATTACAAGAAAGGCCCACTTTCTGAGCAAGAGGCTTTGGCTGACAAGGTCATTCGAGAAGTAAGAGCTGCAGAAGCTAGTTCCATCTGGAGTCGTGAATATGAGGGTACGATCTTCTATTCTTGTCACTATTTTCTGAAATTCATCAACTTCAAAGGTATCCCGCATCCATTTCCTGGTAAGTACGATCTGCCGATCGTCAGGATACGTCGTTCACGAAAGCTAGGGATGGAATTTCTGACAGGACGTAGTATCATCGTGCAGACAAAGCTGTTTGAAATCTTGGGAAAGGCACGCCTTCGCCATTGCCGATAATCGATGGACTCTTAATAGACATCATTACAGATGCCCAAAGGCGCACTTCTTCATGCGCACCTTGACGCGACCGTCAACGTGTCGGTCCTTCTTGAAATTGCAATGAAGTACCCTGCTATGCATGTTCGAGCTTCAACAGCTCTTAACGCGACGAATATAGATTCCATCCTTCCTCAACTGTCGCCTTTACCTCAAGAACTCCGTACAGCAGGCGGAACCGCTCTTACGGATGTTAACTATACCTCAAATACTTGGATACCCCTCACCAAAGCCAGGGAAACTTTCGATTCCAAACTTGGTGGACCGGAAGGTTTTGATCGCTGGATTACTGCCGCCTTGATCATCAACCCTACAGAGGCCTACGTGACCCACAACACTGTCAAGAAGGTGGTACTTTTCGTGATAATTTGAGATGGTATTGTTGAATTCCGTCTAGATCTGGCAGAAATTCCAAAGCACTTTCGCTGTTGGCGCAGTATGTAATACCCTTGCCCCATTATTATCCAGCTTACGTTCCCTCAGGGTCTTGTGCGATATGAACCCATTCACAAGGATTACATCCGCGAATTTATTCTAAGCTCTATCGCGGATGGAATATCGTATGTAGAACCTAGGATTAGTTTTCTCAGGGATTTGAGGTTTGTTTTCCCGTTGTGGTATCCGTCTCTGGGCTGCAACTCTTTGGCTTTCTAGGCCCTTCATTGCTGCTGATGGTAAAACTCTCGTTCCCCATCGGGAAATAATGAAAGGCTTTCAGGATGTCGTGAATCAAGTGAAGGCAGAACTCAAGGAACAGGGCAGGGAAGATGAGTTCATTGGGGCTAGGGTCGGTCTTTCTTGCGTCTGTCAATCACCCGTCTTAGTCCATTCCAGATAATCTATTCGACGATAAGGTTTATCACACCGTCAGAACTCGAGTGGTATCTCAGGGACTGCATCTCTTTGAAGAAGGAGTTTCCTGACCTCATTGCGGGTGCGAAACATCTTATAGAGACTACTACCTTCATGTTCATTTCCCATAGGTTTCGATCTTGTGGGCCCAGAAGATGAGCTTAAACCATTGACCTACTACCTCGAACCTCTCCTCAAGTTCCGAGAGATGCAAAAGGAGGCAGGCGTGTCCGAGATTCCATTCATCTTCCACGGAGGAGAAACTCTAGGTGATGGTACGGAAGCAGATATGAACCTCTACGATGCGATTTTATTGGGAACTAAACGAATCGGACATGGGTTCGTGCTTGCCTACTTTTATCGGCAAATCACTGTTCTGAGCTCCTGCCCGACATAGGTTTTCTCTGATTAAACACCCTAAACTGATGCAAATCTGTAAAGAACGTGGGATTGCGATTGAAGTGTGCCCAATTTCGTACGTATGACTGCAGACTGTAGACTCCCCCTGACGAACTGAGATAAACTTTCAGCAATGAGATTCTGGTGCGTCGACAATTGTCTGTCTACATGCTCACCCGCTAAGAAACCTATAGCGGCTGACCTCGTCGATGCACATGCATCCCCTGCCCGCCCTCTTGAATCACGGAATCCCCGTCGCCTTGTGCTCCGATGATCCATCTGCATTCGGTAACATGGGTTTAACCTTTGATTATTTCCAAGCAAGTTCTTCCCTCTGCGCTGGCTTGTGTCTCTTGAGGCTGAAGATCCAACTTCATTCCACAGGTTCTCGCAGCTAGCGAGGTGACTGGACTCGTACAGCTTGGTGAGATGGCCAAGGACAGTATTAATGTGAGTGCTATGTGCTTTTTCCCTGCTTCTTTCAGGTCAATGGTTTTGATCTTTGACAGTTTTCGAGTATGGATCCAGAAGAGAAGGAACGCGCGCTAACAGCTTGGCAAAAACGTTGGGATGTTTTCTTGGAGTATGCAACTAAAGAAGGCCAAGACTTTCTTACTCAGTTCAAGTCGGAGGTACCAGAGCCCCAGCTTTGATGAGGAGATGCTATTATGTAGTGCTACTGATATAGTGTGTATAACAAAATGTGTACGATAATTGTATTCAGATACATGGCAGGTTAACGTACATGACGAGTACAAGCCAGACAACAGTGTGATTAGACAACAGTACGGTTCAAGGAAGTGGATGTACAAGAAAACAATGCGAACAGAGTGGATGATGATGAGACAATGCAATGTTCTTCGTTGATGGCTGGGATCGATGATGAAAGCAGAGCGAGGAATGACGATTTGGTGTGCTATGTGTGGACAGGGGATTTCCGACGAATCAATGATGGGACAGATTTGGATTGGAATTGTGGATGGGAGGCGGGACAATAAAATGGAGGGATAACGATAACGAGATGAAAACGGATTGATGACTTTATGGATTACGGGGAGGCGTAATGGGTGAGCGGGATACGATATATAGGGTTACTAGCTCAGGAGCTAAGTAAAGTATTTATACAGCGAAGGGAGGGAAAGAAAAAGGGACGCGGGATCATGCACAGGCTTCCAAGAAAGGACGAGGTACGATAGGGTAGTAGGGAGGAAAACGGCTGGAAAGCGCGACACGTAAGCCCAAAAAGAGATAATTACAGTCACAAAGCTTGCAAAGTGACGGAATTATCGAAAAACCGATTATGTGCCGCGAATGAAGAGAATACCCTCAAGATGGAGAAGTTTGAGCCCGTAGTTGCTTTTGCTTTTCTTGTTCCAGACGCTGAAGAAGGTCAGGTCAGGAACACGGTTTAAACCATGATAGACATACGTGATATAGCAGCTGAACAGCCATTTGGATATTTGCTGGTTGCCCAGTGATCACCACCAACCGCTCTCCTTCCCCGCCTGTGGGAGCTGGTGCACCCGCTACACTTACACCGACCGCTCCTGGCTCCATGATCTTGATTTGGCTCGCACTCATGTGCCTAATCTCGTTAATTTTGCTGCCTCCTTTGCCGATGATACACCCAACCAGATCGTTGGGAATGTAGATCTGCTGCGTCTGAAGTTGCTGTGACGTAGTCGCAGGCGCATAGCCCGAGTAACCGGGCACATAAGGAGTGGAACTGGTGGTGGAAGGTGCCCGGCGAGAATTGCTGGACGGGCGGTAGGTTGAACCAGAGGATGAAGAGGGCATGCGTTCTTGAGCTTCAATTAAAATATTGCCGATATAGTACGTGGCGATGTGAATCGCATCTGCGACACCTGCGACACTGAGAACCCGCTAGACAATGGGTCAGCTCGAAGGGCTGTAGGTGGTGCAACGTGTCTCACCTCGGTAGAGCCAGGTAGCATGCCTTCACTGGCATTTAGTCTCGCACCACTTGCATCTTGAATTTCCTTGATCTTCGAGCCCTGTTTACCTATAACAGAACCCATGCGAGAGTTGGGAATCATGAACTTGATAGTCACCGCTCTACTACCGGGTACAGAGGGTACATCAAATGGTTCGTCATTAATGCGACGAACGATAAGACCAAAAGCCTGAAGAAGTGTTAAATTGATGAAAGGTAAGAACGCTTTGCTTACCTTGGAAACCGCATCCAAAGGTCCACTAACGTTTAGAATACGTTCGGGATTTCCTGGAATGCTTTCAGAGACCATAACTCGAGCTCCGCTCTTTTCCCTAATTTCATTAACATGCGAACCACCCTTTCCAATGATAATAGAAGCGTCTTGAGTTACTATCAAGCACCGCATATGAATCATTGCCGAAGGTGGAGGCGCCGCAGAGGTGCTGGAGGATGAGGGTTCAGATGAGTTCGCGGTTGTTGAGGATTTAGAAGCTTCTGTATCAGGCTTTGATTCGGTAGCATTGTCAGAAGCAGCTGACGGAGAAGATACCGTAAGAGTTTGCAAGACAGCATTGAGCAGGAAGAACGAACCTGGCGGAGTAGTCGGCGCTTCTTCGAGAGGATTTGCAGAGCCAATATTGGCTCGTTTGTGCTGTTTTGGCTGGTCGCTATCGGAAGGCGAACGAGAGCGCTTACGGTTGGTGTCAGTGTCTGGCATGGCCAATTTAGCTTTTCAGTTTTTCGACTGGAATTTGGGACTGGAACTGGGGTTTTGTATGGCGAGGTTGGAAAATGGAGGAAAGACACTGAAATTGCCACATACCTGGGAGAAGGAATGATCGTCGTTGTCGTTCAACGTGAAAACTGGAGATGTAAGCAGACGCCCAACTTAAGCGCTTGTTTACTTTTTTATTCTGTCTCCGCCATTATGGCCTCTGTTCTCAAAGCTCAAAAAGCCAATGTGTCTAAAGCCGCCCACAGCAACGACATAAAAGGCAAAGGAAAGCGAAAAGCCGATAATTTGATGGATGTGGACGAGTCGGATTCATCTGGAGAGGAGGCGGAAGTTCCTGTAGCAAAGAAAAGGAAGAACAAACAGAGAGTTCTTTTGCTTTCGTCGCGAGGAGTTACACATCGTATGAGGCACCTGATGAACGATATCGAAGTTCTCCTACCTCATGTTAAAAAGGGTCAGTAGCCCTCTGTCTGAAAAGTCATCTGGAGTAACCATGTTAAAACAGATTCAAAATTGGATTCCAAATCACAGCTTCACCTTCTTCCTGAGCTTGCAGACCTTCACAATTGTAACAATACACTCTATTTTGAGGCTCGGAGGCACGAAGATCTCTATCTATGGGCTGCAAAAATGCCCAATGGACCGAGTATAAAAATGCACGTTCAAAACGTACACACCATGGATGAACTCAAGATGACCGGAAACTGTCTCAAGGGTAGTAGGGGCTTGTTGAGCTTTGATAAAAGCTTTGAAGACACTGAATGGGGCAAATTAACCAAAGAGCTTTTTACACATGTTAGTGTTTGCGAGCTTGTAGTCAAAACCTTCTAATGTAAACCAGATATTCGGTGTCCCATCAACCGCTCGCAAAGCAAAGCCTTTCGTGGATCATATCCTTACATTCTCCATCGTAGACCAGAAGATATGGTTTCGTAACTTCCAGGTGGCTTCTTTTTGACCCTGTAACCCTATTATTGCTCACTGAGTATATTCCACAGATAATAGAGAAAGACCCTTTAGCTCCAAATGGTCCTCCGCAAACGACACTGGTTGAGATTGGGCCACGCTTCGTCCTGACTCCGATACGGATCTTTGAGGGCGCGTTCGGCGGCGCGACTGTCTACTCCAACCCAGGTAAAACCTTGCCAATCATGTTTATCCTCAACTAATCCATCCTTCGTTTAGAATTCGTGACTCCTGCCGCTGTACGAACAGCGATTCGGAAAGAACAAGGTAAAAAGTATAATATTCGCAAAGATGCCGAGCAAGCGTCGAATGTTCGCAAGGAGCAACGGAAGAGGGATGAGGATGAACTGGCCGTATCCAAGATATTCGCTTGACTGATTTTCCAGTGGCGCTGTAGACGTACATTACGGGTCGTAATCGATTTGAACCAAGTTGCTCAACCCCGTAAATCGTTTACAATTTTGTGGGCAAGGACGATTTGCTCTATTTTTAAGCCCTTTCATCCTGAATGTATAGGCCATCGTATGGTGCGCCCCTTTGTCGGTGATCTTCCTCACTCCGAACTGTTAGTATTAATCTATTCTGACCGAGTGATCAACATTTCAAAGGCTTTCATTTACATATTTCTCGAAACGGTCTCAATCATGGCGGAATCACGTCAAAATTAGTGGCCTTTGTTCTATAATCTTTTGTCAACTTCTTTCTAACGCCAAAGCGTCCCGAAGACTGCTATATAATGGCTCCCACACCACTTGACCGGGACCTTCTGATCTCCTCTTAATTGCCGCAATACATGCATATAAAGTTACTTCTAGACTGCAAACTCGTCCCCATTTCGCCCCCAATGTCTGTCTCGATAAAAGTCGTGCCTCTGCAGAAATCTCTGCATATGTTTGGGGACCCTGATCGCTCGTAAGTGGTCGTGCATATCTAACGTTGTGCTCATTTCTCTGACTATGTTCGGTACAGGGCAGCGTACTCGCTTTCGGGACATGTTGAAATCACACTATCGCCACATTTTCTGAGCAGAAGATCTTCCAGAGTTCTCCTTCAGTCCTTACAACTAACATTCGAAGGCCAGAGTGAAGTTTCGGGACCCAACGTGGTATATTCTGGCCTCCGCATATGCTCAATCACAAATGAACTCATACAAGAAGTTCCTGTGCTGCTCAGTGATGACGGGGAAGAAGAGCCTTGTATGTTTCGCTAAAGGACTTCGCCGTATCTTGCTGACTTTGCCTCAGGTCATTGGAATGCCATCTTCAACATTAATATCCCGGGTTGGCTGCCTGCCTCAACTTCGTTTGGTATAGACAGTCTTGGAGTATCGTACCGCTTGTTTGCCACCGCAAAATTCATCGATATCGAAAGCCGAATACGCGACCCATCCTCGCCCTCTCCGTCCTGGTCATTCAGTGGCCTTTGTTCTGTTATTTGCCCCTCTGGCCAACGAACCGCAACCGCCTCGGAAGAAATTCAGTTGGAACGCTTCTTCGGGATGCCTAGTGAAGATGAAACGCCAGTGACTGTTAATACCTACCTCCTTACTCACGCCCCTATCGTAGCCTCTGATGAGCCACAAATTCCTTTGAACGTACTTTCCAAGGTTCGAGTTCTGGGTACCATACCAGAATATTTCGATTTGGATCAAAAAGTCGTCCCGCTTACACTTCGAGTTCGTACCAAAGACCTCTGCAGGGAGGAATGTGAGCGATTACAGTTGTTAGGTTTCCGCGTCGATGTATTACAAAAGGATAAATGCAGGTATGTCTGGCAGGCCCAGTCATGAAATGAGCATGCTAACACTTCTCGAAGGTCGCAGCCATCTAGAGAATACGAAGCACGCTACCCTTTACCTACCGACGAACTCCAGCCCCCTAAAGTTCCCTTACGTTGGAGTAACCAGTCAGCTCTAGCTTGCTCGATGGAATACGGGTACATTACCAGCACCAAAGCTTCCTGTTCTCGCTCATTCTCGCTTCTTCCTCCCTCAGAAGACGGGCGATATACCTTGCAAAACAACAACTATGTTTTTGCCAAGGACGCTGAGCCGGCAGATCGACCTACGTGGTACACTCTTCAGAGTAACATCCCCATAGTCCGCTGTGCTAAAGGCGGAGACCACCCCTGGGCAGGACTACCGATTTTAAGACCGTCTACCTCAGGCCCCCTTCTTACTGTGCGACATGAAATCAAGATTACGCTCCCCATTTCGTACGATCTTCCAAATTCCACACAAAAGGCACTCCAGCACCTCGTTTACGTCATGCCAATTCGATTTGCTTCGACGGCTCCTCGTATGGACAGGCGCAATCTGATTCCTTTGTCACCGCCCCCTGCTTTAACTTCCTCCTCCTCTCCGCCCTCCTCACGGTCAACAACCTTAGCCGGAGCCTCTACTGATCTCTTCGATTTAAATAATATTCCAACGGTGCTACCACCTTACTCCCAACACTACTATTCCAACGGCGATCGCAGGACCGATCCTACGCCCCTGCCTTTATACACTCCTCCCGGTGTTTCTCCTTGTAAATCTAATTATTCGCAGCTAGTCGAGGGTGCAGACGAGCATTCGCTTTCGAACTTGGCTGACACTTACAAAATCCAGCAATTCTCTGACGCTGCATGACTGCGCTTCGGTGTGCAACCTTTTCCAGTAATATTATTTTTAGTCTTGGATATCGCATTCATCATTCTCGCTCCCATATATTTTTATTAGTTCCTTGTACCTAGGTCATTGTAGTATCTCTATTATGTCGCGTTTTTCTGTAACGTAGGTGGTTATCACCTCATACGCCCGGCAGACCTATATAGTAGCCTTTGCCATGGGGGGTGTGATGGCATAGGCTGTTATCATAATGATCCACTATTGTACGGTAGCGGAATAAAAGCGCTATATTTCGCGCGGACTTTGATGTAAGATATTTCGGAAAGCTAGTACTGAGTTCACGTGTATGCCGCTGTGTGCCCCCTCCCAAACATATGCCGCCGCCTCAAATATCATAGCTCCCCAAACAGACTATTTCCTGCTCGACTCCAGTGCTCCCTTGCTTTCTACTATCTAGTAATATTAAGTTCGCATGCATACTTACCTCACGTACATGCCATTATGTCCAAGGTCATGTACATAAGGGCATGTACAGTTGTGACACCGCCGTACAGATAAGTTGTTGCATCAACGTTGCATCGCTCCCCAGTATACTTAAGTGATTATTGTATGAACAAACTGTTTGGCTTTGAGAGTGCAGCCTCGGCCCTCTAATGCACAAGAGGCTACCAGCTCATCTTCAATAGTTACAGCTAATTGATCACACATTGCTCACCTATTGTAAGTATCAAGTAGTTTGCAATATATAGCAGCTATGGAGGCCCTCTATGTGACCTATAGGGCTAAATATTATGTTGTGGTTGTGCTGAACGATGAGGAGCTGTAGATGGAAGCGTGGGAACGTACCGGAAACGTTTGCCGGTGCTTCCGCTCGTTGGACCAAACAATGAACAGAAGAAGGAGATAATTTCTGATTGGGTGCGGACCTCACGGAAGCTCATGGAGATGTGCAGTCGTCCTCTTTCAAGCCAAAATTGCACGCAAATGCACTAGGAGTAACTTGAGATATTCTCTCCTTTGTAAGAGATGTAGTGAAACTCGTGCTCACTATGCAAAATACTGTTCTCGAGAAGTAGAAACTTTACCTATGGGCTTGATATACTGGTGATGGACTTGAGTATGCTATATTAATATAATATGGCAAACTTAGAGCTATTGAACAAGTTCAGCAGTCTTAAGTGGGTAATAGGTCTCTAAGGATCAATGTACAGTACAACGACTTGAATGAACGTAAGTAAGGTCGTGTCAAGATTGTCAGACCATTTCAGTATGGCCAAATTTAATGTATAATGGAAGGCTGGTAATGATAGCTCAACTGCCCAAGCATGAAGGCCATAGTACAAGTCTTCGTTTCTTGACCTCGCTGTTTTAGATGGTGCGCACGAGTTTTACTGCATCTCTTTCCAAAGGAGAGAGTATTTCAAGCTACCCCAAGCATATTTGAATGTAGTTTCTGCTTGAAGAGGAACGATTATACATTTACATGAGGTTCCGGGAGGTCCGCACTTGATAAGAAATTGTCTTCGTCCTGTATTCACTGTTTAGAACAACGAGCGGAAGCACCGGCAAACGTTTCTGGTATGTTCCCACGCTCCATTCACAGCTCTCTTCATCGTTCAGCGTAACCACAAAATGATATTTAGCCCTATAAACTACATAGAGAGCCTCACTAGCCGCTATACACTGCACACTACTCAAGACTTACCACATGTATCCAATGTATGACTTTTTCACTGTATCCATTGAAGATGAGATGGTCTTGTGCCTCATTGGAGACACTCTCAAGGCTTAAGCAGTTCAGCGAGAGCTTATTCATACATCAACCACTTATGAATATCGGAGAACGGTGCAGCGACTTATCTGTATAGCAGAGTCACAACTTTACATGCCCTTACTAGGCTTACTTATGTGTACAAGGTTCGTGTTTGGGTCGTGTACATATGAGCATGTACGGCCGTGAGGTATGTAAAGCTTATAGTAGTGTAATCTTTATATTAAACTTCCAGAAAGCAAGGGAACATTGGAGATGAGCGGGAGGCAGCGGAAACTCAAGGCGGGAGGCGCATACACCGTGACGTGATCTCGGTGCTAGCTTTCCGGTACTCGGGAGTCGGGAGATATCTTACATCAAAGTCCGCACGAAATATAGCGCTTTTATTCCGCTACCGTACAATAGTGGATCATTATGATAACAGCCTATGCCATCACACCCCCATGGCAAAGGCTACTATATAGGTCTACTGGGCGTATGAGGTGGTGGTTATCGGTGGATCTTAGTAATGACAATATTCTCAGATGCGCGTAGGTCAAAGCCACACTTTTTTGCCTAATTTGGAAAGCGATGGACTTTATCAAGTGCGCAGTATTAATATCCATAACGGATCGCTCTCAACGCTTGGGATGCAGCCTGTTCTTCTGCAGCGAGCCTACTCCTTCCTCGTCCTCGACCGTATTCCTGGTTATTCACTTATGGAGAACTCAGTGATGAGTACATTCTACACAACAAATACAACGGAGCTCACGGTAGACAATCGACTCCCACACGCATGCATTCAAGGGTCCGTAGAGCCTATTATCGTAGAACACCGGGCCACAACGTACGTCCTGGGCATAATTATTGAGCAGCATCTTAGAATGCGTGTGTCCTGTAAAGGCGAAGACATAGTATTCCATCGTCAAAATAAAGAGGATACCATTGCTTACCAGCGTGCATTTCCATTTCTGTGGCTACAGTGGGATGCGTAAAGACTCAGATAACACTAGAATACAACTTGGGTAGCTGAATGTCGTGCTTGCAGTCGAAAGGACGCGTTTTTATAACAACCTAACCGGCCACACCAGTGATTTCATAAACTATCTCCTTTCTTGTTCCCTGGGGAATGTAGTATGTACTTTTCAGGTAGCAGGTAACAGCACCAGGCTATCTCTAGAGTCAGTCAATAGAAACTATACACCAGAAGAGCTATGAATCCGCAAAAGTCGCTCTTAGTGTTGAAGCTGGCAACTGGCAATCTTGAGCGTTATTGATATCTCCGCGCTGTGGAACTTGCCAGTGTCCATTTAAATTCTAGACGAGGAAGTCGTAGATGATGCACTGGCACTTTATTTACAAGGCTGATTCATCGATATGGAAGATGCGTTAGTGGCGCAGTACAACTCTGTGCAGCTTGAGAGTTGGCATGGAAGTATTAAGGGAAACGTTCGAGAATAGTATATAGCTGCCGCAGTAGGTGCGTCGTGGTAGCCCATAGATTGACGGTACACTCTTAAAAATGCTATGGGGGGAAGAGAACTATCGGTGAGAAGCGACCGTTTTCTCCGTTGACCTGACTCAGGATATAGGTGTGTAATACGCTCGTCGCTGTTGTAGTACAATGCTTGCGGCACGAGGCCGGGGCTATTCGGAAGTCGGTGGGAAGGAATTTTATAGTACACCTCTACAGCAGTTGTCAAGCTTTGGACGCGGCCTTAGCAAGAGTTATAACAGGCTACAGCTAGCTGATTGGCATTGCAAATATAGAACAGGAACAAACTCAGATATGGAATTCACGGCGGTAATCAATGTTTATCGTTGTCCGGTGAGCTATGAAGTGTCCGATTTGTTCAGTTTTGCAAAAACAATCCTGTGGGCAGTTTGATTTAATGTTTTCAGCAAATATTTCGGATTGACAACCCCACACTGCCTGCAAATCAACATAAATTTTGGTGGAAGTAGTAAAATTATGTTGAACCTGTGTGAAGGTAGTAAGATTATGTTAAAATTGTATGAGGTTTCATACAAGTTTATCATAATTTTACTATTTGCACCAAAATTTATGGTGATTTGCATGCAGTGCCAAAGTCCTGACTCCCTTAGTTTTGGTACTGTTACTAACTTATTGGAGAACCATTGTAGAAATCGAGGTCTGCTCCAGAACAGGTTCGTGAGAGCAGAAGGAGATCTGGACGGTCAAAGCAAAAAATTTCATCCCAATTTGGAAATCAATGACAAATTGCGCAGGAGCATCGAGAATATACCACTAAGTTAAAGTAAATAAATGGTACCACGTTGTTCGGGATATCTTCATTCCGACGAACTCTTCAAAACGACTCGTGTATAGTCACTTCCACAGCCGACGCTGCAGAAACCTCCCATTCCAGAACCAAATTGACTGTTCCTTGGCACGGAATATCATACAGCAACCAGTTCATCATTCCAGTATCATCACTCGATTCCAGCTCTTCTATGACTGCGGATGAGTCTTTTGCTGTAGAGTTATTATTTCCCGGGGCGGAGTCGTCACTCGGAGGTAAAGAGAAACCAGTATCGGCATCTTCCCTGTCCCACTGTGCCACAATTCTCGTTCTTCCCGTTGTGGTAGGACCAATAAATGGTGTGGTAGAGTATGGAGGGGTTGGCGCTTCCGTTTCGAGGCCTATAGGACTAACAGTTTCAACCCCTGTAGAAGAATTGTCCAGCGACTTCCGGTCAGAACTAGGATTAAAAGTGATCCTCTTTTTGCCCATAGAGGACAATCTTTGGCCGATCCTACCACCCGATTTTGAAGAGCTCATAAATGAGCCCGAGTCCGACCCTCCTTTGCCATTGCCCTTCTCTGAGGGCGCCATAGATTGTGTCAGAACGTGAGCCTGAGCTTGAGCCTCGTTTCCTCGTTGAGGGACCCCATTGGCATCTGGCGGTCTACGGTTCAGTTCCGCAGGCTTCAAAATCTTCACTTTGATCCTCTCATCCTCACTCACTGGCACACGGTCGAGCAACTTCAGCACATCGATGCTAATGCGTTTAGCATTCTGCACCGTAACACGCTGAGTATAAAGCGTCGAGGTAGTTTTAGTAGTACCGAAGGTGGAAAGGCTGTTGATCCCCGTGAATCCAGTGAAAGGTGTGCGGTGGGTGGTCTTTGAAGAGAGAGCGTGATAGGTCAATTTGATGGATGTGTCTGGGCTATGAAAGATCAGTAATACGTACTTTACCTGCTACTGAAAGCAACCTACCCTAGACTGCAGTCGAAACTCTCGCCGGGACCTGACACAGGAACGGCAACGCGAGCAACGAAAGTTCCGTCTACATACACACTCGCTGGTCCTGACATAAATGCATATTCGGAATTGTTCTTAATTTTGGCCTGATTTAAGCGTCAGTTGTATGTTATAAGGCTAGTATACGTTGCAAGGAACGTACTTTCAAGTGTACCCTTGTATCCATCTTGGGGACTGCAAACCACAACAACTTTGCATCTATCTCTTTGTTGAGCTCGATAATAGTTATATTGTGCGCTTGGTTATCGCATGGAACACTAATAAGCCCAGGAACCTGGAAAACCGAGTGGTTGAACCATTTGTGGGCTTTTGGGGCAACCATGAGCTCGCGAGTGTCTAGACGAGCGGGTGTAGCGAGAGTAACTGGTACGTGCGCATGAGCTGGAGAGACGCTTCGACTCCGAGAGTTTAAGCTCCGTGATCGGCGGCGATAAGACCTTGGACTCCTGCTACGCGAACGAGAACGACTAGACCGGGTTATTATTACTGGACTTGGAGCAATCGTTGTTGGCGTAATCCCCGGTCCAGCCAGGGGTACCACTGTGGAATAAGAAATGGGGGCAGCCCAATGATGATGGCTTTTTACCGCAAGTTTGAGAGATTTGAGGGTGGGAATTACGAGGCCATAAGAAGGGGTGGCTGTTTCCAAAGTTAAAGGGACATTGGTCCAGTCCTGGATGTAATCAATACAGGGAAGGACGAAAATCAGGAAACATGCAGTACCTCGCCTGTATTTTGTGTAATAGCGGCCTTGTATAGCAATGTGACAGGGCTGTCCTTCGACTCAAGGTTGACCCGGATATCATATACAGCTTCCCAATTCGCAGAAGTCACGGCTGTAACGAAGATAAGTATATAATCATGAAGAGAAGAGCACGTACCATAAACAAGATCCAACTCAACCTCTCCTTCATTTTCAGCAAATAAACCAATAGACACCTGCATACAGAGCATGCTATTCGACTGTCTCTGTCGTTCAATCACGATCCGTGTCTTCTCTTGCGCGATCTCCTCATTCAGCTCCTCTTCCTCTTTTCTCAACTTGGCCCGTTCCTCGTCTAGCTGACTCCCATGTGAATTGTAGCTCTGAAGAAAACTACCAACTTGGTCGAGAGGGACGTCATGTACAGTCATGGAATGCATGTACTTTTCCAGAGCAAGCGATGAGGTTTTGATACGATGGATGGAGCTTTTCAACATATTCTTCTTCGCTACGAGATCCTGTAATGTAGGAGAAGTTGTTACCGGCGGTACTAGAGGCGACGCCGAGAGGGAAATATCATGTAGGGTGGCATCTCCATGACCTTGGACTCTCAGTGACTCGGGTTGGATTACTCGAGGCAGACCAGTAATGCATAGTTGGTTCTGTCCCGGTTGCACGGTGAACTTGAACTGTCGTTGAATTTCTGCCCTACCAGTATATAAGCTAACATGAAGAAGCCTACTGTTGGTCAGAGAGTCAAGAGAGATTGCGTTTGGAATGTAGTCTGGTGGGAGTGTGGCCATGAAAACAAACCGGAAGTGATCCGCCTTTAAGTATGATGATGGGTGCTTTGAGACGAGGTCATTGCGAGAGAAACCATTCATTTATTCTGTCAAAGCCTGGGACCCGAGAACAGGATAGAGATGAATATCAACTTGTAAACTTGTAAACAAGCTGATTAGTGCGCATTTACTAAGTAAAGGGGCTAAGGACAATACACAACTAGTTGATACTGAGTCCGTTCCTTTCTTTTTCTCGCTCCCTACTCCGTATGACTACCGCCGCTCCCGTTACCTTCCGGACAATCCATCGCCCAATGATCTTTTCCCTCACAATTTTTACAACCCTGAGGTGGGGGATACTCCTTCCTCAGAGAACATTCTTCTAATCTATGAGGCAAACGACAACATGGGCAGAAACCGCGTCGGAATAAATCACGGAGAGCGTTCTCATGTCCATGGTCGCTACTGGGAACGTGTGAGTTGATGCCGGTAATGGAGAGGTCGGTAGATGAAGAAGAGCTGATAAAGAACTCGTTGCGGAACATCTGGTCCACAAGTAATGCAAAACGAATATCTCGCAATGTCAGGCCTGGGACCTTCAGGTTCTCGGGAACAGCTGAAAAAAGAGAGCATAAGAGTTAAGTCATATGCAACAATTTGGAAACGTGCGTGGTAGGTCTTTCACTGTATGGTGAGGTACGAGTTGTCGCCGGAAATCCGATATAGATTTTGGCATAAAAGCTTCATGAGTGATGATTTTAGTATGCACGAGATGAATGCTTTTATCCTTTTGCTGAGGAAGAATGTTAAGGGAAAGCGGGAGGTGCTATACGAGGAAAGAATATGGCATAAGTAACAGAACTGAGAAGATTCACCATTTACTGACGTTTTCTTCTTCTGCGATCTTTTTGGTTTGGGAAACGAAGCTAGCTGCTCCTGCACGAGCTGTAAACCCGTAAGTCGCTGCAAGTACCAGTCCATTGCCTAAAAACTCTTGCGAAGGGTTTGACGATAACATAATTGTACGCATTTTATTGGCATAGCGCCATGGACGAAATGTCCACGGAGTCAGGTTGCGTAGCGGATAGAGATATGTTTCCATTTCTGAAGGGCTGAGCCATGGTGCAGGAGAATGTTCTGGACGAGAGGGAAGAGCTGGTAATGCAGCTACATGTTGGGGGCTTTGTGGAATGAACTGCAACTGTGATCCGGCTGGTGTTAAAGAGAAGTTATCAGATGTATTTCAAGTAATAGTCGAGCATACCCCAAGACTTTTCGGGAATGTTTCGCGGTATCCCCTTCTGTAGCGCCTGTAATGCGGTTTTGGTTCTGTTGAACATTCCAGTTTCAAGTCAAAGCAGACAAAATTATTTAGCGCTCAACAAGCCGATTTATTTACATTGGCGTGGCGTCTGACTCTGCTTTCAGTCACTACGACTGAGATATTCAAAACCTCATTTCTAGGCAATGAATATATCAATACACGAAAGCAAGGTTCATTTGTTCATTTCAAGATTTCCCTCAAATAAAATAACAAGACTGCGATTTTGCCAGGTCAATAATAGTACACTTTTATTTGAAATTTGGGCGGAAAATTACAAGACGAAAGGGAGAAGCTTGTATGGAACATCTTTCTTATACTGCATCCACTCAGCAGTGTACTGCATGAAGCATACCATCAGTAAGACCACCGCAAAAGGCAAAAAATAACTGACCCTCTTTCCACAATAATCATCCAGTTCGGGGATCGCCCTGTTTACAAAATCGTACGTGAAAAACCCTGCGATAATTGCACCCCAAACCCAACCAGCAGCGGCTGTTGCATATCCCGCGCGCCAAAACGTGTAACCGCCATAGTTAATATGCCTCGCAAGCCCGAACAGGCCTCCAGTGAAGACCTTTCCCTTGTTCCTCGGATCTCTTTTGAAATTCAACCTCTGCATTTCCGAGCCCCATTCGAGGACCATGCCCAGAACGTACATCCCAAGTCCAACAACCGTCTGAAGAGGCAACTGCGTTTCGTCGAAGGAAGAGTAGCTGAGCACGGAAGTCGCGACGTTCGTGAACAAGAGCGAGTTGGCAGCGTTAAATACGGCGTTGAACACCCCGACGGAGCCCGAGGCAGTAGGTGTGAATGATTCCTGCGAGATGGCTAGAACCCAGTGACTTTGTTTGACGAATGAACCGATAGCCATGCCAAAGAGAATCGCACGCTGCGGAGACAGTCCGGTATTAGTGCCAAGCAAAAAGAACGGGCGTCCGCTGGGTTGGATAGACGTTCCACCTAGAGCGTTAATCAAAGGTGCGCCTAGGGAACGAGAAGAGAGCAGCGCGTATTGAAGCGGCAAGTCCAGAGCGCGGAAGAGTACAAAAAGGCCGCGAGAGACGGGACTAGAGTCGTAAGAGCCGCGAGTAATCAGACTTTTTTTATCGGCCATGATGGAAGTAAAGAAGAAAGAAAGAAAAAGATGAAGTAGTTCGCTTATATGACGTAGACGTCACGGAGGTCACATAACGTGATGACGCGTCCAGGATCACACGTGAAGGACTGGTCACGGCGGCTTCAGTCTTTTTTTCTCCCACTCTTCGATGAAGACATACCCTTGTCGCTCGCTCATTTTTCTGTACTATCTTCTTCTTCTGGTCGCTGTACCGTGCGTTTATGCCGGCGAATCCGCTTGGAATGGCCATACTCCTCCAGGATCCAGCGCGTTAGGACCTCTACGCAGCGAATACGTCCCGCCCGGTGCTAAAGGCTATCCTTCTACTTCTCCACTGATTTCCTACAAAGGCGACTGGAAAACACTCTATTCGTCCAACTTCTACAACAACGCCGCTCGTTATACCAGCCAGGAACACGCTTCGATGACTTTCTCTTTCACCGGAACAGGAATTGAATGGTTTGGCAATTGCGGCGAGGAGTATGGAATTGCTCAAGTGTACATTGACAAAACTCATGTTGCATCTGTCAACACGTACTGCGACTCCAATCTTCCCCAACCCGGTCAACGACACTTTGGCGAGTACAGGCTGCCTTCGGGAAAGCATACTTTGACCATTATCGCCGTCGGAACCTGTGATGCCACTAGCTTCGTAGTAACTCGCGCCAAAGGATCGTCGTCGCACTCGCAGAAAAAACCTCGGTTCTCTGAAAACCAATGGACCCTCACTCAGGAAGGCTCTACCGGAGTTAACGCCATGCAGATTGCTGTCTTGGATGAAGCACACGCCATTATCTTTGACAAGGTTGAACACAATCCACTCACAATCAACAGCCATCCCTCATGGGCGAGTCTCTTCAATCTCAAAACTCGTAAGGTTATTCCTCTCGATATGCAATCGAACTCTTTCTGTGCGGGAGGATCTTTTCTCAGCAACGGAACCTTGATCAACGTTGGCGGTAACCCGGTTGTTACCGATCATACTTCGCCTTCAGACTTTGGTGATGTCGATGGCCTGCAATCGATTCGCCTTGTACATCCTTGTTCCGACGGCCACTACTCTGTTGCTGAATCCCATGATACGGTCAGGATGGCCAGCCCCCGTTGGTATAGCACATCCATCCGTCTCGACGATGGTAGTGTCGCTATAATCGGAGGGTCCAAAAAGGGTGGATGGATCAACAACGCTACTGTGAACAATCCCACTATCGAATACTTTCCCCCGAAGGACATTCAAGGATCAAACGGTCTACCCATTCTTTTGCCTTTCCTCAAAGACACCTTGAACTCGAATCTCTTTCCCATTGTGTGCTCTCTTCCAGATGGCCGGCTCTTTATCGCTGCGAACAATGATGCGATGATCTATGACTGGAAGAACAACGTCGAACAAAGGCTGCCTCCGATCCCGAACGGCGTTCGTGTTACGTATCCCATGGCTGGAACTGGCTTATTGCTTCCTCTTTCATCTGCAAACGGGTATGCTCCCGAGATTCTGCTTTGCGGAGGGTCCGACGTGGATGACACCAAGGCCGGCTATGAAATCTCCTCCCAGGATCCTGCTTCCTCCCAATGTTCTCGTATGGTCTTGACGGACGAGGGTATCAGTGCCGGATGGGAGGTCGACCAAATGCCGCGCGCGCGCCTTATGCCTGATGCAGTTCTCCTCCCTGATGGCAAGATCGTCTTTGTGAATGGCGCAGGTTCTGGAATATCTGGATACGGAAACGTTGTCGATCAAGTCGGAGTATCAAACGCAGACAAACCAGTCCTTATTCCTGATCTCTACGACCCTTCTCTAGCGCTCGGGAGTCGTTTTAGCTCGGAAGCTCTACCGTCTAGTGCCATCCCGCGCATGTACCATAGTGTCGCTATACAGACTCCGGCTGGTGATATCATGATCGCTGGTAGCAACCCCAACCTCGATCGGAGCGAAGTTGCCTATGGTACGGAATACAGAGTAGAGTGGTTGAGTCCACCGTATATGCGTGGTCCGAGACCCCAGATTCTCCGACACAACGCAGTTCTTGGCTTTGGAGAAGAGGCAACTATGACGGTGAAGCTGGTGAAACCGAATAGTAACGATGTCAGAGGTATGAAACTTGATCTGCATCTTTTCGTAGCGTTTCTAATGTTGAGTTGGTTGGTCTAGTCGTTCTGATGGATCATGGCTTCGTCACCCACGCAGTGCACTCAAATTCTCGAATGGTATATCTCGACTGCTTGAACATATCCGGGGACACGATAACGATCAAGGGTCCACCCGACGGCGGCGTATACCCACCAGGCCCAGGTTTCTTGTACATCGTCGAGGACGGTGTGCCCTGTGAAGGTGTACGTATCATGGTTGGGGATGGCAAGGGACCACAGGTCAATCAGGCCGCTCTGGAAAAGTACGTCTCCGTTTTTTTCTTTTGAAACTCAGCTTACAAGTTGAACTTTATAGCATGTTGAAATCAACTCAACCAGACCAATATGAAAAGTCGAAGACTTCGCAGGACAATGATAATGACGGGGAATGAGCCTTCTATTGGCATCTTTTTTTTTGATTCTCGTTTTGTTTTCAACATCTACTATGT
This sequence comes from Rhodocollybia butyracea, assembly GCA_015501585.1. Taxonomy (NCBI): domain Eukaryota; kingdom Fungi; phylum Basidiomycota; class Agaricomycetes; order Agaricales; family Omphalotaceae; genus Rhodocollybia; species Rhodocollybia butyracea. The sequence continues at coordinate 91,187 of JADNRY010000004.1, forward strand.
ATCGCTATACTTACGTTTGTATTTGCTCCGCATCGATATCACCTCTATACCATTACCTCTATACCATACCATACTTGTTACTATACCTACCATTCGGGAATCCTATACCGATAGAACTATTTAACCACGAAAGGAAAAGATCATTATTTTGTACTCGCAACTAGGCTCTGAGCCTTTGAATCCGTTTGGAGACGCGATGCTACTGCATTCACCATTCTAGAGGACCTCGTCGATTTTGCTGATATCGCTTTCCCGGTTCTGCCTTGTACTACCGGCTTTCGCTGCACTTGAAGCTGGATAGCATGTATTTAGCTCATCTTCTGAGAAGAATGACCGCGGGATAACCTGGGATAACGAAGCAAAGGTGTACGTACGTCTTGCATCACCCTTGAAGCTTTTTATGCTTTTTATTGCTCCCTGCCACTACTTTAATCTTTTTATGCCAGTTACAGTATAAACAGACGATAACAGCTTAACGATAACTTTTCCGTTTTCCGTCATCCGGAGTTCTTCCCCCGGAGCAGAAGGTTCGCTGCTCAGGGAAGGTGGCAATTACAGGTTCAACAGAATATATTACATTTACTCAATGGCCTCACAAAACCCAGCGAGGGATGTTCTACTGATGTTCTTCAGCGTATATTCACATCCACTTTTCCCGTATCAAGCTGGATGCGCGTTCAGCTAAAATGTATACAGGCGCCTGCGTATGGCCTGCTGTGACGATAGGCTGGACAATATTTCTCGTGACTCTAAGCACACAAAAATTGAAGAGGAAACTTACAAGCACGGATGCATCCACTATACGCAAACCGTCTACACCTTTTACAAGGAGATCGGGGTTTACAACACCATAGTCCGCATCTTGAGAGGTCATACTAGCTGTACCCACAACGTGTTCATCAGGGCCCCCAATAGTGCGGATATATTCGTCCAGAGCTTGGTTGCTTTCCATAGCCACAACAAGATTTTCTGTAGGACCGATGATATAATCATCCCATGCAGAGGCAGACATAAAGGTGAGAGCTGTTCTGATAGCTTCCCGCATTGCGAGTAGATCGAATTGAGATGTAAGAGTTTGTGCGTCGATGATTGGGGGTGCAAAGACGTCGGTGGAGTTTATTGTAATGGAGCCTCCTGTAGCAGTCCTTTAAGAGATGAACTGAAACAGGTTGTAAAGGCTACGTACGAGACGTTGGGGTTAATATGCCTGTCGAGAGCGTCAGAAACTTTCCTGTGGCTGGTATGTTTGGAAAAAATCCAGGTTGTATCCCCATGGTAGCGTGAGGTGCAGTTGGGCCGGAAGAGGGGTCTTCTCCAAGGGTTGACAAGACTGAATCATTGAATCTAAAATAAACTCTCACACTTTCTGGAGAGTCTACCAGGGGACCTTGTTTCGTTTGCATCCACGTCTGAAGCAGAGAATTTTGGAGACTCTGATTTTGAAAGATGATATCCGCTGTTTCTGCATTTGGATTGACAATCCAGGCATTTTTGGTAGATGCGTGTACCGACATGTTTTGACCGACACTTGGAAGATGTACGAGGGGGAAAATGCCAATGGATGAAAGGAGGGAAGAGTCGCCAATTCCAGAGTTTAACAAAACTTGAGGGGTGTTTATTGCCCCGGTTGATATTATGACTTCTTTGTTGGCATGGACGCGATACATTGGTCCTTGGAACAGGTAAAAAGGCGTAAATTTATCCGTCAAGACAGAGACACTCACCGTCAAGGTCATGAGCAAATTCTACGCCACGAAACGTAGGTACACCAGTGTCTGAGGATACTCGAAGAACACGGGAGACCCGAGCATTGACAAGAACATGTAAATTTGGTCTTTGTAGAAAATTAGGCGCGAGATACGACGCTGCACTGCTTGATCGAGTTCCATTATCTATTGTATATTGTGCCCAGCCTTTTAAAAAGCAATACCATTATGGACAAACGTATCGACGAAGAGAATATCTTACTGAGGCCCAGGGGATTACCTGTCAACATTGAGTAACCTGTGTCATCACAAGACCTAGAGACTACCCATACCCGAATTGTAATCCAGATTGAATGCGAAAATCCCACCAAGTTCCTGAGAGGCTTGGATCCCGAGCGGACCAGTGGGAAGAGGAAAGCCCTCAAGTGTGACCGAGTTAATTCCTGTTGTGCTGTGTATAGAAGGATCAAACTGTCCAGTGGTGTTGTGGTTGTCAGCCGGAGGAGTCCAACGTTCATTCTAAGGTTCAAGGTCAAGGTTTAGCATAATAATTCAGTAAATCACACCTTGGCAATAAATGGCTGGATGTTGTCCCATGACCAACCTTGGTCTTTAGTAAGTCGAGCATAACGATCCCAATCATCTTTTGGACCGCGGTTATAAACCATTCCATCTATAGTTTCTTGAGCTTAACCGAAAGTAATGGACATATAACATACTGTGCGCGCTACTCCCACCGAGGACAAATGCATGAGGAAATTTGACTGATCGATTGTTTAGAGCAGGCTGGGGGATCGTGGTCTGTTGTAAGTATAATAAGCGAACTTGCTTTACATCGACAAAATCTGACCAACTGTATTCCACTCGTACCGTGATGGTATGGTATAAACAAAAAGAGGAATATCAATCGGAAGTATCCCCGTATTTCTGATACGGAGAGTTTGGCGGATACAGTACCCTGACTACAATGAGCAGGACTTACGCTTCCCCGGCTTCCAAGAGTAAAACATTGAAGGCTTTGTTTTCAGATAGACGATTTGCCACTACAGAGCCTGCTGTTCCTCCTACCTAGCGGTGAATGAAACCTCAATCCGACAGTTGAAACTTCCATACCTCCAAGAATCACGAAATCATACTCGGTGGGTGGAACGTCTTGAATATGTTCAAAGAGGGCTGCGAGGACATAGATGTGAGGCTGAAGAAAGAGAGCAAGGGTGAAGAGAAGAAAGGGAATAGCCATGAAGGTAAGTTCGCGTCGCTTCCATAACTCGGATTCTGTATTCAAGTTATAGTTGACTGTCGAAGGATCACCTGTTCAGGGCTCAGGAGAGGTGGCGTTGACGGTCGTACATAATAATAGCAAGTGGTAGTCAGCTGCATGGAGGTTAAATTTGGTTAAACTATACGATCTTTGGCAGAGAACAGAATAAAACAGGAACCGCCTGATAAAAGGCTAAAATGCATACGTGCAAGCGCTTAGTAAGGAGTGAGCGTCTATTATGTCCTTGACCTCAACTTACGATGAACCTTTTCCTTTGGGGTCACGGTACATCTCGGACCTACTAGGAAATTCTTCCGGGAATCGGTACTAAAATCACCTAGCGAAACGATACCTTTGAGGCGTACGGGACGTATTTAGTTGCTCAGAGTGTCAAGAGATGAGATAACGGAGGAATGGATGCATCTTCAGCAGGAGCTCAACATACTCAGTGAGTAGCTTTTTAGATGAAGAAGATAATGACTGACCTTGTATATGTGCCTGCGTAGGCAGCCTATCGTGACGGTCACAAGTGTCCTTGCTATCCCGTATAAAGATGGTGGATGGAACATCTGTTTCTCTTCCTTGAACTATATTCCAGCTTCATATGGATCGCTTGCTCGTTTCAAGGACATACAGCGTCTATACCCATTGGAGCCAACATTGTTATTGGTACAGGAAGCGATATGTCCGACTTTTAGCACATCCAGGCGCTGTTTGACGAGTCAATGATTGGAGAATTTACGGAGCAAGACGATCATTTTCTGGGACCTAGTGAGATTTACAAATACCTTTCAGATGTAATGTACGCACGAAGGCTGAAGATGGGCCCGTTATGGAACGCGTTGATTGTTGGTTCAAGGATGGAAAGAGATACGTGGGACTACATTATATGGTGATTGGCTGATAATTTGGCCTGGATCCCTGCTGTATGTCGACCTTCTTGGTACCACTTACTCTGCTTCAACATTGGCCACGGGATACGGATCATATATTGCACAACCACTCCTTTGTAAGGGAACGAGGATACACTCACCGAGGACGAAGCTCTAAAGATTCTCGAACAGGTGTCACAGTGATCAAGCTTCAATTTTTCAAGCTCAAGGCCCACCCCAATGCAGAACTAGCGATCCAGAGAAATTTATCTTATCACAGTGCACACAACGCTGAAGGAGTTGTAGCCTGTAGGTGGTCATCGATCAGAAGTGGGTATGGCTTTCGGGCTAGAGCATACATTAAATAGACTCAGGGCTTTACTATGAGATGCGCTGAACCTCCCGAGCCTGCCTGGATTAAGTTGCTTTGTGGGCCGAACAGGACTACTTTCAGTAGCAGACTTTCGTGATAAGATCTTTTAAGCGCCATCATTTAAGTGCTTACTAAGCGCCAAATGACCAACGTTGGCTACCACTACCATTTCTCGAACACTCAGCAAGGCTTGGACTATGGAAAACTCTAATCGGCATACGGGCGATCATACTGAAGGTGTATATTTCATGTACCAGACTAAAACAGCTTTCCTGTCTGGCCTGACAAGACTAACTATAAACCATTCTAGCCCCTGCTTTGCAGGCTTTGCTTCAATCTTTTGGACCCGATGCGGCACAGAACGTTTCCCCAGAAGCACTGCAAAGGCTTTCCGATAAGCTCTCCGAGTTGATGGGAGCTGATGTCGTTCGAGATGCGTTTGCATACAATGACCAGCCTGCGCAAACCAACAATAATGAAATGGTACTTCTTATGGCTGATTTGGTGTTTTGCCATGCTATCTCACCTAACTCTTTGTGTAGCTCATAACGAAGATGGCCTTCCAATCATCGACATTACAGAGCCCGAATCTCAACCTCAGCCTCCCAACGCTGGTACCTCTGGCATGATAGTGACAGAGGAACCCCCTCTTATTCCGCTCTCATCTCTTTCTCCGTCCGAACAAGACCTTCGGAGGCGAGAACGCGAACGACTACTCGATCTGCTTGAAGCTGAAGAAGCTCTGGAGCAGCACAGAGAGCGTGAGAGGGAAGCAAGGCAGCGCAAAGAAGCATTGGATAAACGACGAGAAGATGGAAAGACAGAGCGAGAGAGGCTACTAGCTCTCAAAGAGACGCACAAGAAAATGGGCAAGGCTTTATTACGCAGTGAAATTGCCACCAAAGAAGGCGATGAAAAGACTTCCTCATCATCATCTACTCCCAATCCTGCTCAGTCCCGGCTCCCCCGCCTTCTAACAAAAAGAAGAGTGTTAGCTTCGCACCTTCTGAGGATGGAGAATCCTCCTCCAGTTCCGCTTCGAAACCTACAGCGGAAACCGTAGATTGGGGAGACCTCTCACGGGGAAGATTGCGTCCCATTCCAAAACGCGCCGCGCCCGATTTCTCTCGAGACAGCGAGCGGCTCATGAAGCTGCAAGTCGTTGAGCGTACTGGTGGTTCCATTAACCCCGAGCCTTCTCGCGCACCTGAGAGGGTTCAGATGGCGGCTGCAACCGGAATAGACTCCGACGATGAATCAGATGTCGGCTCTCTCTCAGCGGAGGACGGAATCAACGCGGGTGAGGTACCCGACTCTGATACGGAACACTCAGACGAGGTCGAGGAAGAAGATACCGATTGGGACTTTGCGCAGCATCAACGAGAGATTGCGCTGGAGTATCATCGGAAACGAGAAAAGCTCGGAAAAGAGACCGTGTCTGCCTTCACTTCGCATACGCATGGATCGGATGAGGATGGTTCTCCGGTCCCAAATAAACCACACATTTCCTCCGAATCAGGCTCTCTTTCCCTCGGAGAATCCTCTATACTCCCGGAGGATAGTGTCCAGGCCTTGCAGAAATCTATTCGTCTTGGCAAGCTGGATGAACAGAAGCGCTTAGTTGGGGGAGAAGACAGCGACAGCGATGCTGAAACCGCTCGAGAGATCCTCGAACTTTTACAAAAAGGCGATGTTTATAATATTGGTCCTAACGGAGAATACATCCCTTCCAATGCAGCTGGAAATGCAGCTGGTAGTACCAAAGGTCCTCCAGCACAGATACCTCCCTTTACCCCTCCGACAGAACCTTTACCACAAAAAACAAAGGCGTCTAGGTTCAAGCTCTCCAAAACACAGGTAGAAGCCTCGCGCGCTGACACTCCTGTATCGACTGTTAGTCGGTCTTCCCCAAAGCTACCTCAGGAAACGATGAAATCCTCCGTCGCTGAGCGTCAGCCTGTAGGATCAAAGTCATCTTCGTCAAGGCTATCTCAGGACACGATAAAATCATCTATCATTGAACGTCAGCTTGCGTCCTCCAAACTGCCCCACCAATCCTCACAACCTTCAGCGGTGCCACATGCATCGCCGCCGCCGCCGCCGAATCCATCCACTTCCATGATCGTCGAATCTCCTTCTTTCCCTCATAGCAGTCAAAGAAGACCCGATCGACCACCCTCGATCATGTCTTCTACAGTTGTTGAATCTTCGCGTAAAGATGAGAGTCGTTTTGGGCCTAGTTCACAAGAGGAGGAAGGTCCGGTTAAAAGAGTTTCGCGGTTTAGAGCAGAGAGAATGTAACCACGACTCCAACGATCGAGAACGGTATGCAGATTGGGGTATATAGTAGATGATTAAAGTGTGCTCAAGTATAGCTCGCCTCTCACGATGCTTTATCTCACCTATTAAATGTGCTTCATTGTTGTACAGTATTGCAGCCAGTATCAAACCTAAACGCACACAAAGTTCAAGTTCGGCGTCTTCTAGTCATGGATCATGATGCATGACCCCACAGACGCGCTCGTGTTCTCCTCGCCCCCTGCAAACACGCCCCAAGATCCCGGGTATGGCCTCAAGATAGCTCTGAAAAAGTAACTTCTTCAAGTTGTGAGCGGTGGTCGCCACGCGTAGTGTACTGCGCAATTCTTTGTACCAAAGCTTGTTGGACACATTACGGCCGGAATGTATGCATGCTGTGATCACTGCTACGGAAACCACTGGTTTGGCTTGATCGATGATTCTAGGGTGTTCAACTAGCGCTGAAGAATATACGAAGTACAAGATAGACGGGGATTAACTTTCTACAGTCTTCCGTTTTCCCCCCCTCTCTCGCACTATGGATCGATCCACAAAACTGAAAAAAGTGTTCGATGGGGTTCTTCGAGGCTCTATCGTCATTTCTCCGCAGCGTAGTGCTGATTTTCTTGACGCTATCACTGCTCATGATGACCCCGCTGATTGTATTAGCAGGATGATGGGTAGCAAGGAAGGCCTTAATGCTTTACAGGCCTGCATGCGATACGATCTCACCAGTAACTTTCTCAACCGGCGTGGTGCGGACGTCGTGACTTATCTGTTGGATCCTCGTTTGAAAGAAATCGCTGGTGGTTTGTTTCTACAGCAAGTCCTCATAAAGATAGTCGACCCTCCAATCTTTTGGCTCGCGTTTGTTGCTGCGTTCAGAGGCGGAAAGCTGGAGGAGAAGGGACAGATCGCTTTCGCTGGGTTGTTCCTTCAGTTGTTGTCTTTTTCCGACGTCGACAAGAATCATCGCGACTTGGCTGATGACTCTCCATTCATGAATCTGATCACAGATTCTCCCATCCTATCTGTTCGCAGTCTCGGCGCGAAGATTATATCCTTTATTAACGCCACCAGTACCAGTATCATCCATGACAGCGGTTCTTTCAAACCTGGTGGCCGACACGACAATGATTTTGCCGATTTCCGCGAGATCGCTGTTCTCCCTACCGCTGCCGAAATTTCCTCCACGGAGACACCTTTTCTCCGTGCAAGTGACTACCTTGACAACCCAGAAACTTTGGAACAGCGCGTCGAGATCTATCTCGATAGTCAGTTCAGGTTATTGCGAGACGATATGATCCACGAGCTACGAGAAGAAGTTCAGATTGCGTTGAATCAGAAGAAGGGCTTCCATCGAGGCCTCGTGCTTAGTGGTTTCCACCTCGTCGATATGCATACGGGTCCTGACGACAGACGGTGTAAGTGGGGAATTACCCTACAGTGCGAGACCGACCCCTGGATCTTTAAGAGAGTAAAGCCCAAAGACCGAAAGGTTTTCCTAGATGATAATCGCACCCGCTATTTCAGACACCAGTCTCTCGCCTGTTTGTTGGTCAATGACGAAATCATTGCATTCCCTACTCTCAATCGCGACGAAAACCTTCTTGCCAAAAAGCCTTCTGTGCTGGTCCTTCAGCTCGAAGGAAATCTCACTGCTCAAGCATTGGCGAAGCTGAAGTTAGCGGACAGCCGAAATATCCGCGTCATCCTTATTGATACTGCCGTCTTCTCTTTCGAGCCTATTCTGAAGGCCATCAAAGACGCGAAAGAGATACCACTTTCATCCGAAATTCTGTTTTGGAATGAAGGGGATGTTAAGGGTCCTGTTGATGTTGATTCTCGATTACAGAATGTCGTTTCATCTCTTCGACCTCAGAAAGATCTTCAAACCCTGTTGGCCACTTCGAAACCGATCATACTGGATGTGTCTCAGCATGCATCCTTGAATTCGGCGCTGACTCAGAAACTTTCCTTGATACAAGGGCCACCTGGTAAGTACAACGGTATCTTCCTTATTTTGTCAATGCCGTGCTTATTTTTCTGTCTCCTTATTTCAGGAACGGGAAAGTCCTTTATCGGTGCATTGGTAGCAAAAATCATACATGACTTCTCGCCACAGACTATTCTTGTTGTTTGTTATACAAACCATGCACTGGATCAATTTCTTGAAGATCTCCTGGACATAGGTATCCCTGAAGCCCATCTCGTCCGGCTAGGTGGAAAATCCACCCCTCGCACTGCACCCGTAGCGCTGAGCAGTCTCCAGAAGCAGCGACTAGGTCCTAAGCTGACGAAATTGGATTGGACCCAGATCGATGCATTGAAGGTCCAAGCCTCTAAGCTGTGCGCCCGCTTGCAGGCCGATTTCAAGCGATATTCGTCCATGAATATTCACCTAGGTCATATCCTCGGCTATCTCGAATACGCTGATGATGATGATGATATCCGTTTTTATGATGCTCTGTCAGTACCACAAACAAATGAGGGAGGGATGACCAGTGTCGGACGAGGTGGAAAAGCTGTAGGCAGCACATATCTCATAGAATCTTGGGTCAAGAATCGATCTCCTGGAATATTCAGAGATCATCCTCAGATAAGGAGTTCAAGCGACATCTGGAACATGCACTCAAACGATCGCCAACGTTGTATCACGCGCTGGAGAACCGGTATCATCCGTGAAATTACTGAGAAGATTCACAGCTCTGTCCAACAATACAACACTTGTCTTTCTCAGATTGATGAGATCTTCGCAGGAAAGGATGGGGAACTGGTTGGTAGCAGACGAATCATCGGTTGTACGACCACTGCGGCTGCAAAATACAATGAAATTATTCGGACAGCTCGGCCGGACGTTCTGCTTGTCGAGGAAGCGGGAGAAATCCTGGAAAGTCACGTTCTAACCTCATTAAATCCCAACTCAAAGCAAATCATCTTGATTGGTGACCATAAGTAAGTGACTTCGATACATCTTTGTTCTGGCTTACAAAGTGGCTCCAGACAACTTCGTCCAAAGGTCAATAATTATCGTTTGACAGTCGAGAAAGGGGAAGGTTATGACCTCAACGTGTCGCTTTTTGAGCGCTTGGTTCTGAAAGGTTATCCTCATGAAACACTATTGGAGCAGCACCGCATGCGTCCTGAAATCTCTTCCCTGATCAGAGAGCTTACGTATCCTGACCTCGTCGATGCTCCGAAGACCCAGAATCGGCCCCCCTACGAGGTTTACAAGACGTTATTGTCTTCGTAAATCACACTCATCCTGAGGATGAACTTCCAGATGTAATGGATCGGCAGGATCTTACTGCCACTTCATCAAAGGAAAACACGTATGAAGTCGAAATGGTTCTCAAGACTGTACGATATTTAGCGCAACAAGGTTTGTCGTTGCCCTACCGGACCCATATAGCTTCCTCCTCATTAATCTAATTAACAGGTTATCGCACTGAAGAAATGACGATTTTGACTCCATATCTGGGCCAGCTACAAAAGTTGCGAAAAAGTCTCGCTGCTGACACCGATCCCGTCCTGAACGATCTTGATACCCATGACTTGGTCAGAGCAGGTTTGGTCCCAGCTGCCACTGCAAGCGTTGCAAAACGGAAAATTCGGCTAGCTACCATAGGTAAAACTGAAATATCATTGATTACTGTTACGCTAATAACTGTTTATAGACAATTACCAGGGCGAAGAGAGTGACATTATCATTGCATCTTTGACCAGAAGCAACGCGAATCGGGACATCGGATTTTTATATGCACCTGAACGTCTGAATGTGTTGCTTTCTCGAGCTCGTAACGGCCTGATCATGATTGGAAACTCGGAAACGTTCAGTACCGCTCGAAGGGGTAGTGACCTTTGGACAAAGTTCTTTAGCTTGCTCAAGCGCGGGAGACACGTCTACGAAGGCTTACCGATCAAGTGCGAGAGGCACCCAGATAGGATGGCTTTGCTGCGAAAAGCTGTCGACTTTGATACCGAGACTCCGGATGGAGGCTGTCTTGAAGATTGGTATGTCTAATCTGCTGGATGTGTCATATGCAAAGATCTGAAACAGACCATACAGTGGTACCATGCTCAAGTGTGGCGTTCATGCTTGTCCTTCAAAGTGCCATCAACTTTCTGACCACTCTAAGATGCCATGCGAAGCTATAGTGGAATCGAAGTGCCCCAAGAACCACAAACAAAGCTGGAGATGCTCTGAAGGACCCTTGCCTTCCTGCAAGAAATGCGACCAGGAGGCAGCTGAAGTAAAGAGAAAGCAACAGCAAGCTCTAGAAACTCAGCGGAAGCGGGAGGCTCAGAAAGCTGCTTATGATCGAGAGTTGAGAGAGATAAATGAGAAGATCGAGGCCGGAAACGAGGCTGCCAGGTCTGCTGAAGAAGAACGGAAGAGACAAGAAGTTTTGGCTCAGAGAAGAAGGGATCTCGAGGAAATCACAGTCCGAAATACCAGCACTCCTACAGCCTCCCAGTCCCCTTCACTTCTGCAACCTATTCTGAATCGATTTTCACCGACGACTTCAACTATTCCGGTCGATTCATCATCCTCAGTCATATCTCCTGTAGTTTCTATTCCGCCTGTTGCCTCCCCCGTTGTGCCTTCTACAGCCACCATAGCTTCGGTTGCATCTGATGTTTTTCAATCAGCACCCCTCACGACTTCACCTTCCGCCGCTGAACAAGAATGGCAGCGTCAGAAAGACTTCGAAGGCGCTTCAAATGATGCAATTGACTCGCTCATGAAACTGACAGGTCTCGAGGAGGTCAAACTCCAGGTGCTTGCGATCAAGGCAAAGATTGATCTTGTAACACGACAGAATACATCGGTATCTAAAGAGAGGTTTAACGTGTGTATGCTAGGAAATCCTGGGACCGGTGGGTTTAATAAATGCGATAATTAAGATCGACGACTCACTGTCACTTCTTCCAGGAAAGACAACGGTGTCAAGGAGTTATGCGAAATTTCTGTCGTCGGTTGGTATACTTCCTGGAAACGAGTTCATCGAAACTACTGGATCGAGAATAGCCAACGACGGCATTCCCGGTATCAAGGCGCATATCGAAGCAGTTCTCAATGCCGGAGGAGGCGCAATCTTCATCGACGAGGCCTATCAGTTGGTCTCTACTAACAGTCTACAAGGATCACAAGTACTAGATTTTGTACTAGCGGAGATGGAAAACAATGTCGGAAAGTTAGTCTTCATTCTAGCCGGATACCACAAAGAGATGGAGAAGTTTTTCGAGCATAACCCAGGGCTATCGAGTCGGGTTCCTTATGTTTTGAACTTTGAAGACTTTACGGACGATGAACTGTTGAAGATGTTGAAGAGGCTGATCGAAGAGAAGTATCAGGGAAAAATGAAAATCGACGGTGGTGTCGAAGGACTGTTCGCTCGAGTCGTAGTCCGTCGCTTGGGCCGAGGCCGTAATCGCCCAGGATTTGGCAACGCGAGGGCCTTAGAAAATGTCTTCAACAAGATCACAGAGCGCCAGGCGAAGAGGATTAGTATAGAGAGAAAAAACGGACAGCGCCCCGATGACTTCCTGCTTACCCGGGAAGACTTGATCGGTCCTGAACCATCCGGAGCTCTTGAACAAAGTGTATCCTGGAAAAAGCTCCAGGACCTCATTGGCCTTTCCTCTGTCAAGGAGACTGTTCGCAGTCTCATCGATACTCTGCACACCAATTATCTACGCGAATTGAAAGAAACCAAACCTATCGAAGTATCACTTAATCGTGTCATGACTGGGTCGTCTGGTACAGGTCAGTCTTATCCAAATTTCTCGAGACTAAACACTGACAATATACCTATATGCAAGGGAAAACAACTGTGGCTAAATACTATGGCCAAATCCTGGCAGACCTCGGACTTTTAAGTAACGGCGAAGGTATGGTATACTAGATTCAGATCACTTTTTTATTTATTTAAACCACATTTTAGTTGTTGTCAAAAACCCCGCAGATTTCACGGGAGCCCATCTCGGACAGTCTGAAGAAAAGACCAAAGCAATCTTAGCTAGCACGGTTGGAAAGGTTCTGGTGATAGACGAGGTCAGTGCGGGGTTTATCTAGGCCCAGATTATCTCAAGATGGATACCTCTTTTTTAAGGCTTATGGCTTGTATGGTGGATCGCAAAGCAGCAGTGGGCCTGATATCTATAAAACGGCAGTCATCGATACAATCGTGGCTGAAGTTCAAAGCGTAGCTGGGGAGGATCGATGTGTACTCCTTTTAGGATATAGACCCCAAATGGAAGAAATGTTCCAGGTACGTTATGTACCAATTTCACGCGCTGACTAGATACTGAACATCGTTCTGGTTAGAACGTGAATCCTGGGCTCTCGCGACGCTTTGCAATAGAAGATGCCTTTCAATTTGATGACTTTAGCGAATCCGAACTCATGGAGGTCCTGGAGCTCAAGTTACGCCAGTCTGACCTTGATGCTTCCGATGACGCTAAAACGGTAGCTCGAGAGTATCTAGGACGCGCTCGAAGTCGACCTAATTTTGGTAATGGTGGGGATGTGCAAAACCTAATCGACAAGGCAAAAATTCGCTATCAATCTCGCCAGGCATCTTTACCTAAAGATCAACGCTCAGCTGACATCGTTTTACAACCCATCGACTTCGATCCAGAACACGACCGCCAGAACCACGCTTCATCCAATTTGGCAAAACTCTTCGAGAATCTTGAAGGATGTGACGAAGTTGTACAGAAGTTGGGCTCATATCAGCAGCTTGCAATTGGTTTGAAGAATGCCGGGAAAGATCCTCGAAAGCATGTTCCGACTTGTTTTATTTTCAAAGGACCACCAGGTCAGTACTATCTGTTATTTTCATGTGTTCCGTTCTCGATATTTTGTAGGTACGGGTAAGACAACTGTTGCGCGCGAGATGGGGCAAGTCTTTTACGACATGGGCTTTTTATCCACTAAAGAGGTGGTTGAATGTTCAGCCTCAGATCTGGTCGGGCAATATGTCGGTCAAACCGGTCCCAAAGTCCAGAAGAAGTTTGAACAGGCTCTTGGTCGCGTTCTCTTCATAGACGAAGCTTATCGACTCGGGGAAGGTCATTTCGCTCAGGAAGCTGTGGACGAAATTGTTAGTATCCTGACCCAGGAAAAGTTCATGTCAAAGCTTGTTGTGATTCTAGCAGGCTACGACAATGATATGAACCGACTACTGGCTGTCAACACCGGACTCTCCAGTCGCTTCCCGGAAACTATCACGTTCCATAACATGGATCACACTTCCTGTCTGAAAGTGCTGGAGAAAGTCTTGAAAGATGAAGATATTCTCATCGCAGATCTCCAAGATCGAACTTCTCTAGGATATCACGAAATGGCTAGTATCCTAGACGAGCTCGCTGCTCTCCCCGGCTGGGGCAACATTCGTGATGTCATGACGTTGTCGAAAAAGATGATTGGCGAAGCTTACTCCAGCAGCCCGCCCCAACTCACCGGTAAACGAGCATCATCTATCATGAAGGATATGGTTGCAGAGCGTCAGAATCGATCTACTAATTCTCGTTCCCCACCTTCACACCAGGCTGAATCCCTTGCGCAACCTCCTAGACCGAGGTTTACCCCATCCATTTCAACGGCAGCGCCTCCGACAACACTCAAAAAACCCAACCTTCTTCCTCCTCAGGATGAAGCAGGAACGAGCGGTCGTGATACCGGAGTTTCTGATGCAGAATGGAACCAGCTGCAGCACGATAAGAAAGTGGCAGAGAAACTCGAGCAAGAGAGGCATAAACGCATGTTGGAGCTAGAGCGCCAAGTTCAGGAACAAAAGGCGCAGGAAGAGAAAGAAGCGGCGCTTTTAGAAAATCAACGGAAAGAAGCAGCGCGAGCCAGGGATGCGGCGGAGCAATCGGAACTCAAGCGTCAGCACGAGGCGATGCGACTTCGCGCACTCCAAGCTCAGGCGGAACGCAGGAAACTCGAGGAGGCTTTAGAAGCGCAGAGGGAGGAACAGAAGAAGGAAGCTCAGGCACAACAGTAAACTTCGTTCAATGGGCGTTTGTGTTGCTGGATTTCGATGGATAAAGCAAACCAACGGATATCGGTGTGCTGGGGGCGCTCACTTTGTTGATAATGCTGCACTGGAAGGATGAACTCTAGAATTGTTTCTTGTTTAGATCACTGTTGACTACATGCTTTGAGAATCATTGAGATACGCGTACAAATAGTAATATAGATACTAGTAGACCTGAAACGGACATAACTCTGGCTAGTACTTTTTTCTGCACGCTGAGTCTGCTATGTCACACATCTATCATGATTAGCACCGCTTGCAATGCATAGATATCATACAAAGTCACATAACATGAAAACATGATAAACATAGCAGATACAGGGGTATATAATGATCCATCCATCCAAAGCTTCAAGTCCCAAGCCACAGCAAACATCGTCCACCATCCTATCCTACTACTATCTACAGAACCTATATAACAATTCTCAGAACTCAGAATAAAAGTAAGCGAAAGGAAGTGCTGAATCCTTTTCAAAAATTTCCATCAAAGTTTATACTGACGCTTCATCACCCCTCCAGCCAACCCAAGCGCCAACAAGAAACTAAACCATTTTGTCCAAAATAATTTTCCGGTATTACTCACTTGGGGATCGCTAGGTGGTCCTGTTGGTCGAGGGGGTAAGCTCGAACCCGTGAATCGACCCATTGCTTTTAGTTTGGCGGGCTTCAGAAGCGGTGGTAAGCTGCATATTGCAGCGCAGAGACAAGGGTAGGGCTTACGGTGTAAGGAGGGTATCGGAAGCTTAGGAGCATGTCCAGCCTAAAAATCGGGTCACTCGAGAGTCAGTAGCCTGAAGGACTAGAGCCCTATATAGCTGCTTCTTACCACCCAGGTGAATCCATGGAAGACCGAAGATGGGTGAACATGTCAAAGCCGTACTGAGAAGAGTATCTCGTTAGTCATCCATGAATTTGAAAATTGGTACCCGGGGTATTAAGATACGTACTTTTCCAGAGTGGTACCCGGCTGCAGTGAGAAAATGAGAGGAAATGAGATGAGATGGGGGGTTAGTAAAACACAAAAGACACCTTAACATTTAGCAAAAGGAGAGGAAAACTTACAGCCACTGGGTCCTATGCCACCGAATGGAAGGCCGTATGCTGGTGAGGAAGGTTTCGTTGAGCTCCATGAATGGTATGACATTGACAGAAAAGTTTGAAGAAATAGGGGTAGACAAGGTGCGAAGGGGAAGGAGGTACTCACCCGCGGGATGAATAATAGTTTCGTTCGCCATAGCGGAACCGCTCTGCGTGTTATCGAATACTGAAACAGTAGATCAGTAAATCAAAATCAAAACCAAGTATATTCAAGGCACGTACTTTTCGCTTTAAACGCGCTATCTTGGGAAAAGGCATACACCGAGAGCGGATGATCACTAGCAAATACATACATACTAGCTCAGCCTACTTCGAAGGACAACTTTGGGCACACATACTGAGCATTAACGTAGGCTAATCCTTCTTCAATGCTGCTGACAGGCATGATAGGAAGTACAGGACCGAATATTTCTCTGTCGGAGTAAAGAAAAAATTGATAGTAAGTACGACGAAGAAACATAATGAAAAGGGAAAAAGAAGAGGTTCGCACGTACTCCGACATAAGGCAATCCCCTGGCATAACATCTTTTACAATAGTAGGCCCAATGTACTTCGTAGCCTCATCCGTATCACCACCAAAAACGATCGTGCCTTTCGTGTTCTTGATTAGGTTGTTGATACGCGTAAATGCTGGCGTGGAGACTAGACGGGACATTTGGCCTGGAGCTGAGGCTTTGTTGGGGTAGAATTCTTCGCATCTGATTCGTGGCAAGTTTGAGAGAAAGGCGAATTGAGGAAAAGTGAGTTGAGGAGGAGTACAAGTTTAGAGGGTATTCGAAACTTACTCGTCTTGTAAAGCTTTAACGAGCTTGTCTTGGAAGTCTTGCGGTACAATGATATAATCAGGCGCGACACAGCTGGATCACCGCCAGTGACGTTGATTAAGTTAACAAGATGCTCTCGGAGGGGTGAACATGAACGTACGTTTGGCCTGCATTAGCTAATTTGCCCCATAAAAGCCTCTTTGCTGTCATCTTTAGGTCGCATTTGGGGTCGATAAATACCGGGGATTTGCCTGAGCGTTGAATGTAAGTTGAATGGAAAAAAGAGCAAAATGCAGTATTGGGGTTACCTCCGAGCTAGAGCGAGAAATAGGTGAGATATGAGTCAAGGACGGGTGGGAGAGACAGGATTGAATATTTATTTACCTCCAAAGATACTGGGGAGAGTGTTTTGGCTCCGGCTACAGCGATGATCTTTCCGACTCTGCCTCCACCTAATTTTGTATCAAATTAGCAATCTCCGGAAGCACCAAAGGTCCAAAAGTCATACCGGTATACAGAACTGCCCGAACGATATGAGTATATGAAAGCAAACTCGAGGGTTACTTAAGACGTACTGTGGCCCCATGTATATTCCAATAGCTGAACAGTAGACTTAGAATGAGCATTCGAGGTTCGAAAGATGAGTTACTGACCTTTGTAGTTTCATCAACACCTCCATTGATAACGCGAATAAGAGATGTATCGAGATATTTCTCAGCAAGGCTCGCAAGTAAAGCACTTGTAGCCGGTGTGTTTTCAGCAGGTTTCAGTACTACAGCGTTACCTGCAGCAATGGCCGAAGCCTAACCAGAACGACAGAACAGTTTAAAACTCGAAAAGTGACTGATGACGGACACCAGTGAAACAAGTTACGCGTACCATAAGCGGCAGTGTAAGGAACAAAGGATAGTTAAAAGGGCTTATAATGAGAACAACGCCTTTGGGTTCCTTGCGAATGACTGGACGCATAGCAGTAAAGTTGATTGAGAATGGTGCTTTTTCTTGTTTTGTCCACTTCTCAAAGCTGCTTAGGGTCGATTTGATTTCTCCGAGGCTCGGGTCAATATCCAGCATGCGGGCTTCGAGTTCAGGTCTACCGAGGTCAGCGGCAAGAGCATCTTCGAATAGCTTGGTGTTGTCTTTGAGCATGTAGGCTAGTTGGAGGAGCTGATACCTCCGGTATCGAATTGGCTTGGATTTTCCAGATGCGAAGGTGGTTTTGAGTTCATTATATATCTAGATATTGAAGGAAAGAAAGCTTAGATGAGTGATTTAAAATGTTAAAATACTGAGACCTTTTCGATATCGTCGAGAGGGGTATATACGAGTTTGGAGTCGGACATGATGGTTGTTCGGGTACAAGGTAAGCGATTGTGACAAGTACGTGTTCACAGGTATTCACTTTGGAAGGCTTGTGATTAATTAGTTACTGGTGTAAGTACTTAGTGCAGACAATAACAGACAACAAGGCACAACAGACAGTTTATTTAGAACTCGTCACGAAGCCAGAAACCTTGCGAAAGATCAACAAAAGATGCATGAAAGAGAAAGCTATCAATCATCAAATTTATTTTAGATTTCTGTGCAAGCGAGCTGCTAGCAGTGATACACGTCCTCGGCATCTTTGATGGACTTGCTCACTCTTCGACTTGCCGCGGATACATTTTCGGTGTGCCTTGAAGCACGTGAACACCTTTGCAAGTACTGAGCGACGTAGCAGACTCATAGTGACGCATGTGCATGAACCCCTTGGATCCCAACTGTGACTGGTTCATCTGCCTATCCGAAGCAGCGAAGAAGCCGAAAGCCGACAAAGTGACAATGGGAATTTTCACACCGCTAAGAACAAAACTTTCATGTCTACTTTTTTTCCAGGAGCTCCAGCATCAGACGCATTGACATCTACTCTCGGATTAGCCGAAAACACCCAGCTCTGTTTACGCGAGAACATCCATGATAACATACCAACTATATAGCCCGTTGTCGCATACGACTACTAACCGTCCTAAGCCCAGCATAAACTTTGCCCGGTGGGGAGCCCAGTATAAGTGAAACGATAGCATCCCGAGCGATTTTGATGTTCTGGAAGGAACCCATGATGTGTATTTTACTTGAAGGGCGTCAGGAAGGAACATCATCATCAGATGGAGTGTTCAGGACTTACGTGTCAGCAAGAACAATACGAGTCCTACTAGCATTCTCGATAGTGAATTTCGTCTTGCCGTCTTGGCCAGCGATACGGCCTGAAAAACGAACGATAAGAAAACGTGTACGGGCAAGCGCAAGGGCACAGGACATGGAGCAAAAAGATGAAAGGAATTTCATACCTATAGCCCGAGACAGATGATCTCCTTGTAAAGATTTCACATCCTTGATTTCAAAAGTATCGAGGTAGAGATCGTCTAGCCGGAGTAGAGCGATGGCATCCTAGATAAACAGCATTGATGTTAATGGGCTGTTGCCAGCGAAGCATAAGTGGAAATGAGCACAACATACATTCACATCGAATCCAAGAGCATAAGCTTTCACAAAATCAGCACCTTTTTGTAGTGCGCCGATGTCTTTTGTGTGTTTAGATGTCTAGCGGTAAATCGTTAGTTAGTTAACTTTGATTTAAGGACTCGGAAAGAAAATACACACCCGTGCTTCCACCGTCCTCCGCTGCACATTCATCCTAACCTGCAGCCCCAAAATTTCCGTCAAAGGTCCAAAAATATTAATCCAATCTTTTTTCAGCGGTGTCATGCGATGTGGCGGAATCGGTATCCGTCTAGTTTCTGATTTTAGAGTGCTCCGTAGGGCGTCTGCAGATACTGGAGCAAACGCTGGCGCGGCAGATGGATTTGGGAGGGATGGTTCATCGACGTCTATCATGATATCGTCGTCAGCGTCAGCGTTGGGATTTTGCTGTAAAGTTGAAGGTAAGGCGTCTGTGATTGGCTCGAGTTCTTTCATGGTTTCGTCTCCATCGACATCGACATGGGCAGATGCAGGTGCAGGTGCGGATGAAGAAGTAGCTGGGTTTTTTTTTCCGGTTCCTCTGCGGGTTTTTCGTTTGGGTTTGGTGGAATCGGACGTGCTGGGTTGATTGGCTGTAGCGACCATTTTGTGGGAAAGGGGACGAAAAAAAAAAAAAACGAGGAAAGCTCGTGGTTGTATGAAGACAAAAAACTCAATTGGGCGCTTATTTTCATATCACACTCAGATGTTCTTCCCTTCCTGCTCGTTGAGGACTACATGAATATTCTTTTCCATGGACTAGTTTAGTAGAGACGCGTACTCTGCAAGGCTTTGAAGCTTTGAAGACCAGAAAAGTGTTAAGCGCGCACGCCTATGGCAAGTAAAACGAGTGTATCATGCTAGGCAAGGCCTACTTGCTCCTTCATGAGACCAACTCGTGTCGAACAGAAAGCGATCCACTGTACAGTGCATTTCGATCTCGACCTGCATGCGACATCCCAGCACGTTTATTCTGAGTTTGAAAGGCTTGTAACATCGACTACATCGACTGGAAGATCCCTATTCCGTCAGAAGACGCCTCAGCCCCAGTCAAGTTCATGAAATACTATGCGCATGCGGCGTTCAGCGAGATTCCCTGCAAAAAGTGTCATATCCTAAATCACAAATGGAATGCAACTTAGTGTCATTATTCATATCTATAGGTCAAACTTTCCAGAAAGAAGAAAAGCTACTTGATCATTCTCAAATTATTCTCTTTACGATTTATTTACATCCCTACTACTAGCGCTAACTGTCGTAGGCGGGACGTCCACGGTTCAAATTTCGCCATGAATTGATTTATTTTTGATGCTCCTTCCTCTGGCGCATTGTCCTCTTCCTCTGTTGCGATTCCCAGTGCAATGCTATCGACACCCTCATCGGCACAAACAATTACGCAGTTGACCACTACAACGTGAGTTTGTCTGAAGATCTGGTCCATCTTTTTATAATTTTGTCGAGGGTAGTCGCTCATTTGATTTTCTAGGGCTCCCGGAAGTAGTACACAGACATCCTTGGCGGTGCACCGCTCGCTTTCGCCTGGAGTCCTTGCGTGCTTCATAGTAGGCGGTCTGCTCGCCTTTCTGCTCCTAGCCTTATCGGCTATTTGTATATGGCGTCGGTGCCGAGTTCGACGCATGATGAAAGCGTCAGTCTTTTAGCCTGCCGTGACAATTCCAGGCGAATCATCCGTGGCTAAATCTTACTGGGATGGCGACTCTGATCTGTATTCACTTACACCTTCCGACTCGGTGTCGAGGGCAATGCATTCCTTTCCCAGGAAAGTTAGACCTTTGGCTCCTTCCACGACGATGACTTTCGTTTCTGAAGAATCTAAGAGTGGATTGTAACAGGCGTTCTCACACATACGTCCTATACCACCATCATCCCTCGAGCGCCTAAACCTCAGTAAAGAGAAAAAGGGCTTGACCATGGTGAAATGTGGACTTCTTAGAGCACAGATAGACTTGTAAAGGCCAATATGTGACCTTAGGCAATATTTTTTTCGCGGCTTAGACAATGTCGAAGTCGTAGTCGACGTTATTGGATTGGCCCCTTTTGTTTCACTTTGTGTCAACATGGCACAACCATCGCTGGCTGTAATCATTACCTTCTGCAACGATATGGAACTCTCGGAAGGATAGCAAACATTGGGAACATCCTCGGCAGTAATTGCTAGCCTTACAACCCAACGTCCCCTATCATTCACTTTCTATCAATACTAAGGTCAATATTAAATCGTTCACCGCCCACAACCTGTCTATGAATATTAAGGAAATGTTAGTTATCCTTGCAGAGGTCGCTAACAGAGTGAGGATATGTAGAGGCTGGGCTAATCATCATCGGATTAAGTGTACCTGGAAAGACCGTATGCTGGACTTTGACTGGTGCAATGTTTCTCGATGATTAATGATCCAAACTACCTTTCCATGAAAGTCGATACAGTTTAACTAGAGTGGTCGAAATTGCATGCTACACACCTCCGCCGACGAGGCGGGTCTGATCCTTGATCCCCGTCAATTCAGGGGGCCTGTGGCAGCTAACAGCGCTTGACAGTTTTACGCCTCCTTTTTCCCTCCTCCCTTACCCTAACAATGACTCACACTCAAGAACTCTTACCAGAAGCTCGACATACAAAGATGGTGACAATGTGGGTGCTCTTCCCATTTGCCCCGAACATCATCCAGACTATTGGCGACACAGTGGCCAAGAGTCCTTCGTCTTGCGACTGAGGAAGAAGACCCTGTTGCATTAGCTATAATATTGGACTGAAAATTGCTTCGAGAAATTGAGCCTCTGGATAACAATGAGCTCTGTTCAAGTAATCTGGTCTGGTAGGTACTAGGCAAAGGCTCCTAAGGATGAAACGAGTCTGGATGCGGGATTCGAGGAAATCTAAGTGTTGCATGGAGGACAAAGAAACCATAAAAGTTTGAGATACTAATCCAAAAAAACAAAGTGTGCGCCTCAAACTACCTGTCTCGTATCTAGCAGCGGCATTGTGCGACCGGAGGAACCAGCCTCTCATCACAGCAATGTTGAGGTTAGATGCCCACGGCACATATATCTAGGCACAATATGTGTTGCGTGGAACCCGGCTGTTTCTAAATGGGACCGCGCCGGTTAAACCTACCTACCTACCTACCATACCAGTCACCGTCACTGCAACATTCACAATATTTTGTATTTGAAAATTTCTAGCTATAGGAGACTTTACATGGACCAGATCGAAGAATAAAAAACCCTCGTTTATGGACAAAAGTGATCCTAGGTAGTGAACGAGTATCGCTCATATATAGTTTTATAATTTAGACTGGGAACGAGTCAGCGCGCACTTCAGCTGGAGGAGAAACTGTTAGTGCTGGCAATTGCAAATGAATGATTGCTTCTTTACGAACCTATCCATGTTGCTGCTGCATCGGGATATTCCCAAACCATGACTACAGAAACAAAGCCAAGTCAGCATCTTTCCAAGGTTATCACATAGATTCACTCACCCCCCGCACTCCAACCCATATTCTTGGCTTGTTCGACACAGGTTGCTAGCGTAGTTGGTGCAATGAATCCTCCACTATCCTCGTCCCTGTAAGAGAATATCTTAGCATTCAGCCACAGTTGGAACTTAAGATGTACGAACGCGGCGGTCGCAGGTTTACCGATGACCAACTTGTTCAAGGTCACTCCATTGGCAGCAATTTGGAAAAGTGCGGATTCGGGCCAGGTAGAAGATGAAGCGGTCAATAGACCCGCGCAGGTTGTGTATTCTGAGGTACCCTCTAAAAGCGAGCTGATTCACTGATTAGCGCAAGAGCCAAACATTATACGCACGGTTATAGAACTGTAAAAATGAAGATAAGTTTTTCAATGCAGCGAAGACGACGAAATGGCTGACCTGAATATTGTACCAGTCTATCATAGTTCCGACGGATTCGTGCACAGCAAGATATCCACCTGAAGGCCAGATGTTTGGTGAAAACCTTGATCATGTGAATGTTAATCAAATAGGTGATTCTAATGGTGGAAAGTATGTCACCATGGCGCGACAGCTAACGTGAGATTCAAGTGAGTGATATTCAAAAACAAACGTTTGAAAGACTTACGAGCATGAGTTAAGATGAACTGTCCTTGAGGGAGCATTTTTCGCAACTGGGTTGTGAAACTAATGAGCCAAGCCTATGATGGACAGAATCCGTTAACACTGTTCTGACAATACACCACGCGAACAAAACTGATATACTTCAGCAGTACCCGCGTCAAAGGCGTTGAAGTCCTGTTAGACTGTTAGACAACACTGATCAAGGACAGGATAGCGTTAACCATACCTCATAGTCCACATCAATTCCATCCACACCAAACCTGTACAGCGGGAGATGAGTTATTGATGTCATACAACGATAAGGCTCCTACTTACTCGATTACCCAAGCCGCAAAAGTGTTTGCAGTGGCTATCGGATCAGCACCGGTACTGGTCGGAGCATCGGTGCTACCAAACGCTGATACAACCAAGGTAATTCCTGCAGCCGCGTACTCGGCTTTGATACTTGCTCTTTGAGCAGCAGTTAGCTCAACCCATTCTTCAGCCTTTAAGTAGTCAATATCTGGAAGTACAACTCTGAAAATAATATCTTACTTTGTCAAAGGCTCCTTCGATTAGAAGGAACGCCATCGCGCTAATATATACAGTATTTAGTATAATGAAGAATATCAAAGTTAACTAGGGGCCTACAAGACGTTGAATCCCTCTACATCTGCTACCGGAGGAGGGCCCGTTAAACCGGAAACAAACTAAAGGATAAAAGAGTCAATGGAATACTATCATTACAAGTCAGCAAGGTACCTGCCTTGTCGCTGTAAACAACTATGTGAAGCAGAGGAGGTGTTGTTATAGCATCAGAGCCGTATGCTAAGAGAACGGAGCCATCCCTTACCAAAGAATGGAGCAGTGGGTAGCGCACGAGCAACAGGTTGTGCACGGGCGAGAATGTCGCGAGCCTGATCACTGAGACCTTCAAATCTTGTACTGTTAACGGGCGTTGCATGGGCAAGCCCGAAACCGTAGAAGACTAAAGAAGCAAAAGCCACAAGTGTAGAGAAGAACATCGAGGAAGCTCCGAGGATTCGAATGGACCGTGCAGTCGGCGGCTGAAGCACATATACCAGATCGCAAAACAGTAGCTTTTATACCAGGACCGGTTCTCATCTCCAAGACTCGGAGAAAGGTTGCGAATTTCGGAATAATGATATAGTCTCAATAGACTCGGCAGGTTTACAGCTGGGACTTTGAATTGCAACCAAATAACGAATTCACGTATGGAAGGTTGAAAGATTACACCGATTGAGCTCACAAAGACAAAGAGCTAAACTTGGGATAACCGAAGGAGGCATACAAAATGTGTTTGAAATCCATGTGAACGCCTTTTGGGCGCGAAAGCATCGCGTTGCGTGGAAATTTTAAAGCGGATATGCAGAATCTAAATCCAGACTTTAGATAGGACGGGATGCCGGGCAAAGTAGACTCTATCGCAATATTTCCGATAGAGCTCACACATATTTACTCGAAAGATTGGGATGATGGGCCAGTGGGACACGTATTGATCAGCAGAGATGCGAAAGTTCCTCCTAGCCAGGAAACAAGCGCACACACACTTGGCACGGCGCGACAAAATTCTCTGCAGCACCGTATGGCTTGCTTTGACGTGAATAGGCGCATGTGGCTATTCCTGCGCATGCTCAAAGAATTTTGGGACTCCTTTTGTTTTCGGATTTCCCTCGGATAACTGAGGCATCTAAAATGAGATTTTGTTGTGAGTTTGGATCACAGGAACATATGGAACACTTGCTAATATTTATCTTGCGTGATTACACTCCATGCGGTACAGCCATTCAGCCACACATGAAAACCGACTCAATACTCAGCACTCAGACTGACATACTGAGTGCTGAATGGGCACTTGATGGACGAACGAGTTTTATTTGGAAAACCAGGGAAATCTTAATCGGAGGCGAAGCGGTACTATCGATGGGAAATTTGTGTTCAAAGATATGGATATGATGGCACATTTGTCCGCAGGGATATTGCGTGGACAATTATGCATATATTCAATGACTGGGGGGGCTGGCCGCAAGCGGCAAAGGGCCGAACCTTTTAGCTCTAAGGTTAGGGTTGCCAAAACGGGACCGTGAGAATGGTTTGGAAATACTTTCATCTATAAGGAGCCAAACCTAAAGGTTCGGCAATGATACAGGTAGGAACCGAATCTAGGGAGAATGCTACTTTTAGCAACATAGTAAGCTGCAATAAAAAGTTATGTACCTGTGATGTCTATATGTAACTTTTTGTGTTGATTCTACTTCGTTGACGTACTTTGAGCGCTTGTATCTACTCCATGGGCTATTCAGCGCACAAGCCGCCCGTAATACTACGGCACATAATACACTACTTATCATTACAGAGAGCTCACGAGCTTGAGCAACAATGTCAAGCATTACAAGAGTAAGTACTACAGAGAAGTGTAACGGTTAAATTATATCTAGTGACCATAATATACGTGCTTGTTAATATTACCGAATTCAAGGGACAATCCCGGACAAAGAATCAGTGGGTGTAATTGGGGTGTAGGCAAAGAGCCCCTTGAAGAGCCTTTACTTACCGCTGATCAGTCTTCTGGGTCTCTCGAATCTAAATCTGACTTGGTATCTTTCCCGTTCTTCTTGTGTGTCAATGGACCAATACCCAAATGAGCTTTGGCTTTGGCACACATCCAACTCATATCCAAAAAACCTCTCATTCCATTCACCGTTCCCGTGATGCAATATTTTCCTTGCCCATATTCACCTCACTGCTTTCATGCTGCCCCCACAAATTGCTCATGTTCAACGTTGCTTTGATGATTACAATGTTCTGATTTTGAATTCATTCTCGGAGTTTTAGGGATTCAAGTAGCCCCAGGGGTTGGGAGTGCTGCCACATTCCATGTGGCCCCTCCGCATGGAGATGTGGGCCATAGCATGATTTCTTATACCAGGGGGGGGGTTTTCATTGTACTTTCTGTGACTCGGCCCATGCTACAAGCGCGGTACGCCATCCCTGAAGGTTGCGAATAAAGTGCGAATAGAAGGACTCAAACCAGAGGCTGGTGAAGGTTTTGCTCTTGCAAAGAGGCTCGTCAGAGGGCATAACCGTGGCCCTAACCCACCAATGAAAGTTCCTCACTCTGTCCTACCGCTTATGGTGGGCATTTAATTCTTCCAGACTTGACACTTTAATTCCCACTTGAACAATGTGAGACAACATAAACTGGCAAGAACTGTACAAATGGATATGTTGCTGCCATAGTAGAAGCAAGATACAGAATACAATCGCACGCGGCAATCTGGGATGCACCATCTCAATGCCAAAACATGCATCCTTTGGTTCTGTATCCATGATTCCATATACACCACTCCGGCAAAATGACTTGAACACCAGGAACAGGTGCAGGGACAAGATTTCAGCTGGTAATTTCAAGTTGTAAATTATTGTACAACACCATTTCGTGTATTCTGCCGGAGCAAAGCAAGATGCTTCTCTTATTATGTACGACGCTTCTCCTGTATGTACTTGACATTGAAGAGCATTGAAGCACTGAGTACTGATGCATAATCACATACGCCAGACCGCCGACCGGTAATACTCAATTCGAATTTGAACCGTGGATGTCTCGCCTACCTTAGCTAACGGTACTACTATGTTCACAACAATACCAAAGGCATCCGCCATCGAGGACCCCGAATACCTGACAACTTTAATCTTCGCTCTTGACATTCTGCAGACAAATCATCCTGGATGTGATGCGTCTCAACCTCTGGTATGTCATCCAATGTGTCATGCAATAGTACACCTTGAGGGTCATACTTGTATACAGGAAGCAAAGGGCAAATAGAAACTGACCAGTATTTCTGAAGCGCTTTATCCATCCTCTTCGTCGGTGTCTGCCAATTCCTCACGTAAAGCACAGTCCACGAGAGGGCTGGGGCTCCCAACAGGCTTGGAATCTGTAGCACAATAAACCTCTGCTTTCTATAGTGAGTTGGAAGCTACGTACGCTGGTTGAAAACTAGGTTACGAAGATAGCGTTACGAAGACTTCGGAGATCGCTTCGCGGAATGAATTTTTTTTTTTTTTTTTTTTTTTTTTTTTTTTTTTTCGGAGATCGCTCGCTGGAATAACCTTTACATATGTCTCTATGCGCCCGTCGAGTTGGTAGAGGAATCGATAGTAAAAGATTTCGGATTTGGATTTGTCGCTGCCAGTGCTGACGTTCATCATTGACATCATGGCATTGGTGAATGGATGAGGGCTGACCACCTGACTTGGATGATGACGAACGCACGTCCAACTCGCGAGTTCGAACCTCGGCCATCCCTGCTTTTAGTTTTTTTTTTTTGCGTGGGTTGTTAACCCAGATCTCTTTCAGGTCGGACTGTTACCGCCTCCTGACTCCAACATAGCTGCTTTTAGTCTTTTAAATTGCAAACGCTGATAGCAAGAAATTCCAAAGAAGATGGTACAAACGTGTTAGTGAAGGAAACTCTTCAGTCAGGCAAATGCGTTCGTAAGATGATCGGGGCAAGCAGGGACAATCCTGTATGGGACGGCTGCTTTTGTATCGCAGATCTCACAGAGTGGCAAAGACGCAGGAATTTATGCATCCACACTACCTGAATCCAGCCCGAGTATGCTGAGAAAATCCTGCAATTTCGTCATTACCTGGGTTTAGCCGATGTGAGTGAAGTTGGATTAAGTTCATTCAAGTAGCATTGGTGGTAGAGACGTGGTACGTTTGTCCGGACGCGGATGCGCAGCACGTCTCGAAGTCGCACAACCCAGAGGCATGGGTTATCAAAGAGTTATCTGTCTCCGGGATGTCTGATGACAAGTCACAAGTCCGAGATCGAGACGGATAGTCTGGGAGATATAGTAAAGGTTTTCAAAACTGTCGGATGTCAATGGAGATCTCCAGAAATCACCTCGTATTTGCACGATGTTGTTGACCCACTTACTCAGAAACGCAAAGCTTAAACCACCCGCGGAGCCCCAGCAATGGAACGGAAACAGTCGAACAGATGGAGTACCGGTAAGCCCCCTAAGAAACTTCCAAAACTAATGTATAACCAAACATGGCTGGGGTATGGGATATCGAGGAGCTGGAAATCTCCAACAAGCCTTTCAGGTCGGAATCGGTATCCGTCTAGTTCCTGATTTTAGAGTGCTCCGTATGGCGTCTGCAGATACTGGAGCAAGTGACGCTGGCGCGGCAGATGGATTTGGAAGGGATGGTTCATCGACGTCTATCATGATATCGTCATCAGCGTCAGCGTTGAGATTTTGCTGCAAAGCTGAAGGTAAGACGTCTGTGATTGGCTCGAGTTTTTTCATGGTTTCGTCTCCATCGACATCGACATGGGCAGATGCAGGTGCAGGTGCGGATGAAGAAGTAGCTGGGTTTTTTTTCCGGTTCCTCTGCGGTTTTTCGTTTGGGTTTGGTGGAATCGGACGTGCTAGGTTGATTGGTTGTAGCGACCATTTTGTGGGAAGGGGACGAAAAAAAATGAGGAAAGCTCGTGCTTGAAGACAAAAAAAACTCAATTGGGCGCTTGTTTCCATATCACACTCAGATGTTCTTCCCTTCCTGCTCGTTGAGGACTACATGAATATTCTTTTCCATGGACTAGTTTAGTAGAGACGCGTACTCTGCAAGGCTTTGAAGCTTTGAAGACCAGAAAAGTGTTAAGCGCGCATGCCTATGGCTAGCCTGGTAACCAAGCCCTCTGGGGGGTTGACGTTGTTTAGACAAGAAACCTCGCTATTCTTGTCTAAACAACGTCAAATTCATGAAATACTATGCGCGTGGGGCGTTCAGTGAGATTCCCTGCAAAAAGCATATCCTCACCACTCCAAAATCACAAATGGAATGCAACTTAGTGTCATTATTCATATCTATAGGTCAAATTTTCTCTTTACAGAGCTAACGGTACTACTATGTTCACAACAATACCAAAGGCATCCGCCATCGAGGACCCCGAATATCCGACAACTCTAATCTTCGCTCTTGACATTCTGCAGACAAATCATCCTGGATGTGATGCGCCTCAACCTCTGGTATGTCATCCAATGTGTCATGCAATAGTACACCTTGAGGGTCATACTTGTCACGAAAGCCCCGCGCCCTGGGAGTATGAAGATCAAAATCAGATATACAGGAAGCAAAGGGCAAGTAGAAACTGACCAGTATTTCTGAAGCGCTTTATCCATCCTCTTTGTCAGTGTCTGCCAATTCCTCACGTAAAGCCCAGTAAACGTCAAGTCAGGCCAGAGACAATATAGGTGCTTGCCATCCCAAAGGTTCATCACGACTGTTGAATGGTACGTGAGGACGAAATCAGCCGGGATGGAATTTTTGAACACAGTGATCAGATCAACACCCGGACGCCCTACTATCGGATTAGTGTAATGTTCATACTGGAACTTGAACACCGTCCTATCCAAACCAGGATAAAATGTTTCTATGTTCTGCGACCGCTCGTCGTCACGTTTGAATCGGCATTTCTGCACAAGGAACTGCCGCACTTGGACAGTTTGAGACTCCTCAGCAACAATGTCCAGGTCCGCAGGTTGCCAATTGCCAGGATAGAGGAGCGACAAAGCGAACGATCCACCTACAACAGAAGCAGTACTTTGCAATAGGACCTGGAATGCTGTTAGATGAGCATTATTAAATACTCGTGATAAGCCTGCACGCAGGCGAAGAGCAGGGAAGCAAGCCAGAGCATCAAAAAAATATTTGGAAGTTGCTCGAAAGGACTGCAGACTACGCATATCGAGAGTTTTACAGATTAGTGCCAATAATTCTGGAGTACGCAGGATTAGCATGATATTACGAAAGTTCGGTTGCCAGATGATGCTCTGGTACCAGATGATAGCTGCATTCATATGATAGCGGTGATGATTGAAGGTGGAGTGGTATAGCATGAGAGATTTCGGAAGGGACGATAGGTCTTCATGCCTGTATTCCCCCGGTGAGCAAAGAGCAACTATTAAACATTCAAGTCGTTAGAACTGATCAATCGAAATAGAATAACGATCACCTCGAGTTCTACATTCAGGGCTTATCACCACATTCTCGAACCTAAAAAATGTATGCGTTTCCGGAGCATACCCTTTCTGGACGACTTCTTCAAAAGGCTCTTTAAGACAGAGTTCTCCAGAGAGCGTCCAGGTATGTTTGTGCGGAATGAACACGTCAGATACTGGATGGATGGTTATAATGACTAGCGGTATGTGCGGTGTGTAGTTTTTTGGCCTGACTAGTTTCATAGATGGGGTTGTTATAGCTAGTGGAAAACATGAGTGGCGCATCAACTTTTAGAGCTCAAATGCGTACCGTACACAAGTTCAAATTTTCTACCTACATCCACCCACCGCTTCACGATGGTGATGTACTCCCTGTCGCGACATTGCTCAGGAATCTCATCAGGTAAAACGCCAAAGTCGGAAAATTTGGCGAGTGGCAAAGGCTTTGCATCTGGCGCGACCTCTTCGACGGGTGTCTTGACTCCCAAGCGAGCGATAGAGTGCAAAAGTGTTTCTGGATTGTCCATCCATGTTTCCATTTCGAAGACATTCTGAAGTCGCCTCTGTTCAGCTTAAAACTCTTGAAGCAGTCACAACTTACTGCAGTGGCGTACTCAAGATCTCCATCTTCATTTTGTTTGGGAACAAAATTCGTTTTGGGTATGGTCCTGATGTCGAAATTAAATTTATCAACTTGAGCGGAGGCAGGAACGACCATGGTCGCTGAGCACAAGTTACTAGTTTGAAGATAAATAGGACGGGACTTGGCCGGCCCTTAACTATTCGGGCCGGCTTTAGTACAAGTCACTGAAGTAGAACATCCCTTTTGCTGAACGTTGAACGCTCCGAATGAGAGTGAAATAGAGTGAATATCTGCCATTAATTATCAACAACATAGATAGGAATAAACAGTCGCTGCGCACTGCCGTACGCGAATGCCAGCACCAAAACGATGAAACACCACACAAACTTCACAAAACCGGTCAGAAATCTCGAGTCCTCAGGTTCTCAACATCCGCATCACAGCTTTCAATCACTGAATACATATGGTGAAAGAATGAGACTCGAAAATCGGCCTCGCCGTAATATTTCCATCATGAAGAACGATACTATTCAGAGATGGGTAAGCGGTAATGATGAAAGTTCCAAGTCAGTATCGAGTTTGCGTAGTATGAATGTCGGGGCTCGCCTATGATCTCCACCTCTTGTACGGGCACTAAGGATGAATATGATTCATGGGAGGCGATGTTCAAGTTCAAGTACGAGTGGCCGAGCCCAGGAATGCATGTTTGAAGTAGCTTTCGTTTAGTTGCGGGTGACTGGGAGGACTGGGAGGACTTTAGTATTTGGGGTGTATGCAGACATATCGAGTTGTGGTGAAAAGCGGCCTTTACTGAAACTCGATTAACGTCGGAGTGGTCCAATAGCTGTGGAGTTGGGTATATAGTGAGCAAAGAGCGAAAAGCCTGATTCGGATATATGATAATGGAGTATGTGGGCCTACCTTGAGAGATGTCGCAGTCGCAGTCCAAACGAGTTTAGGATCAAATCGACTTGGGATAGCTAATTTGTTTGAGCTAACGAAGCGAAGCGAAGAGAAGGTTAGTTTTGAGATGATGATTGATCAAGTACGATTGATTTCAAGGATGATGTCTGCTGAGATGTAAAGAAGAGATGTAAATACAAACCACGCACATCGTCTTTGTATTATAAGCATCGAACAGCTCCGAAAGGTGTCGAAAGCGAATCTTGGCTTCTGGGCGTTTTTGCTGTGTTTGTTCGATTTTCTCAGAGTCTGGCGATTGGTCGTCTTGAGAATGGGAAAATTTTCCTGGATAGATATAGATGTCTGGGCGCCTGCCTCGCCATATGATGTCTGCTACTAGTGTTCCAGTATGGGAATGAATACAGGTTCGTCGCTGAATTATTGCGGTAGCGGATTCGGAAGAGACGAGTTGGCCTGAGGGAGCATCCGATTTGGATGCATCATCCTGGGGCTTGAGCCTGGCAAATTCAGAACCTTCGAGTTCCGACCACAATTCTTTCAGATCATTTTCTTCCTCGCTATACCCTTCCTCGGATTCTTCCTGTATTGTGGCGACAGTGTACATTACACGTCTAGTCGAAACGTCGATGAGCTCGGTGTTGAGCATGTCGGAAGAGGCGACTTGTAGTAACATTGTTGGAGGCAAGTCGAGCGAAATTAGAAATGTAGAACATCCAGCGTTGACTATAAATATTGAGATAAGGGAAATCACTGTCCTATTACCAAGTAAGGTGGTTTCTTTGTACTACTAGTTTGTGGGTTCCATTAGATTGATGTGGAGGATTACAGCATAACCCTAGGGTATTGCGAGCCGTAAACAGCCGAGTCGCATGTCATAGAGACTTGGAGTGAACTTGAGGTGATTGAACATGGGCGATTTCATCAATGATTCGGAGGCAATTACCTGTGTGGAGAGATGAGATGACCCGATAGAAACGAGGTGAACAGGGTATAGTATTCGTAAGTACAGCCTGTGCTCACTGCTTATAGGCAATTACATAGAGCAGTTGGGCAGTTCCGAACTGATGATGGAAAAGAAGTTTGCTTAGCGCCCATCAAGCGCTATGCTCCCGGTCCGGGTCTTCAATTGATTACAAAAATAGCGGCAAGATGCAACCGGCTTCACGTGCGTTTATAGCCACAGGCCCAAATTTCTACAAACACGACCAGCTTTCTGAACTCGCTGCCCATCGAGTACTCACGACAACGACGACGAAAAACTCTCAAGACTGCCTTCCCCCGATTGCTAATCCTGGCCGTGCCTTTGCTGGCTCGCGTCTCTTCACGTCTCCAATTTGGTTATGTCCTCTTCAGCTCACAACTTACATTTGGTCAACTCGTCCTTGGCTCGTCGAAGATATCCACTGCGCAACTCCTCACCATCAGCTAGAAAACGCGGTCAGAAGACTCGCCCGACGTCGAACGGTTTTCACGCGTCAGATTTACGCCCTGTTCTCGTTCCATTGCACCCAAATCTTCGCCGGCTTCCTTCTCGTACTTTTCTGTCAGAAAAAGCTTCAGAGTCGACAATGAACCCTCGTGTCGGTTCTAAGCGGAAGCGCGTGGCCAGTGGTGGTAACGAGAACGCGGTACACGGCAACCAGCCGACGCGCGGTTCTGGCCGTAGCATGAAGCGCTTTAAGACGGCTAGGAGGTCCAGCGAAACTAGCGAAGATGACGAGCTCAGTTCGATGGACGTTGACACAGAGTCCCAGCGGGGCCGTAGAAGAGGCCAAGTCGCGACTGATACAGAGTCCGAAGAAGGTGATGACGACAGCGGTGAAAACGAGAGTGTAGACGACGACGACGAATCTTGTAAGCTTCATCGGTGCATCTACCAAGTTTCTGCTCATTTTCTGCCTTTACAGCCGACGACTACTTGATTTCTTCTGCTCCATCACGTGTTCTCAGCCGTATGCGCAAAGACGACTTGGTGCGTCTTTACGGCCTCGCTGGCCTCACAGACGATGCCGAGACCCTCACAAAGTCGGATATCGTTGAAGCCATTATTACTGCCCGTGATGACATTGCGTCCTTGCCTCCTTCCTCGCCACTTGGTCGAGGTTCAAGCGACTATTCATCAGATGATGCTATTGTCCCTGATGAACAAGCGACGCCAATGCCTAACCTCCGACGCCGTGTTACATTGAATAACGAGATAGCCTCTCGCCGACCACTTAAAAGTCGGAGCCTTTCCATGGGTCATTTGAACGAAGACAGCTCCTCTACACGTTCTCGCCCAAAAAGACAGAGCAACAAGTCTTCTGAAGGCGCCAGCAGTTCTGGCTCGAGGCAAGTCATCTCCCACGTCATCTATTAAATGTTACTTATTACTATTTTCACAGGCGAAACTCACGGTCCTCGCCAGTATCGACCCGTCTTGGGCACTCCATTTCCTCACCTCCTGCACATCATCTACGCTCCCGCAAGCCCTTAGTACCCGCATTAAGTTCAATCCCTTCTACCTCACGTCTCCTAGTCGATCCAGCCCTACTCCCTACACCCGATGGGCTTTCCGGTTCCGGAACTACCCCCACCGCTGCCCTTGCCGCCTTCACTTTCACCATTCACCGGAAAGGTAAATCAAAACAAGTTGAATTTGACGACTCTGTCCGGTGTCTTAAATCACCGCCCAAAAGGTCGGCCTTTGCCCGATGTCTATAGCGGACAGCGAGAGCGATTTGACGGAGCTCGAGGAGTTGGAATCACAGATAGGGTATCAACCTAGCCCCAGACGACTACGCAGTAAAGACAAGCGTCGACGCTCCAATTCGGAAAGTGCTAGTGCAGGTGGGGTTCCTTTGGAGGCCCTTGAAGCTCGACGAGTCACTCCTATGCGTAAAGCCAAGAAGAGGACAAGGAGCCTCAAGGAAGATTCGACTGAGCAAGAACAAGAGGAGGAGGAGGAAGGAGGTGACGAAGATGTGGCTGACGAAGATGAGGTTGATGAGCTCGTATCCACCGAATCTGCTTCTGTCTCTCCCACTCGACGTACTCCCATGATACGTCGACTGCGGTCTCGTAGAAATCCACATGAAGATCCTAGTGATGGCGACAATGAGGAGGAGGAGGAGGAGGAGGAAGGGGTGGAGGAGGAACCGGAAGAAGGAGCAGAAGAAGAGGAGCAGGAAGAGGAAGAGGAAGGAGAGGAAGAAGGAGCCGAAGTAGAAGATGACGATGACGAGCAGACAATTGCCGTTGAACCTCGTAAGCTCCGCAATGGAAAGATTGTAGGCGAAGAAGATATAGATATGATCGAGGAGGAAGAGGAAAATGAAGAGCTGGAAGTGGAGGAAGGAGAAGAGCTGGAAGTGGAGGAAGATGAAGAACTGGAAGTGGATGAAGATGAAGAGCTGGAGGTAGAGGAAGATGAAGAGCTGGAGGTAGAGGAAGATGAAGAGCTGGTGGTAGAGGTAGAGGAAGAGGAAGATGAAGAAGACGCCGCGGTGGAAGAGGATGGCGGTGACGACGATGTTGAACAGACTGAAGATAACGACATCGAAGAGGAAGTGGATGACGAAGGTAGCATTGACCTTGATGCAGAAGGCGACACAGAAGAAGAGATGGAGATGGAAGACGAGGATAGCGGTAAGTTGCATGTTTACTGTGTGTTACGGTACTCATGCGCCTACCTTTCCAGTCGATCTTTCGTCCGCCACTGCAAAAACTCTTGTTCGTCTCCGGCGAGATGACCTTGTGAGGTTGTGTGAGAGTCGCGACCTCGAGCCTACCGGCACTAAGCCTCAGCTTGCCGAGGCTCTTCTTCAATGGCGAGACAATCAACAAGCGAACGATTTTTCCTCTTCCAGTCCGTCTTCGGTTTGTACTGCTCGTCCACCCTCCACCATCAAGCGCCGGCCCAATCGAAACCGAAGCCGAAAGAGCAGTCAAAAGACTGCTACTCCTCCTGTGCTACTCCGCTCTGAACGAATCCACACAGACGAGCCGAGGACTCCACCGCTTTCAAATGCAGGAGTCCAGAACGATAAACCCGTTGGTGAGCCAGAGCTCGAACTCGATCTTGGAACTCTGGGCCTAGAGGATAGAGAAATTCCCCCTGAGAAGCTGCAGAAGCTAGAGAAGATCGGCAGTGGCGGATTCAAAGATGTGTTTATCGGCAAGTTTAAAGGAAGGAAGATTGCGATCGCAGAGTTTAGAGGGCAATTAAGTGCTAGTACGTTCTCATTCTCGTCGTATCTGTCCGGTGTTCATCGAGTCTTCATAGTGGATATCAAAGAGTTGAAGTTGCTGGGCGGTTTTGATCACCCTAATATCGTTCGCTTCGTGAGTACTGCGTTATTTAAATCTCATTGGAAACGTGTTTATGGCGTTTTTACCCCAATTTTCTATTTTCTATTAGCTCGGAGTTAGTATACCTGAAAACACTCGCGATACCCCGGTAATGATAATCAGCGAGCTGTGCACGAATGGCGACTTGTTTGACTATATCCGCAATGTTAATCCGCCTTCTCTACACAAAGTCGTACGTTGCATCCCGTGTGGTTCTCTATCTGTACCCTTAACTTGCTCTGCTAGCTGTCCATTATGCTCGACATCGCCCGTGGCCTCGAGTACCTCCACCTCCGAAAGCCTTCCATCATCCACCGGGACTGCAAATCGTCCAACATTCTCATCACATCGAAAGGTACCGCCAAGATCGCCGACTTCGGGCTGGCAAAAGTGAAACAATCTACCCGGTCGATGGTTCGGTCTCTCGTTGGAACAGTGAACTGGCAGGCACCCGAGTTGTGGCACGCTCACCCCAAGTACAATCACAAGGTGGATGTGTTCTCCTGTGCGTGTGTCTATTGGGAGATGTTGCAATGGCATCTGCCGAACAAGAAGTTTCCTTGGGAGGGGATGAATGAACATGCAATATATGAGATTGTTGGGACAAAAAAGCAACGGTGAGTTTTGTTTGAGGCGCAAAATTCTCGATTATTCATGCTTTTTTGTAGTCCGTCCCTGTCTGGCCTCCGGAAACAGTGGTGCCCGGATATTGTCGATCTCATCGAGCGCATGTGGGCACAAGAGCACCAAGACCGGCCAACGATGTCCGAAGTTGTTGAAGCACTAGATGAGTTGGTCAAAACGTATTAATTGTTAATTTCTTCCTTGCTTCTTCCTCGCATTTTCTTTTACAAGAATGTCTCCATTGAATCAGAAATCAGAAACTTTGCATCCATCTACATATCTCACAGTCCATCTATTCTCTTTTTGTCACCTTTCGACCTCGACTCGTTTGCGTTTTGTTCCTACATCAAGAGCTATGCGTTACAGCTACATTTTACTTGCCGTCTTCCTTGCATGTCTGCTACTGGTATCGCTGCCGGTTCTTGGTCTTGGTCCTTTTTCTTGATCGATGTATTCCTTCTCTCTGCTCGTCAATGTTCATTTGTTTCGTATAGTACTGCTCATCCAATCAATCATCAAGTGTATTCACATGGCATCAAATAAACTGGTTTTATACATACTACTGCTCGTCTGGGAACTCAATGAACTTAATGCTGGGCATGATTGGTCGTTCATAAGAGTCACCGTCCAGACGTCTATCTGCCCCCTGTGATTACCTGTTAGTATTTGTCGATGCGTCTTCCAACGGGCATACTTTTGTATCCCCAAACACTGGAAACGAGAACAGTCAGTGTTTTCCCTTTGAAAATGCGCGTCGGGATTGGGAAGCGTATTACGATGCCTTCCGACGTGTATCTCACGAAAGATTCTGATGACAGACCTGGACAGAAAGTTGATAAAGACATTCAAAAACCAAATTATCCTCGCACAAAGCTGATTTGGTTGCGTCACAGGTGTCCTTGGATTTGGGTGACCTACAAAATTTATGAGGTTCCGGATGTTCTCAATTTCCAGTCGACACCATGTCCATGTTTGCGTCAATCATATGCGCATGCCAGTTTAGGATTGAATCTCATACAGAATTCTCTAGCTGTTAAACACTGCAGTCCTTCTGAATTTCGCCAGTTCGATCTGATATGGCAAGTACAGATCGCTCAAGAACGAACACCTCCAAAAGTGTGGAAACACGCATCATATGTGATTCAGTTCGAATTCTGTTTTGACTTTCTCTTTATTCGAATGCCTCCTTGAATCTTTCCGTCAACTTCTCCGAATTCATTCCCATGATGCCCGTAATTTCCTGGCACAGTCGTTGGGAGTGAAGGTAATCATTCTTCCTCAAGAGGTAACCTCTCTTGAAACTGGATACTACGGGCTTTATGGTAAGTACCACCAATAGCAGTACGTAGACGCCATAAGCAGAAATATATCCTCGATGCGGTCCTTGCAGAATTTTGTGCACTATAGGGTACATTACAGTATGTACACAAGCCCAGAGCGGCAGGGGCCACGTTGAAAAGTGCTTGGGGTGGTTGAAGGTCCCAGTGAAACTGGTCTTGGGTTGCCAGGTCTCCACATCGGGCATCACTACGGGGTTTGAACCTTTTCGAAGGTAAGCGCTGTATCCGATGTGAGACTTGATGATAGTGGTGCCCATGCCAATATAGTCAGAGACCTGCTCGCGCACTTTGGAACGGATAAAAATGACCATGACGACGTGCACGAAGGAAATAAATAGCCAGTAACAGAACATGTTCGAGGCAACTGGGTAGTACAGCGCCCGTCCCTTGTCGTCAGGAGACCTACTGGCAAAGCCATCGATATTGTGCTTCCTACCACGCGAAGAAACAACTCACCAGTGATACATCACGTCGCCCACGATCGGGACCATCACACCCAAGATAAATCCAGACACGAGCGATGAAAACATAGCTGTCTGAAGCATTTGTTTTTAGACTGATCTCTCTTGAAATACTCCAATAAAAATAGACTCACCAAGACACAGTACACATTAATATCATCGAATATTTTACGCCGAAGCTTGGCTTGCAGAGCAGTTATGGTAACGTTGTGGGACTTTCAAATGGTTAGTTAGCTTGGTCAAATGGAAGAAGTTTTGGGGCGTGGTACAGAATAAATTTTGGCATTGGCCATAGATATGTTTTTCGGATCCTTGAACGACACTGTCATGATACGAGTTGAGGTCGATGAGGCTTTGAGGCTTCGAAGTATAAGTGTTAGAGGCATTAGGCTTTTAGGGGTTAAAGCGCCCAATGCCCAATGCTGACTGAGCCGTGTCATCATATCATATCTTCATTTACTAGGCTCATGAATGAATGAAAGCACATCGGTAGGTGTTCAAACGTTCAAAAATTATACGTTTGCTTGATTAGCTGCTGTTTATTGTTCTGCATTACGACGTAGTTGTCTTGAAGCTGCACTCCCAGTTCATTTCTTTCGTTCGTCAGAAGTCGAGTTCAAAAAAGAATAAACTCACTGGATATTTACTTGACAGGTACAGGTACGGGAAGACTCTTTGTGGCCTCTGACCATGATGAAAGCCCCCCTGGATAGCTCATCAAGTATACTATCACGTACACTGAAGCGTAGAGTTGAGATGAATGTTTTTTCTATCTTGCATCATGATCTTGCATCCGAGTTTTGAAAGGCCCCAAATTGAAGTTCGGCCATGCGCATCAATTCTGAAAGGTACGAAGCGTAGATGATCATGACAGATATAGGTTTTCATTGAGGTTTGCATAGGTAAGGTTGGTACGGTTATTGCGAATTAGGAGGGAATAAGGAAACTAGTATGAAATCACCGAGCGATTATTGTAAGCCCATATTTTGTGGTTTTCCATTGTCATCACCCTCGATGACTTGGGGCTGGCTAGCTCGATCCGATCCGATAGGTTGACAGCGAACGACGAGGACGAACTTCTAGATGAGCAACCATGGGTTTTGACAGTGAAGTTAGACGACTCCGAACCGGTCTAAACGGTAGTGGGAGTTCTAAAGGACATCCTGCGATTACGTAAAGCGGTTACGGAAATGCCCGAAAAGAGAAGCGCGATCTCTACTTAAAGCTGCGCTGCGTGCTCATGGTTTTCCGCCATGATATCAGCAAGGATTTGGTGGAACATGCCCTTTGCCTACTTGAGAATGGATTAGATATATCAACAGGGAAACTGTTTTTATTTTGATTATCCTTCAAGCTTCTTGCAAGCTTCAAGTTTCATAGATGGCGAACCAACGTCAATTTCAGTCAAAAAAACCTTGACTTGGGTAGGGAGCGTAATGGTATGCTTGTGCTTAATTGTACCGGCTCCTGGCCACTCGATAAGTTGACCTGGCACGCCTGTCCGCGGACTAGGACCTGGAACGGCACCTGCAGATCACTCCAATAGCAACAGAGGCATCGACTCGGAAGATGGAGAAGAACTGTTGTGATCAAACGATCGCTATCCGGTGTCGGTTGATGTGTAGGGATAGCTGGCTATAAGTTAGCTCCCAAAACAAGGTGGCATGCAGTTCTAAAGGCAAATTCTGTGTGCCGCACACAGACCCCTACCAGAATCTCAGAGTCATAGCACCTGCATGGGCATCAATACGACTGGCCCGGTTGGCCCGGTTGAGTCTCCCAAGCAGCCGGCCATCACTTTGAACGTGCTCAGTTCTATAGTCTCGAAAATCAGTTCTACCACTGGCAGCAGTACCACTAGGAGCTCTACCACCAGCTCTACCAGAACTACCAGCGCTACCAGTATCCCAACCTCCACTCATGGTACAAGTGGTTCAACTTCACCAGCCGCATCGAAGGTAGCACCACCTCCTATGGCAATGTTTGTGTACCATCGATCCCTCCATTATCTACGTGCTCATAGCAATTTTATCGACTAGTATTCAAACTTCTAGTAATTCTAATTCAGTCTTGACAAGTGTTACTACTACTAGTTCTTCATCCACTTTGCCAACAATAGCCATACCCACGTTTGTTTAGCTCTTTGACCTCCAATTCTTCTGGAGCTTACCTTTCAATGTTCATCAGTGTTCCGGATATTGTAGCCCCAAAACCCTCAAAACAGATTCTTTCTACGAGCTCCCCTAACTCAATGTCTGCGGGCAGTCACGCTACTAGCTCGTCCTCGCCATTGACAATGACTTCAACAATGAAGTTTGTTTTATCCACTCTTGATTTTGATTCTTCCAAAGCCGATCTTTTTTTGACCAGTGCGATGGATCATACTACCACCCCAAAAGATATTCTTTCTACGGGTGCCATTGTGGGAACTGCGATTGGATTGCTCTTTGTCCTTGCTGCCAGCATAAGCGTTTTTATGCTTGTGTATCGACGTCGGCATCGAGTAGTCATGGAAAACCTGTGCCGTGTCTCTCCTTTATTGGTGAATGATGGACTTGTGCATGAGTTGGGAGGTGTCACCACCATTCCCAATGGCATGGCATCCCCACAAGAAAAGGGACGATATGATCATACGAATCCCATCAACGAGCCTGAAATCCGCCAGTCAAGCTTTATTTCAGGTCCAGACCCGCTATTCTTACGCTCTCTCGCCTTGGTCACACCCCGGGGAGATGTGGATTCTCAGGATGATATGCGAGTAACAATGGATACGACTATGATTGGTAGGATGGCAGAGCATATACATCATCTTGAATCTCAGCTTGCAGGGGATGGATTCTCAGATAAACCTCCACCTCCATATGTATCTTGATGATGAATATCATGTAGTATCAGAAGTGTGTTGTGAGGATCCCAGTCCTCAAAGTCAATGATGTCGAGTGGGTAATTGCATGCATAATTGACGAGATGCGCGTACTGTCACAGGCGCTTCTCTGTATCAATTGTCTGTGAGCATACGAAACACACGTGTCATAGTTCTCTTTGGGTACGTGATTGGTAACTTTGCGGTGCCCTTTATTTGGAAAGCGAAGTCACCAGCCTTGGTGAGTATTCCAATTTGTGCAAGAAATCTTGACTTGGTGAATGTCTGGACTGCTTAGGAGTCACGGACCCAGAACCTTTTCAGCGCGTGTGTGGGTGCTTCGATTCTTCTTCCCGCTCTTCGCAAGATGATTGCGAGAGAAAATACGTGTCGGAATAGGGAAGTGTATTATGATTGCTCGACAATGCGAAAGATTTCTGGTGTCGAACCTAGACAGTCTAAATACTCAGTCGACTCGGACACCATATCCATTTCGGCGTTGATCATATGCATATAGTCAAGATTTGAATCTTGTACAAATTTCTCCTGCTGTTAAACCCTGCAGTCCGCTACCTTTGAGGTATATCTACGCCAGTTCGATCAGATATGGCCAGTATGCGTCCAAAAGTAACAAAAACGTGCATATATGAGACCAAAACTACAGTGATATCTTGTGCTATTTTGTATTCGGTTTCTACCTTCTTTCTTTGAATGTCACCTCGAATATTCTCGCCATCTCCTCAGAATTCATCCCCATCATCTCGGTAATTTCCTGACATAGTCGGTGGGAGTGGAGGTAATCATTCACCTTCGAGAGATAACACTCCTTGAGACTCGATTCCATGGGGCATATGGTAAGTATCACCATGATCAGTACATAGACGCCATGAACAAACAGATATCCTGAATGTGGTCCTTGTAGAATTTTGTGCACTACAGGGTACATTATCGCCTGCGCAGAAGCCCAGGACGGCAAGACTGCGACAGGATATGTCAAAAAGGCGGATTCAGAGAAGGTTCCACTGAAACTGGTCTTGGGTTCCCAGGTCTCCGCAACAGGCATTACTGTAGGGGCCGAATCTCGTCGAAGGCAAGCGTGTCCAATGTAGAACTTGATGATATTAATGCCCGAGTCGATGTAGTAGGAAACCTCCGCACGCAACCTGGAACGGATCTAAATGGCCATGGCAGCGTGCATGAAGGAAATAAGCAGCCAGTAGCGGAAAGCGTTCCATGCAAGTGGATAGTACAGCGCCCGTCCCTGAGGAGGGTTGTCGTCAGGAGACCTGTTTGTAAAGCCATCGGTATTGTACGTCTTACCACGCAAAAGAAACAACTCACCGGCGATATGTCACGTCGCCCATTATTGCGACTACCACAAACAAAATAAATCCAGACATGAACGACGAAGCACTAGCTATCTGGTGCAATTGTTTTTTAAATTGATCTCTCTTGAAATACTCTGATAAAAATTAACTCACAGTGACACAGTCGTTAGAAATCTCATGGAAGATTTTTCATCGAAGCTTGGCCTGCAGAGCAGTTATGGCAACGTCTTGGAGCTGTCAATGGCATGGTTTGTTAGCTTGATAACATGGAAGAAGTTTTAAGGTGTACAAAAGTAATTTCAGCGTTGGCTGGAGCCAATTCTACTTTCGAATTGTTGATTACTGTCATGATACGAGTTCAATGAATGTTGAAGTCAATGAAGATTATAGTTTAGGTCTTAGGGGTTGCTTGAAGCAGCTATTCTGTTCAATGCCGGCTAAGCCCTGCTAAGCCGTGTAATCATATCATTGATATTATCATCTCCAGCAATAGGACTTATTACTTTTGTAGCTCAAGCCTGGCGGCGGCAGCCCCCGCCTTCAACTGTCATTTGTTTCAAGTTTTGTTCACTGTGTGGTATTAGGCCTAAAATTGGCCTAAGGCGTGTAACCGTACATTTTGACATTTTGTACACATTATACAATGCAATAAGAGAGTTATATGGAGCCCGAGCATGATAGCTGTTGCCGAGGCAAAGAACTTAACAATAATACTCAGCAAGCCGTGAAGGTACACCCACAAGCGTAGCCTAGAGCCAAGCTAGCAAGGATACCTGGGCTGCCCAGAGATGTAACACTAGATCGTCAATCTAGTTATACCCAAGAGTGTATACTCTCTAAACTACAGGACATCTCAAAGCGGGATAAGTACTAAGCCAACGTGTTACTCGTAGAGATGTCCATGAGTCCAGGTCTCTACAGGTACTCGCAGGTAAAATCTGTGGGAAAACCTGCGAGTATGTGACCCGCGGATCCCAGGATCCGTTTCCCACGGGTCCGGCGCAGGTCACAGGTCAGACTTTGGAGAATTTCAGCTGACTTGCAGGTACTTGCGGGTATTTTTATGACTTGTACAAGCAATGTAAACCCATACATTTGTTAATTAGTGCTCAAAATTTATAGTACAAGCAACAATATTTGTCAGTTAACACTCCAAACTTACAGTAATTCATAGTATCATGTTTATTATAGTACTTGTCAAGTACTGGCACATATGTTTGAGGTTGTAGACAGCTCACGACATTTGGCGCTAATTTAAGCGCCCCATCGCCGTGAGCTGTCTACAATGTAAAACCTTTCTGTCAGTACATATTTACTTGATAACTAAGTATGAAATAATAGTAGACAGTTACAGTACAATGTTTTATAAATGGTATGTATCATAAAACAGGTAAGTACTTTACTAATGATTATTAGTACACTCTTTGGCATAAATACACAAATACCTGCAGGTACTTGCAAACTCGCAGGTAAATTACCTGCGAGTCAAAGATCCGTTTCCCACAGATCTTCCGCAGGTCACAAGTCAAGGCTTTTGGGCCACAGGTACTTGCGCGCCGGATCCAAGTATACTTGGATCCGGACTTGTGGACATCTCTAGTTACTCGAGGGAAGGCATCCCTCGCACTAAGACCCCCAACGAGCTATGTTAAGATGTAAACTTTACAGTCCGTAACAATGGACCAGAACAATCCTGAGGAACTGTAGAGGTCTATTCACAGCACCAGTCGCAACCGTGAAGACGGTAGAAACATGCTTAGCAGTCCCACGGAAAGCTACGCACCAGGATAGCCTTGGCAAATTGAGACATTTGATCTTAGAAATCATACACAGGAGGTTTTGTCTGTTAAAGCCGACTATCGGGAATCACTTGTACATACTCAGCACAGTTGCTCAAGACTATCATAAGTGGTGTTGTTGGAAAGCTAGACAACAGGCCTTCTCAAGAGAATGTTAATTACACTCAGGATGGACAGAACTATCCAAGGAATAGAATGAAACTCACCCAAGGGAAACCAGGCGGCGAGTGATCATGAAGCGTAAAGGTACTCCTGACCCTGGAGAATTGTGGAGTAATCGGAGAAACCTCGCTCGGATCAAAACACTTTAAAACTATGTTAATCCTCACAAAATCATATTTTACCTCTGATATATACCCAAGAATGGACTATTTCTTTATTGTGTGTACCATATATAGGCTGGAGTTTCCTTTCCAAGCCAGATTCCTCTGTTCCACTCTCTTTCCATCTCTCTCCATATCTGTTTCATCTATTTTTCGTATTAAACTCTCTCTACTCAGTATATAAGCCAGACATATTTATTCAATAAGACAAGTTTCTTGCCTTTGACTTGACTGCTAAGACCAGTGCTCCAT
The DNA here is from genome assembly GCA_015501585.1 of Rhodocollybia butyracea. Lineage (NCBI taxonomy): Eukaryota > Fungi > Basidiomycota > Agaricomycetes > Agaricales > Omphalotaceae > Rhodocollybia > Rhodocollybia butyracea. The sequence goes on from JADNRY010000004.1 coordinate 136,045, forward strand.
AGAACATCCCCACGGGATCAGTAGCATGATGCCTCCTGACTTGGTGATCTTTAGAAAGTAATCTAACTTCACGCACTTCGCAAAGCCCATTTATATCTTGATCAAATTTAAGTGTATGTAGAGTTCTCTTGAACTCCAGATCAACTCAAATCTAGTTGCTTCCTTAGAGGGGATGGCTTCTAGTAAGGATTATTTGGCTCCAGAGTGAGGGTTCCTTAGTTGACTTCTTTACAAAGTTAGACGAGCCACTAAGATTGTGGTACAAGTTCCTAGTGATTAAGTTCACTCACAATATCATAGCTTGGCCCAGAGTTTGGTCGAGGACCCTATGGCGTCACAGCAGCTAGTGCCAGAGTTTGCCTAGGGTTGTTGACAAACCTCAAGATTACAATTCTAGCTAGAGCCAGAGTTTGCCTAGGAGAATCTTAGTTTTGTTGTATTGGTTTTGGTTTTGGTTAATTGATTTGGACATACACATCTGGTTCCCTTGTACACTTGTTAATTGGTTTGGTTCATACTGGGATGTGAAAGGTGCTATAAAACAACCTATCAAATAAAATACTGCGCCTAACCAGACTATCAACTTGTTTAAAGGGAGCGAGGCTGGGTTGTCAAAGATTCCCCACAGAATGGTATAAGATTGAATATAAGCTAGAACACGTTCCAGTGTCGAAACAATGAACTAGCAAAGTGATGACAAAGTCTAGGACATTTGTAGAACTGAACTAGTGAAGACTATCATCAAGTGCGTGTGTGTATAACCGAACCAACAAAACAAAACCGATTACAATGAAGTCAAAACACTCCTAGGCCAACTCTGGCTCTAGCTAGCAAAGTAACAACGAGGTTTGAAACACTCCTGGGCAAACTCTGGCTCCAGCTAGCGTAACACCGTAACGTCCCTGACCAAACTCTGGGTCAAGCTACGAAACTGTAAGTGATACCAAATCACTAGGAACTTGCACCACAATCTTAGTGGGTTGCTACACTTCGATTAAAAAGCTAGCTAAGGAACCCTCACTCTGGAGCCAAATAATTCCTTACTAGATATCGTCCCCTCTAAGGAAATACCTAGATTCACACTTAAGACCGATTAAATCTCAAATGGGCACAAAAGCTGTTATGAAGTATATTACACACAACTTCCGACTATGTTAGAGTGACAGCTACATGACCACGCAAGCCCTCACCGGTCTACTCTAATCGCTAGCGTAAGATATAATATAATAAACTTCAACAATGAATACAAGTAACCGAACCAGCCTGATGAAGATCACTAAGGACTTTAAGAACGGGGTTGCCCAGGCCTATTATATGGGAACAAGTATACTTCGGCAGTGAAGAGACTCTTAACTTCATCACAACGGGTGGTTATGAGAGGTGGCAAGATAACTTGTTTTATTGGATAAATACATCAGGCTTATATACTGGATTTATTCTAGTTTTATACAAAAAGAGATGAAACAGAGACGGAAGGAATGGAAAAATAAGGAAAGTGGGGAAATTTAGCTAGGAAAGGAAACTCCTGCCTGGATTTAATATTACAACATCAAGAAATCCGCCAAAACGTGTATATGGTCCGGAATTGGGTATGAAAATAAAATATTAAAATGGTTAAGATATTCTGGTCCTAGAGATCTGGTTCCACATCAGACCATCCGCTCCACTGGAGGTACTATGTTTCATGCCTCAAGGGCTGTTCACCTAGGCTCTCTGATGTAGTTCTGGATACTTCGAGTTTCCCCCTTCCAGTCCCGTATCGTAATAACATGTTCAGGTGTTGAGCCTTTTCACTAGCTGTTCAAAGATACCCAGAACGCCCAGGACATATACATTGGTACAAGTCACAAAGCGCGTGCCAGTGCCTTCCATATGCTTGGCAGTAAGTGCCCTACTACCCAGTTCCTCGAATTAACGTATTAGGGTTTCACTAGTCAATAGTCGGCCAATATCATATATCAAATTCACTTTGACTAGATCTCTGCCGCGGGTCCCTCTTTTGTTCCGACCAGCCAAATCGTTACAACTGAGATCCACCAGTCCGTAAGGCGATCCTAGATCTGTTTCTCTGGCATTCATCTTTCCGCTAGCCAAGTATGAGGCTTGCTCCCTCTAAGCCCTTCCCTTAGTAACACGTCTGCTAGCACTCATCCCACTTCGAGACATCCTTATATGTGGTCGTAAGCAATTGGGTGGGTAGGAACTAGACTGACAATCTAGTGCTAATGTCTCTGGGCACCTCAAGTATACTTTGCTAGCTTAGTATCTGGCTGCGCTTGTGGGCACACCATCATGGCTAACTGAGTCTTATCGTTGAGATACTAAGCATCGGCTACAGCTATCACATTCGGGCTCCGTATAACCCTCTTATTGTACATGTAGACCGCATACTGTGTCAAAATATACGGCTACAAGCCTAGGCGCAAAATCTGTGTATTATTGTACACCCAACTAGGCTTCTCTTGACTTAGTTCTAAGAGTTGTCTAAGCTTAGTTACCCACGTTAGTGCTACAGTCTTGAACCTGGAGCAGTTGTGTGTGTACATCCGATGAGAGGTCTAAACTGGGGTGAACTTAGAAATGGCTTACACAACCACACCAAACACACACACAACTTATTACTCAGTTCGGGTTTTTAGTTCAGCCAAATAATATATATTTTAAACTTCAATCTATTCAAGTGCTTCCTTGCTACACTGAGTGTTATTTCACTAAGTGCCTTCCCTTTCAAAGTACAGACTTATTTAAGCTGTTCCCCAAGCTCTGAGCTGTCAAACAAATACTATTCCTAAGTCCCTTGGTAAAATCACAAATTAACACAAGTCACAACTGACCAGAGGGTGTCCCTATAACTCAGACAGAGCTCTGACTGCAGCCTAACTGTGGTTTGAAAATAATATTCAAAGTCCTTTCTAAGTCTTTGTCTTAACTTCTCTGCACTCAGTTCACACTGAATCTCTTTCTGTCTCTTTACTCAAGTTCAATTGCTTGTCAATTTCTCTCTGTAAATCCCAGTCTTTATATCAATTCAATCTTTTAGTAGTAGCCTGATAAGGAGCTGCTACACCTGGTGGGGGTAAGAAAGAATGCTTTTCTCTTCATTTCCTTGCCTTTTTATACTCCTAGGTCCTTGAAATTTTCTTAATTAAGGTACCATGGGTTGGTAAGACTCTCTTGGCTTGCCAAGAGCCAAGAAGATAAATCTCATGTTGCCCTTGTTAGCCATAACTGAGCTTATAAGTGTTCTCCTGGTTCCTACACTGTCCCCAGGGCTCTATATCATTGTCTCATGGGTCCTCTACCCATATTACACCTTTTCTACATCTTTTATTTAATAAGTAACGGAGGGGAGGGAAGAACGATGCACTCCCGATGAGTGGTTCGACTTTGATGCACTTTAAGCGCCGGGCGGTCCGTCTGTCCCGCGGTTCAAGTTTGCGGCATCGTTCCGTATCTCCCCTTTTCTCTTCTCCTCCCGGGTCCTACTGGGTACTTGTATACATGTGGACCGCCCCGTAGGTCAGTCCGAATAAATTTTATTATAGGCATGTCGCTAGGACGCGCCCTGCCTTTCTTTTACTGCCGGTGCCAGGCCACTTTGATCCCCGGCGCCTAATTCATCACTAATCGTCTAGTTTCTCTCTGTGGTTCGTTCCAGGGAACCAGTGCTTCGATTCTCTTACTTTAAACGGATATGGGTTCGCATTATGCTTGCCCTCATTCGTCTCTCTTCATCTATTTTAATACTGTCTTGTATATCCCTGTATAGGACTTTTTGTAGTAGGTAGTATTAATTGAATAGACTTTAGATCTGGCAAGCCTAAATCAATCTAGGTAAATCAATTTGATTGATTTTGAGTTTGTGGGTCAACGATGCATCCTTGCACAGTAATGTAGCCTCTTAAAACATAGTGTATCTCCCTTCAAATGGGTTTCTACATACTAGATACCTGAAGTGGACCTTCAAAGTGTCTAATACATAATGTACCCTAGGTAGTGATGTGACGTGTTTCACGGGGTCTTTTAAATGATGACTTTTCGCTTGAATTTTGGCGTACAACATAATTCGGTGTGTCACCGATATTACAAGACTTTCCCTCAGGGAATCTCTGACAACCCGCCCTCACTCCCTTACATATTGATAGTCTGGTTAGGTGCGGTAGTGTTTTTGTTAGGTTGTTTTATAGCACCTTTCGCATACCTACACATAAATACCCAAATAGCGGCTCATTCTGAGAAGGTACATGTGAACAACTCCACACAGTGCTTCTTATCGGTCTGGAGCCAAAATGTCTATGTCTTAGTACCTTCACCTCATACCATGACAGCATCATCCAGCGGCTCTAAAAACATGTCTACAACCAATGCCAAAATATCTCTCGTACTGATGACTGGCCAAGTGAATGTTTTGCATGCCAAGCTTTGACAAAAAATCTTGGATGAAATTACTATGTGCTGTTTTTTGGTGAGCTGGGTTTCACAGCTAGGGTATCTGACAAGAGCTAATGCCCCTGTTCCAGCTAGGTAAGGTCTCTCTCCTCATGTCTGGATTCATCGTGACTAGAGATGTCCACGAGTCCGGATCCAAGTATACTTGGATCCGGCGCGCAAGTACCTGTGGCCCAAAAGCCTTGACTTGTGACCTGCGGAAGATCTGTGGGAAACGGATCTTTGACTCGCAGGTAATTTACCTGCGAGTTTGCAAGTACCTGCAGGTATTTGTGTATTTATGTCAAAGAGTGTACTAATAATCATTAGTAAAGTACTTACCTGTTTTATGATACATACCATTTATAAAACATTGTACTGTAACTGTCTACTATTATTTCATACTTAGTTATGAAGTAAATATGTACTGACAGAAAGGTTTTACATTGTAGACAGCTCACGGCGATGGGGCGCTTAAATTAGCGCCAAATGTCGTGAGCTGTCTACAACCTCAAACATATGTGCCAGTACTTGATAAGTACTATAATAAACATGATACTATGAATTACTGTAAGTTTGGAGTGTTAACTGACAAATATTGTTGCTTGTACTATAAATTTTGAGCACTAATTAACAAATGTATGGGTTTACATTGCTTGTACAAGTCATAAAAATACCCGCAAGTACCTGCAAGTCAGCTGAAATTCTCCAAAGTCTGACCTGTGACCTGCACCGGACCCGTGGGAAACGGATCCTGGGATCCGCGGGCCACATACTCGCAGGTTTTCCCACAGATCTTACCTGCGAGTACCTGTAGAGACCTGGACTTGTGGACATCTCTAATCGTGACAGTACTGGCCCTAATCATCAGCGACATTGTGCATAGGTGAGTTTTTTCTTTTGCATGACCAAAGGTGCAATATTAATCAATATCAATGGCTTCATCACTAGCGTTACTCCCTCTCAGGCCCAAGGATGGGAGCCCTAACTACCCAGTTGTCCTGCATGCTTTAGAGATGTCCATGAGTCCGGATCCAAGTATACTTGGATCCAGAGCGCAAGTACTTGCGGCCTAAAAGGCCTGACTTGTGACCCGTGGGAAACGGGTCACTGACTTGCAAGTCTTGCAGGTACTTGTGATTCATCTAATAAACAAGTGTTACAGAAGTATTTACCATTACTTACTTGCATAAATTGATTGTACAGTATATAATGCTAACAAAACCATGTACGTAACTTGTTTACAACAATTTCATACTATGTTATGAAGTAAATATGTACTCACATCTAAGTTTTGAGTTGTAGACAGCTCACGGCGTTTAGGCGCTTAAATTGGCGCCTAAACGCCGTGAGCTGTCTACAACCTAATATCTGTGTGCCAGCACTCAACAACTTATATAGTAGTAAGTATGATATTATTGACCAATGTAAGTTGTAATTATTACTCAAGTTACACTGAAAATACATGTATACTATGCCTTGCACAAGTCACAAATACTTGCAAGTACTTGCAAAGTCTTGAAAACCTTGACTTGTGACCCGTTGGTAACCTGTGGGAAACAGGTCTTGGGATCTGCGAGTCACATACTTGCGAGTTTTCCCACGGATCTTACCTGCAAGTACTTGTTGAGACTTGGACTCGTGGACATCTCTAGCGCGCTTCTATGCACTGGCTATGCATTGCCATCGTACACACCGTCTTTGTTGTTGCTCTCCATTCCAAGTGGTGCGCAAAGGTTTCCTACTATATTGACAAGGGTATTACAATCATCAAGTCCCACATCGGAGACAGCACTTACCTTCGAGAGGATTTGATCCCTACACCAATGCTTGATGTGCAAACCTGGGAACCCAAGATCAATTTCTGCGACCTTATTAAGTTTGACTCGGAGCTCTCGCCATGCGCTGTCTTTAGGGCATTTGCTTGTTTGCATTCTCTAGCATTCCTTCCAGTGTTCATAATTCTACAGGGTCCGGAACCTGGATCTTTGTTTGCTTATGGTTTTTGGGTATTCATAGTGGCGGTGAATGTCATAGCATCGGTTTTCAGGGCCCGTAAGATTTTCAGGCATCGTTATCTCAAAAAGGAGCATGATTTTGTTTACTCCTGGAAACTGTGTCAGGAGGTTCTGAACACAATGGGGATGGATCACTGCAAGACGAGGCAAATTTTTGAGGAGGCGTTTGGAGAAAGAAAGAATCTGAAAGGCTGAACATATTGCGCATTGTACTAGTTTTGGTTTTGGTAATATCATATATATGCATGTCCAGTAAGAGATTACCTTTGTATTCTCGCAAAGGAGACTTATCTTTGGGCAAGTCACATTGGGTTCTGAGACCGCAAAGAGATCAAAAGATTAGATATGATTACATGGGTCAGTCAGCATTGAATAACACGTGCAAGAGCAAACTGACAACCTCTAAAGCTTGTTTCACTTCAAAGCTTTGAACTCTACCATGGCAGGCGGTTTGAAATACTACATGCCTACAGCCAACGCCAAACAAATCTCTTTGGTACTATGCCTCGAACCTCTCCCGTGTCACTGACAACTTAGTTGAATAGCTCCAAAATGTGACCATCACAGGACAACTCACCACTCTGCAGGCCAAGCTTTGGCAAAAAATTGTGCATGGGATCACTACGTGCTGTTTTTCGGTGAATTAGTTCTCACTAGAGTATTTTACCAGAGCTGGATACCTGATCTAAAAATGCTTCTGTTCCAGCTGGCGATGGTTTCACTGCTCGTGTCTGGAATCTCTTTGATTGTGGTCACACCAATCCTGGTGTATAGGCAAGTTGTTGTTTTTTTTTGCACAGTAGGAGGTATTTCAATGGCTTCTCTACTACCACTAGCTACAAGATTGACGGTATCAACCCTAACCTTCTGGGATCCCGGATCTGCACCATATTCCAGGAACGTCCAGGAAAAACCATGGGGATGGGAGTCATACTACCACGTTACTAATCCTGGATGCCTTCGTGTACTGGCTGAGTATTGTCTTCTTGCACATCTTCTTCATCACCACCTTGCATTTCAAGTTGCAGGCACAGGTTTCTGACTACATCGATGAGGGTGTTACAATCATCAAGTCCTATGTCAGAGACAGCACTTATGTTGGACAATGTTCAACCTCTAAAGTTGTCTCCCTGCCTAATGCGCAGACCTGGGAACCCGAGATCAGTGTTTACTCTCTTACTAGGGTTTGCTCAATCTTTCCACCACATGCTGCCTCCGTCCTTGGAGGGTTTGCCGCTTTGCATGCTTTTGGGTTCTCTGAAATGCTTGTGCTTCTACCAGGTCCACAGCCAGGGCATCCGTTTTATTATGGTTTCTTTGCATTTGTAGCGGCAGCAATTACCATAATGCCGTTACTTGGGGCACATCAGATTTTCAAGCACAATTTCCTTGAAGAGGAGCTTGATTTCATTTACTCCCAGCGACTGTGTCAGGAGATTATGGAGATGATGGGGATGGATTCCTTCAAGATGGCAGGAAGATTCCAAGAGGCATTCAGAGAAAGGAAGAATTTGAAAGGTTGAACATCGCGCATTGTATTTTTCAGTTTGGTAATGTCCATATATGCACTTTTTTTTAATTCACTTTCAATTTGTACTCGCCACATTAGAACAAACTGTCTTCGGCTGGATCACATTAGATAGAATACTTCAACAAAGGTCAAGTTGAAATGTTGAAGCACATGCCTTTGCTCACTTGCAAATCACACACACAAAAAATCAACCTACGTGCTAGAGTGCTGAAGTTTAAACTTCAACTCATACATCACCCAATCATCCAAAGACATGGCTACAGGTAGTACAGCCAACACCAAAAGTTCTTCTGTACTTACACCTCAGAGCTTCTGTCACGCCAAACTAATCAATTGGTTGAATAGTCTCAAAATGCTGCCTTGACCCGTCAAGTAACTGCTATGCAGGTCAAGCTTTGACGAAAAATTTTGGGTGAGATTGCTATGTGCTGTGTTTCGGTGAGTTGCTTTTCACTACAGCATTTCATGAGCTGGATGTATAATCCAAACCCGCTTTTGTTCCAGCTGGTTATGGGCTCACTGCTCACGTCTGGAATCACTTTGATTGTGGTGGTTGCAATCATCTTGGTCACTTGGTGTATAGGCAAGTTGTTTCTTCTGCATAGTAAGAGGTATAATATCAACGGCTTCATCATTAGCTCTACTTGCTCTCAGGTCCAAGAATGGAAGCCAATTGTACATTATGCCTTCAAGTACTGGCTGTGCATTGCCCTTGTACACACTGTCTTTGCTATTGTTTTCCATTTCAAGTTGCGCGCAAAGGCTTCCTGCTACATTGATAAGGGTATCACAGTCATCAAGTCCCACATCGGAGATAGTGCTTACCTTCAACAAGGTTCTACCCCTACAGTGTTGCCAGACACGCTATTTGGGTATTTACGTGTAGGTGTGTGAAAGGTGCTATAAAACAACCTAACAAAAACACTACCGCACCTAACCAGACTATCAATATGTAAGGGAGCGAGGGCAGGTTGTCAGAGATTCCCCGAGGGAAAGTCTTGTAATATCGGATGTACACGCGCGACTGCTCCAGGTTCAAGACTGTAGCGCTAACGTGGGTAACTAAGCTTGGACAACTCTTAGAACTGAGTCGAGGGAAGCCCAGCTGGGTGTACATATGTACGAGGGAACGTCGGGATGTCCGAATCAATATAACCAAACCAAAACCAATAATGCGTATGTGTCCAAAACCAAATAATCAAAACCAAAACCAATACAACAAAACTAAGATTCTCCTAGGCAAACTCTGGCTCTAGCTAGAATAGTAATCTCGAGGTTTGTCAACAACCCTAGGCAAACTCTGGCACTAGCTGCTGTGACGCCGTAAAGTCCTCGACCAAACTCTGGGCCAAGCTACGATATTGTGAGTGAACTTAATCACTAGGAACTTGTACCACAATCTTAGTGGCTTGCCTAACTTCACAGGGAAGTCGACTAAGGAACCCTCACTCTGGAGCCAAATAATTCCTTACTAGAAACCGTCCCCTCTAAGGAAGCAACTAGATTTAAGGTTGATCTGGAGTTCGAGGGAACTCACACACTCAAGACTCGATCAGATTCTCAAGTGGGCCAAAGGAAGTTTGTGAAATTCTATTACAGGCCAAATTCCGCCGAGCAAGTAATATGACAGTAAATCAAACTCCTTGAAGAAACTATCAGTCACTCCGCAGTAAAGCGTCGAGACTGGCTAACAACTTCATGAAGCAACTAACACTTCTCCGCGGGAACACGTAGAGAGGTGACCAGCTACTTACTAGGTGAAGAAACTAACAACCAACTCGTAGTTAAGTAGAGAAACGTCACGCTACTAGTCCCGAGGACGTTCTACGGAGCTCACTTCCTAACATACAAATCGAGGGAAAGATCCTCTGAGGTGAAGGAACACAACCAATCTCGTACAGGGGAGGTGGCAAGTAACTTTGTGAAGTTTATTACTTTCTAAAGATAACCAAGTCAGGAGGCGTCACGCTACTAGTCCCGAGGGGACGTTCTACGGAGCACTGGTCTTAGCAGTCAAGTCGAGGGCAAGAAACTTTGAGGTGAAGGAACACAACCAATCTCGTACAGGGGAGGTGGCAAGTAACTTGTCTTATTGAATAAATATATCTGGCTTATATACTGAGTAGAGAGAGTTTAATACGAAAAATAGATGAAACAGATACGGAGAGAGACGGAAAGAGAGTGGAACAGAGGAATCTGGCTCGGAAAGGAAACTCCAGCCTATATATGGTACACACGATAAAGAAATAGTCCATTCTTGGGTATATATCAGAGGTAAAATATGATTTCGTGAGGATTAACATAGTGTTAGAGTGTTTTGATCCGAGCAAGGTTTCTCCGATTACTCCACAATTCTCCAGGGTCAGGAGTACCTTTACGCTTCATGATCACTCGCCGCCCGGTTTCCCTTGGGTGAGTTTCATTCTATTCCTCGGATAGTTCTGTCTATCCTGAGTGTGATTAACATTCTCTCGAGAAGGCCTGTTATCTAGCTTTCCAACGACACCACTTATGATAATCTCGAGCAACTGCGCTGAGTATGTACAAGTGATTCCCGATAGTCGGCTTTAACGGATAAGACCTTCCGTGTATGATTTCTAAGATCAAATGTTTCGATTTGCCAAGGCTATCCCGGCGTGTAGCTTTCCGTAGGACCACTAAGCATGTTTCTACCATCCTCACAGTTGCGACCGGTGCCGCAAATAGATCTCTATGGTTTCCTTGGGATCGTTCTGGTCCATTGGTACGGACTGTAAAGTCCACATCTTAACATAGCTCGTTGGGGGTCTTAGTGCGAGGGATGCCTTCCCTCATAATTCCTTCCCTCGAGTAACGCGTTGGCTTAGTACTTATCCCGCTTCGAGATGTCCTGTAGTTTACAGAGTATGCACTCTTGGGTATAACTAGATTGACAATCTAGTGTTACATCTCCGGGCAGCCCAGGTATCCTCGCTAGCTTGGCTCTAGGCTACGCTTGTTGGCGTACCTTTACGGCTCGCTGAATATTATTGTTAAGTTCTTTGCCTCGGCAACAGCTATCATGCTCGGGCTCCGTATAACTCTCTTATTGCATTGTATAACATGTACAAAGTGTCAAAATGTACGGTTACACGCCTTAGGCCGATTTTAGGCCTAATAACGCAGACCTGGGAACCCAAGATCAACTTCTACACTCTTACTAGGTTTAAATTGGGCTATGCACCATCTCTTGGCTTTGGGTTGTGGGCTTGTATGCACGCTCTAGGGTTCTCTTCAGTGCTCGCTGTTCTACAAGGTCATCCGCATCTTGGATTGTTCGTTTATGGTTTGTGTGTATTCACAGTGGCGATGATTACCATAATGTTGGCATTCGGAGCCTGTTGGATTTTCAAGCATGATTACCTCGAAGAGGAGTTTGATTTCGTTTACTCACAGAGACTGTGTCAAGAGATTCTGGAGATGATGGGGATGGATTCCTACAAGTTGGTGGGAAGATTCAAGGAGGCATTCAGAGGAAGGAAGAGTTTGAAATTCTGCACACATTGCACAGGCGTGTTGAAGTTTTGGTTTTGGTTTCGGTAATGTCCACATATGCACATTCTTTACACTTCCAGAGTTGTAGATTTGTACTTGCCATGTTTGATCAAACTGTCTTTGTTTAGATTACATTAGATAGAATACTCCAAAACTTCAAAGGCATCAAGTTGAAATGTTCAAGTGCATGTTTTTGCTTGCTTGCTACTCGATTATATGTTTCACGCAGCATCAAATAACATGCGGAAACAATCAACCAATGCTATGCACTAAAGTTTAAACTTCAACTTGTACCATGACACCATCCTCCAGCAATTCAAAAGGCTCGGCTAGAGCTAACCCCAAAAAATCTTTTGTACTATGCCCCCAAACTTCTGTCACACTAATCAATAGTTCAATAGTCTCAAAACATTGCCTTGACTTGCCAAGTAACTTCTATGCAAAAATTTTGGGTGAGATTGCTATGTGCTTTGTTTCAGTGAGTTGCTTTCACTACAGCATTTCATGAGCTGGATGGATAACCCAAAACTACTTTTGTTCCAGCTGGCTATGGTTTTGCTGCTCCCATCTTGAATCACTTTGATTGTGGTTATTGTGAGTTGTGTCTTTTTGTGTGACAGAAGGTACATTATGAATGACTGTCTCTAGCATTACCGCCGTGAATAGCTCTCAGATTGCCAATGAACTCAAGGATGGATGAAGTTGTCTTGTACACTTTCAAGTACTGACTGTGCCTTTCCTTTGTATACATTGTCTTTGTTATTTTTCTCCATTTCAAGTGGCGCATGGAGCTTTCTGACTACATTGCATCGACAACATCAGGAAAAGCCGTTTTTGCCTAGGTGACCCCAGAGTGGCCTAAAGCAAACTAGGTGACCTATGAATCCTATGGCATCCTAGGAATTTGGGCTCGTCCCTTGCCAGTCAAGGCTCTTGAGGATTCCCTAGGCAAGCCTAGGTCTGCCCAGGTTTGCCCAGGTGCTCCTGGGGAATACCTGGGGAAGACCTGGGCAAACCTGGGCAAACCTAGGCTTGCCCTGGGTTTGCCTAGGATACCCTAGGGAATCCTCAAGAGCCTTGACTGGCAAGGGACGAGCCCAAATTCCTAGGATGCCATAGGATTCATAGGTCACCTAGTTTGCTTTAGGCCACTCTGGGGTCACCTAGGCAAAAACGGCTTTTCCTGATGAAGGGTATCACAATCATCAAGTCCCACATCGGAGACAACGCTTACCTTCAACAAGGTTTGACACCTACAGTGTTGCCAGATGCACAGAACTGGGAACCCAAGATCAGCTTTCACTTTCAGTAATAGGCTTCTACCGGACTTTTCATCACTTCTTGTCATTGGGTTAATAGCTTATTTGCATGTTCTGGATATCTCTGCAATGTTCATAGTATTACAAGGCCGGCATCAGCGCATGCACTTCAACCGCCGCCAACAAAAAGTAAAAACCCGAGGAAGTAAAGTGCGGGGGTACAAAACAGGAAGTAATGAGATATATATAAATGCCGTGTGGCAAAAAAGAATCCACTGCACTGAGAATTTGCACGTGTATGTAAGAGACAGAACTGCAGCGGCGTTTAATGCAGGAAAAAATATCAAGAGGATGGTTCGGTATCAGTCAGATGCATCGATGCACTGGGTAGATGTGGTTGCACTGCCACGCAGTAAGCATAAAGCCCGCATGGTCCGCATTCACGATCTTTGTTTTGCTATGGTTTCAATGTGTTCATATTGGTGGTGATGTTATATTGTTGGTAATCTGGTCCCATCAAACTGCTTACCTCAAAGAGGAACACGGTTCCCTGAAATTGTGCTTGGAAATTTTGGAGATGATAGGTATGGATTATTGGAAATTTTTGAAGAGGCATCTGGGAGAAAAAATGGTTGATTTCTACATTTTTATTTGAAAGGCTGAACATATCGTGTGTTGTAGTTTCGGATTCAGTGATGTCCATATATGCATGTCCTCAGGTTTTAGCAAGTCTTGCAGTACTTATTAGATTGAATCGTCTTCCGTTGGGTTTCCTTGAATTTAGATAGACATACCCAAAGGGTGGAGGACCGAGGCTGCAGGATTCAAGGCACAGCAAGGAAAATTTGTACTTCCAAAGGCACCAAGTCTGCATGACACAATGCTGGGCCTATGTGCCAGACGATAAAACGACCAAGTAGACCCAAGGACCGTAAGAAAAGAACCTGTTAGATGTCAAAAAGTAACCCAGTGGGCGAATTCTCCCACACTATGTAGTCTAGATGACTATTTACATTGGTACATGTAAATTGAGGCTGCTGGACAGCAATTCCATGCTGTGTCTCGACTATCAGATTACATTTCAAATATATTTTGCAGGCAATGCAGCATTATGCTGCCCAGTTTGGAACAGGCACCATGAAAACAAACTACTCCCTCCTTATTCCCTTGACAGCATGATAATGCTGCCATGGGAAAGATGGGTGGATAGATTGGGGGAGACAGCAAAATTGTGCTATTGCCTCGTTGCCCTTGACAGCATAGCAATGCTGCCTCCCCATCTCACTTGACAGCATTATTTTTCTGTCCTCCAAAAGAGGTTCCTCCTAGCTTGATGGCATAATAGTGCTCTCAGGGGGATTTCAAAGGCAGCAAGATAATGCTGTCTCATTCTCCTCCTTGGCAGCATAATAATGCTGTCAAGGGCATTGGGGAGAAAGCAGAATAATGCTGCTTCCCCATCTCACTTGACAGGATTATGTTGCTGTCCCCCAATCCTTTTGAGAGCATTATTATGCAGTCAAGCTGGGGAGAAAAGGAATGGTTCCTCTTAGGCCTCCTTATGGCACCATAGTGAGGCAGCATTATTATGCTGTTGTGCTGGGGAGCAAGATTGGGAGGCAGCAGAATAATGCTGCCTCCCCAATACCCTTGACAGCATTATTATCAAGGAGAAGGCAGCAAAATAATGCTGTCAAGAGGAATGAGGAGACAGCAAAATAATGCTGCCTTCTTGTCATTCTTATGCTGTAGCAGTATTCTGCTCAGGTCTCCCCAGCACACAGTTGACACCAGAATAATGCTGTCAAGGGGGAGGAGGCAGCAGAATATAACTATTTGAGGAACAAGGTGCCAGCAGTATTCTACTGTCTTCCAAATCCCCAACACCCCTGGCAGCACAGTAATCCTGTCAAGGGGGAGGAGGCAGCATTATTCTGCTGGCATGTGTCCAATATCAATGAGGTCATCTGAGTGCCTGATTATGGCCTATCAGCCCAAATCTTAAACACTTGGCCTGAATATCCCAATTCAGGCACCCAATTGATTGGGCTGGGAATATATGCCAATGAATACAGTCACGGGGAAACCCATATCTGCCATTGCGGGATGTACGGGACATTGATTTTTCGACCCCACAGGGACCCATCATGGTGATCAACTAAAGTTACCCTCACTCTTGATTACACAGCCAAGTGAACTTTAAGTCTTTCCCGGTTTTTGCATTTCCAACAAACAGATTGCTGATTGTTGATGTTGTACACACAAGGGTTGGCTGTTCATTAATGGGACCATGCCTTCATTTCTCCCTTGAGCACTTATATGTAAGTGCAAAGTAAAATTTCTCATACCTCAAGGTTGAGGAAGACTAAGATACTTCCCGAGACATAGAGGTTCAATACATACTCTGGGAAAACTCTTTTAGGTAGCCAGTACTTAGCAAAAAAGTAGATTACCATACCAGATAATGAAACATACAATCTGGCCCTCAAATTACACCCCATTGGACAATTTGCCGTCCATACTCTTCCACTCCCTAAGTTTTAGTGGACTTTGCATCACTAATATATTCACTAACACTGATTTCCGCATTGCCAACCAAGTTGCCAACACTCGCCAACACTCACCAACACTCACCAACACATCGCCACACTGGAAGGAGGATGCTGTCAATTTTGCAAAGGTCAATCATAAATTTGTAGAGAATGTGTGTGCTGATATATCTGAATTTGAAAGTTTTCTGCAATGCAAGGAAGAGGGAGTGGAACTGGACCGTCTATGTGGTGCTATGTAGTTGTAGTACTACTTTTAGAATTTTACAGTCATCTGAGTTCCTCGAGGCTGGATGTCCCACAAATATTACTTTCTGTACACTATGCGTAATTTATCTATGTTCTCTACATTCTGATCCCATTGAGTTCCCAAAAAAAAAGAGCCAATAAACAAAATAATGCACAAATGATGAACTCAAAATTAAGGGAAATAAGTGTGATTACATTGCAGTACTAACTTGACTCTGAACCATCACCTGTTTTCTGCATCTTCTCTCTAAACTCAAGTATGTCCTCACACTCTTCTTCCAATATAATGGACAGCTCATAGGAGCATTCATTTATAGACATGAGCTCCAGAAAGAATATGGTTAAGCATGAAAAACAACTCAAGAGCACAGCGGCCTCCAAAAACCAGGTGTGTAGAAAATATTATTCATTGACAACTACTGATCTGTACATTAGAAATTCAGAGGAATATAATCAAAAGGCTCGGGAATGCATGGCAAGGTAGGTCTGTATCCATCTCTTCTGATAAAATATCCACATGTTTGCAGAAAACACGCAGAGCAGTCTGAAGCACAATCAAAAGAGGCAAAAGCCATCCAAAAGGACTATTCTCGCATCAGCTATATTTGGTATGCTATTCCAGTTTAAACTTCAGATGCAGCATTCTACTACATAAGGAGGCCTACACAACTCATTAGGGCACAGATCATTGTTCATTTCTGCTTGATTTTGTGGCCACTCTTCTAATCACTTCTTGTTTTATTTACTCATGGATCTGATCCATAGTCATTGTGACATTATTCTGGACCAAGCACAACTTGCCCGTCAAAAGTACATATGAGTGATTTATTCAATAATCCACAGTGGTCTCACAGTCGGAATAGGAAGCATGTTGAACAGCATGGTACTCAAAATGAATATTCTGCCCGCAACGTCCAGCCACACTATCTATTAGGTCTGCGGGATTCCACTTCTCCACAAAATCAACACCTCTATGAGAAGAAACTACGCATCTGGGAACTTGAGAGGAGGGAGAGGAAGGCAAAGGCTGAAGAGGAAAAAATCCAAGCTAGAATGGAGAAAGTGTGGGCCAATCTAGACAAGGAACAGCTCCAGGACTGGGCACAAAAGTTGAATGCAATGGAAGCTCACAAGTGTCAGGCATGAAAGGTACACATTGATAGACCATGTTGTAATCCTTATCTGTTGGTCCAGCCGTCTGAAGATGACTGGTTTACTGTGCCGCCAAGAAGGAGTACTCAGTAGATCTGACTAAAATATCCTTACTCTGATCAAACTGAGTTGACAGCATATTAATGCTATGAAGGGGAATGTGTTGGAGATATTGATGTCAGGTGAGCAATTGGTATTGCTTGCCAAAGTTTCTCCTGTGGAGCCGTTAGTTTTATTTTTTGTTTTATCTTATATTTTCCTGTATATTATTCTGTATATTCTCTGTAGCTGTAGTATTTAAACTTGCTTAGAATGTTATCTTTGCCCTGCGCGTTTGCTAGGGCTCATTGCTATTAGACCGGAGTGAAGTCTGAGCTTATTCGATGGACTTCTTTTATTCACTCTAACAGAACGAGAATGCAGCATCCTTTTGCTGTTTTCTCAACACCCTTGAGAGCATGACTATACCGTCAAGGAAATGGCAGAAGCTAAGGCGCTTTGGCCAGCCAAAAAATATTTAACTGGGAGAAAGTATTATTCTGCTGTCTCCAAATCCTCTTTACAGCACTATTATGCTGCAAATGAGGAGTAAGAGGCAGCATTCCCCAGCATGACTGCATCACAATGCTGCCAAGGGAGACGAGAAGGTAGCAGTATTTTGCTGTCTCCCAATGCACTTGGCAGCATTATTATGCCACCAAGGAGGAGTAGGAGGCAGCATCATTTTTCTGTCTTTTAAATCCCCTGAGAGCACCATTATGCTGTCAAGGGGGACAAGGAGGAACTGTTCCTTTTCTCCCCAGCTTGACTGTATAATAATGCTGTCAAGTAAGACATGTCAGGCATTATTCTGCTGTTTCCCAAATGCCCTTGACAGCATTGTTTTGCTGCCTCTTAAATTCTCCTGAGAGCACTATTATGCTGTCAAGAGGAATCATTGCTTTTCTCCCCAGCTTAACTGCATAATAGTGCTGCCTCCCCAATCCCTTTCACAGCATTATTATGCTGTCAAGGAAGATGAGACAACTGCAGCATAATACTGCTGTCAAGGGGGGGTGAGGAGGCAGCATTATTCTGCTGTCTCCCCAATCCCTTGATAGCATTATTTTGCTGCCTGTCTCCCCAACACCCTTGGCAGCATAATTTTACTGTCTCCAAACACCCTTGGCAGCATTATCTTGCTGCCTCCCCATTGCCCAATGCCCTTAACAGCATAAAAATGCCGTCAAAGGCAACAAGGAGAATAATGCTCAGCCCTTGACAGCAGTCAAGGGTGACGAGGTGGTAGCACAATTTTGCTGTCTCCCCCATCACCCTTGGCAGCATTTTCATGCCGCCAAGGGGATGAGAGGCCCTAGTACTGTTTTCCTGGTACCCATTCCAAACTGGGCAGCATACTGATGCTGCGTTGCCTGGAAAAATTATATATTATATTTAAAATGTAATCTGCAGGTTGAGATGCAGCATGGAATTGCTGGTTCAGTAGCCTCCATTTTCATACATCAATGTAAACACTAGATAGTGTGGGAGAATTCGCCCACCGGGTTACCTCTTACCATTTACCGGGTTATTTTCTTACGGCCCTCGGGCTTGATCGTTTTATGGTCAGGTGCATATCTGACACAACGGGCGCTTCAACTCGTTCAGCCCCTAAAACTGTAAGGTTACACCTAAACTTCGACTCGCACTTGAATCGCACCATGGCCGTATCATCCATCGATTCGAAAGACACGGCTACAGCCAATGCCGCAATCTCTTCTGTACTATACCCAAAAACTTATTCCCTATCACCAAACTAACAACGAATTGAATAGCTTCAAAATGTCGCCGTAACTGCTCTGCAGGCCAAGCTTCGACGTAAAATCTTGAACGAGATTACTGAGTACTGCGTTTCGGTGAATCAATTTCTACTAGCTTCAGAGTACTCATCGATCAATCTAAAATGCATCTACTCCAGATAGTTATGATTCCACTGCTCATGTCTGGATTCATTTTGGCTGTGGTAGTCCCAATCATGGGCGATATGATGTATAACGAGTGAGCCGCTTCTCTTGCGTTGCAGGACGTATCATATCGAAAGCTTTGCCATTAGGTCTCCCGACGACAACCCTTCTCAGGGATGGGCGCTATACTACCCACTTGCCTGGAATGCCTTCAGCTACTGGCTGTTCATTTCGTTCATACACATCGTCATGCTCCTAACCATCCGTTACAAGTTGCGCGCGCAGGTTTCTGACTATATTAGTATTGGATTTACTATCATCAAGTCCCGCATCGGAGACACCACTTACCTTCGACAAGATTCGACCCCTACAGTGATACCTGATGCGGAGACCTGGGAACCCAAGACCAGTTTCACTAGGACCTTCCACTGCGAG
This sequence comes from Rhodocollybia butyracea, assembly GCA_015501585.1. Classification (NCBI taxonomy): domain Eukaryota; kingdom Fungi; phylum Basidiomycota; class Agaricomycetes; order Agaricales; family Omphalotaceae; genus Rhodocollybia; species Rhodocollybia butyracea. The sequence continues at coordinate 155,122 of JADNRY010000004.1, forward strand.
TCCGACTTTTCACCGTGTCCTACCACACTCTTGCTGGGCTGGGCTTCTGCGCATGCTGTAATGTATCCGTTGGTGCACAAAGTTCTACAAGGACCGCATCCAGGATATCTATCTGTTTATGGTGCCTATCTACTGCCACTGGCAGTAGCTATTTTAGCGTCGGTAGTACCTGAAGAGCGTTACCTCACGGATATTCATTATTCTCACTCCGAACGACTGTTCCAGGAAATAATGGAGGTGATGGGGATGGATCCTGAGAGAATGCACAAAAGGTTCGTAACCGTATACACAGAAAGAAAGTCGCGGGAGAATGCAGGGAAGGTCTGAGAGGGCATTCAAGGAGAGGAAGTTACAGGAGACTTCGAACTGAATATGTCGTTGTAGTTTCAATTTATGCACGTTCCTATTCCATGCTTTTGGTCTTGCAGATCTATACTTGCCATGTCATATCTGAAATACATACAGAGTTTAACAGCATGAGAGATTCGTACGAGATTCAATTCTTGAGTATATGCATACGATGTCGACTGAATCAAGAACATACTATATTGTATATCGGAACTCATGATTTTGAAGGTCACTCAAATCCAAGAAGACCTGTGATGCAACGAAGTCAGGATCGTGCGAAAAGAATTGGGTTTTCAAATACATACCTTATCAACTTTTTGTCCAGGTCCGTCATCGGAGCTTTTCGTGAGATATACGTCGTCGTAGGCATCATAATACGCTTCCCTATCCCGACGGGCATTTTCTCTCGCAAGCATAGTGCGAAGAGCGAGAAGAAGAATAATGGAAGCACCCATAGATGCGGTCAAGAAGGTCCACGGTACATGATCCCTGAACAGTTCAACAGACATTCAGCAAGTCAAGTTTCTTGCGTCAACTGGAACACCCACCGAGGCTGATACTTCGCTTTCCAAATAAAGGGTCCTGCAAAGTTACCAATCGCGTACCCAATGAGAACTATCGCGTTCGTAGTCGTGCGTTTCGTATGCCCAGAGACAATCCCAGATACCCATCCGAGAAAAATGGCGAACGGCGCGATGGGAGAGACTGGAAAATAAAAGTGAACACCGTGTCGAGATTCGGATCAATCACTGCTAGTACTTACTTGCTAACCAGTACCCGAAAAGCAAACCTACCCGCAAATGTGAAGGCAGCAGGTTAACCAAAAGGGCTCCTAGCAGACCTGGGATGTACAATATCACGGCAGCATATGCGCGGCCAATGCCCTTGATCCCTGCGAGATATACTCCAAGCCAGATAGCGAATATCTCTACGAACCCGTCTACACAGGTTAGGAGAGTCGTCTCAATGGGCGTGAACCCGAATTGCGAAACTATTATCTGCCGTTGGTTCGTGAGCTAGTACGGGGAGTCAGTACTAGGCTCTTGAGAAGCAACACCGTGTGAGCCATACAGAATTAGGGATGTTTCTAGAGAAAGATTGAGTTGGTTTAGCTTGTGATGTTTGGACATACGATAGCGTACGCAATAGCAGCGATCAGCGCCATAATCCATATCTTGGGGTCTCGAAGTGTCTCCAAAAACCTATAATTTAGCACGTAAGCACGGACCCATCGGCGTTGGAAAAGAATCACTCACTGTTCTTTTTTCCAGTGCTTGTTCTCCATGCCTTGTCGAGAAAATAAGGAGATTCTCTGGTTATTAGATCGAATGAGAGAAACGTACCGGTCTGATTCACCATAATGCGCCGCGCAGCAAGTACTCTCTCTTCCTTGGTCAAGAACCAAGCTGTCGTAGGTGAATCCGGAAAAAAGAACCTGGAGACGCGAAAGAAACCTCAGACTTAAAGAAATCACCTTGTTCTCGTTTACGCTTACCAAAAGCAGACAGATACTACAAGAGTAATGAGCCCTGTGATAACCATTAACCTGGTTGATGATTCAGACATTTGCTGATCAGTAGTTTGCCTTGCATTACACTGAACGGGAAGCTACAGACCATTGCCAAGCGGCAAATTTCGGTGTCTAAGAAGTCGGACTGATTAGCCTGGGACAGTGGCGCGAAGGCCCCGCATGATTACCTTGATATGCAGAACTCCAAAAGACACGAATCCCAAAAAGATCAAAGCGAAGCCATCCATTAAGACTTGAAAGAACCCATTTAGTAAGTGGATAAACCTCCAAATCACGAAAATTCTTGGATCTGGAATTCCCATGGAAGAACTTACACCAGTAGCCAACGCGTTTATTTTGTTCTTGACGGGTGTAGAACATCGATGTGATCTAGCCAGGTGTTCGCTGGGTTGAAGCGCAACTAAGCAAACAGATGGAACGAACGTACGATCATGAATCCGGGGGTGATCGCGCCCTCACAAATCCCGAGAATGAACCGCACAGCGAATAGGCCACCAAACGAATGACACGCGGCATGGAGCCTGAACAAAAAGTAAAGTAAGCTTTATTGTTGACGGAGGAAGGGGGATGACTTTCAGGAGTACGACAGCCCAAATGAAGATATTGATGCTAGTATAGCATGTGTTAGCACACTTGACTTGAGTCACAGGAAGCGCAGGACTCACCTCATCCACTTTCCTACAGGGAAGAACTGAAGAGCGAGATTTTGTGGGTACTGCGAGAGACGATGAGCACCGTTTCAGCTATTGTAGGAGCAGAACCAGGTACTTCAAATGCCAAGTAAGCCAGGTAGAAAATGGAACTCAGCCAATTGAACTGGTTTTGAGATAAATGAGCGCCGGCCCTGCCATGAACCCAGTGAGCGAATCGATGCCGAGCAAAGAAACATGGGTGCAAAACTCACTCGATGCCCAACACCGCCGATTGTCCGAGGGTTGTCTTATCTGCGAAAGTCAACCTCCGAAGGGATAGGTGGTATATTCATCTTTACAAGCGAACGAGGCCGACTTACAAGTACATCACTACGGAACGCAGTTAGAAACATCTATAGCAGAAGATAATGACAGAACTCACGGCACATGAAAGGCATGATGTGGAGGTCTATCTTGCGCCTACGCCAAAAGTTCGTTCGTTCGACACACAAACTCGCTGATCGATTGGAAGAATCGCCTACAAAAGCTTTTTCGCAACCTGGGGGTCCAACTCCCCGCCAACTTCACCGCTCACAAGCTGAGCAGCAACATCAACATCGAACTCTGTAGCTGTTTTGATTGTATGCTCGTTCTTTTCACGGTCAGTGCTCGTCGAGGCGGAGGTTGACATGGCAGAGGGGAGAACAAAGTTTATCGTCGATTGCAGCTAGATACATATAACGTATAGATTTCAGCAGGTCCCCCCTTCCTTCAGACTATGATGCCCCTTGGTCAAAGAAAAATTCCATGTGCATGGCAATCACAATAGAGTTTGTGAAAGAGAAGAGTCAGAAGACACAACCAAGGGGCTGCAAAGGCTTGGTCTATTGTCCGTTCTTTCCGAATTAGCACGTTGTTCATGATTTCATCTGGGTTGGTCGAAGTATGTTGTTACGTTGTGAGCTGTGGAGCTAGAATGTTACACTAGGCCTATCGCATTTTCCCAGTGAGCGAACAACTGCGAATAAACGTGTATGTCTTGTGGCGTACCGGGGACTACATGGAGAAATAACGCGGCCCTAACGGGGCTCATCGATAACGCAGCGGCAAGTGATTAATCGAATATGTGGCCGCGGATGTGTTGCCTCAAGTCCCTATGTAGTTCGCTGTCTTCAGAAGCATTCATCGGGAAAGAGAGGCTGCCAAGTGTACTTTTGTATTGAGGTACGTTCATCTTGGCAAATCTGACGCAGAAAGCGCTCACCCATTGGCAGCACTTTCGGAAAGTCATCTGCTCTTGTTCAAGATATCGATGCCATCGTGCATCACCGATAAAGCCATGAAAATGATCTTTGCCTGGAGCCATAACAAGGCGAAGATGTGATGACTGAGTGACCACTAACAGCAGCACCAAGGTGAAGTGCAGGGGATTTTGGCTCCGACCTCTGTGGAGACCGATAAGGATGAGTCAGAAGAGCAAGCTCGAGCTAAGTACTGGTGTTGTGTAGAGCTGTTCATGTGCTGTAGTGTGCTGTGTCCTAAAGAATCTGCGCTGCGGCTCCTCCGGTTCCTAAGCGCTTAAGCATTGGCAAGTCAGTCAACAGCCTCTTGCAACAGCTCACTTGTAAAGATGTGTCTAAGTTATATTCGCTTGCTGAGAACAGAAATCCTCTATGGAGTCGAATGAACCTTAGCGAACGACTTACTACAAGACGGCTAACCAACCTTATAAAGCGTCTCGCGGTCAGGTGATAGTGAGAATCATGGTACAATTAAATGATATAAATCATGGCGCCTTTCAACTACTTGTAACTTACCACTACTATGACGCTCAAAGACTCACGATTCGGGAAGCGTTTACGCGCTTCCCACTCGGCTGGTGTCGAAAACTCACCACGCAAGAAACGGCGGCGTATCGATATACCTACATCTCCTACAAAGTCACCATCGAAAAGGACGCAAATGTTGACCGATACTCTGTTCAGACGTCAGAAGCCGCGTCCTAATTTTGGCGCTGAAGATAGATTTGTCCCACTTTGGGAAAATAGCAGTTTGAAAAGGTCGTATAATCTCGAGGATAAAGCTTCCACAACAAAGTTCTTCACAGACCCGGCGAAAGGTACGTGGAACCTTATCTTTCTGTTAGGTCTCTTCTGACTTGCGCCCACAGACCAAGCTAATCATCTCTTTGAGTCTGTGCTTCGATCAGAGCTTCATGGGTCTCCCAGCTCTTTTCATTCTACTCCGTCTCCTTCCCGCTCTATCTTTGGACAGATTTCACCTACAAACTCCCAGTGTAAAAGCTCACCTGATTACCTCGATAATCCAACGGGTGTCGCATATCAGCTCAGCCCATTGCATCAGAAGACGCGTACTATCCTGAGCCAACACCGTCCCCATATACGCGCCGTGGCAAAAGACCCATCCAGAACTTTAGACCTTCCAGATCTTCCAGACGACTTTTACACTAATCTGGTCGACTGGTCTCCGTCGGGGGTTCTCGGTGTTGGATTAGAACGAGAGATTTATCTATGGAGAGAGCAGAATTCTACCGTTTCAAAGTTATGCTCGATATCTGGAAAAGACAGTTACTGTTCTTTGGCATGGATGAAAACAGTGCGTATCTTCTCTCTGTCAACACTCAGTAACCGACCGTCGTTTTATTTCAGAGCCCTATGATCGCAGTCGGGACCCATGACGGTCATCTCAAGATCTACGACGCGTCCACACTTTCCCTAGTGCGCACGCTCGAGAATGCTGCGCCGCCCGTAGACCCTAGCAAACAACGGATCAGTTCTCTCTCTTGGACCTCCACCACGCTCTCATCGGGCTCTCGCGACTCTACTGTTAAACACTGGGACATTCGCGAGTCGAGCGCTAGACCGTACAAAACGTCTATCGGTCATAAACTCGAAGTTTCTGGCTTAAGATGGAACGGGGACGATGGTCCTCACGTAAATCTTCTTGCTTCCGGCGGGAATGATAACAAAGTATGCATTTGGGATCACCGGGGTTCAGCGCGGAACTCTGGCTGTAATAATGTCGCCGGCAGTTCAGGCAGTGTACACGATCGGACTTCGGGACTTGCTCCACTATCTGTTTACCGGCACACAGCGTGTATCAAAGGTCTTGCTTGGAGCACTCACACCTCGGGACTACTGGCATCCGGTGGGGGAACTGGAGATCATCGTATCCGATTTTTCAATACGACGACTGGGAAGCTCGTAAATGAGATAGACACCGGAAGCCAAGTGTGTTTGTTCCTTCGTTTTCCTTTCCTTTGCTAATATCGCTATAGGTCTGCAACCTTGTTTGGTCGAAAAACACTAATGAAATCGTCAGCACCCATGGTTTCTCTTGCCTGACGGTTCCGAACCAGATTTGTATCTGGAAGTACCCAACGATGCGGATGGTATCCTCTCTGCGCGGCCATTCTGATCGGGTGCAGCATATTGCCTTGAGTCCCGATGGAAATACAATTGCTACGGCGAGTAGCGATGAAACCCTGCGGTTTTGGGAAATATTTCCCAACAGACATTCTGTTGTGAATGATGCGGACAGTGTGTTGAATTATGGAAAGCTCATCCGGTGAATGAAACTTGGTCTTAGTATATTTTGTGCATTATGGACTTCTCTCACGTCTCATTATAATTATCCCTGCACATACAATAACCATATTTCTGTATTTTTATGACGTACTACCTATGTAATTATCCTAACACGAAGCTTATGCGTGCTATTTTCATTACCAAGGCAGGATGAAAAAGTCAGTTGCGAGCGACCAGCAGTTCTACAAATGACCACAACGAGGCCTGCATTGCGACCCAGGCAAATCTCAACTTACATTGGAAAAAAAGTTTTCTTGCTCCCATCCGAACTCTTCCCTCGCAAATCTTGTACTACGTGGGTTTTCTCGCCCGATGACCCCTCATAATCCTCATGGGGCGGGACAAGAGTTCAAGTTTATACTTCAGTTGTGCCGCCAGTCTTGTACAATGCCACTTTCCTCTTACAAAAACCTGACGATCAAATTTACACTTCATCGCGCTAGAAGTTTCATTTTCTTAATCGGTGATCTACTATTGTCCCTACTCCAGAAGCCGCCTCTCAGAACGACACAAGACACAATATTTCTACAGGATACAGCTCATATTGCTTTGCGGTGTTCCTGTTCAGAGGTCATGAGCTCTGAGTTTAGAAGAAATTTTGCACAAGTTACCGGCGCATGAGTTGTCTCGTGGTCAACATGAACAAAGCATCTCTCGACTCTTGGAAGGTTCTCGATTAAATCTTGCAGCGCTTGGCTAACGTCGTGAGCTTTGCCCAGAGGCGTGTCTGACTTCATTACGATGTCGATCTCCACAAAATAGTCCTGTGAGAGCATGGACACTGTTAGCCAGAAAGTACGAATCGCTGAGGTTTAGCACATACGGGGCCACTCTACGACAGTATCGAGCATTAGAGTGAGTACGAGCATAATGTCAAGTAATCGTTGATACGCACATGATACGCTCTGACGGTATCAACTTGTTGGATATCATCGCTGAATGTAGCAGTATTGTACGTTAACAGCTGGAGAAACTCGCGGGGTGCAGATTTGCCGGCTAAAAGTTGGAATTCTCGGTGAACCGTTCGGCCCCATGTGAGTAGTATACCGACTCCGATCTGAGCAGAATTCAGGAGCTTGTTGGGAGGCAGAAAAAAAAAATGCTTACAACGAGAGCACCAGTCGGATCCAGCCCTATAACGAACGTTAAGTTGAAGATAGTGGTAAGTTTTTCATGAAAGATCAAGACAGCTTACACCAAACTAATTTACTGCCTCCTGCGGACATGAGCAAACCTGAATGAAAGATACAATTGGCGAGGGCAGGAAGTTGAATGATTAGCTCACTTACCAAAACCATTCAGAAAGATATCATTCCTATGATCTTCCCAGAGTACATACACCTGGCTCGAGCGTTTTCGTAGCGAGGTGCAATAGAGGAAAAGTAGAAACTTGACACCTGCAAAAAATGGCAAGATCGAGCATGAAGATCAATAGCGCCATGAAGTATGGACGCACTCAAAGCAGCAGCAACAGCAATAATAGACGGTAGATGAAAATCATTTGTACTACTGTCTGGATTATGTGTGACGATATCGCGGACGGATTCAACCATGACCACTAAATTAACTGCGCCCATCCTAAGCAGGAAAAAGATGCGTTCGTATCCTAGTTCAACAGAGAAGGGTTAATACACTCACAGGAAACCTAAGCCACGCTAATGAGTTTCGAGGAAAACACAAGGTACACAGACGGTCTTACCATAAACAATATTCCCAATATTCTCCAATCGTGCACCACCTACAGGCCATTTGTTCACGTCCAACTTTTTTGATTTCTGGTGGATCCAAAATAGGACGACATTTGACCCCATATCGAATACCGCATCGATTCCTGTGGCAAGTAAAGAGAGAGAACCGGATGTTATCGCAGCATATACTGGAAAGAACAGGATTAGCAGCTGGATTTCAAAGAAGGAAGCAAGCGCACGCTGTAGAATGCAAAGCCCGACATTGGCGACTAAGCTGGCGTAGACGGCGATTTTAACCTGGGTTTATATGTAGATGAAAACTGCTTGTTGTTGCGAGCCTCGTTACCTACCGGGATACGGTTATTATCCTCTTCTACCTTTGCATCTTGGATATGATCTTGCATCGGTTTGAGTAACGAGTTTATCAACTTTGCGGCGCAGTGAGATGAGACGATTACGTGAAGTCGAAAAGAAAGAAGAGACAAACTTTATTTTGATGGCTATGATACTTTAGCACTCCTTTGCTTTTCTTGCGGTTGCGTATTTCAGACAACTGATCCTCTGTTTGAAGACCATGCCGGAGATTGAATGGATCTACGTCGTTTAGGCTCGATGTGGCGATGGCTGGCTCTACGTCAGAAGGAAAGCTCGCAGGACGTTGAGAAATATCGATCTGTACTTGACTTATTAGCAAAAGAGTTGACTGAAGAGCCAGTTGCAAGATTTTGAGTACTTCAACAGTGGTAGAGGACCCTTTGATTGTGTCACGAACATTCATTGTGGGAAGGCAGGACCGAAAGAGTGGTAATTGATCTGGCTGAAGAAAAGTGAAAAAGCGATGGGAGTTTCTGTGTCGACTGATGGAATTAGGTGGGATTAGAGGTATGTAAGATGGAAGTATGTAGGGAACTGAAGGTGATTAGGTATGCGAGGAAGGAATACCGTCAAGCTGTTACGGCAGACCTTCGGCAGTGTTTTTAGCTAGCGCTCAGCATAGCGCTCGCCGGCGCGTGTTTCAACACGCTCATCTTTCTCCTTTCACTGCAGACACCATGGCATCTCTTATCGCTATCCTCGATATCAAAGGAAAGCCTCTCATACAACGAATGTATCGCGACGATGTCCCTGCTTCGGCCCTTGAACAGTTTATTCCAATAGTATATGAGATGGAGGAAGAGAATCAGCAAATTGTGCCGTGTTTTACGAGGGATGGTGTGAATTATATGCATCTAAAGCACTCAAACCTGTACTGTCCGTCACTACCTCTCCATATCCGTGAGCACATATCTGACCATGTGTAGTACTAGCTGTTTCGCGGCGGAACACCAATGCAATGGAGGTATTGATCTTTCTCAACAAATTAAAGGAAGTCTTGGTAGAGTATTTCAAGTCACTGGAGGAGGAATCGATTCGTGACAACTTTGTTGTCATCTACGAGCTGATGGATGAGATGATGGACTTTGGATATCCTCAAGCGACTGAGAGTAAGATCCTGCAAGAGTATGTCTTCTCGATGTGCTTGAATTCCCTTGGATTGCTCAATCGCTCCAGATATATTACCCAGGAATATCACGCTCTTGAAATTCAACAGCAGGCCAAGTCTCTCGCTCAAGTTACAAATGCCGTTTCATGGCGCTCGGAAGGGCTCAAGTACTCGCGGAATGAGGTGTTTTTAGATGTTATTGAAAGTGTTAATATGCTGGTATGTACGTGCCATTCTCGCATTTGGTCCATCCAATCCTGTATAGGTTAACACATCTGGATCTGTTGTGCGATCCGAGATTCTTGGGAAAGTGCAAATGAAATGTTACTTGTCAGGCATGCCTGAGCTTCGACTGGGGCTTAACGATAAAGTCGCAATTGAAGGCAGTGGTCGATGTGAGTATCCTTTACCTCCTCAGATTGCTGTCGTTAACGACGATAGCTACCCAGCGGGACAAAAAGAAGCGATCGAGATGGAAGATGTACGATTCCACCAATGTGTTCGTCTGGCTCGCTTCGAGAGTGATAGGACAATCTCCTTTATCCCGCCGGATGGTGAATTCTCTTTGATGTCGTACCGTGAGCCATCCCTATTCCCAGCCTTTGCCTCTTGCTCGACAACGGTACTATTTTACCAGGGATATCAACTCACATCGAAAAACCACTGATATGGGTTGAAGCATCTATGCACAATTTCGGTACCCGGATCGAATTTTCAGTAAAAGTAATGGCTCAATTCAAGCGACGCTCGACTGCCAACAACGTGGAGATTATAGTTCCAGTGCCGGAGGATGCTGATACACCCAAGTTCAAAGTATAGATATTACTCAATCTTCAGATTGATGTTTTCTAAACGTTATGCAGGTTCCTATTGGTTCTGCATCATACGCCCCCGAAAAGTCTGCATTTGTGTGGAAAATCAAGAAACTTGCGGGAGGAAAAGATTATTCGATGAGTGCAAGCCTCAACTTACCCACTATCCGGCAGGACGCCGATGCAGTACAAGTCCAACGGCCACCGATTAGTGTGATCTTTGAGATCCCTTATTTTACAGTTAGTGGGATCAAGGTTCGTGCTTGCTGTTGAAGCCTTAGTCAAGACTCAAACCCTCTACAGGTCCGATATCTCAAAACAGTCGAGAAGTCAGGATACCAAGCTGTTCCTTGGGTGAGGTATATCACACAGAATGGGGATTATAGGTGAGGGCTTGTTGGATGATCTATATAGCTCCGTCACTGACGTCTTTATTTCTAGTTTACGAACAGGCTCATTGGCACAGCCGCGCAGGGACGAGGGCTTTGAGGACCAGTGATACATTCCATCACACGACTTACCTGTGGAATAGATTCATATGGCTCTTTGGGTAAAAGTCATTTAATGATACGCTCTGGCTGGGACGTTTTAGCTGTAGGGCTAGTGGTTATCCCATTGCGTTCATCAGATCATCTGGATATTCTTTGCCTGGTAGTTTCGGCGAATTGCTGTGGTCTAGATACAAAGGTATTTGTTTCCATCGCGAGGGTCGAACCCGCATATCTACAAATTGTCGGCCAATGTTGAATAGTAATACATGGGGACTCGTCATGTCTTCATCTCCCTTTACAGCTATCATTAAGTGCTTGATGATTTCGCAAACCAGAAAGACTAAAAACCTACCTATACCTCTTCGGGTGGTACTCCTTTGTCTGACTTGTCCGGTAAATCAGCGCATTCCACTGGCTGAATACGAGGACCCATTATGTTATCTGTTGTTAAGCTCGCCATACCGTTGACTGACACGGGAAAACTTCGTGGTCGAAAAGAAAGTCTTGTTCCTGCGGTATATGTCTCCGACGAGGGTGGTTTTGAAGCACTGACAATGATCGTGGAGAACTAGCTTGAGGTTAAAACATTGTTCCGGACTTATTCTCAAGAGATACCTACTATTAAGGCCTGGTAAGGTGTGTCTGATTAGATCTCATGGAATTTGCGTGTAACTCGACCTACGGTGACGCAAGCAAACTAGGAAGGTAATCAGTACTTTGATAAAGCAATAGTTAATGTAGATATCGATACTGACTGAATTCCCAAACACTTCGTACACGACTGATGAGATAACGGAGGTCGCAAAAACACTAAATAGCCAAACAAGATTGATCGCAGCTAGTATGAACGTTGATCAGTCGAATGGAGACAAGAACTAAAAAGTGGCACGTACCGGAATTGATGATGATAGCGCCGACCTGGACATATGTGTTGGATGACTGCACTCCCGAGGCCGATAACTGGCGATGGGAACGCCACAGACGGACGATTATAAGACCTTTGACTCTTCTTAAGATATGCCACTCAGAGAGGTAGAAAAGATGGCTTTACCGGTGCATATTAGATTCACGGCCAACGAGACGAAGCCAAAGATGTTTTCAGCGAGGGATAATTTTTGCTCATGATTAGTCCAGGGATCCTCGCTTGTCTCACGAAGAGAAACTGTGCTCCATATTCCGACGCCTTTGAATTAATCTCGTGAACTTCGGTTGTAAAGCATACTTGGAACAGACGTACCAAATTCGACCACCAGCACTAATAAAGGAATGGCGACAACACGAAGACGAGTGTTGTAGAGGATATACGAACGATAAACCTAACACCGGATTCATCAGGTATCCGCACAGTCAAGGAACCTCGAACTGCTCAGCGCACCAAAAATGTGTCTGAGACCATCACAGCGAATATAGCACATCCACTGTTGATGCTGTGCCTTCTACCATACCCAGAGAAATCAACAGGATCGGTGGGGCTTTTGAAGATGTGGGTGGCGAAGATGAGATCACCAACCACTGCCTGCATAAAGATTCCGTCACCTGGAATTTTTGGAATGATCTAAGAGTGATTGCATACCACCGTCGCGATGACAAAGAGCAGAAGACTTGCTGTTGAAAGATAGATGAAAGTCCTAGGCGCCAACTTTCTTCGGCGTACTGCTAGAATTTGGATATGCTTGATAAAAGTTGCAGCGTATGCACCTAGAAAACCAAGCGACAGGTGAGAGGAAGACACTAAAAGTACACCTGGACAACTCACCGTAGACCAGTACTTCCATAAATGTCCCAATGAAGATAGCGGTGATCAAAAACATATTCTCGAGGGAGTGCCAGAGTGCATCTAATCGGGCTGTCCCTTAGGCCTTAAGTACAAGACTGCTGTCCTACTTCGGCCGTATGTGTATGTCCCAATAGGCACTGAAGTCTTCCCATGTCACGTTTAGTACGTAGCACTATGTATGTCCTTCGTAAATTTCAACCTTGATGTTTTGTTTCCAGGCTATAAGTGGATAGCAACCCGTCGAATCGTTGGGCGTCTGAATAGCGTCTGGAATCTTGGGACAGCATTTAGCTAGAGCAAGCCTGAATTTTTTATGGGGAGGGTCCGAGTCGAACGATCCTACCCCGGACTTGTCAGTCACATGTAGTGCACAATAACAAAACCCTCATTTATCAGACGCGCCATGAAGTAAAAGCGTTGCCAAGAACTTGTCAACCTGCTGTACCCTGCTGTGCCTCGAAATGGTGGATGGCGAAGACTCGGAAGAGCCGAACATTGATTCAATCCGATGCAATTGATACTTATGGCAATGGAAATGTGACGTACGTCCTCGGCGGCATCAATTGCCATCATCGGTAGCCGTCCGGTAGCCGTATGACTTCTAGATCTGTCATCACCGGAAGTACGACCTTGTACAACTTCTGTCCATTGGACATATGTAACAACTGTGCCACGATGGCCAGTCGTAGACCAGCTGCGTGCTGTACCACTATGGCCGGACTTTACTGAGAATTCCAGGTCTTCAACGCGCAACTGGTTACTGAATCCAAAACCCGGCCGCAGCTCGCACGACTTTCAGGACAGGGCCCTCAACACTTTATAATGCGGCCATTGAACTAGCCTACATCTCTTCTCGTGGCACGCACTTCAGATGGAGGTCGAAATATTTGGATCTATTAGAGTGTATTTGGAGACACTTTTTTCGCAAGTTGTCGAAGTTTCGATGCAACTTTCCAAAAAGAGCTGACAGCTGGCCTAACCCTAAGATCTCCCGATTTGCTTACATCGTCATTGATCCGTCGTCGCTGTCATGGCGTCGTCGTTGCCTCCTCATCGCTGTCGTGGCGTCGTCGCTGGAGGCAACGATGAGCAAGCCTCGAAATCGCCGCTTTCACCTTAGGTATCTGTGTTCTCATTAATATGCATGTACCTAGATGATAAATCTATTGAATTATCTGTACAAACCTCTTGGATACAGGTCTACTGATAAACGTTATAGTCGTTGTCATCGTGTGCAACGACCTACAACGAACGGCGCCAAGATTTCTAACCCTAAGTTTACCGATTTAGGATGATGACGTTTGACAGAATATGATCTGGATTTTTCGATCTCAAAAGCTGTCACAACTTTCGCAACTTTGGAAAACTTCCATGCAACATTGCCAGGGGGTTCCAAATACACTCTATTGTACAATTCGAGATTCTTGGGAAAGAGCAAATGAGGTGTTATGTGGTCAGGCACGCCTCGACTAGGACTTGATGATGAGGTGGCAACGGTCGATGCGAGTATCTTTTGCTTCCTCCCATTGCAAGAGATGTACGATGCCACTGTATTCTTCTGGCTTGCTTTGAGAGTGATAGGACAATACGGACTGTGGAATCTCTTTAACGTCGTTCCGCGAGGCTGAGCTATCCCTGTTGCCAACTTTCGCCTCTTGCTCAAGAATGGTGCTATCTTACCAGGGATATCAACTTGCATCGAAAAATCTGGTGCCAACAACGAGGAGACTATGTTTACAGTGCGTGACTGGAGATAGGAATTAACGTCTCTAATTACTATGCAGATTCCCATCGGCTCTTCATTGTACGCCTCCGAAAAATCTGCATCTGTGTGGAAAATAAAAAAGCTTGTGAGAGGAAACTTATTCGATGAAAGTCTCGGCTTAGTACCATCATCTGGCACCGCAGCTCAAGCCCAACTATCGGTGAGCGTGAGCTTTGAGATTCGTTATCTTACAGTCAGTGGGTCAATGTTGTGTTTACTGTTTGAATTCGTGAAGACTAAAACCCAATACATATCTCAAAGTAGTCAAGAAGTCGTCCTGACATCTTTATTTCAAGTTTAAGGACATTAATGATTGGCAAAACTGTGCAGCTTCGAGGACCAGTGATACGTTGTCTTACACGACTTACTTACAGGGGAATCGATTCATTTGGTTTATTCAACTTGAAGTGATGAAATCTCTCATTCGATGATAGCCCTGGCATGATACCATAGCGTTCAACATCATTTGGATGTGCCTTGCTTCAGTGATATTGATACAGGGTATTTTTCTCCAGTGAGGGTCGAACTCGAATGGTACTAGTACATCTGGACTCTTCTCCACTTACATTTATCTATTCTATAAATGTTTGGTTTTCGCAAAGCAGAAAGTTCAAAAGACCTACCTAGACTTCTTCGAGTGGTACTGCTTTATCTGACTTGTCCAGTGAATTAGAAAACTCCACTGGCTGGATACGAGGACCCATTATGTTATCTGTTGTTATATTCGCCACACTGGTCGGTGATGCGGGAAAACTTCGTGGTAGAAAAGAAAGCCTCGTTCCTGCGTTTGGCTCTGATGAGGGTGGGTTTGAAGCACTGACAATGATCGTAGAGAACTGGCTTGAAGTTAGAATAACCACTGCAACTTATTTCTGAGCTTCTTACTATCAAGGCCTGATAAGGTGTGGCATGTTAGCTTTCATGAAATCGGCATGTAACTCAACCCACCGTGACACAAGCAAACTAGGGCGGTAGTCAGTACTAAGGTAATAGTTAAAGTCGATATTGATACTGACTGAATTCCCAAACACTTCGTACACAACTGAGGAGATAGCGGAAGTCGCAAAAACACTAAATAGCCAAACAATATTGATCGCAGCTAGTATGAACGCTGATCAGTCGAATGAAGACCAAAACTAAAAAAAGTGGCACGTACCGGAATTGATGATGACAGCGCCGACCTGGACATACGTGCTAGATAACTGCAGACTGGATAATCCTAAAGCCGATAACTGGCGATGGGAGCGCCACAGACGGACAATAATAAGACCTTTGGCTCCTCATAAGATAAGTTGCTTAGCGGTCAGGTAGAAAGATGACTTCACCGGTGCATATCAGATTCACGGCTAATGAAATAAAGCCAAAGATGGTTTCCGCGAGGGTTAATTTCTGGGGATGTTCAGTCCATGGATCGTCATTAATCTCACGTAGAGAAATTATGCCCCATATTCCAACACCTTTCGAGTTTATTTTGATAAACTTCGATAGCAAGCCATATTTAGAACAGACGTACCAAATTGAATCACAAGTACTAATAAAGGAATGGCGACAACACGAAGACGAGTGTTGTAGAGGATATACGAACGATAGACCTACATCGAATTGGTGAGTTTTCCGTGCAGTCAAGGGACTTTGGACCGCTCAGCGCACCAAAAAAGCGTCTGACACCGCCATGGCGAACAGAGCACATCCACTGTTGATGCTGTGCCTTCTACCATACCCAGAGAAATCAACAGGATCGGTGGGGCTTTTGAAGATGTGCGTGGTGAAGATAAGATCAACAACAATGGCCTACATAAAGATTCCGTCATTTAGAATCTTTTGAAGTGACCTAGTAGTAATTGCATACCACAGTCGCGATGACAAAGAGCAGAAGACTTGCTGTTGAAAGATAGATGAACGTCCAAGGTGCTAACTTTCTCCGGCGTATTGCTAGAACCTGGATATGCTTGATAAAAGTTGCGACGTAAGCACCTACAGATCCAAGCGAGGATACGAGAGTAGTCAGATGCTAAACGCGCTACACCTAGAAAAAAACTCACCGTAGACCAGTACTTCCAGAAATGTCCCGATGAAAATGGCGGTAACTAAGAACATATTCTGGAGTGGGTGCCACAGCGCTTCTCATTGGGCTGTCCCTTAAGTACAACACTACTACTGTCCCACTCTGACCGTATGTCCTTTGTCCCAGGCACTGAAATATTCCCATGTCAACATCTAAACTACTCGGCTAAGTGATGTCTTGAACATTTGTCTTTTGTTTTCAGTTCATAACTTGTAAAGCACAGTAATTCGGCGAAGCCGCTTCGCCGAAGCGGCGTTCAGATAGAAGACGTCGGCATAATGCTTGAAATAATGTATCCACCTAGTGGACCTAGCGGAGTAAACCTGATTATTTGGGAAAGATCTTATCAAACAATACCTGGATGGACGTTGCCAGCCATGTGTAAACTGTACCTCGAAGCTTCTCTATCAGACGCGCTTTCGTTCGTCCGTTGCGGTAGGACGACTTACGTTATTTCTCATTTGGTCAATCACCTGGCACGATCAGTAGTTGGGGTATTAGCAGATAAAGTTGCCGCCTCCGTATGGCCCGGGCTTGTGGCCGACTGTGTTTGGCAACCTGCCATACCTTTATGAAGGGATTGGGATATTGATAGCTTCTAGGAGTGCTGTACCGTTGTGACCGGCCTTTCAGGCTCCTGTGAACTCTGAAGCCTTTTAACGACCTGAACTGCACATGCAGCTATACTACCTCGACTCGTCGGGGTTTAGGGTCTGCCTTGGGGAGACAAATAAAACTCGACCGTAACGCATCAAATTGACTTTTTGGCCACATGTACACTATTTTGGCAGCCTACACCGTCGTTGGACTTCGATTTTCAATGTGGGCCATTGAACTGGCTGCTTCACCTCGAAAACTGCTCACAAGTACTGAAGGATCAGTCATCGAGATATCATCAGGGCTTGCATGCTTGCAAGCTGCATCGGGGAACAAGCTGCATCAGGGAACAGTGAAGTGTGACGTGGTACTAGTGCCCACTGCTGTATGAGTATCAGAAGACTTTTATTACTCAGATGAAGATGATCTTGGCACACCGTAACAGTGTGCTGCAAATGAAAGGAAGCGAAAGATGGTTTGGGGCTCAGTTTTGCGAATGCTCAGCCCATGGCACCGACAAAGGAAGGCAAGAAGACGAGCGTTGTAAGAGATGTAGCCTGTATGAGCGATAGACCTAAGTATGTTATGCCATCAGATTGACTAGATATGGGAGTCAAGGACTTGTGGAATGTTGCTCGAAACGCACCTGAAATCATCAGATTACATCCACTGATGATGCTGAGGATGCTACAGGCTTTTCCATACCCAGAAGGAACAATCCACTCGGCGGGGTCTATGAAGATACGCGTGCCAGTGGTGGATATTAGTCATAAGGTACTTCCTATTAGTGAACAGCTTTCTTCACTTTGGCTTGCGATCGGACTAACAAGGTAGATTCCTCCACATGTCGCAGCGCCTGAGGATGTTAGATGAGATATAGGGTCTACACTTGGGAAAAGTATATATTCCGAGGTGGATGCCAGAATGCTTCGGATCCGGCTGTCCTTCAATATTTTTGCGTTGAAAAGGTAGTCTCAACTAATGATTACCCCGCCAGATCATTACAACTCCTGCACACTTGACGTTAACTTGTATTGATCTCTGATTTAACACAGTTCTAGCAAGTACATGATGCAAGAGGTACCCGGTGTGAGGGTCACTAACTAGGAAAGAACAATCACGTAGAGGGCAAGGAGCAACACCTCCGACGTTGAACTGCGTCGAATAGGTGAGCTGTGATACGTACGAGCCTCCATTTTAGAAGTAAAAACTTTAGTTTTAAGTATTTGAGATGCAAGTACGAGGTATTACGGATGTAAAATAGAGCGAACTCACCCAACACATTCGAAAGTTGGACATTGAGCATTGAGGTCTTCCAGAAAGCTCCGCATAAGGGTAATGAACCAGATTTCGAAAACGAGGCTGCGCGCAGCTTGATGCAGTGTGGATTACTGAGGATTGTGTTTGCTCCGAGGATATGCAGTACCGGAGTAGAATTTTATCACAAGGTAGGATACAATGATGCGATTCAGAAGACATTATACAAAGTCACAAAGATAGTTTATCTTGACATCTATGATAGGGAATTAACATCTGAATATGGGCTGACGATAAGCACTAACTACAGTCTATGAATCAGCCACTGCGATATCCTACTCTTGAAGAGGCAAGCCAGAATTCGGAGCCACCTTCTTCACTCCATCCTAAAGGACCAAGATCGCATTCAGCGCAAGCAAGAAGCTTCAGTTTTCTTCCTGTTGCAAAATTTGTTACGTTTGTCAATTAATGGAGAGTAGAGCGCCAAACCGGAAGGCGAAAGTGCCAAGGATTCCACAGGTCGAGAAAAGCCAATATTTTCAAATTCCATGGGAGTTGGACCTATCAGCCACCAATGTGTAGATTCTGAGGGGTCAGGTAAAGGAGCAAGAAGTGGATGTGGAGGGATATCAGATGGTTCAATCTACTGAAAGTCAGTGCTGAAGTTGGGATATATGACAGCATCACAAGCATACTTGTAAGCTTTCGCGTTCTTCAAGCTTTGCTACACCCTTTTTCAGAATAACGCTTCCACATCCTGCTCTTGGGCACAGTAGATCATATTTATTAGTGGTGTTTGACTGTCCGGATTCACTAACATCGGTAATACCGTTTTCGAAAGAAGACAAGAGCTTGGATGTTGGTCTAGACCTCGTTGAAGAAGTCTGAAGTGCCTCCCAGAGAGCTGCAGGGGGCTGTGAATTCGATGACATGACCGGAAATTGATAAGATGATCTTGTCACATTGTGACCAGAGCGCGTCATGAAATCACGAGGTGTTACTCAACTTTCGTTGACCGTAACTCTTCGTAACTTCGACGACTTTGACAGCGATGTCAACCATGGCAAGCACTAGTTTTGTTTCCAATGGTCTTTTAAGCTCATCAGACACGGATGCATTCGTGCCAAATGGCTTGCTCTCTACAACTTCTTCAGAAAAAATCGCGTTCAGTTTATTGAAAAGCACGGCCAATGGTATGTTTCATACTAATTCCATATAGAGTCTTCAGTTAATACTGTTTGTAAAAAGACACCTTTGAGCCGAATGGTCTATTGTCTTTTGCATCCACCAGCAAATCTACGTCTACGAAAGAAGACCCGCTGAAGTCGAATGGTCTATTGAGCACCAGTAGTGGTGCGTTGCTTTGCTCGAGGTTCACGGCTGCGCATTGACAATATCTCATGACAGCATCTTCATATGTGGCAAATGGTCTGCTTTCAGCGGAAAGCATGTCTGTAGACTTTGAGTCTGAGTTTCCTTTACTTGGAGACGTTATCAGCCGTTCTCTTAACCGAACAACTATTCCTTCAACCTCGATCTCTTCGGGGCCCCCATCGACGACCATTCGTGCCACGAATTTTGACGGAAAGACCCTCTATCTGCGGCGGAAACCTGCAACATCTGCGCGACGCGTGCGTTTCCCGGCTTGTTCGCGTTCATCTTCTCATCAGTTGTCTGTAGAAACTAGCAGTTGCTACTCAAGGACGTCACGTTGGAAACCTCCTAGAAATGCCATTTCACAAAATGATGGAGCAACTATCGGAGGATAAAGCCAGAGAATTAAGTCGCGAATTGTGGGTTTCCAATCGAATGTTAATCCGACGAGATGCTGACGTTTTCTGGCTAGGGATCAACCTGACCATGCGCTGGCGGCCACAGTCGGGTCAGATAGCTCGTTATGGGTAGACCGGTATCGACCAAGGACATTTACGGATCTCATGGGCAACGATCGTGTCGCACGAGAGGCACTAGAATGGCTCAAGCAATGGGACAAGTGTGTTTTTGGGAAAACCAGTCAAGGCAAGAAGAGAAAACGAGACGGGGAGGAAGAGAATTATGACGTGAATGACCCACATCAGAGACCAAAGCAGAGGGTACGTGCCCCTACATGCTCATATTAATGCTCATCTTATTCTCCATATAGATATTACTCTTATCTGGTCCTCCTGGCCTCGGTAAAACAACGCTGGCCCATATCATTGCAAAAACAAGCTGGCTACGAGGTAATGGAGATTAATGCTAGGCCAGTTTTCTACGCATGTTGCTTCCTATTATTTCCTCATTGCCTCACAGTGATGCGCGCTCTGGACAGATCGTCGACGATCGGATACGGCCGACTTTAGAGACAGGATATACCGTCAAAAGTACAAAGCCGGTCCTCATTATTATTGATGAAATAGACGGCGCTACGGGCGCAGGAGATAATGTATGTGTATTGTTCACGGTAGTATTGTTCACGCTAATCCTTCACTTACTCTCCAATAGTCAAATACCTTTGTACACAAGCTTGTTCAGCTCACGCAAGACAAGCCACAAAAGAAGAGTCGGTCTTTTGTTGTCTTTTTTAAAATCCGCATTTACGTTCGACAGATCGTAACCAGTCAGGGGACAAGAGGACGATCCTACGACCCATTATATGCATATGCAATGATATCAACGCGTCTTCACTGACAAAACTACGCCCTCACGCTGCTCAACTCAGATTTCAGAAACCAGCCGACATACACACCGTGAAGCGGCTGCGAGAAATATGTGCCATTGAAGGATTAAAAGCCGAAACGAGGGCACTTTCTACACTAGTGGCTGTTGCGAAGGGAGATCTGAGAGGATGCTTGAATACACTTCAAGTGAATACTTCCTAGTATCATCTTTACGCTGAGACAGGGATACTGATGGTGTGTTTACTTGCACTAGTTTATCCGGTCGCGCAACGAAGAAGTAACCGAATCTGTGGTGCGGAAGTCCACCAAGGGGATGAAGGAGGCCGACAACTCTGTCATATCAGCGCTCAATTCTCTGTTCACACCCATGTCTAAGAAAAGAGCAAAGGAGCTGGGACTCAACGACGAGGCAGAAGCGCGTTACGTCGAACGTCTCAGTCATGAGATAGATGCATGTGGGAAGGATAGCGCCGTCGCTGTCGGTATGTGACCTTCGTCTCATTTCTAGGCTCTAGCGGAGCTAACAGTACACAGGTTGTTTTTCGCATTATGTTACCCTTCGACGGCACGATGCCAATTTTTCACGATATGAAAAGGCCAACGAGTGGTTGATGACTTTTGACTCGTTCTCTTCTGCAATGTACAACGATGGGGAATTTGCGTTAAGCCCATACCTAGCGTACACCCTCGTGCCGTTTTATCCTCTCTTCCAGGAGCGTGGGGCTCCGAGGGTTGAGCGGAGTCAGGAAGATTGGGATGTATGTATTTTTTTGATTGTACAGTGCCGTCCTATTCATCTTCCCGTATAGAACCTTCAGTTAACTAAAACCAACGAAGAGATCTACAAATCTCTCAATCGATGCCTTCAAGCGGCCAGTACGCGCCACGGAGGAGATTACCGACACCTTGCCAACTGGCCTATACTGCAGCTAGAGTTGGCCCCGTTCATTAATAGGATTATATCGCCTCAGCTACGACCAGTGCGTACTTTGCTTGGCCTGGTGTGGCGAAAGACTCTAATTATGCTTACAGATCAATGGTCAACATGTTCGACCAGATGAGCGTGTGTTAATGAATCGTCTTGTCGATATCATGTCCAACCTGGAATTACGTTTCATCCAAGAGCGCTTAGAGGATGGCCAGTTGACGTATCGTCTGGATCCGTGAGTCAAGATCAAAGTAGCTATTTCGTGCCATTGATGTTGTCTACAGGCCTGTAGATGTTTTTTGTCACCTACGACGGTAAACGAGCGTCTGACCTAGCTTTGTCACGATATGCAGTCAGGCATCTAGTTGCTCAAGAGGTGAGTGTTTCGATTTCGCCAGCTTTGTATCAACATATTTAATTATCTTTTTTTTTCATTGTCCCAGGTTGATGCTCGGGTTACTTCTCGTCACACCGACATCGTAGAGAAAGGTACGACAGGCAAACATGCTAGCTTTTTCAGAGGGTGAGTTATTTATCTTCTGGCGAAAACATTTTTTCAGTTGAGCTGATCTTCAATGTCGCAGTGCCAAGGGAAAGAGTAGTAGCGGCGATCTTGCAGACGAAGATGTTCTCAGACCGCCACCCGGGAAACGACCTCGGACAGACGCGTTCGTCGCTGATGATATTGCTGATAGGGTATACATTTCTTTCCTTTCTTTATTTCGCACCTGCTTATCCATGCCATATTTCTTATCCTTCTAGCCCCCGACTGACTTCTTTGGCCGCCTCATCCTGGCCTCTACCGATAACAAGAAATCAAAGTCGAACGCTCGTGCTTCCAATCGGTCGAGTACCACGAACGCGAGTACGAGTCCTCCAAAATTTAATATCGCGTACAAGTACAAGGAGGGGAACTCAGCTGCTGTGCGGAAGCCAGTCAAGGTTTCCTCTTTTCTGTAGCTGAGAGGAGCTAGCTCCTTTCTTTCTATAGTTATTGGATATGTTCATTGTAATTGTATCTCCATGTAACTGTAGAAAAAAGACATTCAACAAAATCTGCATGAGAACCGACCAATTGCAGCTGTAGGCTGGACAATCGCCAAATATGTATATGAGCTTGAGAACAGCAACTGCACCGCTTGGACATGCCCTACGAAAGGGTATTCGGAAAGTGACATAGGGCGTGGTTAATTTCGCAAGCCTGATTCAAATATTTCGAGAGCGGGGAAGGTTGTCCAATGAGAGTAACAAGCCCTGCCCGCGACTGGTGTCACTGGTAGCCTTCTGAATAGAGATAGAGTGATGGTAATCTAATTTAGTTATACGACCGACGATGGTTAATATAGTTAATGGTGCGGCTGGTACGTCTAGAAGTAGGTATGCATGTACAATGATATAGCGAGTAGAAAGTCTGTAAAACGAGCGTGTGGTAATAGAATGCTACACAAGATCCATCATAGCGTGTGACTAGGTAAGTCTAAGGCCGAAGAGAAATTCCTACCGATGGCGACTGCAGGAATCAGCTGTAGCTGTTCAAACTTCCTAACCTCCTGGTGAGAGCCTTTCCGTGGGTCAACAGCGAACCTCGGTCGACGCCGAAGGTAACTTCCGGAAGGCGAGTTTCCTTGATTGGGGTCAGCATCCGCGGCGATGGAAAGCTCTGGTATCTCAATGGCGAGGTCATGAGGGCCATGAGGAGGAGTGACAAGAAGATCGTTTTGTGAATCAGAACTTGACGTGGAACAAGAGCCGACAACCAAGAGCTCGGGACGAGGTAGTTCGCTGAGTCTATCAGAGGTTGATGTAGACCAGGAAGATGTCCCCTCGCTAGACGTACTCTCTCCTGCAAAGGAGGAAGAGGAGGCGGCAACAGAATTACTAGAATACATCTCAGCCTCGGTATCGCTTCCGGCGATGGCAGGAGATCGTTCGAGGACTCGGTCATCGGCAGCATAGAAAGTGTCGACTAATAGAATCTCCCTTCGCAGGGTAGGAATGGTGATTCGAGAAGCAGCATTGAGATTGAACACCTCTTCCAAAAGGCGACTGGCATGATCGGATATGGATAGCGCATCCCGAAGTGAGTTTGGGTCTTTTAGAAAAGCTTTGTAACAGGGATCGCTACTTTGAGCCGAGTTCCATGGGTTATGCTGGGTGATGATGTTGACGAGAATGACCCCGAGTGACCATATATCGTTGAACAATGCAGAATACACCATATTTTTCGTCTCCTTTCTTATACACTCTGTAAAGGAGTTCAGTGTATGGACAATGGCGATATATTCAAGCCATACCTGGACTCATATATGCGCCGCTGCCACATCCAAAGTCACGGCATGCCTGTCTATCCGTCGAGAGACCAAAGTCGGCGAGCCAGATATCCCGCCCGTCGTTCGAGCACAGGATGTTTTCAGGCTTCAAGTCGCGATGGAATATGCCTTGCTGATGACAGTAGTGCACAGCGTCCAGAATCTTGACATAAGACGACTTGATAAGCTGGTCGTTCCCTTCGAAAAGGCCATGGTCTACGATCGCCGTGAAGAGATCAGAGCCTTCGCACAACTCGAGTACCACGAAGATAAATTTATTTTCTTCAAACGCCCCACAGAGAGTTACGATATTCGGGTGACCAGATACTTGTTTATGGAAGCGAAGTTCGCGTTGCTGCATTTCGTGCTCTCGAGATTTGGGGTCTGCTTTAAGAAGGACCTTGATGGCGTAAAAGCGCGCGCTCTCTGATGAATTTTGTCGCTTCATAGCCTTGTATACCTTGCCATAAGAACCTTCGCCGAGGACTTGTTCGAGACGAAACCTGCCCGCCAGAATTTCACGAAAACTCAAGTCAGGGATATTGGCTTTGACGGAAGGCATAGTGTAGCGTTGAATGGGAAAAGTACGACCGGCGTAGAAGAATAGTAATGTGCAAAAGGCGAGACAGAAATGTACACTGTCAAAGTGTAGTGAAAGTAAGGAGGCAAGTAACAACAATTTTAAACGCCGATAGTTATAGCTTTTAACACGTGTCCGCGATCGTCTCGCAAGCCAGAATTCACGAGGAAGGAAAATCGTTCTCTCAAGCCCGCGATCAAAGAAAGGATTTGCACATCAGAATAGAGTACTATACATGTAAAGTAGGCGTAAATCGATCAGATCAAAAAATATGTTCACAAAAATCAATGCCAAGGCCTCCCCAAAATGAATGGAACGCCTCCTTCTCTTTGTTCGCCCTACTAGCTCTAAGATCGCCACACTGGCGGCATGAGTGTGGATGTGTTAATGGTTTAAACACTCCGTTTACAGAGGATGAAATCCACCAAAATATTCCCAGTGCAAGGATAATCGTCCACCATCGCGTCGGGAATGCGTCATATCGTCTTGAACGGATCCAGAAGACGAGAAATGGCGCATATAACAGTGGGAATGAGTAGTTGTATAAAAACTTGAAGACTCGGATCCGGAAAGGCGCAAATACTGTCCGAAAGGCAGAAGGATTTTCATGGTATGGGTTCCTCAAAACGGACGGTGGATGCTCTGAGGGATGAGAGTGATAATACATGGAATGGGAGGCACGAAGAAAAGGTAGCCCCTTGGCCGCTATTGTCGAGAACATCTGGGCGTTCCAGGTATGAAAACCCAATGCAACGGCTGTTTTGACACAGCAGACAATATATAGCACTGAAAATACTGCATTGGGGTGCCTTCAGAGCAGAAGATCAGTCCAAAGTTACGATATAAGACCAAATGTACTCACGATTGCGACTGAAATACCTTCATCCAAGTCTTATCAAGAATAAACAACAAGAACTCCAGAACCAATAGGAGAACCGCCCCAATGCAATGATACTGTAGAACCGAACATTTTCAAAAACCAGAGAAGAAGGACAAGGTATTCACTGACCCGGATGATTTGGAACTCGCTGTTTCCAGTATAAAGCACGACTTCGTCTTTCACAAAAGCCTCCCAAGCTCTGCTGTTGATATCGTGGGAATCACCTCTGTAGCCAAAGCCAGGAGAACGAGGGCCAGGGCCATTGGTGTAGGCTCTCTGTCTACCAGCTTCCTGGAACAAATCCTGCAACTGGTCAAGCAGCTCTCGCTCAAGGGCCCGGCGATTGGCTGCTTCTTCATTTGCCCTATCTCTTTCAGCAGCTCTTTTTTTCTTCTCGGTTTTGTTGTGTTTACGGCCCTACAGTTTATTAGCAACAAAAAAAGCCAGAGAAAAAGCTACAGAAGTACCATCGTACTGTTGTTGTGGAGTGAAACTGAACAAAACACAAAGAAAATATCAATTTCAAATTCGTGACAATCGCGTCGCGTCACGTCACTCCGCCGCGTATAAACTAGATAATCAAGATAGACTAGATAAACAAGAGATATGAGCTACAAATAAAGAAGTTTAGTATATTTACTACCAGGTATATGTATAATAGTCGCCGCAACCCTACCCCACAAGCCTCAGCCTTACAACCGTTCTCTGTCCAGGAAAACACCGATGAGAACTGACAGGAAGAACCACCACTTCCAATTCCCCCACCATTTCTCGTGCAGGATGTGATACTGTAGCTCCCAAATCATGAGGGACGGCAAGAGCTACCAAATCCCTACATGCAAAACGCGTCACAATCCCTCCATAGGCGACCCCAACCGAACGACTATCAGGTCTAAAGACGCGTGTTAGATTCATTCCGACGGCTAGGAGAATTACGCTCACATAAACTTGATCGTTGTTACCTTCTCGACCTCCTGCATCAAGTTGGTCACGTACTCATTCACCTCATCTGTACGCTTCAACACTTCAAAGTCCGATGCTACGACCGAAAACTCCCCATCGAAGGAAAACTTTGATAAAGAATCTGTCCCTTCACAGAAAGTAAGGTAGTAGGCCTGCGCTTGTAGAAATTGTTGAAGGAGTTCTTGGAGATCGGTTACGAGACGCGAAAGACATTGATATTCAGGATATGGTGTTGGAAGGCGGGGCTGCAACGTGCAATTATGAGTTAGAAAGAGCCGACGGTCTGAAGCAAAAAGACGTACTTTGGCAGGAGGAACAGGCCTCTGAGGGAGTTTTATAATTGGACTTGGAGCGGTAGGGCGCAGGCAGGACTTTAACTTGGGGCTGGGGCTGGAAGCTGAAGGTTCCTCTAAGGGTATGATTCGTACTCTTGCATGCACCTCTATAGGACAAGATTTCCTAACATCAGAAGGTAGCATCCTCCAAGCACATTGATCGCAGATAGCATCCGTAGTGGCGGCATCCTCGATATTCGATAAAGTACCTGCATTAATTTGGGCTTTGATTCTCTTCAATTTATCATCTTCTAGTCGCATTCCACAGTCAAGACTGGGACATCTGTCGTTAGCAAGACTAGTAAGATCTAGAGGAGGCGACAAGTCCAGGTGCATTATTTTCTACGGTAAGTTAGAAAGGGAGTGCAAAGAACAGACGAGGATCTTACATACCTCGATAGGTGTTACTTCTGCCGCTGCCTTGGCCTGCTTATCTGCTTTTGCCCATCCCTGTCGGATCCTCACGTTTTGTGTCGTTCGAAACCGACAAGGGAAACATAGCTTGTACTTGTACTCGGCTTTGCTAGGAACGATATGCTTACAATTATGTAAAGTGCAAACTCTTGCTCCAGCGGTGACGAGACCAGCGGGGTCATGGAGATAATATGATTTCATCTTGTTGACAGAGTTGAGTCGAAGAAGAGTCATCGATGAAACCTAAGATTGTGCGTGTCAGCAAGACAAAAGAGAGAGAGATGTGGAATACCTTCTGGGTGGGCTGGGGCTTTGATTTCGGCTGGACAGTAATCTCATCGTCCTTGGTATACCTGGATTCGCATCCGAGGCGTTTCCGTTGGTATTCTCGACGGCTTTTGCGACACGAAGGGCAGCACTTCCAAGAGTAGTGAAGAGGAAGGAAACCGGAACAGATAGAGCATCGAGCGGAAGAAAGGCCTGAACTTGGTCCAGCCTCGGTGTTGTGTGAAGTAGGGGCTATTGCGTCGTCGTCAGGTTCAGTGAGATCGCTATCCCACCCACTGATGGGGTATTTGGCATCTGCCTCGTCGGCTACAGCTCTCACATCCTCATACACCCCATCCATGGACATGTCATGCTCATCCTTCACGTATCCGTCAAACCAAGATACGCGTTTCTTCTGTTTCTTCTCCTTTCTCTTTCGCTTCTGTCTAGTACCAGACACAGAAAGAGCACTGGTGTTTTGACTTTGCCATTCTTTCGATACGCAGCTTATGCATATACGTCGGGTACCATCAGCTTTAACAACACCATTGCATCCTTCATTGAAGCAGGAACGGAGCAACATCGCCATTTTGGGGCGGTCTTGCAGTGGCATTATATCAGCACGTTGTTGTAGTGGAGCCGAACTCGGAAGCTTGACCTGTTGGTATTCGGCGGGGAAACTAGGTAAAGGTTGAGATGTAAAGAGGCCCGGCGGCCATGACTGCGGGGCGGCAGGTTTCACAGAAATTGGAGTAGGTGGCAGCTATGGTAGAATATTATTTAGCAACACGCGTCGTTTAAGAGCTGGATTACCTTTGAAGGTGATATCCGAGGCGGAATTCGAATCGATAGCTTCGGAATCTTTTTTGGCTGTGGCGATTCTTCAGCTGGGAATTGTGAGTGAGTAGATGGCGGAGCTTGTGAGGGAACAGTAGGCGATGGCGAAGGCTGCGGAGGACTTTCTGGCGGATAAACCAGTTCAAAATCATCGAGTTCATCCTACAAAACTCAGCCGAATACTCGCTGAAAAAACATAGCGGTATCCTACCTCTTCCATACTGATATCTGTATCCGGAGTCGGCTGTTCGTCCTCAGGATAAAGTAATTCAAAATTGTCCAAGTCGATGTCGATTTCCTCTAATGCGGACTGATGTCGAAATCAGCCATGCTGCCATAGATTCATTTTGTTTCTCAAAAAGACGTACCGCAACTGCGCTCTGAACCTCCGCGATTAGCGAGTATCCTTCACCACCATTCCCATTTTCTCTCTGCGTACCAGAACCCACGTATCCAAAGCCGTCCATTCTAACATCTTCGTCGAAAGAGGCCGAAATCAAAGGGCCTGCAATACTCAGCGCCATATAGCGTGTACTTTCAAGTACACAGCAAAAACAAGCCTAGGAACAAGCAAATAGTTCCATAGGCCAGTAAGGATTAAAGGAACAGAAAAATGGAGTAATAAAAAGTTAAAAGGTTTTTTTTTTTGGCTCCGAGACGTCAATAGCCGCGCGTGACACACTTAGAGGTACGTACGGTACGCGTTTGCCTATAGAATCTCACTTTACGCGTATCGTATACTCAGCTGCATTCTTCACTACGCTACTCCTGCCATTCATAAGACCCTACTATCGCGGTCTTGCCTACAAGAGATCCTTGTGTTGGCGAGAGAACCGTCATTTTTTTTGTGTGCAATGTCCAGATTCGTCCTATCACCCGAGTAAGCAACATACGAACGAGCAAGAGAAAACGGCGTACACAACGATAAACCCTACAACGGTAAGATCTAAAAGTTCCTCGTCGTAACGTTCGTTTTCGTCGGGATTGCGGTGTGAAAGCACGGCAAGGACAGCGTTCAGCAAGCCCGAGCCTGGTTGTGAAGGATCCACTGGAACAGGCTGCATTTCAGAGACTACACGGAGTGCGCCGATGGGTAATGCAGAGGAAGGAGCCATTGTTTCTATAGCGCGAATTGTGTAAGTCAACACGACAGAAACACCTAATCTAGTCTATTACCTGCACCAATCCGATAGATCGTTAGGTCACTGAAATTGACGACAGTAGAAGATGGAGAGAGGGTGAAATCGGTCAGGGTTTCTCCACCTTGGGTTGCAGCTTTGATCCCAGGAGGGAAAGGAAGTGTCTCTCCATACATATAGGCATGTAGCTGGTACATGTGGACTCGCTCCCGATAACTATGATCAAGTTCTACTACCTTTGGGATGGTTCAAACGATCATCTAGCGCACAGAAGATAATTCACGTACCCCTCCGGATTTGGGTATCTTCACAACCGTCAACAGAGAGCCAAAAGCACGTTGCATCTCGACATTTAGTTTCTCATGTCCTACTACGAGTATAGTGTTAACTGCTGACGAATTAATATGCGATTTGGGTGGAAGTGAAGCAAAAGACACCGACTTCTAAAAGCGTCAATGCATGCTCGAATGAGCTTCTGCCGATGATCATTTGTGGCAGGCCCCGAACCAAATGAAGATGGCGTGTCAACAATGATACCAGCAGCCTGACCTGACGAAGCCTTGATTAACGAGACATCCGGCGTCACGACGGTACCCACCTTCGGGATGATGGCTAATTTTTTTCCTCAATATTTCCTCCAAGGTTGCGAATGAGCCTGTCCATCAAGAGAGGATTCCGCTTAGTCTCAGCATGTCCATACCAGTACACTATCGGAAGGATGGCATTTGACGCCAACGTCGTGGGTGCAGATGTCGATGCGGAGCCAAGAGGGTTTGCGGGAGAACTTGTGGGTATCGGTCCGTGAACGGCTGCAGCAGACACCGCACCTGGAGCAGCCCAACCTCCCTGTGACAAGTCAATGTTAGAAGGTAGCGATCAGTCTTGCGTGGATTTGTCCTTGCCTCGTTGGGATCAAGATTAACCAATATAGGTGACCACCCTTGACCGGCACGACAAGCGTAGTTGACCAAAAGTTTTGCAGATAGTAGTCTTTCCAGAATTCTCAGGGCCTAGAACCATTATTCTGGGAGGGTCTGCGGCTGTTGGTGCTTCTGGAACAGGTGATCCACGCAGTTTAGCCAGTGTACGGACTCGCATTTGTTCGAAAGCGATATGCAAGTTACCATAGGCCGCCATTGGGGTTTCCTCAGAGACATACTCGGTGGAGGGTTGACCTGTAACGTGCTTTCAATTAGCATACGCTGAAACATGAGGAGCGATCCATGAAACTCATCTCGATTGTACATCCAACCCAAGTGAACACCGCAGCTTTGCATTCCGAGCCGAAAAGGTAGGGTTTTCGTTCAACCAACTCGGCCCCGAATATTTCTGCTTGGCCTCGTACGAGCTACGTTCCATTTTCAACCAGGCAAATTAGACCAGACTAGAATCAGATAGTAAGCACTCACTGTGATGGCCAGAGAAGCTCCAACGTCTAGTTCGAATCTGAATTCAGTTTCTGCTTCAAGTACCCATTCTTTAGCAAAATCAGACATTTTCACCAAGGTCAGGGCGTTCAAAGGCTTAATCGGAAGAAATGCAGTTGAATCTCAGCACTACAAAGAAACCGATATTGTTAAGTGAGCGCTGAAACAGACGCCCGATTATTTAGCGCCTTGTGCTCTCAAGCCAAAAATAGTTCGACTCTCCGAGCGTGGTGTACATTCCGACGCGACAGGATACAGCGAACTAGGGAACACCGAAACGACCTA
Organism: Rhodocollybia butyracea; assembly: GCA_015501585.1. Lineage (NCBI taxonomy): Eukaryota > Fungi > Basidiomycota > Agaricomycetes > Agaricales > Omphalotaceae > Rhodocollybia > Rhodocollybia butyracea. Next base: position 186,200 of record JADNRY010000004.1, read on the forward strand.
AGGCGACACAGACGGAGTCGATATGTATGATAAACGACCTTGTAAACGACCTGCGAACGACCTGCGAACGACCTGCGAACTCCACTGCAATGAACTCCGTTAAGTTCGTGTTATTTTCGCGACATCTAGTCCATGAAACGCCACAAAACGTACACGTCCTGCTATTCTCGTCTGCTGGGTAAAAACCTGCTAGAAGCCTTGGAACTTCCCAGTTCCAAATATTTCTCTGAAATACTCAACTCCCAAAATATGTATGTCAGCTCTTATGTCAATCTCGAGATCATCGGATGGAAAACATACGAATTGGGAAAGACCGGACCAGCCCTTACAGGCCTGTCGTTTCTCTTACAAACTCTATTGTGAATGTCGTATCCATGGGATTTTCGTGTGACTAATAGGAATCGCAGTCAGAAGAAGAAATAGATCTGCCCAAATCCGATACGCTATATGTAGCTGCAATGGCCTCCCGCAGCCCAAACAAACTTTGTTCCCCCTCTGCCCATGTCCACGTCCGACTCGACGAGCACCCACCGTGAAAAGAATGGACATGCAATCAAGGCAGTCACAGAGTTTGACGTCGATATTGCAGCTCAGCTTGTGAGCGGTGATGTTGGCGAAGATTTGGACCCCCAGGTTATGAAAAAGCTCCTGTAGGCGATTCTTCTATCCGAGCAGCGAGTTTATGTCGAATGAACTTTTGACCATAGGCGCAAGATAGATCTCCACATCATGCCTTTGTTGTGCCGTGAGTTCTGTCGTAGTCTCGTTCCATCGATTTTTCTAATTGCTTTCCGTAGTGATGTACTTGTGAGTAGCTCTCTTTCGCCTGTAACGATTAGGATACTTATCCTTTCGAAGAATGACTTTTGCGGATAAGACTTCCCTTGGACAGTCAGCGGTTTTGGGCATCCAGTGAGTTTCATATCCGCGTTTCGTTGCTCGCCGTCGCTCACTAGGTTAATGACAGGAGCACCGCTCATCTATCTCAAAACCAATTCAATTGGCTGAGCTCTGTTTTCTACCTGACTTACTTGGCATTTGAAGTACCTCCGCTCCTAAGCCGGCTGAAGCAAGTGCTTATCGTCTTATGCAGTACCCCCAAAATCTTGCTCTTCAATACTTCCCTGTAGGAAAATGGATGAGGTGAGTTCTGCGCTTCCTGTGACTCAAATCAAGTGTGCTAACACATGATGTAGTGTCAATATCTTCATTTGGGCTGTCGTACTCTTGAAAGTTATCTCCCCTTCATCTGCCAACAACGTAGCTTATTTTCTCATGTTCAGGCTCCACGCCGCGTGCCATTCGTTTGGTGGCTTGTTCGCTGTGCGATTCATTCTCGGAATCTGTGAGGGCGCGATCACCCCTGGATTCATGATCGTACGTCGTTCCACCATGTTTGATCCTCAGAGTTGCACCTTGACACAGCTGACCCTTTCATACTCGTGATCTAGGTCACGTCGATGTTCTACACGCGTCAAGAACAAAATAAACGCGTCGGCTATTGGTGTAAGCTGTTCCATGTGGATCCAGATCCAAGCATTTGGCTTTAGAGTTAACCACTTACTAACCAAACTCTTTTTAAGTCTTGATGAATGGCTTCGCTGTGATCTTCCTGGGACTCGTATCGTTTGGGCTTCTGCACACCAAGGTAATCATCCTAGGCCCATGCGCCGCTGTCCTGAAAGTCATATCCAAGCTAATCAACTCAACTTCTCAGACGCCGAAATTTGCCCCTTGGCAATGGTCTGCAACTGTTTATTCACTGGAGAGGCCACTACTGACTAGCAATTGTCTTCGTTGTCAAACAGGTTAATGATTATTACAGGGCTCATTACTATTGTAACTTCTGTCTGCTTTTGGTAAGCGCAAGCCACCAACGAGGACGAGGTGATCCGTGATTTTTTCGAGTCTGACGTTTCTTTCGTCGTCTCTAGGTTCTTGTTCCCGAATTCACCTACGACGGCGTGGTTCTTAACTGCGGAAGAGAGGGTACTGGCAGTGCGTCGCATTATGGTAAATCAGACCGGTACGTTTCTCCGATCATTCCATCCAACTGGAGCATTTCCTTACATTCTCGCCAAGGCGTCGAGAACAACATTGGAAACGAGAACAGTAAGTGATTTTCCTTTTTGGACATTGGCTGGTTCCTTACTTACACGATGATTTGTAGGTTTTTGGAGACACTTCGAGACCCAAGATATGGGTCATGGCACTGTTCGCTGCTATTGCGTACGTTTTTCCTATAATCAAAAGATCGCGAGCCAAATCAACTAATTCTTACTATAGAAACGTTCCTAACTCTGTACGGCTCCCGCTGTTTTGCTTCTCAAGAGCCTACTGATTCCTATACTAGCTCACGAACCAAAGGCAGCTGATAGTTGCCCAATTTCGGTTTCACTCCCATGGAGACAACTCTCCTAGGCTGTGTAGATGGGGCTGTGGAGATATTATCTATCTGGCTCGGAATATCTCTAGCAGGGGTCACCGGTATTGGCCGCGCATATGCTTGCACAATGTTGTATATTCCGTGCTTGCTAGGAGCGCTTTTGGTTAACCTACTGCCTTCACATCTGCGGGTGGGATTGCTTTTCGGATATTGGCTGTCAAGTGAGTGGTAATCGACTCTGGACACAGCGTTTTTACTTATCTTGCACAGTTTTCGCTTTTGCGCCATTCGCAGTTTTCCTTGGGTGGGTATCTGGGCTCGTCTCTGGACATACGAAACGCACGACCACGAACGCAATAGTGCTCATTGGGTACGCGATTGGCAATTTTGCATCGCCATTCATTTGGAAGGCAAAGTATCAGCCTCGGTGAGTGTTTCCAGTTCATAAGTACAAGCAACCTAGATTGAGTGTCTGGACTCTCGGTTCAGGAATCACGTACCCTGGGCCTTTTTAGCTGCATCTATGGGCGCTTCGGTTCTTCTCCTTCTCACCCTTCGCGCTATGCTTGCGAAAGAGAATTCACGTCGAGATAGGGAATCTTATCATGATGCCTACGATAACGTCTATCTTGCGAAAGATTCTGGTGTGGGGTCTGGACATAAAATTGATAAGGTATGTTCCTACTGTCCTTGCATAATCTTTGCGGTCTAATTTGGTTGCATCATAGGCTCTCCTGGATTTGACTGATCTCCAGAATCATGAATTCAGATATACATTATAATCTGGATATTATTAAGTACTTTACTATGTCCATGTTCGTGTTAATTATACGCATATACTCATGAATTGAGTCTGTTATAAATGACCCGTGTGTTATGCACCAACCCCTGTAGTCCTTGCAAAGCCTCCTGATTCTTCAGTTGCTTGAAGACAGGAATGTTTGAAATTTTATCTGCCACCATTTTTTCTACCTGTAAATGTAGGATTGCATTGCCTGATTGAGTGAGATTATCGAGTTGTGTTACGAGGGATGATAGCTGTGACTCTGTGTCGAGGGCTGACATTGTAAGTTGCTATATTGGTTGAGCATTGGAAGAAGATTTCAATAATCGAGACATACTGAAGTTTGCTGAGCAAGAAATTGATAATAGAGGCTGTCATTGTTCAGATCTAATATCTGTAAGAGATGTATCTCATTTTATTGTGGAAAATAATACATACTTTGTACCTTGAATGTGTTTGGCCTGTTCAAAGCTGCCTCGATTTGATCCTCTATTTCACCAAGCTGAACTTGAAAGTCTGAGAGTGAAAAATGGTCCTTCTCCTTCTGACTCTCGTGTTCTGCTAGATCATGTTCTTGAGATTTCAACTCTTCCAGACTGTTTGTGACGTTTGGGGTCAACTCCTTCAATAATACAAGCTTCTGGTCCATCACAGGCCAACTAAGATCGGGAGATAACAGTGGAGTCATAGCAAGAGTCATTTTTAGTTTGTTGGTTAGCGCGTTGTGAAGTTTAGATTGCTGTTCAAGCTGAATTCTAATCGCTTCTTGAGCCTCCTGCCTGTTTTTATCATCATCATCCAACAGTTCACCAGGCTCTGAGCGCATCAGAGATTTATGAAGCTTTTGTAGTTCAAGCTGTCCTTCACAAACATCGAGTATGAGTCTGTCAAAGTAATGATTGAACTTTAAGAAACTCATCAAGAGGTTCATCTTTCTTACTGAACCATCTTCATCTTATCAGGGGGTGATTGAGGAACGATTTTTGGTAGCCTAGGATATGAAGGGCCCAGCGAATGTTGGATCATGCGTCTAGCAGCATCCACGTCCAACTTCAGCCCTGGTAATTTCAGTAAGAGCCATATTGGAATGAAAAAGAGCAGCTTACTCTGGCTAGAGTGTTCCAGTTCATGTTCTACATCGATACCCCGCATTTTTCAGAAAGACGTATGTGCAACTGCAACTCAAGCCTGAGACTAGCGCCCGGAAACGTCGGGAAACATTTCCGGAGAGCGTACGGGCCGGATACGCTTTGTAGTTTTTTCGTCGCGCTCATGCTTTCACGAGTTTCACGTCGTATATTTGCATCTTCACACAGAGGCACCTCACGTTTCCATGGTGCCTACTCTTCCTCTTCCCCAATCTTTCGGCACGTCGCTCCCAGTGCTGTTCGACAATACCGACTAGGGCTCACCCCATTGAAAAAGTAAGACTTTCCTTGCTCTTCGATAATTGGCAAGTGTTTAATTCAACGACCAATAGCTCATTTGTTCGGTTCCAATCAACACAAACTGCACAACCTTCAGAACACCAGATTCAGAACGATTCAGCGAATGATGGCCAGGTAACGCACTTTTCCTCCAAGAACTTTGAGTATCCTTTGTTCAACCGTTTTTCTACAGCAAGAAATACTACAAGCCATTTTTGACCGCGTAAACGAGGTATGGCCCCGGCCTACGGTTCCTATTCCGATGGCTGGTCTGCCGACTGGGAGCATTGGGACATGCTCCTTTCGATATACTGGACTTCACCCCAATACCTCATGCTACCCCAAATTGAAATGGTTGTTAACCTGCTCTTTGGAATCCCTGGAGAAACCAGACCTATCGTCTATAGAGAGGATTGTTTCGTCTTTACCATGGTCGACAGGCCTTCCGAGTTCTACCTACTCCAATGGGAGGGACCCAATTTGTCCAAAATCCGCAATGCGGCAACCGAATCCTCCGTGGTCGAACTTCTTTCCGATACAGATGATCTCGACTTGGAAGTATTGGAGGTTTCGGAAGAGGGAGCCGTGGCGTTGCAGAGGATTATGGACCGTGATAGCACCGTCATTCCCGAGCTCGAAAAATTTCTGGGTTACGTACCTCAACACACTGAGCTCTCGGAGGAACGGCCGGATATCTACCAGGAGGAGCTGGAGAAGATGACTGAAGATGAACGAATTGCGGAGACGCAGAGGCTTATGCAGGCTCTTGAGGAGCGTTCTCCAGAGTTCAAAGCGGCTAGTGAGGCTTGGGACAAGGGGATGGAGGAAACGAATATATCCCCAGATCAGGTTGACCCTGAGGTACTCGAACGTCATCTTGAGGACCTTGGTCTCAAGGGGCAGCTGGGAGAGCTCGAGAAGATGGTGGATAATGTCACTGAAGAGTTGGATCAACTTGAAGCTCTCCAGTTGAAAGGCCTGGAAAATCGCAGCCTCATTCTGATCTCGAGGTTCAGTTGGACGAAAAAAATGACGACCATGTGCGGCTTAGCGTACCGTTCAAAGATGATTCGGAGCAGAAAAAGAGCGGGTAGTATGGACTTGGAATTGGGGTTGTAACGCTTATATTATAATTGACATAAATGGGCCTTGGAAAACCCACACTGGACTTGAAAGTAAAATTCCCGCAGCTCAAGATACATGTTCCCTCCTATTTTTGACCTTCCAACATGGTGCACGCTCTGCTACACTCCATCCAGACAGCCAGCACATCAATCGTGGCTTACAAGTTCTATATGCAAACCCCACGATTAGCATCGAGAGGCCGACTATTAGAGAGCGCCTGCAAGTTCTTCAGTGCCGCTCTTAGTGTGTACCGCAATTTCTACTGTAACATTTATCTCTCCCGAGTGCGAGCGTAACGAGAAGTTTGTTATTAGTCAAGTTTTGAGGGATGCCAAACAAATTCCTGTCTATGCTTCGAACAAAATAGACTCCGTGGACGTATACAAGACATAGAAAAAGTTTTTCACGGCAGCTTGTACGATAGAGGGGGCGGACGGTTCGGGTTAAGATCTGAATTAATGAGTGTGTATCCTTGTGGGCCTGATTATACTGTATTACAATATTTTCAGCTCGACTTCCAATACCGAAACATCACACTTCCTGCTGATCCTCCGCCACCTCTTTCCCACTTCGCGTTCACTTTGCAAGAAGTAGTAAACGTTGAGGGATACAAATCTCATCGACTTTGTCTACCTCCTCGTTTGTCGCCTGTACCTCCTTTGCTTCAAGTTCAGCCAAAAGCTTATCGTCGGCTGTTCTGAGAGCTGATTTCCCATCTGTTTCGTCTTTGAAGAGCTTGAACTTTTCGAGTCCACCCTTTTTAAGCAGAGATCCACGGAGAGCCTCGTTGTAATGCCCGACTGTACCAGCAAACGCGACAAGCTGGAACACTTTGAGCGTAGACAGCCACCCAGAGCCACCGAACAGCATCTCTTCAAACTCGGCTAGATTCTTGGCAGTGGTACCAGTGATTTTTGCGCCGTTCTATAGACAGGATAATGTCAATAAATGCATCGAATATCAGCGTCAACAGAGTTCCTAACCATATTGATAACCTTGACGCTCTCAGGATCAGGTTTCTGGCGCCCTTGCTTATCCCTGAAAACTGCCATGGATTTGAGAGGTTCCTTGGGATTGCAATTGTCTATATCGCGCGAATACACGAGAAGAGTCGAGTAGCGTTCGTTTTGCCGGAAGCAGCGGTAGTGGTAGTCGTATACGATATCAAGAGATGTGCCGAGCCCAAACGGAGAATAAAGACGCGTCTTGGAGTTTACTGTACGCGGATTGCTATCTCCTCTATCCAAATCTAGTTAGAAAAGAGATAATACGCGTGAATATTTCCGTTAAACACAACGTACGCTTCTTCATCGTTACCCCACAAGGCTGTATAATACAACGACCCTCGAAGTGTACGAGCGATTTCTGTGCATTTGCCTTCTTCCTCTGACATGGCGCCATAGATCACGTTCGCGACACTAGCACTGGCTTTACGCAAAAGGGCGAACGTGTTTTGGCCGAGTTCCTCTGATACGATAGGCTTGGACGCCGTCGAGTTGGACGTGTTGACGGCATCGAGCGCAGATCGTTCTTGATAGTAATTTTTCCAGTTTTCGTCCGTTAAACGCGTGTCATAAGGTGCCAGGAGACTATATATGTTTTGGTGAATCAGAAGAGAGCCGACGCGTGATGAATCGACGGGCGTACCACCACCGTTCAATGCATTTACGCGCCCATTCGCTTTTAGGTTCTTCGTCAGAGCAGTAAGATGGCTGTATATAAGTACAAAATCAATAAAAGGTTCAAGAGATGGAGGAATACATCGCTGACCCATTCGACGCGTTGAGATTTTTTCAAACGCGGGGCAGCTGCTGCAGTGGATTTTTTACTTTTCTTGTTGGCTGTATCTGCGCTTTCACCCTCAGATTTGCGTTTGGGAGGCATATTTTAAGGAAGAAAGTGAGGTGGTAGAGGGAAAAAGATATGATTTCGCGTAAATATAAGACCATTGGTACGCGGTGGCGTGAGATATAGCAGCCCTAGTAATGTTCTTCCAGACGAGTGAAACTTGAATCAAAGTTGCGATGTAACGCACCGTACACCTTGCGATCCCAAGATATCAATAAAATACTCTACTCAAGAATGTCACAGAGGCGCCCAGCAGACAGTGAAGTACCAGCAGTCTTTATCGACTTTATCTCTCGGTCGTTCGCTAGACCGCGACTACACGCAGTGACCGTTACGAGTATCTGCCTAGCTTTAGTTTATTTAATATATGTCCGTCGCGAGCCGTCGCGAGCGCATTGATTATCTCTGAGAAGCATAGTTTACGAAAACTAACCAATGTGAGAGTTGGTTTACAAGAACTTATTCGCCTAGCGCATGCGGACTTAGAGGCGCGCGCTAAATGAGCGCTTAAATCGGAGCAGCTCGGAACGGTGTGAATTTTATTTCAGACGTGTTTCGTTGCTCGTCCTTCTCTTCACCTCCATCATCATTATGCTCACCACCCGCGGCGCAGTCGCCCGCTTGTCAAGGCGAGCAGCTAGCTCTGCTAAAAAAACCAACGCCTTCTTCTCTACCGCTGCCATTCCTCAGCGGCTCTCTTCTCATTCTTCCTCTTCCCCCCGTCAATCTTCTTCTCGTCCTCAGCGCGTTTCACCTGTAGTTGGCAAGTTGTTTTTTCTTCTGCTGCTTTTTTTTCTTACATTTTCCCTTTTTAGCTCGCTCGTATGCGACCGAGGCCAAAGTTGTCGGTTCGGTGAAAACCGTTATTGGTGCTGTCGTTGATGTGCAGTTTGACACTGAGAACTTGCCTCCAATTCTCAACGCTCTCGAGGTCCAGGACTTCCATGGAGGTCGTCTTGTTCTCGAGGTCGCGTCTCACTTGGGTGAAAACTCGGTCCGTACCATTGCTATGGACGGTACCGAAGGTCTCGTTCGTGGACAAAAAGTCATAGACACTGGTTCTCCCATTCTTGTCCCTGTCGGAGTTGGTACTCTCGGTCGTATCATGAACGTTATTGGTGAACCCATTGACGAACGTGGTCCAATCAAGGGTGTCAAGCTTTGCCCAATTCACGCTGACCCTCCGCCATTCGTCGAGCAGTCGACCACTGCAGAGGTCCTTGAAACTGGTATCAAGGTTGTCGACCTTCTCGCTCCTTATGCTCGTGGTGGAAAAATTGGTCTTTTCGGAGGTGCTGGTGTCGGTAAAACTGTCTTGATTCAGGAACTTATCAACAACGTCGCCAAGGCCCATGGTGGTTTCTCTATCTTCTGTGGTACGTGTTTTCGTCGCCTTTTGCACCCCCGCATCTTGACAATCGTTTTCAGGTGTCGGAGAGCGTACTCGTGAGGGTAACGACTTGTACCACGAAATGATTGAGACTGGTGTCATCAACCTCGAGGGTGACTCCAAGGTCGCTCTTGTTTTCGGTCAGATGAACGAGCCTCCGGGTGCTCGTGCTCGCGTCGCCCTCACTGGTCTTACCATTGCCGAGTACTTCCGTGACGAGGAAGGTCAGGATGTGTTGCTCTTCATTGACAACATTTTCCGTTTCACTCAGGCCGGTTCCGAGGTGTCTGCCTTGCTAGGACGTATTCCTTCCGCTGTCGGTTACCAACCCACCTTGTCCACTGATATGGGTGGTATGCAAGAGCGTATTACCACCACCAAGAAGGGTTCCATTACTTCCGTCCAGGCCGTCTATGTCCCTGCCGATGATTTGACTGATCCTGCCCCCGCCACGACTTTCGCTCACTTGGACGCCACCACTGTCTTGTCTCGTGGTATTGCTGAGCTCGGTATTTACCCCGCTGTCGACCCTCTTGACTCGAAATCTCGTATGTTGGACCCCCGTATTGTAAGTATCATTGATCTCGCAAACATGAATCGTGCTAATATCCCTGCTTTTATAGGTTGGCCAGGAGCACTACGACGTAGCCACCGCTGTCCAAAAGATTCTCCAGGATTACAAGTCGCTCCAGGATATCATCGCCATTCTTGGTATGGATGAATTGTCGGAAGAGGACAAGCTCACTGTGAGTAGTGTATTAACTTCTGCCAAATAGGGTCACTTACGATATGATATCTACTAGGTCGAACGTGCCCGTAAAATCCAGCGTTTCATGTCACAACCTTTCCAGGTCGCTCAGGTCTTCACTGGTTACGAGGGTAAACTTGTCTCGCTCAAGGACACCGTCCGTTCCTTTAAGGAGATCCTTTCTGGTGCCCACGACTCCCTCCCTGAATCCGCCTTCTACATGGTATGCTCATGTTTCTCGCTATGCATTCCTTTTGCTGATTCTTCTTACTATAGGCCGGTACCATCGAGGACGTCAAATCCAAGGCAGATCAACTCGCCAAGGAGATGGGTAACTAGAGGGATGGGCAGACAGGTGCGACTGAACACGCTCGGGAGGTAGTGATGCTTGTTGCTTGAGCTCGTTTTTTTTTACCTGTTGTCGAATAAAGAAAACGCTGTGTTGCGCTGCTAGAGTAGGAAAACATTTATTATTTCTTTCAACTATGTGGTAGAGATTAGAAAGAGCAGATTTTCCAAACGCTTGAAACCTGTTAGAGTGCTGTTAGATATTGGGAGCCCTTTGTGTTTCCTATAGGGTCGCGGACCATTTTACTCGATTCTAATGAACGAAAAAGCATTATGATCAAGTAGCAATACGTGCTGACCGGTACTGCTAACTAGCGCTGGCCTGTACTTCAATTAAACCTCCGTATACCACGCGACACAGTGTTTATTGTTGGTTGATATATAATGTCGTGATTGACTCCTCGATAATCGATAAACGCTTGACTCAGAACTGGGATCTGATTATAGCTAAAAGAGGCTAAAACCTCGCTGAGCGAATACCGCCGGCAAGCAGGTATATATGTAGTAGCTGAATAGAAGTTAGGCTTAGGCAAAATCCGCGCCACCTTCTCTGCCAATGAACAGGTGATTGAGCAGATCCTGTTGAAGCTTTGCGCGGATGCAATTGCGATTTAAAGATTCTCACTTGGGTATCAAGGAGTGGGGTCAGGTATCTGCAGGTATTTTAGTCGAGGAGAATTGTCTCCCCTAGGTAGAAACGAGCTACGGCAAGCATACGCAAGACGAGGGGAATAATATACATGAATAATATAGAATGGGCCTTCTGCGAGCCAAATGATACAACAAATATACTGAAACTGGTATAAGTAGCAAAATACCAAAAGTTCGAGGTAGTAGTGTACAGACGTGATACTTGAATAAATATTAATTAATCGGTGGGGGTTTTAGCATGCTTTGTGCGAGGTTTGATTTTGTTCCGCTTCAACGACAGAGGCCGCTCCTTGCCCCGAAGTCGAGCGTAAACGCCACAAGCATTGCATAGCTGCGCACCCGTCTTGCTACGTCTCCAAACAGACGTATTACGGGTATGGCAGTGGGAGCATTCAGGACCATCAGTCCCATCCTGCTCGGAATTTTCCGACTCGTCGTCGTTATCAGCATCAATGAGCTCCTGCGGCCGAAGTTTATTTCGTTGTTGGAGGTAGAGACCGCAGGCATTACAAAGCGTTCGAAGAGTCGAGGGTTCTCTCCGCCATAATGGGGTGGAAGTAGCATGACAGTGGAAGCACATTTTGTTGCAGCCACTTGTCCTGGGCTTCCTTTCAGACTTCGGAGTGCTAGTTGAGAGATCTTGTACCGGTGACGGGGATGGAGAAGGGGAAGATATAGTGGATAGCGGTGAGCAGGAACCAAGAGTGTAGTAGATGTCAGGCTTGATGTCACACTCATCGATGCTATTCAGACCTCCATTATCCCAGGACTGGATAGAGGAGTCAGAGGATGCATCACTATCTGACCAGTGCGATGAGGACCACATGTCAATGCTGGGGTCATAAAGCGGTGGCTGCTGAAGGTCTGTGCTTCGTAGAGACGCATCGTAGGAGTGAACACTACGAGGGAAGCACTCTAAAGCAGGGGCAGGTACATTTGACCACGAGCGTGAGGGCTTCGGTGCATAATGGGAGGAGCACGATGAGGAAGCTGTTTATCATTCAGTCTCCAGTATGGTAGCAGAGATACCCAACACACCATAGTTCCAATACTCCGATGGCAAAGTAGAGTAGTCTCTCGAGGCATACTCTTGCCCGGCGAAGTACAGTCGATTGTCATCGAAAGCAAACATTGTATCCTGACGCGGGTCTACTACGTGCATGCTATCTGAAGAGTGTCGTTATAGAAATGTTGATGGGATTGCAACGCGTCGTAGCTTAGACGATAAGTGGGAGAAAAGCACATTTTCATAGGTGCCGTCCTTTTAAATATTTGAGAGCAGGGTCCCTACTTAGACAGATCTGAGTCAATGTCACATACGCAATGTTTACTTTACCAAAAGAGATTTGTCCAGAGACCGTGACATAACGCTTATTTTTTTCACAGATTCTAAATCTCCTTTTTGGATTTAACCGACCGTACCGCGGTATAAAAAACTTATATAGCTGTGTAAAGGCTATAGTTCCTGACAGTTTAGTCGCGACCTCGTTGTCGATGTCGGCTAAGTGTCGATTAAGCCTTGTAATTTTTTATTCTCGTATACTGCGTAAATAAATCCCCAGTTGTCCCAGTACTGAGGCGCGGCAATGTTGCAAAGTTGAGGCGCGGGGCAACGAGAGGTAGGAGCTCTCGTTCATGATGTTGCGTAAGGTTGTGAAGTCCCAGTGGAAGTGCAGCTAAGGGTTACAGCAGATAGGCTCTCAAAGAATGGCAAAGAATAGTTGAGTCGGCAACTTTAGGCCCTTTGAGAAATTGAAAAACATGAATACATCAAGAGTGCATAGCTCTTCGCGGTTTTTCAAGTTTCAACCTAAAATCTGTGGGATGCAGTTACTAACTTGGATCAAGATCGAAAGCCTATAATTATACCGCTGTAGCAGTTACGTTAAGTCTTGAAACTAGCTTAAAGAAAGCTTGGAGGCAAGATGACACGATCGCCACTGTTCACATACCGTCGACTCATGATTCAAAAAATTGTTTCGACCTTCGGTTGACTCTGAGATATTCAATATACTTAAGTATCTTGTATCAGCTCATTGCCCGGAGATTGATAAATTATTAGAGCCGTGACATGCAATTCCTTCCTCAGTCTTCAAGAAGCTCGCTGTTTATCTATACAGCTCGCTGCTCTTGCTAACGTGGACGAAAGGCTAGAGCCCATCAGTGATTTGCATTCAATTGACCGTGACTGACAGAAAACACGAGATACTTCCTTTCGCAACCATCAATATCTATATTCATCCTCGAGCAACTTCTAATAGCAGTATATTCTAGTGCGCTGACTCTAGGAGTATACACAACGGAAAGCGGGACAACTTGAAGCAATAAGCTGTAAAGTTTGCCTATAAAGGCTTTACTACCCTTGTTACTACCTCAGAATTTGCTACTAATTTGTATGGAACACGGACATGAAGCTTCGGAAACGGAACGGAGAATTATGGAACATTGTAAGTAAGTAGGCGACTACCCTCCCCCTCGCACCCGAAGATCTAAGTAGTGTCACTGTCCCACTATCTGGCGTAACCGGATATAGAAAGAATTGGGGAAATTCCCGAATAGGCAAGTCACTGCAAAATAATATTTCAAATTCAACACTTCGGCACCTCCCTAACACAATCCGGGGCATACTCACCACCGTGAGCAAAATCATTTTTTGTAAGTACCGCCTTTGCGTTCGTGCTTGAGACTCGAAGCCTCTCCACAGCATTATACTGCGCTATCAGGTAATCTATTTTCTAGTCATTCGGCGGGCACCACATGCCACGCTCCTAACTTCTCGATCCACCGCACAGGCTCCTTGGACTCCTTGAATCTCGTTCCACTGGTGTGGTTGTTGGTAATCGGGGTAGAATAATACTATATACTTCTTTCCGAGCCCGTAGTTCCGTAGTCTATAGAAACATGTAATATTACCCACCAAATCCATGTGGGCGACAAGAAGAAGTCTGGGCAGTATACAAAGGTGTTCCTGCGTGCATTACAAGTACTTGTCTTCGCCAGGTGAAGTGACGACGCGGTGATATCCAAACAAGCCGGTTATGTTAGCTGACTCAAGTTACTCTTTCCTAATGCTCATGGGGACGCAGAGCTTAATCATTATACATGTACTTACTGACTAACGATACAAATATTGTTCAATACAGGGTCGGTTAAAAGGAAGGAGCCATTCAGTTATGGTTAAGGAGCGTCCAAATGCTCTAGGGTAGTAAACGTTATGCAGAAAGGCGATTAGCGGCGGAATATTTTGTGAACCCCACTAAAAAGGAAGGAATATTTGGCTCTGGTAGGTAGCCAACGGATCACCGACGGTAAGGACCGATGGGTTGGTTCTCTTCGCTTCTCTCCAGGTGTCGAGCCCGCTTGGGAGTCTTCTCGAAAAGATGTAGGGGTAGTACCATGGGGAATATGCACTGTTACGGAAACCGTCGACGTGGATGTAGAGCATGCATCCATATCGTCTATCATCTGTTCAAGTTCTGCATCATACAGGTCGTAGAAACATGTTGGCTCCTCCACGATGGACAGATCAGGGGAGCGGGAATCAGCGAGCTCAGAAGCAGTCCGTGTATCGTATGGAGGAAGAGAAGTAACGCATAGCTGGTCTGGACTGATGATGGCGACTGGAGATGTTGGGAACTCAAAGATGCCACATCTAGATGAACAGATCTAAGCTTACAGATGTGACTCAAAATAATGTAACGCACGGTGTGGATGGAGGTCCTAACTCCAGAGGAGTGATTTTCTGACGCCAATTGTGTACATATGAAAGTCTCTTTGAGGTAGATTTCACATGGTCATTGCCAAGTTTCTGAAAAGTCCTGTATATTTACAGTAAGCGTTTGAACAGCTTTCACTCAAATCTCAGGAAATTGAGTTACCCTCGAAGCATCAAACAGAACTCCTCGTATGACCCTTCTCCGGTCGATACATGTTCCGAGTTGGCTTTCTGATCAAGGAGACTACTCCGAAAGCCATGTACTGATGAGCCAGCATCATTATGGGATGAAAGAATGTGAGACGCCATCGCGAATGACGAAATCTATCAATGAAAGACTTGTAGGGAGTGAAGAGAATGGTGTCTAGTGCACTTTAACGTTAAGAATGCCACCGTTGTCCTCTTATACGAGCCCATGAGGAGCGCCCCGCATTCCTCTATTAAAAGAGAACAATAACATCAAACGACACAATTGTTGGCCCCGAGAACAAAGGCAGTCGTGGATCCAAAGAGAACAAAAGAAAAAATTCGATCTACAATGATGTCCATTTTAGGAAGTCCGCGCATGTCGCGGTTCAGTTATCCTCCTTGCAAACCATAGGTACGGTATCGCTGCAATGCCCTCCTCACAAAATGTAAGTGCGGTATCCTTGCGATGCGATACCCTCATGTAGGACTCAAAGTTCTGGTCACCAGCCTTCCCGCGTGGCCAACTAAAAATGACATGATGGGGTTCAGCATTGCGTAAACTACTACATAATACGAGTCTGTCCTGGCAGGAAACTTGAAATTAAATTTATAGATCATGAAATCGAATGACTGTGGATATTTACCGATTTCCATGACGGCACAGTTCTTCAAAGTCGCGATAAATCTCGTCCCCACACTCCCCTGCATGGACAACTGGCATTAGCATCCCTCTGCCCGACGGTAAGCGAGATCCTCACCTGATAATCCAATCAATCATCAGCAACGCTCTTGTTCTGGTAGAGACCTGCTCATTCCAGTATATACTGCGCCATGCGTACATGGCCGCGAGGCCACCCATGAATGAATATTTCCCAAAATCAAATACGGCAGCATTTCCGATGTACGCTAGACTCCCCAAGTGGAGATATCGGAAAGGCCCAATGACAGCTTCGTCCGGTGTATCAGGAAGCTCGTTAGCTTGAAGGGTGCGCCGTTGTCGCGCGTGCTTGTTAAGTTTTTTGCCGATGTATTTACCTTGTTGAGAGGCCACTTGGGCGGTCTGGATGATGTCAATGATTAGGGGTGTACAGCATTGGAATTTGCTCGGAGTGGACGTACAGCAGGCAGGGAAGTTATCTTATTTCCAAGATCTTCTAGCAGACGGACCAGCTCGTTGAGTTCTAAGGTATTGTCGCCGTTGGTATCATACAATTCGAATATTTCTCTGGCCTTTAATGATGGTAAGAGAAGAAACTGACGATCAACCATCCAGATACCTTGTTTACGTGATCCCCAGCCATAGGAATTTTTGTCCTGATGCTGTTGACTGGTCCGCAAGAAAATAGTCACCGCAGGTTACTCGAGAAAAAGAAACATGGACTAACCCATAACTTCCCATTCGTCAAAGTCAATCTTCCCGTCCTTATTTTTGTCGGCCTCTTGAACAAATTCCATGAAATGGCTGACAAGGGAAGTTTCGATCTTATTCAAGTCCGATGAGTATCGAGAACCTGACACCGCGATAAAGCCTCACCGTAGCACAGTCTCCCACAGCATAGATATCACCTAGCGGTGCTCCCTTGACGCGCAAATGTGCATCAACTTCAATAGCTTTCTTGTGAACCTGATTTGGAAGCAGATCTGTGACGCGTTTAGCAAACGGATTCATTGCTATGCCAGTAGACCATAGGGTGAAGTTCGTCGGGATGCTATGCTGTTCCATTTTACCATCTGGACCACGCGAGGAATAAATAACGCGATCGGATGTTACACCTGCGACGCTGAAGAAGAGCGATATTAGTGCATGAGGAGACTATGAAACGATCACGAACCGCGCAAGGGTGATGAGATTGACACCGTCACGCTTGAATTTTGCCTAAAACCGGGTTTATTTGACGAAAACGCTAAGTTTAGCATATGAAGCAACGAACCTCTGCATATTCCGATATAGCTTCGGAGTACTAAGAGACTTTAGCGGCAGGTAAGAATGACTGAAAAAGACATACCGTGTTCAGAATATGCTCTCTAGATTGTATAACATGTATTGAAACCTCCTCCCTACAGATTTTAGGGAACTTCGGGACCTTTAGGCGGACGTCTAGTAATCACAAGAAAAGATTTACATAGTTAAAAATATCCTCTTGACAAAAGTCATAGATTTCCTGGTCATTCAGTGAGAAAAAGAAGATCAACATCCTTTGGCACGTACCGCAGCAGTTTCTACCCCTGTAGGACCTCCACCACACACACTTCAGTCCGGTAAGTGTCGAGGACGTATGCTTTGGAAGAGTTTGAATTACTTACACGAAGCTAAGGAGACGTTTGCGCTCTTCGGGTGACGTGGTTGGGAGACTAGCAACTTCAAAGTTGTCTAGACGCGAAAATTCACAACCGAGCTTGAGTAGGAGGACGCGATAATTACGACGTACCCATGATCCTTCTCCGGATAGCCTGAGCATCAGCAATTGTCTTGAGTTGGAAACAATGTTCGAGACCAGGTACACCATGTGTACTTGATGTTGAGCCAACAGCGATAACGAGTTTGTCATAGCTGCAAAAACGAAAGTTACTGAACTGTAAACCCCTTTATGAGCAGTAGAAGACGTACGGAATGTAGACGTGCTCCTTCTGGCCGTTCATAGACAAAGTCTCGACTTCAACTAAGCGTTCATGCATGGATATATCGACGGCTTTTCCTGCAACAAAGTGACCATGGAGACGGGCTATGATTTTGCGAATGGCTGAAAGAAAATCAGCTTCCCAATCAGCCTTCAAGGCTACGGGACACACGTTCAATAAGGGAGCGAATCTGAACAGTGCCAACAGCAGCAGCTAGACCGGTCTTTGAGTGAAAGTGGAATTTGGTCTCCAATAATGGACGTACAAGGAAGCAGGGGAGTGAATGTAGTAAATGTTTCGGCCCCGATCCTAGAATTCCGATGAGGCAGTTAGTGCATATGGCACAAGAGTAACCACTTACACGGTAACATGGTAGTCGCCAGGATGAAGAGTTTGTAGGATGCCCATGGCCTGTGAATTTCTAGTTAATTGGACATGCCTAATCAAGACGTATATAATTACTCACACCCCATCCTCCTCCTATGACGACTAACTTTGGTTTATCCGCAAGTTTCTTTAATTCTTCGTCTTCCTCGTCATCAACAAGCACCTTTGCAATCGGAAGATTCTTCTTTCCTCCACGTTCAGGATGCAAAGCTAGAGGATTCACGGGGACTCGGTCTATATGTCTTTCGGTATATGTAAACGCGTCGTGGATGAATATTGCGGCGGTAACGACACCGAGACCGACTACAGAAGATGCGAGAACATAGCCCGTATATTTTGCAGCATTTAGCGAACGTCGTAGGATGTTTTTCTTTGGGAGTTTGGTGCTGGCTTCAGTAGCGAATGTACGCCTGCAGAGAGGCAGAGTGGCAGATCTTGAACATCTGTAATGGAAAGAGGGTATTTTGGGTCGAACCCTGAAAACAGGGAGCATTATTGCTCACAAAGTGAGTAGTAGAGATGCAAGAAGTGAGGAGTGACAAAACTGATGATGTCATGCGCGCTTATCGTTTTATTTTCGTTCTCGCGCTTATCCATGTTATCATTTTTTCGTCAAGAGTTGCAGAGACACTCCAAGTCCTGGGGCCTGGGGCTCTGAGCCCCAATACTTACCAAGCAATTAGATTTACCCAGCTATTAAGTAGTAGATGATTGGACATTTTCAACGTGGCACTATTTCCCAAGACGCATTTGAGCTTAAATAAAAGAACTTGAAGAAAAATGCTCAACGGCCATGCTAGATGTTAGGATGCGACTCAGGAGTCACCAAAGACCTCCCCATCAAGTATCTGCTCTCGTTAAAAAGGAGCAGCCTAGCTGTTGAACCCATAATTACACGGTGAGTTGAATGAACCATAGGTCCTAACACTGACTGTAAATATCTCGCAGAGCTTATATCTTGCCAAACAATGATCCCTTTCATTCCAAGGATGCCTTCCGGTCGTTGGTAAATGAACCTCGATTTTACCATGGTTCGAATACCCATGCTTCGTAATCTTCCTTGACCTTCCGTGAGCCTAAAGCAAACAGCAAAGCCTATCATAGCCGTTGAGCGGTGATAACCCTTGTGTATAGGATTCAGAAAAAGGTGTGTCGCTCTAAACAGAACGTTCCGGGCGTCTGAATTGCTCTCCAGATTGGTAAGTCAGTCACTGAAGGAAATCACAGCTCTTCAGGTGCAACGGTGCCCATGGATATTGCATAACCACACTTATTACCTTTCAGAACCAGCCAATACTCTCAATTACACCAGTCTCTCTCACCTCGTCCTACGTGGTGTCCGGCAAGAAAAGGTGACTTCCGGTACAACGTGACCGTGACTTTCCTTTTGCCCGTAATGTTTGTTGCCCTAAACACCCCGCAAGAACCTACTTACCCACTCACTCCGAAGGTTACGTCGAAATATCAGTCTCTTTCGCTTTCCCGATACACCGGCGTCGGTCAAACGTAAGACAATCAACCCTCATTTTCTGAAAAAAAACTTGAAGCTTGCTTGTCGGACATCTCGTGCGTGCAGCATTCCTTCTGACGGGTCCTGGCAGTGACCGCCGTGAGTGTATGCACTGTCGGAGCTTTTTACGCTTCCAGTTGCCCCAGCATTTACCAAAACTCTTGAAAGAGCTTGAGAACGCTTGGGGTGATAAAGATCGCCTGATGAGCCATGTTCCGCTTAAAAAGCTGCCTCATCTGGTATGTGAGATACCGCTTTGTCCTGATCGAATCAAGATATGTTTTCGCAGACTGTATGTGTCTGATTCGCAGTGGAAGATATCCATCTTGGCGCTCGCGTTGTAGGTCCAGCAACTCCCGAAATCAGTGAAGGTCCTCCTAGCGTGCGTGTTCCGGTAATTTAGCCGTTTTTCATGCTACCTGATGGTCCACTGTAGGCTACTGAGAAAATGAGTACAGTGTATCCGCACATGGCCCTTTCAACAAACGGGCCTTGTATCTGGTAAGTTGCAATGTCTCTATGAGCCTTTATATTACGCCTATTCCTTCAGTTTAGGACTGAGGCTTCGATCCTTGGTCGATTGGTGCTTTGCTCGTTGATCTACAATCTAGCATGATGCCAATTGTAGTATACTACTTCATTGTATACTCGGATTTCTTTTTTCTTGAAGAATTAACATGCAGCTCCGTGTCACAGTTAATGCGCAAATGTGATTTGAATATTTTTTCTCCTCAATCTATCAAGTTTGACCAAGTGCCATGTATATCTTTTGATCTCTCCAAAATTGGTAACTTTGGCCCAAATTTCGCAGACCAGTCCTTCGTTTCAGAGCGGAAGGAAGGCTTATCGGCTGTTTGCTCAGGAAATGAACTTGTTTCACTCCATCATTCCTTGGTGCTCACTTATAGTGTGGCAGGTCTTGCAATTGAGTAGCGGGTGGTGGGCGCCCATTTGTATTACTTCTTTCTGACGTCCGGGCAACCGTGTAACATCCGTTCTCCTTCCGGGGGACCACCATGCCGATCGAGAAACATTGAAGAACTTATCAAAAACAAACAAATGATGGGAGAAATCAGCATACATACAATTATCAGTGTTTACTTTCGGTTCCTTTCTGATTTGCTCTTGCGTACGCGTACCGGACTGTACCGGAGCTCGAGTATATCCCTAGGGAAGGCTATAAAATTTACAATAATAGAGTATGTAGACGTGCTTTTGAACATCAATTCGGATCTAGTACTGCACGACAGCAAAGATCCATTAGGAACAGTTCAGTAAGGATATAAAACTGGAAATATACATCGTTACTGGCCTGAACATTGGTCTGAGATGTACTCTAGCTTTCTTTCAGAGAGGTCAAGATTGCTGGATTGGAATGGAAACGATTGAAGGCTGGCTTAGCCTACCTCAAGGATTTGTACACAATCAATACTACCAGACGTGACATCCCAGTTCTAACCCATTCCTTGTGTATCGGAAGTACAGGGTGGCACTGGGCCAGGCGAGGGCGGCGAGGGCTGTACGGTTTGTCAGTTGGAGAGCTATTAATCACACCTGAACATCGGTCTTAGTGGTTGTGGTGGGTGACCTTGTACAGGATAGTAAAAAATCCCGATGGACGGGTGTTTCCCTACAGAGACTCGGATATACTGGGACCCCGAACAAAGCCCCAAAGGAACTAACTTACAATGATACATAGATTCTGGCCAAATGAGGTCCAGATGATGGCCTACAGGCGAGGTTTGCCATGGGAAGGAAGGAATAATCTCGCCAGCTCCCGAAAGTCTTGGACCACTACATCCACTTCACCTCCCTGCTCCTTACTCTTAACATCTTCTGATTTTGCCCCATCTGTTTCTTCATCCGGACGAGGAATGTAAATAGTTTTTAATCCAACCTTGGCGGCAGCCCGGAGGTCATAGATATGCGCAGCGACCATGGCAACTTTATGGGGTGTGTCAGAAAGTGATAGATGCGTGAGTGCGCCCTGGTAGGTGACAGGGTTTCTGTGCATGGTAGATTTGAGGTGAATAAGTACACAAACAATAAAATACACGTACGGTTTATACGAGTTAAACAGTGCACCAGAGAATACCGCATCCCACGGAAGATCGGCGTGCTTTGCCATATCCACAAGAAGACGGATATTACCATTACTGAGGGTTGCAATGATAACGTTCTTTTTGAGCTCGTACAGACCCGGTACGGTATCGGAATATCCTGTAGATTGAATGTGAAACGGAGCCAGGAGAAAGCGTTGTACGAACATACCATCCAGACGATGCCATACCAAGTTCAAATGCACACGCGCTTCTTCATTGAGAACCTTTCCGACATGCTGCCATCGAGAAGAAGATAGCATGCTTTCGAGAATCTAAGGGTCTCGGTATAAGCATCATGATAATCCGGAGGATGAAGTATGACCTCTCGATGCATAACGTCGACATTGTTACTACCACTTCCGCCTTCAGCGATCCGGCGGCTAATCAGACGAAAGTCAGTAAAAGGAGAATAAGGGCAATTCCGATGATATACGTGTTCTCTAGGTAACCTGCTCTCCACTCATTCGCAAATTCTTGCCAATCCTGGGCTGAATCTGTTTATGAAACTATGTTCGGCGAGCCTCGAGTGCCAATTTGTAGGTTACGAACCTGGAAGTGAGTATTTCGTTCCAAGATCGACAAGCTCCTTAGTAACTGACCCACGCCAATTTACGACG
Source organism: Rhodocollybia butyracea (assembly GCA_015501585.1). Classification (NCBI taxonomy): domain Eukaryota; kingdom Fungi; phylum Basidiomycota; class Agaricomycetes; order Agaricales; family Omphalotaceae; genus Rhodocollybia; species Rhodocollybia butyracea. The sequence continues at coordinate 208,046 of JADNRY010000004.1, forward strand.
GTTCCAAAGACGTCAAATATCAGTGCTTCGACACCCTGTAAAGCAGCTGATGCAGCCATGATGACGAGGGGTAAAAGGATGGTAAGACGAACTTGAAGATGGGCACTATTGTCGATTAGTTAAAGGACAGGAAACACTGGGTCATATGTCCACGAATAGTATGTTGTTCATTATGAGCGGCGCGCGCGATCACGCGATGACTCTGACAGAGGACTTATACCAAAACTTTATATGCATTGGCATTTTTGAGGCTGAAGGCCAAATGAGAAAGGCTCTGTTGAATCGCCGGAGTGAATAGTAGCAATTACAACTGTCTGCGATTCAACCCATTTTTTGGTAAGAAAACGGTCTCGTCCTCGAAGCCTTTTTGACAGTTCTCATGCTTGTTTGTTTCTTGGGTGACTATAGCTGAATGTTTCTTCTTAGGTTAGCTATCTATCTCGCCCCGGTCGCAACAATGCATTTGGCACCGTTGGCGCAAACACGCCTGGCAAGGGGGAAGGGGCGCTGGAGCTGGCAGTTCTTGCAGCCCCAACATACAGAACTCATAACATGTGCTCTTCAGACTACATCCGTCCGTGGGTTTCGTTTCCAGTCTCTTTATCACAGTGCAGGGGATATCCTCAAACAAACAACAAATTCATAAGAAGTGCAATATGGAGTTTCAGTGTTACTACATGACTGTGCCCTCGATTAGCATATAATCCCTCTCCAAATTCTACCTCGCATCCCCAACACAAAAAATGTCAGGAGAGTCGATGATACAGCTGACAAGTAAAGAGTTAGTAGACAAACTTGAGCAAACTGCAGTGGACGCTATCCAAAATGAAATACCTTCCAGTCGGTTCGCCGAAGGCCACGGGCAGCAGCGATATCCTTCGGGACCTGTATACTGACTATTAGCCTAGCTGATTCGAAACCGGTGGATTATAAAGACATACAGTCGGGGGGCTATAAGTATGCAAGTGTGAGTTGAGTGTCAGTGAGCAATGTCGAGTTGGTGCACATCGGAAAAACTCACGTAGCCTGTATGACCTATGTCGCGGCACGAGAGTGTAAACAAACAAGATCATAAGATGTAGTAAAGATGCTTACAGGTATCCCCTTCAGCACGGGGCTGGGGCATACCTTGAACGACGACTTGGAACAGAAAGAGGATAGAGACAACGGTGTTGATACTGGAGAGACGGAACATGGCTGTTGAAGTCCTATTTACATCTTTACCAGCTTTTATACGCGAGTACCATTCCCTAGGTATGCAACCGGCAAAGGAAATATCCATATGGAGCATTAACTTACCTTCATGATCGCTGCAACCTCGGGAGGAACTACATCACATTTTGAATAAATGGGAGAATTTAAATCTATCACCCCTCCCAAACTACTTACTGCAAAAATGCAAGCTACTTGGCCCACGGAGACGGGGAATAGGTCTAGACAGTCAAGTGAACAATCTTAGGCAAAGGGAAAAAGCCGAAGTTTTGTTTATCAATGCATTTGAGCGCCAAGCTTGCTTAAATATTCCTCAATACTTCAACCTTCGTTTTGGCAAGGTTTATTCTAGTGCCAGACCCTTGGAGTTACGGCTAAACATTTGCTTGGACAGAGAAAGTATATACTTAGGTCCAGACGTTCTTGGGCACATTGAAACATTTAATGGGATGAGAAAGCCGAATATTGTTTATGCGCCAAGGAAATTGCTCATGCTTTACCTTTCGTTTTAGCATTCTATCCTGGTACCAAAGCCATGATTGGAACTATGGCTGCTCGGGCACACCACATCAGATACCCACCCCCGCATGCCTTGTGTTAGAAGAGGTTGGAGAAATAGGTGTGGCAACAGTAGTCGAGACCGTCTACGCAGCAAAGTTTTGTCATCGAGTTTGTTACAATCAAACTCACAAACGCCGCTTCAGTCCGGGTGAGGAGCTGACTTGCATTGGGCCGTGACTTGGAATAAGAGGAGGATGGAGAAAACAGTGTTAATATTTGACAAACGGAACATGGTTGGTAAGTAGGTCTTGGTTCTCTTGGCCCGCCTTTATAGTACGTTAATGGTTCCCTATGGTACAGGGCATATCGAAAAGGAGTCTTGCTCTGAGCGACGGGCCTTCAGTCACTACAAATTTCGGCAGAAACTACGCTGCATTTTGAACGGAGGGTGAACCAGTGAATACATGAGAACTTAGTACTCGCTTCAGATTTCACACAGTCGGCGAGAACACCGCACAAGATTGAGGGAAGTAAAAAAAGATGTGGAAGCCAGAGATTTTGAGTGCTATGATTTCCATCTGACTGTTTAACAAAGGATCTTTCATTGAAAACTATTGAGCAAATGCAGGTTGCAAGTTTATGTGCTGAGGGCTTCAACGTTCGGGCATGGGTAGTTCCTTGCAGTGTCTTGGCCCAGTTCTTCATATTATTGATGCCATAGTATTTTCTCTGTATTTTTACTGAGTTGTCGTGCTGGTTACATTGAGGGATATTTGATGCGGGATAGATAACTTGAAACGGTTAGTTGAAAGAGTTGTAGCTTCAATACTACAGTCGTGGTCGTGTGAAGAGAACTGAAACTGTTCGTACCGGGCTCGGCAGAGGCACAATTCTGCCCAGTGCCCTGGGTGCAAAGTTAACTTGATGAGCTGCAGGACGTGTTAGACTTTTGTTGGATCGCTGTGAAGACAAAGCGGACCGCCCAAGACACGCGCTAAGCCAGCGCTAACCAAAACGACTTGACGACCAAATCCTTCCCGTGCTGGCTCGCCTCAACTAACGTGATTCCTACACGAGTGGGCCAAGAAGCATGCAACTGGTTACTGGATGAATATGAATGCTCAAGATATCCGAAAGAGCTTGTTAGCCGGGGAAGTGAAGGCCACGAACGGGTCAAGGAAATTCGGAGAAGGATGGTTGATAAAGTCAGTGAGTTTTGAACCTTCTTCTGTTGCTCATCGTTATCGCTCGCAAGCTTAGCTCGGTCACCTGGTAAACGAACGAGGAAAGGATGATCGGATGAAGACGATCTTCTTCCATCCCTTTATTCACTGCCATCTTTTGCGCCGGTTCGCGCCCCTTTCTTCTTTTCTGCTACGCCGTTCTAATCCTTCTCATGCTCACGCTCAAAGACTATCTCCTCTCGGCCTCACCAGCGCCCTCTAAATAAGTCTATGAATGTCCCTTTGTCTCAAAACTTGATGTCAGTCGTTTGGACTTGAACGTTGAACACCGAAGGTTTCGTGAATCCAACCATTCGCAACAGCTTTTGCGTTTTCCGTGCCCGTAACTGACAAAAGTCAACCTCATCCTTATCCAGAAAACACGCGTACGAATCCGAGAGGAAATCTCAAGTGGTGTCTCAAGTGGTGTGGATTTGCAAATGGAGTCCTTTGAGGTCTTGGATTTGTCTTGGTAGAGCCGTCCATGGTGGCGGCAGGTGTATCTGGAATGGAGTTAGCTATCTTCTTTTGCAGTGAAAACGAGCAAACATCCTGCCTCTCCTCCGGATATATTACAAGCTCGAGCTTGTTTCCCTCAACAATCTACGATCTTGGTGCTTGCCCTTTGAAACTGTTCCGGTAGCCTCATATGCGGTCAGTAGGCATTGAGCGTCTGGGATTTCCGAGTCTGTCCTTTTTCGACAGTTTTGGTTCCAACTGGATTCGTTCGTGCGTGTATAGATCTAGGAAGGTTCAGCAAAGCGATGGCAGGCAAAGTGAATTCTTCGAAGGGGAGACCGACAGACATGATCTCTGAGGTTCAAGGTGTCATCCTGGGCGTGGAAGAATCATTACTTTTTCTGGGCTGCTTCTTGCTATTCTGCATGGTTGTTAAAATTTCTCCGACACTGGCAGGAACGAGAGCAAGCATATCCCAAGGCACTTGCCTCAAGTCATACGTTACTCGACAGGAACTTCGGAAAACTGGGGGATGGTATTGATTAGTCTGAGACAGTTCCGACAATCTGGTCTCATGCGTATGCACATACACCTGAAGGTGGGTAGTTCCGAGGTTCATCAATAAGGAGAATCCGTAGGGGGTGCCGGAGTCGGAGTCCATCGATGCGTTCAGATGTCCCAACAACTTGAATCACGTATGTGCTTCGATCAAGTAGCCGTTGAAACTTTGGCGGATGTCTTACCATCAAGAGATGCTCGACACTGCTCGGATTTTCTTCGAGCATCACTGCACTGGTCAACTTGGATTGTTGCTTCATCTAAGGTGAAGTACGTTCAAAGCTTCAAACACTGGTCAACTTGTGTTCTTGCCTTCTTGTTTCCTGCATCCATGTACTCTAGTGTAGGTTCTCTCTCAGCTTGTAAAGTCTCGGATTTTGAGGCGGATCTCCTCGACTGTGGTGAGGTAGTAGGCAGTTGCAGCGTTGACAGAAGTGGGGTCAGTTATGAATAAAGAAGCTCATTGGGATCAACAAGTGCATGTGGGGGGCCACGGAACCGGTGGAGCTATACAGCCTCTTTGCTGAACCGCCTGCAACCACGAGGTTGTGGTCAGTGGACACGGCCGTGAGCATTTCTGCTTCCTCTGACTTTGTCAAGAGACCGGCCCCGGCCGAGGTGAAGCTCATATAATGACGATCTTCTGTACGTCCTTGCGTCCTTGAATCAACTCTACTGTCCTCGTACCATGACGGATGAAGCCATCTCACCACAAAACTTACAGCGTGCCCTTGCTTATGCTGTCACGCCCTCGAACAATGATGTAGCTAGCTTCATCGCAGCCGTTCCATTTGCAGATGAGAAGACGGCTACCATGTTTTTGGAGGTAGGACCTTCTTGAACGAACCCTAATTACGCTAATACTATGCTTTCAAGGGTGCGAGTAATATTGACGAAGCCATTAGTCAATATTTCGACAATCCAGACAGATACTCACACACTAAAGAGGAAACTAAGCGTTCCCAAGCACCCAAGCGTCCTCATACAAATGCGGTAATCGATGCAGGGTACCTTCGTGCTCGAGACGAGGTGCGCTCCACAATTCGAGCATGGTATCGAGCTAATACCTTCTGGCACTCATAGCAAGATATGCAAAACTCGCTGCAAAATCTACAGCGCGCTCATGGTATCTACAATGATGATATCGAACCTGAACATGATTACGATTACCCTTGTGGCTGTGATATACACGAATATAAGAAGAAGAAAATGGGTCGGCTTGGTGTTCAGGAAGCGTGGTCCAGGGCAGTCATGTATCCAGGTCTGTACTATCTATTGTAAGTCTTAAGATATCAAGCGCTCCAACTCCTTCGAACAGGGGAAACATACTACCATGATTGTTATCAAAACAATTTTGGCAGAAACCCCTACAGATCCCGTGTCGTCTCACCCTTCCGCAGTTGGATCCGTTCTTCTCATCTCAAACCAAATGCACAATACTACACCAGGGCGGTCCAGCAGACTATACAGTTAAATCCAGATCTCAATGCACAAGCACAAGCCTATATAGATGCTAAGGAACCGTCGTTCGACATCTGGGCAGTCAACCAGGTTGGATCTTCAATCACAGGCATGAGTCTCTCCGACAACCACTCTAACCAAAATGATAATAGGAACCGACCAATGGGGGACCTCCAAGCGAACAAGATAGTATCACTGCTCCCCTCACGACCAGTAATCCCCAGAATCCCAAACGATCCAGGTTTTCCCGGTTCAAAATGGCCATTGTCTCTGGATTGACTCCTCGTAGTGCAACTCCGAAGAGCGCAGCAGATCAAATCCAAGAGTTACGAGACGCGATCTTGGACGAAGAGGATGATAGATGGCCAGACCCAGAGTGGAGACAGATCGTGGCGACATACCAGGAAAAACTTGGTATAAGTACCAAGGTGACCTACCTTCGTAATCACCAACCCATTCAGTACCTCCACCTACTGCGCGCAGGATACTTTGAGGCTATTCCAGTAGCTTGGGCAAACCAAAATTCCAACCCTCTAAATTCAATATCGATGCTTCGGCTGGGTGGCGAGGAGTCACTCCTGCCTGGAGGGGATTTGAAGATACTGCTGAAGAACGTCTTTACTGGATCTTGAATCACAGAGAACGAAGTGTTGGAACGAGGATGAAGCCAGATAGGATCTTCGAGATGAACATGGCTCGGGCCAGGATGGCTACAGCTGTCCCACCTCCCCCAGCATATTACTCTCCCAATGATACCTGTCATCTTCAGCACACATCTGGCGACTACTCGCGGCAGGTCATGCCGCCTCCTTTCAGACTCTTTGGTAGGCCTGAAGTCTCCACAGACAATACTATGATCCTGTTAGACGTCTCTGAGTCTATGAATTTCGATCCCGTTAGACCAAATTACGACCAATGCCTCATCACAGGTTATTCTAGATCTACGCAGCCAAAGAACAAAGGTGAGCCTGACGCTTTTGCGATCTTGATTGTACTAACCTCTCTGTGCTCTAGATGTTGCAAAGGCCATTACGCGTCGCTTCACTGATGCCATGGCCAACCACGACCACAACTTCCAAGGCTACCAGCTCATCACTTTCTCGAGTAAGGCGAGCTACATCGGTGTTATCAACCACGAAAATTTCACTTCAATGTGGAGGAATATCCGTATCGGAGGAGGGACCCGAGTTATGACTGGTTGGCAAAAAGTCAAGGATCTCCATTTCCAAACACACTCCGAATGAGCAACTTACCATCCCGTGTATGGATGGCAAGCTGGTATGGAAACTCCAACGCTGGGGTTGCTTCTCCTACTTGACGGTGAAGCTACCGATATGGATGAATTCGAGCTCGAACTCCTCGGCCTTTCTTGGGTCCATGTCACGATCTTCTTGATTGGCGTCGACGGATGCCCCCATCACCATCGCCATGCCAATGAATTGCAGAGAATCAGCGAGGTTAATCATCACATTTCCTTTGTGGATGCTCAGGGTAACACTCCCGAACGATTTGTCACTCATGAGCTGCTTAAGCGACATCTGGGCTATGATGTTTCCATGGCTGAATTCGAGGAGCTGGAGCAACTCCCAGGCTATGCGCCATGAAGACTTCATATTTTCTATCTAGTTCTTCGGCAATGTGTTTACAAGTTGATGATTGTCTCTATGTTAACATTGGCGTCCGAACGCAATGGTGTACTCCAAATTTACTTTTGGTATTCTTCAGAGCGGTCCCAGACATATTAAGGATGCAAACTATGTATCTAAGTACTTACAAGTAAAAAACCTACATACAGCGTCCGACGGCATACTATCTCCAGATTTCAAAGCACTTGAAGGCTTTGGCAGTAAGTAATATCAAATACAGAATAACTTTGTGAAACAAAGGCCCGTGGCACACCTAATGGGAAGGCCGAGGCCAGAAACAATCAGCTGTGGACCGTGGTCCACTGGTCTGACTTCAATGACACTCCTCTTCATCCCCTTTAGCATGTTCGCCTGATCTACTATGGTCCAACAAGTCCAGCATGATTGGACTTGAGGATATTTCAACTGTCCTCGTCACCTTGACAGTGTGCATACTGTCAGAACCAATTGAAGTATCAAATGTAGTAGATTGTTTGCTGATTCCAAGTTTTTGTCCAGCAAACTGAAGAGAATGGGTAATCATTGAAGGAGTGGCTGGGGGTTTGCGATCTTGGTCGGCAAAACGTAACAGAGATGTGACAACAACAGGGAGATTACAAACAATCAGAGAAATGCAGTCTTCAACCAATGCAGAGATGATTACTTTGATACCGCCAGTGGTTAAAATGAATGTTGCATGCACTAAGGAGACCTGGGCGACAATGCACAAGATTATTATTTGACCATTAAGCATGAAAGCTATTTGGAGACACTTACAACAGTAGTGACAAGACATGTGGAGAAAATCATTATTAATTTTTTTCGAAGTGCTTTATCTTGAAGGTGCTTGAGTACAGTCAATGGGGCAACAAGCAAGAACAGGTCTGCAAGGATGTCGGCTTTGCACAAATTTCGGATCAACAGTATGTTCAAGAAATGTAAATAAAGTAGGAGCTTACTAACTAACTGAGCAACAGCTACCTGAGTGGTGAGAGGACATTGTGGGTTCCTTGCTTCCTTCCATGATGGCATGGGTTCACAAACCCAGAATAGTTGGATGATCATAATCAGAGCTGCAAGGAAGTATACAACTGAGATGGCGACATAAAGCATTCTGCGCGAACGACTAGAATCAATGCGAATCACACTGTAAATGATGGATATTCGTGACCCCCTGTTGAGCAATGAGATATTCAGTCATAAGTCTGCCTACAGGCTACAGTCAGATTCCATACCAGATTACAGTGTAAAAAGTGATTGCCATGAGATAATATGCAGCGACTTGAGACAATTTTGACATGGTTTCTGCAAAATAAAAAGTAAAAAAGGGGTTATCTACCAAAGCAGCAGAAAGAGCCATAGTTACGTGGATTTTTGACATGTAAGAAAACAGCTGCTATCTGGGCAAAGAGTGTAAGAAGGGAAAATGCTGCCCATACCTGAAGTCCAGAAGATTTTGGTCAACTGTTTTTGAAAGAGAACTGGATTGAAACATGGCAGTAAATAATACTCACATCGTCAATCCACCATCTGCCCCTACGAATGTAGAGACGGTGTGCCGTTGAGCTTATTGCCACAAATGCACAGACTGACTCAGTAACTGTAAGTGTGCATTATTATTTCACAATTTTGGGGTTTAAGGTGTTCTGCAAACTTACTTTTCATTTGGACAAGGGGATCGTTGGTGTCAAGCATTGCTGGGATGTGAGGGAGACGAATTATTCATCCGTTGAAAAGGCACCTTTAAAGACTTGTGTTCTACATTCATCGATAATCTCCGACGGCCAAACCCGAATTCCATATCTGAAGAACTGATGCAATGCAACTAACTTGAATCACAAGCTTAGAACTGATGTCAGATGGACTTAATTCAACTGCAGTAGCTATAGTGTCATTTGACGCTCAGATGTTTAAACATCCCGTTCAAGATCCCGCTCTCGCATGGGACCTACTAGTTGATGCATGTGGTACTACCACATTGCGGAACTGTCTGTCAGCTTGAGATTATTGGGTTGTTGCACTGTATTACATACAGTGCCAATACTGTGCTTTGTCCAAGTCTTTGAAGTTTTCTGTCTTTTTCTGCTGGTATGATTTTCTGACATGAACATGGATTGACATTGCTCAGTTTGTAGTATTTGTGAGGAGACGGCTGGGCACTGTACCAGAATGTACCATGCCTTTTTTGATGACAGGCCGATCACAGCGTGGTACCTGATTATCAATATATTGCGCTGTGATCGGCCTGTCAACTTTGATGATATTATAGTAGGAGCGCTCTTCAATCTGGCGAGATTTTGATTTGATTCCCCACCTTGCTCGGCTACAGCCTTCTCATCCTCATGTTCAAGTTCGTAAATCTGTCTTTTGCAGTTGCCTTGGTGTATTATGGTATAGCCGCAGCAGCCAAAACCCCGGTTCAAGTTGATAACACCACCCTCTGGGTCAATGCCATTGTTGGAAAGAAAGGTGTATCAACAGTTGAATGTTGGGGTATTCAACCTCCGTTTGCTGTGTCCTCTCAGGTGAATTCAATTTCTTTATTTGAGAGTCTGTGTAAAGTGCTTAAGCGTTCAGTAGCCCGGTACTGTGGGCAATAAGTTATTGCAGCTAGGAAATTTGGCCAACGCAAGTTACACTGTGTTTCCAACCGGTCCGGATGTTGATTCTGGGTATGTCTAAAAATGTCTTTGTCAAATTCACTATTTCGAGCTGACAATAATGCAAAATCAATAAGGTTGCATAATGCACCCAATGCACAGTATGTTTTTCTCCTTTCAATCTCCGTATCAGGGCACTCACTCCTTTGTTCAGATGGGTAGCTCTCTTAGCTGGCCAGGGAAATATTAACTTTCCGGACTCACCGCATACACCAAATCTCACCTTTAATTCTGGTGAATTGATCATTGCAGTGGACACACCCGGAACTTCTGCGGTTGGGCATAGATCAGTCTGGGTTGGGGGTACCATTGCATTGCAGATGCCCTTTGCACCTGGGTTCGTGCCAGCTCATAAAACAGTTGAAAGTGCTTGCCCAAGGTCTTAGGTCTGTTTTGTAATTTGTAAAAGATGTGATTTAAACAATTTGGATGGTATAAGTAGTTTTGAGGCTGGCAAGATATTGACTACGCAAAACCAATTCAAGTTCTATGAAGTCCAAATACTAAGCTTGCAACAAAAGTCGACCATTCCAGCGAAAATTACAAGCCTCGACTCCTGACACGTCACTTCGGTCGCGATCATGTGAGCAACTGATCGGAGAACTTAAACTGTTAGGCTCTGCACTGGTGCTCTTGAACACAGAACAGAGGCACAGGTTCTCTCAGTGCCGCTGGGCGCCAAGTTAAACACATCTTCTGGGGTACCCTTGGTGAGCTGCAGTACCTTCAGGACGCGCGTTGGATTGAGGTTCTGAACTTTGAAGTATGGTTTATGAACTCTGATCTATGTGGGAGATGGCTAGGTTTACTACAAAGAAGGGCTGCTCAAGGGACGCGCGTTAAGCCAGCTCCCGCGCTAATCTCCACTGACCGCGATTTTTGCCAAGAAGCAGATGTAGATGAATGATCCAAGAATGATCATAGCCTAAAGAGCTCCACAGGCGGGGAAATGAAGGACATACAGTTGAACGGGTCAACTTCAGTCAAGGAGAAGGATGATCATCAACTTCAGAAAGGCAGTGTATCTTTTTTTTGCATTCTCCGAGTCCATAAATTTGGGATTTCTATTGGGGCTTGTCGTTCCTAGTTTCGCTCTGGTATTTAGCAAAAAAAAAAACAAGGAAAGAATGATTAATGAAGACAGATTTCCTCGTTTGCGGTGCTCAGTTCACGCGTCGTCTATTCTTTCTTTTTCTGCTATGCTGTACTAACTAACCCTCCTCTCCCAGCCAACGACCATTACAGCCCTTTAAACATCTCCCTTGGTCTCAATGCTTGACATGAGACTCACAATTGATTCAACCCGAAGTACTTTGGAGACCTTGTAGCGTTTCGCCACATTGAACTCCGCCCCATAAATCTTCAAGTTTACCGAAACTGTCCTTCGAGCTTTTGAAGCCCTGCCGCGGCCATTCCGGCTACGTTCTTTCCTCTCGTCCTCGCAGGTTTTGATAATTGAGTTGTAACCATGCCTGAAGGCCCAAATGAACAAACACATAGTAGACGGCCATTGTCAACATAAGATCCGTTGGAACTGCCGCGCTCTTCTTCCCAGCGGCGCCTCCTACGCTCCCTCACCTGCCGTGCCATCCGCAAAGTTGATCACCTCACTTCGGGATCAGAGCGTCGGAACCATCTGTCTCGATGAGAACACTCACTTCGTTTTTAGGATGATAAACGGCAACAAGAGTTGTTTGGCGCTCAATAATGGGCTCGAGAGGCTATGGCCCTATCCTTGTCGTCTCTATCAGTAATTCTCGTTGGATATGACCCGATGATATGCAACCGAACAACGTACTTGTAACAAGTATCTTGCTCCCGCCTCCGCTGCTGGAGGGAACAAGAAAAAATGTAAGCAGTCCAGAGGACTTGTTTCAATCAATTGACGTTACACTGCGGCCAGCAACAGCGTATCTCTTGCGCGTGCAAATGCAATGGTACCTTGAGCTTATCAGCTTGGTAGATCATGACCCCCTTTTGAAAAATAACTTGTATTGTTTCTGCCTGTCACTTCGCTGAACCTCCGAAATCCCCGAGCCCAAACTACGAATCCCGGTTGGAGCTTAAACGGAAGTTGATGAACATAGACTCAGACATTAAGCCCTTAGCGCTCGCTCACCATTCACAAGGCTATGAGGACATTTCCGACATCGCCTATTAAAGCCTATTAAAGGCCTATATCGAGCATCACAGTTGAGGCAGTTCGAACATGCAGATGAGTGGAGGAGAGGAAGAGTGTCACATTTGTTAATATTTCGTCCGTTCCCAGTTCACATCACACTTTCTGCCCACAGAGCCACTTCAACGAGCCCTGTATCCCACTGCGCCCATAGATCCACCTATGCCATATGGGAGGATACATCCGACTGGTAAAGGGTACGGGCTCACGAAACTCGACAGCAACACACTGAATTGGTGTCGAAATATGCTTCATAGCATTTACTGACGTACGTGGTGGGGGTTATGTAGCTCAATCCACATACTTAGTATCGCTGTACAGAAATGAAAATCTATGCAAAACTGGTGAAGACCGCGGGAAAGAGGGAAGGACACAGGTGACAGCAGGGACGATGAGGACGGGGGCAGAATGAGAACCAAATGAAGTTCCACTCCTTCTCCGTTGCATTGCTGATACGACTGTATAGGCAAGGACGTTGTAAAGGGTTAGATCCAACAATCTTGGATCCTCGGGTTTGATTGATTGCGAGTCACGGGTGCCAGAACGAAAGGACATCAGCGACACAGGATAGCTTGCTTTGGCAAAGAGGATGAATTATATTGTGGTTCCTTGTGCCAAGAAGTCTTAGTCGCTACGAGGGAAAAAATGAGGAGGGATAGAACAGAAGATCTAGATGAAAAGAGAAGGAACTGACGTTAAGTGGCGGTCAAAGATATCAGGGAGCAACAACACAGACACAAACAAACACAGAGTGATAATCCGATAATTATCCTTCTCCTTGACCCATTCGAGTGGCGCGCATTGCACATGCTAAGACTTCCCTCCAGAAAGACGCAACTGTAGCAGAAGAAAAGCAACAAGCATATAAAGGTCGCGGAGGTGGGAGACGAGGCAGCGGAAACTATGAACCGAAAAATAAAAATCGATAGTTTTTCTTCCAAATGTTATTCCCCGCATGCGTGTTCATATCCATTCGCATTCCTATACGATTATCCTATGTTCCGCCTCTGCATCGTTTGCCTGAATCAGTAATTAGGATCGACCGTATTTGGCGCGTAATTCCTACTGTTATAAGGGCGGTTGGGATCCACGTAGAAAGTGCTATCGCCGTTTACGCTAGGCTTCATTTAATTTGGATGTCTTGAATCTTGAAGCTTGAGTATTCTTGGCCAACTTGTTTGTAGAAAGAATCATGTCGTGGAGACAAAACAAGGCGTCGCTCTGATTGGCGCTAGCTTAACGCGCGTCTCTGGCGCGCCCGATCGGAGAGTCACCTCTTAAATCTTGACAATTTTATCTCTGGATTCCTGTAGACTAAAGCATTTTAAAAGCCCATCACATCTTGCAGGACAGACGCGTTAACTTTGCTTTCGACGTGTCTCCGCTGAGCACTAGCGCAAGCAGTTTAGGTCTCTCAGTTGTTCCATAGAACTGAGGCTGCTGTACTGGAAGCCACCAACTCTTTTCACATATCTCTTGGAAATTACCATAAACGGAGCACAGAACAGCGATGACATCAACCAAGTCAAAGGTATCCATGCAGAAAAACAAACAAAAAATAAGCAGCCCGGAGTCGGCAGTGATTCTTGCATGTAACAACGGGGATGACATCGACGGCACCCTGGCCTTGGGCTCTCGTAGATCATCGATCATCGATCATGCCTGTCAGATGCCCCTTTGAAGAATCCACCGTGTCTCCTACCAGTCGCTTTGCTGAACCTCCGTACTCCTTCCAGAATCGATATACTCCGAACGAATCCTAGTTGGAATGGAAACTATAGAGGATAGACAGAGTCAGAAATCTAAAACGCTCAGCGCTCACTGAGCGTTCACGCGACTACCAAGACAATTTCACAGAGCAGATACGATTGTTGATTCGAGCTTGCTGAGGCCTGCGTAGTAATACATCCGGAGGAGAGAGTGTCATCGATTCTCGCTGCGAAAGAAGATAGCTAATTCGTCCTTTCCAGAAATACACCTGCTGTCACCTCTCAGATAGGCCACTCCACCGAAACAAATTCAAGACCAAAGGGCAAATCTACACTGCTCGCCTCTCGTATGCATGTTTTCTGGATTGGATAAGGTTGATTTTTTGGCAGTTATGGACACGGAAAACGGAAAAGTTGTTGCTATTGGTTGGAATCACAAATCTTTGGTCTTCGGGCCAAACGATCAACGAGACAAAGGGACATTCACAGAAATTTTAAGGCCTGTAACGGTTGCCGGTGAGGCTTAGAGGTTGTCTCCCCTAGGCAGACCCAATACGTTTCTTCACAGGCAGACAGTGCAAACTTGTAAGGAGAGAATCTGAGAGCATGAGGAGGATTAGAACGCGTAGCAGAAAAGAAGAACCGGCGCGAAAGATGGCAGCGAATAAACATATGGAAGAAAACCCTCTTCATTGATCAAACTTTCCTAGTTTGTTTCACTAGATCGCTGAGCTAAACTTGCAAACAATAGGATTCGGAACGAGGAGCCACAGAAGAAGGTTCAAAACACACTATATCAATCCGATTAGCCATCCTTCTCCTTGACCCGTTCGTGTCCTTCGCTTCCCAGCCTGCCGAGCTCATTAGGACATCTTATGCATTCATTTGCTTCCCAACCTGTGTAAAAATTACGCTAGATGAGGCGGGCCGGCATGGGAGGATATGGTAGTGACAGGAACCGTTACGACAAGGTTAGCCGCGCGTGTTTTGAGCGGCCCGCTCTTTGTGCTCAACCTCGATTCAACAAGAGTCTGCAGCTCATCAAACGTGCCACAGACGTGTTTAACTTTGTACTGGGCAGAACCGTGCCTCTGTTCAGTGTCAAGCTCAGTGCAAACAGTTTCAATTCTCTTCACTCTACACGGCCGCAACTGTAGTTATCGAAACTACTCTTTCAGACAATCGTTACGAGTTGACTATCCCGCCTCAAATATGCTTCAATGAAACCAACGCGACAACGTGGCAGTAAAACGATAGAGAGTTCACCCATCAATATGAAGAACTCAGCCAAGACATGGTTACAGGTTTTGTAACCAGTGTGGTGAACTTTAGTCGGGGCCCATATGTATCGCGCTGATACACGCTTGGGTGGATTTAATGCACTGGGCCATATGGTGTACCACGAATCAGATCAAACTACTAGTTCTACTGTTCTACGGCCCAAGACATCCTCGCTAATCTGACTTTCACCAGTCCTCCTTTGTCCACGAAATCATGCTGCGAGTCAATCTTCGTATCAAATACCTCAGAGAAAGGCACAATTTGGCAGTCGCTCCAGCAATTCTGCAAGTCTATTTCATTGATTCCTCGTCATCCGTTATGCGACTTGCAATACTTAGTCCAAGTCTCCAACTCAAGGATTTGCAAGGGATTATCCATGCCCGAACGTTGAACCCCTCAGGACATAAATTTGCAGCATGCATCATCCAAATTCTCCCAGATCTCGCCGATTGTGCGAAATCTGGAGCGTAGTAAGTTTTTGTGTATTCGCTGGCTCATCCGACTCCGTTTAAAATGCAGCGTAGTTTCTCCCGAAGTCTGTAGCAGCTGTGAAGGCCCATCGCTCAACCCTTTTAGATGTCCTGTATCGATGGGGAACCACTAATGTTCTTTAAAGGCCGACCAAGAGAACCAAGACATACTTACCAACCATGTTCCGTTTGTCAAAACATTAACACTGTTTTCTCCATGATCCTCCTATTTCAAGTCATGAAGTCAGATCCTTGCCCGGACTGAAGTGGCGTACGTGAGTTTGCTTGTAACAGTTTTGATTACAAAATTTGCTGCGTAGGAGACGGTCTTTACCAATTGCCACACTTATTTCTTCAATCTCTCCTCCTTTGCCCTGGCACAAGGATGCACTGTGTGGGGGTGGGTATTTGACGCAGTGTCTCCGAGCAACCGTAGTTCCAATCATGGCTTGGGGACCAGGATGGACCCATGCTCAAACGAACGGTAAACTATAAAGGACTTAGGCAACTTGCGCTCGCAAACAATAACTAGTAGCTCTTCAGCTTTCTCGAAGTTCCCCTCAAATGTTTTTCAATGTCCCCAAAATGCCTAGACCTATTTACGTTCTCTGTCCAAGCAAATTTTTAGCCGTAGTTCCAAGGGTCTGGCCCTACATAGGATGGACCTTTGCCAAAACGAAGGTTGAAACATTGAGAAGATATTTAAGCAAGCTTGGCGCTCAAATGATGAATAAATCTTCGGCTTTTTCCCCTTGCCTAGGATTGTTTACTTGATTGTCTAGACCTGTTCATGTCCCAGACCCCTCCTTTGCAGTGGCAAGTAGTTCGGGACGGGTGACGAATTCGAATTCTCCCATTCATTCAAAATGTGATGTAGTTCCTCCCGAGGTTGCAGCGACCATGAAGGTAAGTTAATGCTCCATATAGACCGGTTTCATACCTAGAGAACTACTAGCACTTGCGTATAAAAGCCAGAGATGTAAACAGGACCTAATCAACAGTCATGTTCCGTCTCTCCAGTATCAACACCGTTGTCTCAATCCTCTTTCTCTTCCAAGTCGTGGTTCAAGGCATGCCCCAGTCTCGTGCTGAGGAAGACATTATCTGTGAGCATCTTTAATACATCTTATGCTCCCGTTCGTTTACACTCATGTGCCGCGACATAGGTCGTACAGGCTACGTGAGTTCTTCCGACTCTGTTGTGCACCAACTCAGCATTTCTTACTGACACCCAATTGACACCTGCATACTTCTAGCCCCTCGACTGTATGTCATTATAATCTACCAGTTTGAGTTAACTCTAACAGTGGGTATACAGGTCCTGAAGGGTATCGCTGCTGCAAGGGGTTCGTTAGCGACCCGACCGGAAGGTATTTTATTTTGAATAGCGTCGAGTTTGCCCAAATTTGTCTGCTAACGCTACACTTATTAGCTGTATCCTTGACTCTCCCGGCACTATTTGTATTGGGGATGCGTAGTTGAGACAGTCATGACACTGAAACTCCTTATTGGGCTTCTTATGAATGAATTTGTTCTTTGTTTGAGGATATCCCCTGCGGTGTGATAAAGAGAACAGAAATGAAATTGCATCCATCCGGTGGCTAAGTACAGGTTTGCAAAGAACGTGCCTATAGTACCTGTATGGAAAAGATGATCTGAAGAGCATATGTTATAAGTTTTTTGAAAGTTTTCTATGTTGGCCCGTTGGGGCTGGAAAACTTGATAGCGCCTTCTGCCCTTTGCCAGGTGTGTTTGCACAACGAAGCCAAATACATCGTAGGGACTAGGGCAAGATTGATAGCTGATTCGGTCGAGAACAAATCGGTTAAGCCTTGAGGAATTGTGGTACAAGTACACCCAGGCATAGGCATGGCTATTCAATATCGCGGGATCGATTGTGGATATGACCCACTTTCCTTTCCTGTACTAATTGACAATAGCACCGTTCTTCAAGTTCGTCTTACCATCCTCCTCCTCAACATCGTGGCTGCTGCTTTACAGGGTGTCAAAGCAGTGAGCACTGATATTTGACGTCTTTGGAACCATTGTAAATTAATGTGGGCCAGTTGATGAAGAGCTTGTCGAATGGTTGGATCCACGAACCTTCAGTCTTTGGGTCCAAAAGATTCAAGTTGATGTCAAGTTTTGAGACAGAGATAAAGCGATCAATAAAGGCCTGTAATGGTCACCGGGGAGGCCGAGAGGAGAGAATCTGGTTGCATGAGGAGGATTAGAACAGTGTAGTAGAAAAGAAGAAACTATCGTGAACTATATAGAAGGATGGAAGAAGACTTTCTTCATTTACCATCCTTTCCCCATCCATTCACTAGGAGACCGAGCTAAACAAGGTCTTCTCCTTGACCTGTTCATGTCCTATTCTCTGCCTGCCGAGGTATTTGAGATACCTTAAGCATTCATCCAGTTACATCCGACGCTTCTTGTAGAAATCACGATAGATGAGGTGGAGAGTTTGGTGGTAACTCAAGTGAGCCGCCTTGGTTAGCGCTGGCTGAACGCGTTCTCGAGCTGCCCGAGCAGATGTGGCTACACTTCGCAACCGACATCGTCTGTAGGAACAGTCTGGGTGCATTTGATGTATGATAATCTGACTTTCACCCAGTCTTCCTACGCCCACTGGACCATGGTGCAAGTCAATCTTTGTATTACAACTATAGTAATACGTCGGAGAAACGCAGTTCGAAGTCGTTGCAGCAATTCTGCAAATCTATATCATCGATTCCTGGTCATCCGTTATGCGAACCGCTATGATCTCTTTAGCTCAAGGCTTTGCAAGGGACTACATATCCATGCCCAAACGTTGAAGCCTTCGACATAAACTTGCAACATGCATTCACTCACCAGTTTTCAATGGAAGGGCGGCAGGCGACATGTATTCACTGGCTCATACTCCGCTCAAAACGCAGCGTAGTCCTTCCCGAGGTCTATAGTGACCATTGCTCAACCCATTTAGACATGTCCTGTACCAATTGGGGAGCCACTAACGTACTATAAAGGCCGGCCAAGAGAACCAAGACCTACTTACCAACGTGACCATGTTCCGTTTGTCAAACATTAACACTGTTTTCTCCATCCTCCTCCTATTTCGAGACCACGGCCCAATTGCAAGTCAGATCCCCGGACTGAAACGGTGTTTGTGGGTTTGATTGTGACAATTTTGATTACAAAACTTTTGCTGCATCGACGCCGGGTCTCCACCATTGCCACACTTATTTCTTCAATCTCTCCTCCTTTGCCCCGGCACAAAGGATGCATGCATGGGTGGGTATTTCACGCGGTGTGTCCGAGCACCCGTAGTTCCAATCATAGCTTTGGCACCAGGATAGACCCATGCTAAAACGAAAGGTGAACATCAAGAATTCAAGCAACTTGCTTGGCGCTCACAACTTATGATAGCTACCAAATCTTCGGCTTTCTCATTTGCCTTAAATGTTTCAATGTGCCCAAGAATGCTTAGACCTATTAGTATTTACGTTCTCGCAATTAAAGAAATATTTGAAGCAAGCTTGGCGCTCAAATGATAAACAAACCTTCGGCTTTTTCCCTTTGCCTAAGATTGTTTACTTGATTCTCTAGACCTGTTCACCTGTTCACCTCCCAGACCCCGCCAAGTAACTTGTAATCCTTTGTGGTAAGTAGTTCGGGACCGGGGTGACGAATTCTCCCACTCATTCAAAGTGTAATGTAGTTCCTCCCGAGGTTGCATCGATCAAGAAGGTACGGTAATGCTCCCCATAGATATCTCCTTTACCGGTTAGATACCTAAGGAACTACTTGGGTATATAACCTGGCCAAACATGTAAATAATACCTCATCAACAGCCATGTTCCGTCTGTCCAGTATCAGCACTATTGTCTCTATC
This sequence comes from Rhodocollybia butyracea, assembly GCA_015501585.1. NCBI lineage: Eukaryota > Fungi > Basidiomycota > Agaricomycetes > Agaricales > Omphalotaceae > Rhodocollybia > Rhodocollybia butyracea. Next base: position 227,264 of record JADNRY010000004.1, read on the forward strand.
CTCGTTCTCCTCCAGGTCATGGTTCAGGGTATGCCCCAGGTAAACACCCCCTGTAAGTATCTATGGCTATACATTCTATGATTTTGTTTACTTACACTTCTGTGAATAGGTGGTCCAGGCCATGTAAGTTTTCCAGCTCGGTTGGGAATTTCTTGTCACTCAACACTGTACTTGTTCACTCGCATCTATAGCCCTGTAAGTCATTATCCTCTACCACTCTATTCAGCTGTAACAGCACACAGGTTCCGAAGGATTTCGCTGCTGCAATTTCGCTGGCGGTCCAACAACTGGAAGGTATGTAGATAGATTTCGGTGTATCCAATCTCGTTTACTAACTACACACTCTCTACTTACACCCCTCAGTTGTGTCTATATAAATTCAGGGATTGAATGTTAGGATAGTCCAATATTTTCCGGCGTGTATGAGATAAATATTAGTAGTTGACAAGATGAGGCTCAGGACCCATTTTGATGAATGTTAATAACACTTACTGGCTCACTAGTGAGCTTGCTGGACGAAGATCCTATAACTGCGTATGTATCAGATTTCTAAAAAAAATGATCACTAGAGCCACTCAGCCACGTTTGGTCGCCGTCCAATCGCTGCGGCGTCTGCTAACTTGATGCAAACCTTTACGGAGCCTTCGCCTGCCCAATGCAAACTCTAGACTTGGGCATCCCTATTTTAGATACCAAGTGACTCGAGATCAAGGATCTAAGCTTATATTGCGGGGCCCTGCCACTGGTTGAATATTTGAATCCTGGCGAGACAGCTGCGCCTGCATTCCCTAACTCTGATATCCAATTTTATTTTGTAATATTAACAGCAATAGGCTCAAGCAGGGCTCCGAGTCAAGCCTCAAGGCCTCAAAGCTAAAGAAGCTTTTCAATCACTGGCATTACACTGCCGCATATAGTGACAAACCAACTGAGTACACGCGAACCCAGTCCCAAACTCCCAACATCTGACGCGTAGTTTCTGAAAGGGCGGCCCGATCCGCGTAAACTAACGAGCTTGAGCATTCATCAACACAGACACTACCTGGCCAATTCGTTTGTCGGAGGAACTGCTATGCTCAGATGGCATGGTAGCTCTAGCTTACTAGTAACGCGCGACTCTGACGTGACCGAAATGGATATCCTGTCAGTTCGCCTTCGGATTCCTGTAGACCGAAAACGTCTCCATCCAAGAAATTCCCATCACGCATTGCAGCTCTTCGAGGGTAGCACTACGCCAGCGTCGAATAATAACGGGCGAAAAAGTTAGCGAAATTGTATTTGTAATTACTTGTCTTTTTCGATGTAAATTACTTAGGAAAAATACTATCTTTTTCCTGCGAAATTTTAATTGAGAAATAGTCCGAATTTCGCCGGTAATCCATGTTCTTTCCCGGCAGAAAAAGATAAGGAAATCGCTTATCTTTATCGCTCGTAATTCATTAAAAATTTCGCGGGCAGAAACTTAATGGGCAGAAACTGGGCAGGAACCGGGCGGGAATGGGCAGCTCGCTCATGTGACCTTGATATGCCTTTTTTAGAACAGATTTTGGCCCGATTAGCGAAAAAAGGCATATCAACGTCACATGAGCGACCTGCCCAGTTCCCGCCCAGTTTCTGCCCATTAAGTTTCTGCCCGATAAGATAAAGTATCGCTGTAATAAGAAAAGTGAGTATAGATAATTTCAATGAGTATAGAACTTCAGGACAATGTCCAATAATACTGGCGAGGGGTTTGGCTGGGGTTTGGCCCCGCGTTCCCGCCCGGGACGTCGAGCGTCCCAAACAGAGCCAGAGCTCCCAAAGCAGACACGACGAGCGGGCCAAACACCCAAACAGAGCGCTGGTGATGCATAATAAATATCAAGATATATTAAAACTTTTACTCGTAATCAGAAATATCTATACCGTTGATGCAAGCGTCAATAACGGATTCAGGAATTTTGTTAGCTTTACGGAAATCGTCCAATGTGGCTTTTAACCTCGAGATCTGGTTATGGTCATAAGCTTTCAAGATATGAGTAGGTAAAATTTCTTCGAATCGACGCCAATATAAGAGGAAAGCTAAAGATGTCCATCCGCCGATGGCTGCAACAATCTCTGGAGGGACTCCTGCAATGAGAAGCTCAACCGCGCCGCCAATGCGAAAGCTGTGGCCATGGACATTCATGAGGTCGTTCTTCTCCCAGATTGCATCACAGAATGCGAGGAAAACCGACTTTGTCATATGTTGCGGTATCCCTTTCTCGTCTATGAAGCCAAATAGTGAGAAGTCTGATGGGACTGACCCGTTCATTTCTATGTGTTTCTTCATGGCGCGGAAGGGGCAAAGAGTGGCTAGTTGGTTGGATTGGGCGGTGCCGGTAACTGAGGCGCCCAGCTCTTTTGTTGTCTTTGTCCACGGTATGTGAAAGTTTACCGCCTTCAGAGATTTGTCGGGCTGAAGGAGGAAATGTATAATGACAGAACGGGAAACATGATATTTCGGATCGAAACCCTGTCTCGTAGGAACTGTTAATTCTCCTGGTGATAAATTGAATGTTAGAGGAACAATGTCCGAAACTTTTGGCTTACCCAATCGCCGGCAACCCCAGAAGCAAATGCATGCAACGGCCCATATAGCACAGTGGAAAGGAATAGAAAAATCGAGAGCGAAATATAGAGCCAGCATATGGTTCAAAGTGATTGGATTACGGATAGGCCGTTTTCTGTGAGCGCCAGCAATGCGAGCACTAGTGCGAGCTGAACGTAATTGACGTGAATCTGTGGGCCAAGGTGCGCCTACAAAATCATGCCATGCCCAAAGGCCTGATAGCCAACCTTTGACACCAGCAACATCACCCATGTGGAAACCGATGAAACCAGCCAAAAGAGTCTCATCAGCTGGCATACGGAGATCTTCTGATATATTCATCATATCACAAAATTGGTTCCAGCGAAGTAGACCTGCACCATATGATTCCTTGGTCGAATCTTTTAGAGCTCCAATTATAGCCTTGTCCGCTAACTCAATGACCTTGGGCGGGAAACTAGAAAGCTTTTCAGCTCGTTTTGCCTCCGAATAAGGTGTGGTCCAAGCATGAATGCGGTCTTTGGCGGTAACATAGGGCCGGAAGGGGCTGGGCACAATTTCGCTACCTTTTCGTGGTTTACGATTTGAAATCTCGTACGGTAATCGGTGCGCGGTTCTGAGTATTGCATCATTTGTTTTGGGTGGAAGATTTGTTGAAGGAGTTGGGAGAGAAATGGAGCGTGGAATATTGAAAGACCTGCTGTGTATAGAGGGTCTCCGTGTTGTGGCAGTATGAGGTATTGTGGCTATTGTCCTTGGTTGCGAAGTTGGAATGTTTGGTTGAGTCGTGAATCGTCGGGAATGAATTGAAATCCTATGCATTCGAGCATATGATGTGCGCGGAACATCATTGCTCGCGCCAGAACTGTCTGGCGCAGAAGGAGCGGTTGTACTATACATATTCAATAATATCTTGGAGCTCATCTGGGAGCGTGAATGAAAAAGGAAGCTTCTTCTCCAAAGGACCCATGATTCCGCGCGAAAGTGGGTCAGCCGGATTAGATTTGGTATTAATATAGATGAGCTTGGGTTCAATGATCAGAGAAGATAGGACCGCATAAGTATGTCGGATGGAAAGATTGATCCAACGATTGGGGCTACGGGCTTTATGCATAGCACCAATAGTGCCATCGTTATCGGATCGCATAAGGATGAACATGTTATGAATATTCATTGCTTCCAGATAGTATACCACAAGCTCAATGGCCAGTGTTTCAAGCCAGCAAATATCTCTCCCTTCGACCTTCCAACCCAACTTTAGGCGGAACATTGCGAACGAGCCTCGAATCCAGAGGCCAATACCCCAACTAGTCGATGCATCAGCAAATATACCAAGGTCCTGAAGAGGTCCTCGTGGATATAGTTGTCGGAATACATCGGGTTTCTCTAGAGTGTCTCGCCACCATTTTAGTTCCTGGATGACCGACGTAGGTAAAAACTTTCCCGAGTCGGGTTCACGATCCCTGTAAGAGGCGGCAAAAGATGAAATTGCTGGGAGGTGTGAACGGCCGTCTCTGTGTACGAATGTCACATAGCAGAGAGTTCCATGGATTGACTCCACCATGACTAAAGGTACTCTCCGTGAGGAATAACTGTCAAGTAAGATGTTAACGCGAAATATGTATTTCAAGCGTTTTTCATCTGGGATGCTCACTCACCGTTGAGGGATATCCCATTTGAGACCAATGAACACAAAGGTAAAGATGAAGAAAGGGTCGCCCTTCTTGTCAGGAGAGTGCCAAGGAATATCGAGTGAGGCGATGAGGGAAAGAGCTAGTTCACGGTCATAAGGATAAGAGCCATCGGGATTTGGTGTGCGGAATGTGGCAAAATCATCCTCTATTTTAGCAATAGGGGATACTCCTTTAGCGGACCAGATTTCACGGAAAGCTGAAGAAATCATCCCGGCGTTGCTGCTTGCAGGCGATGCCCCAAAGCAGAATGTATGATTGATCCGAAAACCTCCTGAATTATCTCTAATTACCAGATATGGCTTGTGAGACGGATGGAGAGGAACGGTTCGGTGGAATTTCTGAATGTCCATTGTGCAAGCCTGTGTCCCAGGAGGTGCTTGGATGATCTATGAATATCCATATAAGTGACTGGATCGTCAAGATGATATATATATATATAGAAAGAGCAGGATCGCTGGTAGGATCACCAAAGACTGGATCGTCTAGGCTGGATCACCTCAATGTATGGCCAGATTGCCTCGGTGGAATCACCGTATAATAAATTGATGAAAAGACTCACCCATTCGGCTATCATGGAGGCCGAGTCAAAAGACGTAGGAAATTTTTCCTTTTCAACAAAGGAGTTTACCGAATCCATCCATACCCCATCTGAATCAAAACCACCCTTTGAAGCATTCAAACAAATCCTGAGCTTTGGCGGCTTGTCAGGTCCCTGACTGGATTCAGCGACTATAAGCAATATGCAGACAAATTTTCCGCCAAGAATTTGTTCAACCTCAGCCTGCGTGTACGGGCCTGATATCCTATGAGCCTTCTCCTCTTCCAAAAAATAATCTTCTACAAATTTGGCGTGCTTTGAGACCGAGGAATGATTGGGTATGATAACAGTGTTGCAAATTGGGGGCATGTTGCCAAGATGGAAACCTTCGGTGAGATTTCGAACAAGAAAAGGGAAGCGATTAGACAAGTCGTGAAGACCGAGTTCAACATAGAAAGCTGAGGCGTTATAAGGAGTCACAATACGATAGAAAACTTCTCTCTCTTCAGGAGAGGCATCAGCCACTGGTTGTCTGGGTATAACGTTGGTTGCGAAATCATAAAACGGAAGTGGTTCGGGAAGTGGATTGGTGATAAAGGGATTAATTTGAACATCTGCAGTCACGATGGTACTCTCGCGCCCAATGGGCGCCACCGCAAAGTGAGCAGATGTGTTCGGAATCAGGACACCCTTTTGTACATCTTCCCCAGCAATTGTAGGCAAAACAGATCTTACCTCCTTTCGGAGATTTGAGGTTGTTTCCATCGTAAGAGGCCCATGCATTGGGGTGAGAAACATCGTCATTGAGACTGTGTCCCTTGTCACCGCATCTGATGCAACGCGGACTGGGACTACCTTCCGTGTTGCGCGATGGAAAGGGATTGCGACCCGAGTCGCGTCCATAACCAGAGTCTCGACCATAGTCGCAACCGTTACCCCGATGGTACTTGAAACCACGTCGACCGCGGAATGATGGACCACTAGAGGTGGTGGGAGTGTTATGTGAAGAGCTGGCGGTGGGATTGGAGGTGGACGTGTTGGCTTGGAAATAAGAGCTGGTGGATTGGCTGTTTCTTCGGAATTTTTCATCGATATTCCGGTCTGAATCTGCTTTGCCTAAAGCGAGCAAGTAAGGGAGTTCAACGAAATCTCTATTAAGCTCGAAGTGCTTTTTTCGAAGATCAAGTTCATGAGATCTCCAGTATGGGAAAAGGGATTCAGCTTCTGGTTGTTTGCTGAAGAAGCCATAATGTTTGATGAAAAACTTAGGCCGTGCAGCATCCTCCTTGTCTTTGTAGCGCGAGCATTTGAATAGATAATGGTTATCTGAAGCTTGTAACCATTGAACGAACGTCATATCCTCCTCCCTATATGGACCGGCCTCTGGAGATTCCTTCATCAGCTTCTGGATATCAGCAATGTCGAGGGTGAGAGGCTTTCCCGGTATATGCGAATTCTTGACACGTTTAAAGTCGTTGATTCTAGCATTAATAAAATTAACATTCTTTTCGGTGAAGAAGTTCAGAGGAAATTGTCGAGTGACATTAGGTGTGAGTAACATAATATCAGGAAAAGATATATCGGCAGGTTGGGTTGGGTCGTGCTTGGTCAGACTGACATCGGGTTCCTCGCCAACAGTCATATGGGCCACTGGAGCGGGCATAGGGTTGTTCTGGACCTGACTAGGAGCAGGGTTAGCTGCATTTTCCCTTTCTGCACATTCCTTTTCCCAGTCTTCCTTGTTCCTCCTCTTTAATTCTGCTATAGTCGCTGGGTCTAGGAAAGCCTTATATTCCTCGAAAACTTTCTCCTCTGATCTAATATCATTGAACTCGAAAGTGTCCACAGTGATGAGTGATTCGATGTCCGAGACGTTGGGAACTTTAGCGATGAGTTTCAAACGTCGTTTTGCATTGGCGGCCATGATTTCGAAGTTTCGTTCAAGTCGAGCACGAGGAGAGAGTTTCTTCAACGCAGAGATGGTTGCTACATCTGTATGTGTCCTTTTCGTTCTGTTTGGTCTGTCGAATGACGCGTCATGAGGCTGGAAACGTCTTAAGTGAGACCTGGCGATGTTTGTCATTGGAAGAAAAGACGCGAATTTAGTGATATTTCGTGAGGAAAATGATTGCAGCGGTGAGAGGTTGAATAACTCAATCTGTGCCGCCGCTGATTGCACGGCGGCGATAGCTCTCACGCTGCTTATCTTATCCTCTGATAAGCCGCCTTCGGCTGACTTATCTCGGACGAAATTTTTAATGAATTACGAGTGATAAAGATAAGCGATTTCCTTATCTTTTTCTGCCGGGAAATAACATGGATTACCGGCGAAATTCGGACTATTTCTCAATTAAAATTTCGCAGGAAAAAGATAGTATTTTTCCTAAGTAATTTACATCGAAAAAGACAAGTAATTACAAATACAATTTCGCTAACTTTTTCGCCCGTTATTATTTGGCGCTGGCGTAGTGTAGACGCGTTCAGGCAGACGTGTATCCGCTGAGCACCACCTGTCACCGGTCTCAGTACCTCTTCACAGGATCGGGTTGTAGTACTGGAGGCTACAAATTCGTTTCGCATATCTCACTGTAGAGCAATCTCTCCAGAATTACCATACATGGAGCACAGCACAGCTCAGGAAAATTGGAAAATTGCAGCAAATTTACCACCGACACTGACATTCTCTACCTCGATTACATCAATACAGCCAAGGCCAAAGACATACAGCTTATTGGTATTAGAGTATTTAAGTAACTCGACCAGGACATGCAGTAGACCTGGTCGACTCCGAGATATCCGGGCTGGTCATTATATACTCTCGATAAGTATCTTACTCTGAACCATTATCTTCCATCACTCCATATAGCAATATACTACAGTCTCTATGAGCTCCATACCTATCTATCTACTGGACTACCCAACTCTCACAAAAGCCAGTGGTACTAATGTCACATAGAAATCATCCACACATGGTAACAAGTTCAAACTACTCCAAAACCCGTCTTTACTCTTCGTCTGGGTCAGACACATCCCACGATTCCCACTGGCTTTCTTTCAAACTCTTTCGGTGTGCGTTACATGAAGCCACTTCGGATGCGGTATTGAGGGCTGTGGGCTGTGAAGACCGAAACGCGACGAAGCACTAACTGGGTTTTTCTTTTGAATTACTTACTGGTACTACGCCCAAAAAAATCTCCGCCAATCTGACTTTCGATCTGCTTTCAGGTCCACCACTACTTGAATTTGAACTAAGTATTTTTCTCGATATTGTATCGTGACGCCGTTCTCGTTTACTACGGGAAATAGATCGTTTGCGGCATTCTCGCTTATCGGAGCCACATGCCCGCTGATTCAAAGAACAGTGACGCTCCTCCCGAGGTTTGTGGAAACTGTGAAATTTGATCGCTCAAAGTAACCTTCCGTGACGGTACTTCAAGTACTAGTCGAGGGACGAGTAAATTGTAATCTCTTGCTGTACAGTACTTTTCAATGTGCGGGTAATGAATTTGTTCATTAATTCAAAGGAAGGTACACCATCCCACTAAGTAATGCTCCATGTAGATATGTCAGATACCTACGGAGCTACTTTGGTATAAAAGCTGGCTAGATGTGTAAATAGTACCTCATTAACAGCCATGTTCCGTCTGTCCAATATCAATACTATTGCCTTTATCCTCGTTCTCTTCCAGGTCATGGTTCCGAGTCAGGGTATGCACCAGGCTCGTGAAGTAGACGCCTGTAAGCATCGACTTAGCATACATCTTATCTTGTTAACTTACACTTTTGTGCATAGGCGGTCCAGGCCTTGTAAGTTTTCCCAGTTCGGTTGGGCCCATGTGGCATTGACTTAACGTTGCACTGCTCACCGACACCTATAGCCCTGTAAGTCATTATCCTCTACCATCATTAATTCAACTGTAACAATACTATACAGGTCCCAAAGGATCTCGCTGCTGCAGTTTCCAGACCACCAATGGCAGTGCTTTTACAAGGTATGTAGAAAGAGTTCAGTTTGTGCAAGTTTTCTGCTAACTCAGACATTTACCAGTTGTCTCGTGGATACTTCGGAGATCGCTTGTGATCAAGTTCCAACCAGTGGGGATGCGTAACTTGCCAGCAGAATTTGGAGAAAAATTATATGTCAATTTAGCGCACATTTAGCTGTCCTGTAGTGACACAGTGCACTAAAACTTCCTATATGAATGTCTTCGTGATTTGCCTGCGGTGAAGAGCTGATGACAAGATCATAAATAAAACTTGAACACAAATCAGTGCAAAATAAACGAGGAAATATAAAATAAACTCCCACCTTGGTTAAGAGAACGACCACCAAGGGAGATAATCTACTACCATTCGTGTTTATAGGCCAATCGTACGGTCGGCAACTTTTTAACCGAAAGTAAAATAACCGGAAGTACTTAAAATATAAATAGAAGTGTCCAAGCAGTAAATATCATACCAGATAAGGAACCTCAAAAATTGCGCCACCTTCCTGAACCCTCAAGGCCTCATTCCTTCAACAGGCATCGTGTTTACTCACATAGCCTGAGGTGGTCCAGGCTTTGTAAGCTTGTCCGGCTTAGTTGGGCATTAACTCAACATTGCTCTTAGACACCTATAGCCCCTCGACTATCATTAATTCAAACGTCGAGTTTCAGCGTTGCAAAGATTCCAGAAATGGTCCATTACTGTACCCTTGAGATACATTATCGCTGTATGTGAATAGTCCGTTTTCCAGTGTGAGTGCGATACTTACCGAAGGCGACAAGTTATTGAATTTGTCTGGGTTTGTCTTATTGCAATCCAGGGGTAGGGCCCTGTCCACTGTTACCACCATAATACAAGCTTTACTGGTTACAAGTAGATTTCCTTGTTCGCCGCATAGTATCTTGCGAGAAGGGACAATATTGAACACAATGGGCAGTGACGGCGGCGGTGGGATGTTACGAGGAGTTTCTCGAATCCTTTCCAAGCTTGGAGAGACTCGAGCGTACTACGTAGGAAGGAAGAAGTGAGGGACGAGGTTGACCAGTAGACTACGTGAAGCTTCGAATATTCCTCACGATACGGGACGCAGGAAGCAAGAATCAGATGGGGGACAAAGTTGGCGAGTGTGGTGATGTTCAAGGCCTGAGGCCTGAGCTTTTCGGAAATATTTTGAGATTACCATAATCTGACTGATGCTGTGATTAGTAGGACGTCCCGAGCCCATGAAACTTCAACAGCCACCTCATTAAATCACATATGCGAGCAATCAACCTTTGGGCCCTAAATGTATCGAGGTCAATAATTCATATCATGATCAGGCCGTCGTACGACTACGATCTTATGACCCGAAGGCTCTGGCTCAAAGCTAGTAGAGAAGAGTTGACGGTTGTGATGAAGGATGATTAGTATTTGACTTACAGACTCGCTGAACCGAGACTGCTCGCTCATACGCGACGTGGGATGACAGATAGAAGCAGGATTGTTAGGGATGTGAGGCAATCCCCACGCTTGTAAATCAGATGTAAATCGGTAAATCACCTATCAAATTGATCAGGTTGACTTCCCGTCTTCAAGCGCATGTCCATGATACCAGAGCGTCGGTATCTATCTGTGGCACCATCTTTTAGGAAATTCTGTCGTCGGTGATTTCGTTCCAATCCGCTTGTCAACTTTGATTCTGTAAGACAGGACCCAATTAGGCACAGGCAATAACGTGCTTGAAACGAGGTCCTCAATTGAGCCCATCCCTCAAGAAGAAAAAGTAAGAACTTTTGTACAGCCAGAGGTTTCGATCGATTGACGTCGCGCCTATACCGTGACCTACGTCAACACATTTACGTTATGTGCCAGCGCCAAACCACGCTGCTTGTGCGTCTCCTACTCTCTGCCGGTCTCTACGTGGAACGTCCATTTCAAGTTGGAGAAGTCAGATTGGAAGTCAAAAATTCTGAACGCTCAGCATTTGTAATGATACAGATGGATCTGGGAAAGTTAGCTGATTTGAAAGTTCTTGATTTGAATTTTTTCAAAAGTCATGGTACTGTCCTCGCTTCCCTTTCGTTCCATTGCTGTCTTTGTTGCGAACTGTTCCCCTTCTTACCTGGCATCTTTCGAGTTCTCTGTATACAGTGGCCAATATACTTTGTATTTTCTCTCGGACTCACTTTCTCGGCTGAAACTCCATAACCTACAGTGTAAGCCTAATCGTTGATTCGCCTAATATCGTGGTGTGCTTCCCAATCCGTGCCGCAGAAGTAAGAGGGATATACCAAACTGCTCATATTAGGGGATGGAATAGTTAAACGATGATTTCGAGGGACTGAGACTCTCGTGGGTGTAAAACTTACTGACGAACTTCTCCACGTTGCTCTCCGCTCCTTGCTCGTATTCATGCTCTCATGAACAATCTCGGCCCAAAGCTTCATTGTACTCTTTGCTATCAATCCCAGGTCCCGGTAAAAGGTGGATTCGGTTTCACTGTGGTTTTGTTTTCCATGACAGCAGGCGTTTTCTGTCTCTCGGCTTCGTCTTTATAGTCTATACCCACCTCTTTTGATTCTCTTGGCCCGCCCGCGAAAAAACCACGCTGTATGCAGTGCGCCGCAGTGCTCACACCCATCCCTCCATCCTCAAGGCCCTGGGTGTCCTTGATGTTCTTCTGCTCTCCTTCTATCCAACTTCCTAGAAGTCAAGTTCAGAGATGAGCAATTATCCTGCATCTTTTCTTTTCGTATTGTCTCCGTATGCAGCTATAGCAGTCTCCTTCATTCGATCCACATCGACATTCACTGGCGTAGGCTTCCCTTATTTCAGGGCCTTCATAATGATTACCGAGATTGCGAGGAAGTGGCGGACCCTAGGACCGGGCTTGGGTAGTGGCCTCTTCTTCTACCTAACTTTACCAGGGTCGCCTCTGCTCTGCTGCTAATGCTCTTTCTACCTTTTTTCATTCTCTTCTGGAGCTAAAGCTTCCAATTTGGACAAGCCTCCGAGACCTGGACAATGTGCTCCCTTATCATACCTCAGCTGAGTATTCCATCACAATCACGTAGTATTACCCACCTACTTTCATCTTTGTAGCTGTTGCTTTCTGCTGTTTGTATCCTCTGTTCTTTGTTCTTCCCCCCAAAACTCAAAGGTTGACAATTGTCAAAAGATAAAATAAAATTCAAGTTCAAGGCTCAACATCTCAGTCTCAACTCTGTACCTATTATTCTTCCCTGCAACATTGTGGAATTGCCTTGATGCACAAACTAAACAGCTTGCAGTAGGGTTATTTATTGTCCTCATAATGACGCTTTCCGGCTCCGAAGAAATTTCCCACAGTATGTGAGTGCAAAATAAGTGACCAACGTTTATCCAGAGTTTAGTGTAGGAGTCGATTAAAAGAAGAAATCTGAAGAAATAAAAAGTTCAGAGGCAATCAAGATGGTCTTCTGATACTTGCTCCTGACTTCCAGTTCTAACCCCTCCTCCAAGTCCATATACGAATCAATGGGGCAAATTACTTACTGTGAATTGAGTTTAGACCAAACGAGCCATTCCGACTCGGTGATCCTTCACCTGCGAAGAGAACGGTGAATAGATTGAACTCGCAGCTACGTTCGCCGACTTGCCAGGACACTTCAATTTAATGTGGATGGTAAGCATGTACGGAATAACTTTACTAGCAAAGATGCCTTTTGGAGCTTGGACGCCTCCGCCAAATAATATTGTGGCTCGGACTGGCTGATGACCGCTGAGTGCTGAGCATCCCAACGATGCACCCGGGAACCTACCGGTCTTCGCGCACTTGCCACTGTATTTGTCAGGCTGCACTCAAGAGTCTTGGGACCGAGATCATCCATCCACGCTACGTGAGCGGATCAGGAGTCTTTTTTTAATCGCTGATATGATTTGCTAAGTGCTCATAAGTACCTTGTTTGAGGTACTTGTGATTTTATAACTGAGTGCAAAATAATATTAATGAAGATGGACATTGGACGGCGAATATCGGGGTTGAAGGAATAGGCATGAAAGATGCAAAACAGACAGACGAAGGATAGAAAGTTGAAAGTTAGCTTCCCCATTGATATCATTCCAGATCCACATGTCAAATGATAACCACAGAACCAGTGAGGAGTCGAAGTGTCGAGGGAAATCGATGACAATGCGAAGTTCAAGGTTGCCATAGATTGCCACCATGCTGGTCTCTGCCACAAATTACTATGGATGGTAAGCTCATGATCATTCACCTAGCCGTGATGGTCATAATGCCGCCTGTTGTTTGATGCTAAAACTGGCCACACTACTATGCGCAGGGCGTTGATTGTCGGATGTTTGGTACATCCGATTCGGAATTTCAAGGCGCACGCCACAGTAAATTTTTTCTTCCACTCTCATGCTGACCACACAGGCCTAACTATCTGGCTGACACTCCTTCCCTATGACAAACTATAGACTGCTATACGGCACGAAGTATCTACTTTCCATTGATAAAGACACTCTACCTAGTCAAGGAAAAGAAGTTAAGGAACAACACTAATAATAATAATAACTGCAAGTCAGACAGAAGCTGATAATCAAGTAATATCATTAGATCCACCGCTCAGGCGCAAATACCTCCGCGCTAAGGTACATGCTGACTTCCCATTCCCCATTTCGATTTGCACAGCCCACCATAGTTTGCAGCCCTGGTCGAGAGTCTAGTTTTCTATGATCGCAATACTTTTGTAACATCGCGAGATACCAACCAGACTCTCGTAGTTGCTTATGAGCGAGGAATGCATCGAATCGCTCCGCAATTAACAAGTCGGAAGAGAGGTAATGCCGAACTGGGAGGTAAACTGTGATGTGGAAGGGTAGTCAGTGATACTCGATTAGAAGGAGACAGAGACACTGACATTTAGCACTAGGATCAGGGTGATTTTTCTTCAGCTCGTAATACAGGATAACACCTTGAGTTCGTGTATCACAGTTATTAATATCGGAAGTAGAGAGTTGATCTTCTCCCAGAAACGCTTGCCACATTTCAGTGGCGGCCGCCTTTATCTCCTGAATCTGGGCTTTATCAGGATCAAGTGCACCCCCTAGGTCAAGATGGGACAGCAGTTGCGGTAGCCCCGCATTAGCAAAGCGGACGTATACTTTCATTCGGGAAGTATCAGGAGAGACCATATCCCAACCAATGAACTCGGTTTGTCCAGCGTATTTTGGATGGGAATTTCGTAGATGACTTAGATACGATGCCACTTTCTTCCAAGGCGTGGAAAGCCCTAGGGCATCCATTGCTTGGAAAAGAAGTCTATCCTTTTCTTCTCCCCAGTCAGATGCGGACACCGCTACTTGGCGGGCAAGGGCATCGTGAAAGATATAGGATTTGAGCAAAGGTTTTTTGGCCAGGTCGAATGCAAAGATGTGCTGCGTGAGCCCACGAGCAACATGTTTAATGTGCTCATCAGACTTGAGGCCATTACTCGACAATGAGGGGGTAATGGTCAAAAGCTTGACAAGGGTATCAAACCAGAGCTTTCCGTCTGCGTCGATGGATTGTTTTGAAAGCCATTGTATAGGAGCGTCGTGGTTAATAGAATCCGTATCAGTAGACAATGGTTCAAATGCGAAGCGAGTAGTGCAGAAGTCTTTTTTGATACTCAGAGAGTATTCAACTGGGGAATGATCATCGGTAAGATAGGATTTCCAGCCGGATGAGGAAGAGGTTGGGTCAGGACCAAGAGCATCGAGTTGAATCAATGTTCGATCAACGAAGTCCAGAAACGATTCAACCTCTGGGAGAGTGTATGAGTCGGATTCTTCCAAAAGCACTCGGATGTGTTTTAGAACGAGACGTTGCCAGAAACTGGCTGATGGCATTTAGTTTGGTTGCGTAATTTTAGAAAACTTGGAGAGCATTATATAGCTCATCCCGGCCATGAGCTGTGCTGACCATGCGATAATTTAGAATAAGTCGATAACTTGTTTTGATGCCTGATCACATCTTATCTTTTAGAGGTAGCGACATGATGCGAAATATGAGATCCAACGCTTTATCATTATTACTCAATACAGGGGAAAAATTACACTGGGGGTAAGCGTTACAAGAAACACAAGTCTCTTTGGACCCGCACCCGCAACGTTACATCAAGCAATGATTTTAATACCTTTGTTAAATCTGTTTTTGGGATCCACCCGTCTTTTGATGGCCTGCAACCTGGGCAAGTTTTCACCGTAGAAGTCAATTGCTGGAGTTCCCACCAGTGCGTAATTGGGGTATTTCGAGAGTATCGTGCCAGGATCAGCGGCGTTCTCCACAGCTTTCGAACATGCTCTAAGGAGCTCAGCTTCCTCCTCAGCACGTCCAGGCTGTGTATCTCGACCTTCGATAAAGGGTTCAATGACATAGAAAGACCTAGGATGAGGCCACGCATTTCCCTTGTTGTCCTTGGGAGTAAATGCTCCCGGGAAGAATGGCTCGATAAGTATAGCAGCACCGTAGAATCGAGGATCTTTATGAAGGTCAACCTGCCATTTTAACGCAGCTTGCATCACCGCGGGCGTCAGACGGCTTACGACGATGCTATTCTGCTGGTATGTAGTTGTTGTTGCGGGCCGCTGCACGAACATTTCTATGAAATAGCAATGATTCAGGGCCATACGTAGAGATCTGAAAGGAATACTAACCTTGCGCAGCTAGGGCTTGCTCGTATGATACCGGACTGCTGAGATCCTGAAGAGGCCCTAGTTTCCACGCCCATGAAAGCGCTTCCTTGGCATACTCCGGAGAGCCGAAGACCATGGGCATCAAGATAATGATATGATCCATCGCTGGGGGCATACGGACAAGACCAACCATCGCGTTGACATTGGGATCGGCATTATTTGCAGCAAGGTCTGCGATGTGTTCGCAAATTGCCGCGTACTTATCCAAGCCAAAGAGAATAAATCCTCCGTAGACACTCGTGGGTTTTGGGTAGGCACGAACAACAAGTTCAGTTACAACTGAAATTGTAGTGTTATCGTGATACAAAAATGCGATCAACAAGAAACGTACCACCAAATGCATGTCCAGCACCTCTAATGGCAAAGAACAAGTCGTCGTTGTCCTTGGCTCGCACAATGGAGCCATCTGCGAGAACGATTTGGGCATCCAGGATACTGTCTGACGCCAATCCGTGCAAGTTTGCTAAGTAACTAAGACCGCCACCGATAGTAAAACCGCCGACACCAACGAAGCCAACACGGCCTCCCATCACGGTGACTGGCATGTTCTCCTGTTTCTTGTAGACATTCCGCCACGGCTGTCCGGGTCCGAGATGAAAGCAGTTGTTCGCTGCATCATAATCCACTCTGATGTTTCCGGCTCATCGTCAACGCCTTGAAAAACAGGAATTCAAGATGACTTACTTGTCCAAAAAGCAAAGGTCGATGATAGCACCATCGGATTGCGATTCAGCCATTCCACCAGATCTAACGGCAAAATCTAGATTCTCCTGGTTCAACCAGAGGATCTATTGACATTCATTAGCGAAAACAGGTGGTTTTGTCTGGGGAACTTACCGCCTTTGATACATCTTCAGCAGTTTTTAGGCTGTAAGGCAACTTTTGGTGAACGTTTTGACTGAGCGCCCCATGCCTGTGTAGCATCTGTCCACGCCTCGCTATTAGGAAGGACGATGTTTCCAGAAAATCCAGCAGAGGTGAGCGCGTTGATTTGCAAAGACATCGATTATCAAGGGGACGTTTAATGGAAAGTACTATCTCTGCCCACCTATTTATGACAGCGTCTCTTCTTCTATTCTTCTAGCCCCGCCGGAACTTGATCGGAATCTTTGAGAGTATCGATTAAAGCGAAGCTTACCGTCTATCTTCGTCAGTTGGTGTTTCTACATCAGCGTGATTGATAATAATGATATTTACGAGATCCCGTTCCCCGGTCAGGCCGAAATCACGAAATTTCTCAGCCGAGCTCAGCCGGCGGTTGTTGGTTGTGAAAGTCAAATTTGAAGGACAGAGGATCCAGATCCAATGGATATGTAGATAGATAGATGATATACTTTTTCAGTATTTTCGACAAGCATCTTCTACTTAAAAAATAGATAGACAGATGGATAGTGACACAAATAGACTCACAGATACTATAGAATGCGATCAGTCTCGTTCATTCCCTTAGACGCGCTATCCCCACCGCAGATCTATCTCGGATGCTCGCTCTGCATTCACCCACTTCTTGATCAGACCACGCATCATACTCGCTCCTCTAGACGCGCTCCATCGCACATCTATTTCGTAAGATGGCAAGGCTTGTTCACTCCAACGCACATTCTGCATTCTGCACTTTTGACCAGACAGGGCGAAAGAGTCCATTCGACATTTCCCAATTTCAAATAACCCTTACTGTAAATTGTGACCAAGATATAAAGATATGCAAGTATAACTACACGACAATAAGCTAAAAATATTAACACTGCTTTCATTTACAATCAGAGGTGTGGTATATTGCTTTTAAAAAGTTCAAAACGAATCGAAGCCACTATTATATGTTTTGGTGTCTGCAGGAGCCATACTATCGGTAGGTGCTGGGTCCGCAGTAACTTCAACGGTGTATTTGACATTCATCGGGGCCATGGGATATACATCGCTTCTCGACGACAGGTCTGTGGCCGCGCTGAGATTGAGTGGGCGTGTAGTCATTGCAGTCCCTCCGGACCCAAATGTAGACCTTGGTGCAGACAGCGGGAATGATCGACCTTCAGAACCAGAGGTTCCATAAGCCGGTAGGAAGCTACTGGTAAGGTTGAAGTATAACCTGCCGACCATGATCGCAGGAATGATGGTAGCAGGGGTAGCGATGAGAGGTCGGGCAAGAGGAGGAAGATTCGGAGCGAGGAAGAAGACAATGTTCACCACGTTAACAATGACCACCGCTAGATAGTAAATAGTACCATCACGTATGAGTATACGACTCAATGTAGTGGCGGTCGTCCGAGTAAACACGAGACGGCCGAGCGTCAGGAGGAAGATGGCTGAATCGACAACCAAGTTTAGGATAAATGGTACTGTACCCAACGAATTTGTGGGATCATTCCCGCAGCCACCAATGACGTCCAGATTCACAAATACCGCGTACGGGATGCCCGCGTATGTCGTAGCGACAAAAGTCCCTATAGCGAGTGGTACTATCCAGAATATGACAAGGACAGCAGCTATAAGATTGTTTTTTTTGCCATACTGCATATGTACGAAGCAGCAGAAGCGGGATGGCAGCAAATTGGATGGTCGTGGACAGGAAGGGTAGAACCCAGCGTATCCGATGGCAGAGATCCGGAGTCGCCACCATCTATGAGATTAATTCCAACATCGGCAGCTAAGCAAATAAGCGTGTAATAGCGGCTGAAGCTCAGCAACAGCAATGTCTTGTTCGGTCCATTGGAACGATAGAGAAATATCTCCCTGGGTAGAGTAACCAGAATCCTACAAGAGGATTAACCATTACCGACAATTAAAAGAAGAAGAGACTTACTCCCATGTCAGGATGCCGAGCGTCATGATTTGAATGTACTCAAACGCAGCTGCCAGATAGGTTAGCTCGTTTGTAAGGGCAATATCAAAGGTAAAATCTTACAGAGCAGCCGGAATATATCAGGGTCGACATTACTGGGTGGTGGCAGAGGCGGCAGAGAGGACATGGTGCTATGGAGATAAGTTGGTCGACTGTGCGGATTATAAAATAACGAGTTGTATTCCATAGTTTCGAGACTTTTAAGCTACAAATAAGTAACACATGCACTGAGGAGACTTTGCAGCAAGCTCGGCGAATCGATAATCATCGTTGTTCACTTGATTGTTCATCATCAATGGAAATGATGAGCGGAGGAACGGAGGTTAAATCTTGTGCGATCAACAACGAGGCACATTCGAGGACAAGTCACAAGTGGCAGACTGTAAATCCGAACAGCCTGTCTTAATCGCCCAAGCCGAAATCGAAAGTTTGAAAGCCTTCTTCTCCAGTCGATGTATCAATCAATATTGCTTTTTATGGCTCACGTGTCAGTTTCGTCAGATTCAAGATATAACAGAAACACTGTCAAACACACATGACATTGATTCAATTACCTACAGGCAAAAAACTGGCAAAAAGGGCTGCTGATGTCGCTGTAGCCAGGTACGGTAAGTACGGGAGCATTGACTCGCCATTGAACGTGACGCCGAGCGCTCATGTCAAGCAGTACTTAGATGTTCCAATGATGCGAAGTTGACGGTCCTTTAAATATCCACCGAACACTGCCTGGATCATACCCAGACAATTCGCCCATGGCCGCGCGTCTTCTTCTTCTGCTTGTTGTTTGGTTCCATGCCCAAGTTGGATTCGCTTCCCATATACAGGGACGAGAGTAGGTGGTTGTGCCACTATTATCATGAATCGTCGTTACTAAAGGACCTCACCAGTGCTGCTGCTGCAAGCAATGCACCCACTAGCAGCAACGGAGTTTCGTCATCGGCGATGCAGAATCTTCAGCACGAACTTGGTTTCAATGGCCTGATCCTCCTAAGTAACAGCCCCAACTTCTTGAACTTTACCCAAGCCTGGGCGATGAACTACAACGCGACTCCACAAGTGGCACTTGTCCCTCACACTTCAAACGATGTGGCTGTAGCGGTAAGCCGAGTATCAGTCTGCTTTTAAAGAGCCAGAGTCGCTCATCATGCATCATGCTCTGTAGATTAAATGGGTTAATGCGTTCAATTTGGACTTTGCAATCCGATCAGGTGGAGCAGCTGCGTCGCAATCTCATCAAGTTATAATATCGCTCTCGCTCTTGAACACGTAAGATACCCATCTAATCCGGAGTTTGAGAGGATGCATTGCTCAACTTTTACGCCGCAGGGTTGATTACATCCCTTCCCAAGGCGTCATTCACCTTGGACCCGGGAACGTCTGGGGTGATGTATACGATGCAATGGCAGACCTCGATGTTACTGCCCTTGGTGGCCGCTTGCCTCTTATTGGTGTGGGTGGGTTCACTGCTGGTGGAGGCATCAGCTACCTGCTAAAACCATCATGGGATCGCCACTGACAGCATCGTTGATGCTGAAGTCGTGCTAGCAGACGGATCAATCGTTTGGGCCAGCGAGAACCCAGACCTTCTATATGCAGTTAGAGGGGCTGGCTTCACTATCGGTGGTGAGCATTTCGCGACGCTAGAGAGTTCCACGGAGAACAACTGTGTTAACATTGTGATGATCAGCTGTAACGGAATACGTCGTAAAGGCGTACCCCAAGCCGACACAAATCTACAGTGGCTTTGTCCTTTTCACCATGGAAAACTTTGAAGCGATCGCTGCCAATGTCGCGAATACCACTGCACACAATACGGATCCCGACGTTGCTATTCTGATGGGTGTTGTTCTTTCTGGGGGCGTTCAAACCATTTTGGTCTTCCCAATTGTCCTTGGTACTGAAGCGTTTGCCAAAGAGGCGCTTTCCTGGATTTGGGCCCTCCCCGATCCAATCTTGGACACGACGACGAATGTATCATGGGAGACGTTACAAAGCCTTCAACGTCAGTCATTTTTACCCCTTCATACCTCCTAACTGACACATTATATAGTGGACTTTGTTTCGCATCCCTTGCCGACTGATGACTATCAACAACACAGCATAGTTGTCAGGTCAATGACAACAAGTATCCTTCAAGCAGCCGTGGATTGGCAAACCCCTCTCCTCTCTGATCCTCGGTGGGCAGGACTGCAGATCCTGATTGAGCCTTTCATCCCCAATTCTTTCGCTTCGCACTTCACCACAGGCCCTTGGCCCCACTCGTACCCTACCATGCATGTGATCCAACTCTTCATCCAAGAATCAAACGCTGCTACCTCAGACTTTACAGAAAATTTCAACCAGCTCGTCACTGGCGCGGGACTAGTAGAGGCCGCGGCAGGGAGTAACAATGTCCTCCAGCGCTACCCCAACTATTATCTACAGGGCACCCCCGCTAATCAGTTCTATGGATCTAATTTGGCCAAATTGGAGGCGGTCAAAGGAGAATTTGACCCACATAACAAGTTCAATAAGGGTATTGCTATTACCCCTACTACCAGATCACGGGCATAGGTGCAGCTGGTGCCTAGGTTGGCTAGCCACTCTCGTTTATTACCGTGACCCTCGTTAGGCAGTATGTAGTATGACCATCTTCAAAATGATAATCAGCGTATATTACGCTGAATTCTGCTGAATTCTATCCGGCATTCACCAGTGCGAGAGCGTTTAATATTTCAATGTTTGAATTATGCAAGCTTCGAAAGTGGCTGAGCTCTATGAGTTTGAAAGCCTCTTCCTATGACGGGGTTGCTAGTAGTCATGGCTTTAGGTTACAGAAGTAGTAGTGGTACTCTAGAGTCAGAGAGTTGGAGATTTGACGTCGTTTAGAGCTACTGCATTTTGCTCCATTCTTCGAATAGTAGTCAGCTCGAAGGCGTGAACTACTACAAAGTATGCCTGATTTTGTGTTGATCGCGACCGCACTGGGCATTAAGTACCTTGAGTAAATACCGATTTTGAATAATCTTTTGAAACAGCATAGCATGCAACGCACCGGACTACACCACTTTGGAGATATCGATCTAATCATCTTTGAAAACAGATTCTAGCTAAGACGTGAATATTGAATATCGAATGCCCAATCACCTATCACAGATTGCAGGAAGCAGTTACTCGATATCACACCAAGCGGATAAGGCGGAGGGATCTGATACCTGATACTAGGATTGGCGGTGATACGTTGATTGAATCGGTCTAGGTTTAACGTTTAGTACTAGTTAGTGGTTAGCGCTTCGGTCCAATCCAACTTTCAAATAGCAGTGTATTAAAAGCGTTGGACAGGTCCTCACTGGTTCCTCTTCGGTGGACGTACGGCGGCTTATGGCGGTTCCGAGCTCAAGCAAAGCATTCTCCTTCATCGATGGAATGACGCCCACAGAAGTAGTATGACGAGCTGGTTTCGTGTACAAAGAATACGGCTCGGCACGATGTAGAAGGAAGGTGCTCGTCGACGAAAATGAAAGCATTTAATCTTGGATTTCGGCCACAGTAATGACCGGTAATTTGGAGGCAAACATAGACGCGTTGGAAGACTGGCAGCGATGTTTTTGTGCGAAAATTTTTGGATTATGGAAAGGTTAACAGTCAAAAAAGACCAGGGAAACCAATCGTCGTGTTGAAGAGAGCACGCAATCCCGGTCCGACATGCGTCGGAGTAATTACCAATTATCTCACGTGTGAGCTTCGTCATTGTGTGGCGCAATTTCGACGCAATTTACTACTTAAGCACAGCGAGAGAAGCATCGCCCTTCCCGTTACCACGATATCCTACTCAGAGCCTTCCTCGTCTAAACCTCTCAGAATCAACTCAAGAGAATGGCTGTCAAAGAAATTGTCGAGGTGAGTTTTACATGTTACTCTGAGTTGTTGATTGATGTTGAATCCATCTACTAGGATAAAATTGCGAACAACACCGTCGCGATCTTCTCCAAGAGCTGGTGTCCCTACTGCAAACAAGCCAAAGCCCTTTTCAGCAAAAAACTTTCCCGATGTTGCAACCACGATTATCGAGTAAGTAACACAAAGTGATTCGCAATCCGGTTTACTAAGCTGGCGGTTTAGACTGGACGAAAGAGAAGATGGACCGGAAATTCAGGCTTACTTAGCGAAAAAGACAGGCCAGAGTACCGTTCCAAACATCTTCGTTAGTACGTACCTCGTCTTTTTGCCCATTACACTTCATTCATTTGATTCTTTCTAGATGAGAAACATGTCGGAGGTCTGTTTCATTCCCAACCATTTTTCTCTTTCCCCGATTCATCGTACTTACAGGTAACGACGACGCTCAGGCCGCACACAAGAAGGGTGAACTCAGGAAACTCGTCGCAGCGTAAGCTGGTACCGACGCCGTTTAGCTGCAGGCTGATAGGCTACGCGCAGACGCTTGTAGAACTCATAATATTGTATATCAGGGACATGTATATCGAAATCTTTCAGAACTGTCTTTTCCACTTACTTTCGTTGCTCTGTCCGTATATCGTCACATTCCAACACCGAAACCACCAACTCGGGATCTTCAGAGTAAATTTGTAAGTCGGGCTGAATGAAGCTCTTAGCTATAGCCGTAGCAGCTCCATTGGTCGACCTCAGGAACCCGGATACTGATGGTTATAGTTATCAAAATGATATGATCAGGATTATCGACTCTGGCATTATTGGTGCCCGCCCTAACGACGTTTCTTCTCAGCCAGCTTAGCGTATCATATGTACCGGACTTCTCAGTATTTAGTTTTTTCAGAACGAATGTACCTGGGTTTATCTATTTTGACAGTGTGGTTCGCGCTGGGTTTGTTGAGAACAATCGCGGGTATGTCGTTCATTTCCAATCTCCTTTCGTTTGCTTTCTTTTACCCCCCAGAACACGAAATCAACAGACAGCAGAAGTCGGATTGCTCTACTCTATGTATCAGATGAACAACATCGTGTTATTGAAGCTACTAGACAACGAAATTGGTCTATCCAGGGATTAAGATGGTACGGCAAACAGGCAAGTCTAAAGATGGAAGGAAGAGCTGTCATAATGCAGGTGTCGGGGTTTTGGCGTGTGTGTAATTCGCCTCCCAGCCAAGCGTATAGACCCCCTCGATCCTGACCAGCGGCGTCGGTGGCGGCTGGCGACGATCTTCTGTCCTTGTCTCTGAAATTCGTACTTCTTTCAACTTCAACTCACCATCAACTTTCTACTCCCATTAGCTCCAGTGTTTAACGGACATTCATTCTCAAACACAGCTGGATAATGGAAAATATGATTGGAAACCAAAGCGACCACTCTTATGTACGACCCATCTCTTCATTCCTTCTCGTTCCTCCTTCACTGGTGAGCTCCTGGCCTCAAACCTTCTGATTCTTTTGGGTTAATTGTTGGAGAGCAAGTGAACGAATCCACTGCATTAGTAGTCTGGGGCTGCGAGGTTGCCACCTATCCAGCAACGGAACTTGATGCCTTGAGTTTACTTACCACGAAAACCCACACTTGTTGGGATCATAGTGGAAACTATCGATATCTCTGGCGCCAGCGAGCTCGCGCCGTGTCGTCTCTGTTTAGCTGGCATTTATACTATTCAGTTAGGAATGAGACATCGTGTTCATAAGTTCGCATGAATGACTCAACGCGTTGCGTTCTGATGTCTCCCCGTTTCCTGGCGCTCATTTACCCCCATCTTCAAACACGTACCTGAAGAGCTTGGCTCACCCAGTCGAAAATAATACGCTTCGGGACGTTGATTCAACATTCAATTACTTACGGAGCCAAGGCCCGCATAGAACGTTACTCATCAAATGAGTCTTTCCCCACTGTACCGACTCAGGTGACTGCGCACTAGCAGTAAAATAGTTATACTGTATGCATTGCGTATTAACGGTCCATACAGAGTTTTGACAGGTTCTACCAACGCTGTTGAGTCTTTTAAATTGGATTGTCCGTATACGATTGTACTTCCTCTTCAAATTTCATCGAGGGCAGGGGCCGCCTTGAGGGAAGCAGCCACTAAGATATGTTGGGATATATGGTCAGCCCGCGATCACATAAACTTCATGCTTTAGGTAGAATAAGTACCTTCCATAGGTAGTACCGTTGATTTCGAGCAATGGTCCACAACAGGTATATCCAGAGGCGCCTGTGCAGTCAAATAATGTAGTTAAATCAACTCAGGAAGTACATGTGCTGGGAGAACCGCATTGACGTACAGTAAGGGGGGTATTGCTGTTGAAATGTACTTCATGAGTGAGTGCAACAGGGCTAACAAAACAGAGACCTTACCCCTCCCCAACCACCTAGTACACAAGGAAGCGTAAGTCGTAGATACTAGACTCCATACTAGTAGTAACTTGTAAGCTCAGACTTACAGATATCAAGATTCTCGGTACGAGGCTCAGGAAGACCGTGAACAATCACGATGGCCTGGATGAGCAGCAAGACGGCGTTAAGGCGGAACATGGTGCAGAATGAGAAGCAAAGCCCTTCAGTTTCGGGTCGTTGCTTTTGTACATACCGGAGTAGGACGTATATATCATCTTGACAGATTGGTATAAGTATTCTGCTATGGCAGCTTGCTTGACAGAAACGAGTGTGACAGGGACATGGTATGAACCAGACTATAGGTTAGTACATACACTAGTTCTGCTCCGGCATTCAAAATGCGGTACTGGCAAAGACTATATAAAAATAACGGGTATCAATCCGCCGCAATGAGCGGCCATACTAGGTCAGAATTATTGTAGCGCCGAAAAGGAAAGGCCTACCGACAAGTGTTGAATAAAAAACATGGTCCACTGATGGTGGGACAACCTCCAGAGGAGGGGTGCGCAGCATACTAGAATGCACCAGAACTGTAAGAGACTGCTGCAGGATGGGATTTCGCGATATATCATTGCCACTTCATAAATTAGTATTGTTATCCACAAATTGTCATCTTGAGATAAATTAGATTTGACTTAGTGAAACTGTACACGCCTTTCGGTGCGGCTGAAATATATACAGCTCTTAGTAGTGGGACGGGCAGCAAACTCCATATGATACCTGACAATGGTACTTGTCCAGAGAAAATAATGGGCTGTAATAAGCAAGTAGTACTGCTGGAGATTATCGAGATTCAATGGGTGGATATGTGCCTGCGGGTATTCAAGCTGTTTATGGCATCACGCCGTCCTAACTCTTGTAGTACTATGTATGTATCCTTATATATATATACAATTCAAATCAAGAACCATTGTTAAGACCTAACTCTACCTTTTTGTGTGCGGTGACGATGTTGACAGAAACAAATCCCACGGTTTACTTACAAGATCACCAACTACATATGTACACACGAAATTGAACAAAAACGGTTAAGTACAACTTCAAGTGCCAAAAGAGTAAATACGCTAAACACTTCAGTCATTACGAGACTTGAATGTTGAAAAGGCAAAGTTGGCTCTTTTGTTTCAGATCGATAGGTTTGTGCTCGCAAAAGATTCATTGATATCTGTACAAAAGTACATACACGGCTACCACAGATTTCAATCAGGGCACACCTCGCCAGGAGCGGTGCAGATACTAGAACATTGGGACACAGGTTAGTAGCAGCCCACAATCTTCATATGCACTCGAGGCAAGTAGTAAGCACATACGTTCTATAACCCGTGCCATTGATTAAAACGATCGGGCCACAACATTCGTATTCAGCAGTGGGACCTGCAAGGCCAAATAGTCAATTCAAGTGAAATCGTTGCACAGGGAGGTCAATGACTCACAGTAGATGGGCTCCAACTGTTGTTGAGCCTCATCAGTAATGTAATAAAGACTAACGGAATAA
The DNA here is from genome assembly GCA_015501585.1 of Rhodocollybia butyracea. Lineage (NCBI taxonomy): Eukaryota > Fungi > Basidiomycota > Agaricomycetes > Agaricales > Omphalotaceae > Rhodocollybia > Rhodocollybia butyracea. Next base: position 253,422 of record JADNRY010000004.1, read on the forward strand.
CAGAATGAAATCTTACTGTGACCCTATCTATGCCACCTATGTGTATGCACAGAAGTGTAAGTACTAGTAGTAGATGCAAAACAAGCGGGATCAGACTAACACTGGACGCCGGTGCAAGTTGCTTCGGCACGAGGCTCAGGGAGACCGCGAACAAGCATAATGGCTTGGATGAGGACGAGAGCTGAAAGACGGAAAGTGAACATGATTGTGTGCAAAGTTGGGTAAAAAAGTTGCTTAAGCTCACTTCTTGTGTAGCTGCTCTTATACGTTCAGAACCTACTACTCCATATTTGCCAATGAAAAACAAGATTTCAAGATCTTTATTGAAGGATGCACTCATGACTCGCTATGAATCGCTAAGAATACCGCTGGCTGCCACACTTTGGCAGGAACAGAACAGCCTGAGGGGACGGGAATCTGGCAGGAACAACATATGTCTTCAAATAATGGATACTGCTGTAAATTGTTTATGAACGAGCGCCAATTTATTGCTAGCGTCGGAAAGAAATAACCAGACCACATGGAATTTGTATGCAATATCTTAAACGTCAATAAACACCGCAACATTGCTGCGACACTATTGATCATTTTCCGTACTTTCGGGAATGTCCACCATAACACTCCAAAATAACCGGTACATGATAGCTACTGCCAGGCCCCCGGCGGTGCCTCCTCGTTCCTTATGGTTCACCTTTGGCTTACTTACGGAGTCTAATAAATATTTCTTAAAGACCGAGCGTGGATGAAGTACGGACTCTGACGAGCCGACACACTCACGAGACAATCACAATGAATGTTCACTCATTGTCCTCTGTTGCAAGGCTGTCTTTCTGACTCCAGAGTGAGACACTCGTTTAAGTAATTTCCTAGCGAGTCGGGAGCCGGCGAGACTGTCGGGTCGGACAGTACTTTTGAGTTAGATTGTTGGAGAGAAAGCGAACGAATTTACACTGAGACTACGTGATTACAGTTGATCCAGCAGTGGAACTTCATACCTTGAGGTTACGAAAACCCACACTTGGATCGTGGTCATGGTAACTACTTGGGCCTGCATTGCTCCGTGTCGTCTCCGTTCTCTGTTTAGCTGGCACTTATATTCAGCTACTAGGGATGAGACATCGTGTTCATAATCTCGCATAAATGACTCAACGCATTGCGTTCTATGTCTCCCCGTTTCTCGGGGCTCATTTACCCCATCTTCGAGCACGTACCTGAAGAGCTTGGTTCACGCAGTCGAAAATAATATGCTTCGGGAGGTTGATTCAACAATCGATTACTTACGGAGCCAAGGCCCGTTACTCATCTCTCCCCACTGTACCGACTCAGGTGACTGTAGAGTAGATATACAGTATGTATTGTGTATCAACGCTCCATACGGAGTGTTGACCGGCTCTACCAACGCTATTGAGTGTTTTAGATTGGACTGTCCGTATGCGATTGTACTTCCTCTTCAAATTTCATCGAGGGCAGGGGCCACCTTGAGGGAAACAGCCACTAAGATATGTGGGGACATATGGTCAGCCTGCGATCACATGAACTTCGTGCTTTAGGTAGAATAAGTACAGACCTTCCATAGGTAGTACCGTTGATTTCGTGCAATGGTCCACAACAGGTATATCCAGGGGCGCCTGTGCAGCCAAATAATAGTTAAATCAACTGAAGTAGTACATGTATTTGGGAGAGTCGCATGGACGTACAGTAAGGGGGGTATTGCTGTTAAGATGTACTTACCTCATGAGTGAATGCAACAGAGCTAATTAAACAGGAACCTTACCCCTCCCCAGCCACCTAAGTGTTACAAAGGAAGTGTAAGTAGTAAATACTAGACGCCATTCAGACTTACAGATATCAAGACTCTCGGCACGAGGCTCAGGAAGACCGTGAACAATCATGACGGCCTGGATGAGCAGTAAGACAGTAAGACGGAACATAGTGGAGAGTGAAGTAAAGTGTCTTAGTTTCGGGTAGTGTTTTTATAGTTATCGAGCAAAATACATATATCTTGACGGAGGTATATCCTACTACAGATTGACAAAAAATGTGCGACAGGAACTCAACTTTATCATAATTGAAGCTAGTACACTAGTACTGCTCCGGCGATCAAAATTCAATGAGTACTGGAAGAGCCTAAGAGTGCCACATACTTAGTATAGAATCATGACGGGTAGTAGGTACTACTAGTAGACTATCGCATAACGATAGTACTACAATACTCTCAAAATAAGTCTGGCACACAGACGTATGCTCTAACACCACGCTCCCACTCGCGAAGAAGCAACCAAGGAAGACGGTAAATCAAAAATTTATAGATGTTGACACGCGATTACAATGTACATTAACTGTCGTTCCTTTCCAAATTTCACAGAGGGCAGGCGCCACCTTGAGGGAAACAGCCACTAAAATTTGGGGGGCACATAATCAGATCACGATCACATAAAATTTACGCTCTAGATAAAATACGTGCCTTCCATAGGTAGTACCGTTAATCACGCGCAGTGGTCCACAACAAGTATATCCAGGGGCACCTATACAGCCAGCAGTTAATTCAGCTGAATTACATGTGTTGGGAGAGCAATAACGTACAGTAAGGGGGGTATTGCTGTTGTCAAGTTGTACCTCATGAGTGAATGCAACAAAATTAACAAGAAAGAGATCTTACTCCTCCCCAACCACCTAGCATGGCATGGAAGCATGAGTAGTGAATACTAGACGCCATACTACTGACTCACAGATACTATCAAGACTCTCAGTACGAGGTTCAGGAAGACCCTGGGCAATCATGACGGTCTGGACGAGCAACAAGACGGTAGTAAGACGGAACATGGTGGAGAGTGAAGTGAAGTTCCTCAGTTTCGGGTAGTTGCTTTTATACGTATTGGAGCTCTATGTACACACCTCGAGGGTGGGGTATGTCCTGTTACGGGTTGACAGAGAAATAAGTGTGACAGGAACCTGGTATGGACTATGCTAGTATCTTTACTAAGTACTTAGTACTGGAGTCCGGAAATTTAAATCCAATGACGGCGTATAACAATGACGGGCACTATATGCCACTTATCAAAAATTATTCTCTACCGCAATGAGCGGGCATCGATCGGAATCCTACATAGATTGCAACGCCGAAGGTCGGAAAGGCGGCAGGCCTACCGATAAGAGTTGAATAACCCCTTGGAATAAAAACCACGTCAGAGAGAAAAACTAGTCTACGGCGCGGGGCGGGAGGGAATGTCATTGCACAAGCCATAAATGTCATCTCGGTATGACTCATTATATGTGCCTTTTGGCGCAAGTGAAGTAAGTACTCCACACTCTGGGGTAAAGCCTGGGTAAAGCAGATGTGATAACTCTAGCGGGGCCTGAGCAGGGCTGTAAAAGGTACATTATGACATTAACAAGTACGCCATCCAGTCTATACATACACATCTGTATGGATCGTCAGTGTGTAACGAGACTGCCTAGACTAGCCATCCAGTAAAACTAAATCAAGAACTAAGTATTGACAGTTCTTCTTTCGTGTAGTACATAGTCACTGCGTTGGATCTTGCTCACAGGACTAAGTTCACAGAAAAAAATCTCACGGTCTACAAGGCCACTGGTACATATACAAAAATAGTAGTGTTGAAATAAAGGTTTTCATTACGAAGGTCAGAAAGACTTGAACGTCAATCAGAAGTGACAAGGTTATATTAGCTCTTTCATTATTCCCCTGGGTTCGCACAGCTTTGGACTTGAAAAATATTCATTGATGTTTCCACTAGTACACGCTATATACACGATTTCATGCAGGGCACGCGTCGCCATCAGGGGAGCACCCGCTATAATACGCGGAGAGACAAGTGTTAGCCCATGATCTTCATCTTCTGGGTATATAAATATACAGACCTTCCATAAACAGTGCCGTTGATTACCTGCAACGGTCCGCAACAGGTGGTGCCAGTAGGACCTGGAAGACCAAATAGTTAATCCAACTTAGTGAGTCGTTGCATAGGGCTCGAGTGATCAACGACGTACAGAAGGGGGATACTTCTATCAGTCAAGTTGAGTTTCATGAGTAGCGAAGACCAAGTAACAGAAAAGAAATCTTACCCCTTCCCAACCGCCTATGCATAGAAGTGTGAGTACTTGGTAAATGCAATACGAGTAGGACTATAGCATATACTCACAAAGATCGAGACTTGTTGCCTCAGCACGAGGCTCAGGAAGACCGTTAACAATCATAAAGGCCGCCGCCTGGATGAGGACAAGAACCGAAAGACGGAAAGTGAACATGACTTCTGTGTAGAGTTGGGGTAAAGTTGGTGAGTCTTCGAGTTCGCTTTGGATAGCTGCTTTTATGTTTAACGTTTATATCACAATCCCAAATAGAAAATAAGACGTCAAAGATCTTTATCGGTGACTGGCAGACTAGTGTAGCCATGACTCGCTGCCACACCTTTGCAGGAACAGAACAAGTGACGGAACCCTGCAGCTTTAAAGTAATACATAGAATACTCCTCCTGATTCAATAAAAAGTACTTCAGTAAACTTCAGACTATGATATATACTATTGCTACGTTGGTAGCATCAGAAAAAATCAGACCAGCTGATATGAATTTGAATGGGATACTAGGGGATACTCCGAATTTCTTTCCTTCTTTCTTCTCAGTGTCATAAAGAAGCACCGCGACGCTACTAGTACAATACCAGTGTTATCACCAAAACGGTGATTGTATTCCGCTCTTTTCGGGAACGCTTAGTACCCTGCATACCCTGTAAGTTTTAACACTCGTTCGCATACAGATTCTGTAGCTACACCGTATTGATAACACAGATCAATACGTGTACAGAAAGCTCACGTCAAGTAACTAGATCCCAGGCCTTCCCCAGCCCAAGCTCCTCAAAATGAAGAGCATCGACCATCGATTAGACTCATATATGCGGGCTTTTCTACCAGTACAAGGCTCGAGTAGGTGCGGCCGAGCCTGGTGGATCTAGGCCCCTCATAGCTCCATTGGTTGAATTCGGAGAGCGGCAGATAAAGTGAGAGGACACCGACGAACTCTTGGGGCTTTGAGCTATCCAACGACAACGGAGTGGGCATGTTTTCTGGTACATCAATGAGCAAAACTATTAGAGAAACCACATGTTATTGATTGTTTCAAGCCCATCGAGAACGTTTACCGCCATTTGACAGTTCTCATACTTATGCCTGCTCTTGAGCATCATCGCCCATTCCCAAGTCGCGAATGCTGCATGGGATAAAGTCGGAACAGCAGTGGACGATACACGCTCATAGCGAAGTTAGCGGCAACAGATGAGAGAACGAGACCACAAAGTCAGCTAGAGGTACTCTCAGCAGAGATCAAATTTGATCATGATGGGTCTGCGTTCATCGAGCATAGAAGGACTTTTGATGCACTGCTGAAGACAATGAAAAAGTATAAGCTTTTCAAGAGTAGGTAAAGTCTCAGTGTCATTAAAAGTCTGTCGGAGTGGCATTAGATATGAGCCTGGCCACTGGAAGTTGAACATTGGCAGAATAATAGCCCCCCCTAACTGTCTTTTGCGAAGAGAACTGGTTACTGATCGCAGAATAACATATATAACGTGACGGGAGCCGCAGTGCCAGCGCGCGCTTATTCTGCGTATGATCACCTGGTCAAACGGAAATCTCCTAGCTAGTAGTGCCCTTGTCTATCTTTCATTTAACAGAGATTTCCCGAAGATCCAACGAGCGAAGAGACTGAGAAAGATGCAATGGGACGAATGTTGTATGACGAAGACAACGGTCAGACTGAGTTTTTGACTCCAATAGACTCGAGATAGTTTAGATGCCATGTTGGTATTTGTACGTTCTCCTTTTTACTTGCTTCTGTTACAACCATCGACTGAATTTTTTTCCGCAGTCGCCGCTTTATTTCCAGTTCCAAAACTTACAACACTTCCCGGCAGATTTCACTGAAGTAACCGCCGATCCCTCTACTTGAGCAAATTTCTGTTCACCACATTCGCAGATGGCTGGCCTCTCAATACTTTAACTGCGTCTCCACTCAATCCAACATCTTCGGCTGCCCCAGTACGCGTCATTTGGCCCACCTATTGTGGATGCTCAGTCTTGTTCTAGCCTTTGTGGTTGCGCTGGCGGGTACCAGTGAAAATGGCGATCCTAGTTATCATGCACAACTCTCTCGCCCTTTTCCTGCTAGGCTTGGTTCTAACATCCATTGTACGTGGTCTTGTCAGCCACCAAACGCCCTCTTCGGACTATATCCTTGCGAATTAACTTGTCAGATGCGTCTGTGCTTAATATCTCACTATGAAGGGAACTCCACGCATTCCAGTCTTTCAAGGATTTCGAAAACTCGCTGTGGATAATGATAACCGCCACTTCTATGGAAGCTCTCAGTTGGATCTCCCGTTCCCTCTCGTTCGTAGCGTCGTTCTACAAACTATTGGAGGTCTTCCAATATCTGCGATTCAAAAGGCTCAAACGACGTTCCACTACTCTAATATCAAACCGGTTCGCGAGCATTTGTTGTTAATCTGTACTTACACTCTCGAACACATCAGGCGGTTGTTCAATTACACACCAGCAGAAAGAATATGCCGTCCCTTCAGAACGCGGCACACCAAGGACAGTCACATTCACCTCACCAACCCGCTGACCGACTTAAAGCCACCTCTCTATCCCACGACTCGCACGAAGCTTTGTCCGCAAACAACAACCACACATTCATCTCTACCAGCGCGCAAATCCTACATCATCAGACCCCCACAACACGCTTACCAAATCGTACCCTTCACCACTTTCGACTGACGGTACCAGAATTTCCGCTGTCTTCTTCTGCGCCCTCCTACCCACCGTGCTACTGTATGCCTCCATCCTTCGCGATTCCTCTGGCCGAAAAATGGTCTCATTTTAGATTTCATCTACCCCAAAGCATCTGGGCATACTTTCGGCGTTACGATACCGAGTTCTCTACTGTGCGATCGCGAGATCAGAGCTGTATCGGCTCTTTTGGAGTTTACTCTTCGCCGAGGCCGCGCGCGCTTGCTGTTCCATTGCTTCCATTGGGCATCGGGAAATCAATCGAATACATATATGATACATCTATATTTTCAGGCAGTTACACGACCATACCAGTATCCGCTATGGACCAGGATCATAAATATTTTACTACTATTTCCTCATCGAGTTTGGTAGGCAACTCATCTGCTGATGTGGAAGACTCATTCAACGGCGAGGAACGGCGCTGCGAGAGTACTATGTTGCGTTTAGGACGCCGCTGTGGAGCGACTAGTATGGGAAGAAAGGTACCAAATTAAGGTACCCGAGGGAATGAAGATTGCGCGGGTTTTCTGTGCGTGCAGTGAAGGACGAATCCAATCTACTGTTATGGTGTCAGGCTGCAAGAGAATAGGGGTATTTATCCCTAACACTCTGAAAGATAATTCCTGCGACATTTCATAGGGGATATCTTCAAACGGACGGCCCAGTATGTAAGTGAGTTTATCATACTCGAGAATTTTGGATGCTGCACCATACAAGTATTCGTCCTACGGTGCGCTTCATACTGGTTGTTGCTGGTTGCGAGACGGTGTGTAGTGAAACGCCTGGTCGGAATGGTCTGATTATCAGAAGTAGTGTGGGCCCTGGCTGTTCCTCAAGCAGGGACCACCTGGTCAGTTTCTTCCTTCTTTCTTCCTACCAGTGATGCTACCGTCCGACAGTCTCTCCATGATCCACGGGTTGACCCAAGTCCCAAGTTCCACGCTCCCAAAAAGCAGCCGCTACACTTGTATAGATGACTCGATGCATTGTGGCAAACCATCTTCGAGACAGAACACGGAAGTTTCGCTGAACCTCAAAACTAGTCAAGCGCAAAACTTACAGCTTAGTATATCAGAGGCGCCTTTCCCGGATATTTAGTAATTCGATGTTCTATTTCAAATTTGACACGGCGCAGATCTGTCCTTACACAATGTACCTACTTACTTGAAGGTGCAACAGTGATTCTGTACGGGCAACAAGATAAGGAACTGTCCTTTTATTGGACTGTGTTCCGATCCTTACGCATCCATCATTCATAAACCTACTCAGCTGCAGCTACCTGAGCTCGCCCAAGCGCGATGAAAGTAGTGGTAGTAGTGGTAGTGGTAGTATAACCGACGTAGTTCCATTTAGGAACTGCCGGGCCCAGCCACATGTATCACGCCAAATACATGCCTATGATGCATAGTGCTCTTAGATACGGCTCGTAATTTCACAGACGCGTTATATTCAAAGTGTCCAATCCCGATTAAGGCCGACTTGGCTGTACAGTGTACACCCCTCAATCCGTATATTGACTGCCGCAGCCGCAGTCATATGCCGGTTCACACTCGCTTTTAGGATGTAATTCTATGGCTGAAAGCCATTGACGACCTCCACCCTTTACGGGGGGATCCTGATCTAACAGGAACCAGAGCTTTGCGTGTTACTTCAAAACCAAGAGATTATATCATTTAATCTCTCCTTGTAGAGTAACGCTACTGACCTGGAACAGGACCGCTAATAATGGGTCTAGGACCTCACAACGTTGACCGAACCAGACTGGGGCTAAAAATGGTTTCAGGTTCGCTCAAAGGGTGATTTTCGGACAAAATCCTGCCTATAGCTCCAGAATAGATCGTTGACTGCCCCAGGACACCCAAAATCTCCTAATCTGAGCAATTTTCGACCGAAATTTGGGTCGAGGTCGAAAGCAAAATCAACCCAATTTTGACTGAAAATGGATGGATTCAGGTTCCACCCCCAATATCAGGGGTTCTCAAACAAATGAAGAGAAGACACTGGACCAGGGAGTTTTACCGGGATACGCTAGGATAATATTCGCACTCCGAAAAAGTACTATTAGAACCCATTGGCAGATCTACTCGACAAGGTATAAATACTGTACCAAGTCTCGCTCCAATACCTATCGAAATATTCGACAAGCTTCTGCTTCATACAGACCATACAAGCAACCATGAAATACCTCTTCGTATCCTCGATGCTCCTTGGGGCTCTCTCTGCTGCATTTGCTGCTCCTCAGGTTGTAACGAGTCCAATCTGCACGTCAACCTGCTCCGACGACACAGTATGCTCTGATGGAGATGTGTGTCGTCTCTTCATACTTTGTCTTGGTACTCCAGTATGTATAAACTTTTTCATGGCAATTCTCTGTAAATTAATATATATTCATATAGGTCCTTCACTGCCTTCCGGAAATCACTACTGTGACTACCACTGAGGTTACCACCCCTACCTCTACGTAGCTCATCAACGCATTGTATCCTCGCAATGTTATCGAAATAATTGTGCTTCTTGGGTGTCAGGCAATCGTTCAAAGTACTATTTGGTGTCACAGTGTTAGGACATACAAGTTCCCGCTAGATACTTAAACTACTTGAAGAAACGTTGTAGAAGTAAATGTAAAATCTATCTCTGTCAATCGTGGTTTCTAGTCCATCAAAAATGACCCAGTTCTGAAGACCTTTTGCACAAAGTCAAGTTTGGCCTTTCCTTTGATTGGTGTACTGGAACTTGTCCTTTGACTTATTTGTAAAGTTGGATAGGATATTTTTGCTGCACCGTGCTGGGCCGCCGCCGTGTACACTTTCATTTTTCATGGTTCAATTGTACTCTTTTGTTAAGTTTTGACTCTCGTGAAACCGTAAAGTTTAGGTGTACTATAGCGCAGATGGAAAGGCGCTATGCCATTCATTACACGCAGTCTCTCTACAGCAACGGATAGCCGAATCTCCTGCAGGGCGGCGTAGCCTGAAGCACGATATCGAAAGAAACCGCTATAGTCACATGCCCCCTTCTTCACCTTGTAAGTCAACGTGCCATCCCTATATATAAAATCTCTGCGGTTTCTACCGTGCACTCCTACCTGCCATACAGCTATATGGAGCTGCATCCTTTCATCCTCCACAATTTTCTCTGAGTCCGAAAATAGTCCCAATGAACACCCGCCCCGAGATTCCATGTTGTTGAAGAAACATGTCTTTATCCTACGTATGCTTTTCGTGTTCGATCACCGGGTTGTGACTTTTCACTCACTTTAAGAGGTCAGAACAATATCTGCTTTTCCCATGTCTCTGGGGCTGTGCGTGCCTGCACTGGGCGTTCAACTCCGTTGTGCATTAGGATATTAAATGAACGCATATATCTATATATTCGGGTAGTTACATGACCATACCAGTACAGACCAATACCAGCCATGAATATATATGACTTCGGATCTCATCCCGGGGATCAATGGACATATTCTATTAGTTATTTTCATCACCGAGTTTGTTAGGCGGCTCCTTGGGCGGCTCATCAGGAACACTAGAGACTTGTGGTCATCCGCTTCGACGTGAAAGCTTCATTCAACGGCGGGGAAGTGGGTTGAAAGTGTACTGGGCTACAGTTCAGAAACTCGGGATCATGCCATTAATGATGCTACTGTCTGACATTCTCTCCATGGTTTACGGTTGACCCACGCTCCCGAAAAAGTCTGCTTCCCAAGTGGAAAAAATAAAAACGTCCTCACGCATGGCAAATTAACTTCGAGGCTGAACACGAAACCTCCGTTGAACCATTGCAAGTACAAATTTACAAGTTGGAAGGCTCTACTGCGCCTTTCCCGGACTTCAAAGCCAAAGGTAAACAGTAGTAATTCAAATCTGGGATGAAATGAATTCAACAGGGCACGGAAAGAAGGAATGAAGCTTCTGGGTCCTTACCCAAATATTCAAGTCATTTAAGCCACTGTGTACCTGCTTGAAGTCAACCGCTGGTCGGGTTTGTACGGGCATGTACAAGAAATGTACTAGTATTGATGTCACTCTCCTCCGACTGTGTTCTGATTTTATTTATCCTTCAACATTCATTCATGAGCCTAGTTGGTTGCCAGTTTCCCGTGCTCCCCGAGCGCAATGAACTTGAGTGCTGTTAACAGCTCAGTGCTATCCTCTACGTTACAAGTCCGCAGTCCCGATTGAGACCATCTTTGGTCGTACAATATATGCTCCTCAATGCGTATGTTGGCACCCTTCACTCAACACTCACGTCGTAGTCATATATACACGCTATGGCTGAGATATTCACGGCCCGCCTTTACGAGACGGGGAACCGGAGTTTTCTTAAATACTTACAGTGCACTTGCCAGGTAATGTTTTATATTATTATTTAATATCACCTTCTGGAGTAGTGCTACTGACCAGGAACACTTTAGGAACCCGAACAAATGAACTGGACTAGACTGGACGCTGGACCAGCCTGAGGGAGTTTCAGGATGCTAGGATAAGTTATATCCGTAATTTAGAATAAATACTAGTATTGAAGTATTTTCGACACGTTGGCGGGATCTACTCGACAAGATATAAGTACTGTTGTCACTCCAGTACTCATTGAAATACTCGACAAGCTTTTGCTTCACATCGCACACTAGCAACCATGAAATATCTCTTCATAACCTCGATGCTCCTTGGGGCTCTCTCTGCCGCATTTGCTGTGCCTCAGGTTGTATCTCCAGCCTGCGAGTCAACCTGCTCCAGCGACACAGATTGCGCTGATGGAAATGTGTGCCGTGTCTCCATATTTTGCCTTGGTTCTGAAGTACGTGTTGTAAACTTTCCCATGGTAATTCTGAGTATTAATATATTCATGTAGGTCCTTCGCTGTCTTCCGCCAATCACTACTACCGCTTAGATAGTATAATACTCCTACTTCTACATATTTTGTTGGCGCATAGGTCTCACAATGTTATCTGCAGTACGATATCATTGTGTTTCTTGGTCGTTCAAAGTACTGTCGGTAGAGCAGAAATTTCATGTTTGCACTTACTCCCTGGCGTACTTAAACGACTTGAGTAGACACTATGGTGTAATTTTAAAGTCTGGTATCCCCTTATTTTGATAATGAATCAGACGAATCGAACAATGCATAATCCTAAGGCTGAGGAGACACATTGGCCAAACGCGCTACCACGAGCCAAAGCTGTATATATCTACGGTGATGGTGCCTTGATTACCCTAGTTCGATATCTTACTCAACTGTCCAGAGCTTCCTCTTCGCTAATACCACCACCCCTCCGAGCACTCACGCTGCCACCTCACGCTGCCATCATCGAACCTAACGTATCAGGTTCAAGCCTCCTTCTTTTACACAAAGGGAGACATACACCACCCACTGCCTCCACCGACCTACACTCACCCTAAAACAACCCCAAAACCTCCACAAGGCTTATAATCCATTCCCTCAGGTGATCGCACCCATCGATCCAGAAGATATTACCGCTTAGGAGCTCGTTAATCTGTGTGAAGATGACACTCGATGGGTAATGGCATGGATGTTGACGAATGATTGAATAAGATATAATCAACCTTTGTCGAGGGATAATACTTTTCAAAATATGCGGGAGAGATCATAGTCCTTAGGCGGCCTGACGGTGGCCAGAGCCTGTCCCACAAATGAGTGTGTATCTTTGAGATTCAATTTTTCGTGTCACAATTTCAATCCAAGGACAGCCACCAGTATTTATACTGAGCGCTTTACGAGTTTGGCAGTGTAGATCATGGAAAGGAAAAGGTGAGGGTAAGTAAGAGCGGCGATACGTAGGGACAGGTCAGTCCCGACTTTCCCATCCACACTCGATTGCAGTGGGCCTTCAACTGTCGATGCGAGCCAGAAGTGGAACTTTGTTCAATCCGTATATTGGCACCCTTTACTCAACACTCACGTCGTAGTCATATATACACGCTATGACTAAAATATTCACGGCCCGACTTTACGAGACAGGGATCGATCTAACCGGAGTTTTCTTACATACTTACACAGTGTACCTACCAGGTAACGTTTTATATCATTTAATATCACCTTCTGGAGTAGCGCTACTGACTACTAGGAACACTTTAGGAACCCGAACAAATGAAGACTGGACTAGACTGGACCCCGGACAAGGGAGTTTCATAAAATCCGCAATTCCGAATAAATACTATTGGAGTATTTTCAACACGTTGGCGGGATCTACTTGACAAGATATAAATACTGGACCAACTTGAAGTGTCGCTCCAGTACTCATTAAAATACTCGACAGGCTTTTGCTTCACACACAGAGGTTCCTGACCAGACAAGCCATCATGAAGTACCTCTTCGTAACCTCGATGCTCCTTGGGGCTCTCTCTGCTGCATTTGCTGCTCCTCAGATTGTATCTCCAATCTGCGAGTCCACCTGCTCCGAGGACACAGTATGCTCTGATGGAAATGTGTGCCGTGTCTTTATACTTTGCCTTGGTTCTCCAGTACGTGCTATAAACTTTTTCATGGTAATTCGCTGAGTATGGATATATTCCTATAGGTTCTTCGCTGCCTCCCGCCAATCACTACTACCGCTGAGACTACTACTCCTACCTCTACGTAGCTCATTGGCGCATAGTCTTGCAATGTTATCTGGAGTATGAAATCATTGTCCTTCTTGGATATTAGGAAATCGTTCAAAGTATTACTCGGTAGAGCAAAATTTTCGCGTTTGCACATAGGCTACTTTCTGGTATACTTAAACGACCTAAACAACGACCTAAACAACTTGAGTAGACACTATGATGTAAATATAAAGTCTGGTCCTCCTTACCCTGTTTTTGAAGACGAATCAGACGATGCAGGATCCTAAGGCTGACCGGGATACACCAGGGGCTGTGATATAGAGAGGCCCGATCGATCTTCACACCTAGAGAGCTGAGTGAGTGTTCTTCCGCTGTAACTCTTAAGTGATGTCTCAGCGCCTATTAGACAAACGCGCTACCACGAGCCAAAGCTGTATATATCTACGGTGCCCACTAGTTGGATATCTTGAGTGAATCCTTAGCACACTGCCAGAGTGTACCACAGAGCTTATGCTAGAAAGCTGGAAGTAATAACAGCTCAGGCTCCTCTGTGGTATTACGGTTCCCTCCCGGCCATACTCAATCGTTACTCAACTATTGCTCAACTGTCTCGAGCTCCCTCTCTAACACCGCCGCCCTCCGGTCACTCACGCTGCCGATGGCCATCATTGAGCCGTATCAGGCTCAACCCTCCCTCTCTTACACATATACTACTCTATCCTCTCAGGTGGCCATACCCATCTATCCAAAAGATATTACCGTTTTAAGACCTTGTTAATCTGTGTGAAGATGGCACTCGATGGGATGAATGTTGATGAATGGTTGAAATAAGCAACCTTCGTCGAGGGATAATGCTTTTCAAATATGCGGGAGTAATCATGGTGCTTAGGTGCCCTGACGGTGGCCAGAGTCCAGCAAATGAAAGGAGTGTATCATTGAGATTTAATTCTCGTGTCACAATTTCAGTCCAAGGACAGCCACCAGTACTCACGCTGAGTGCTTTACAAGCTCGGCCGTGTAGATGGAAAGGAAAATGTGAAGGTGAGTAAGATACGTAGCGACAGAATTGACGTTTGCACTTGCTTGCCGTAGCTCAGGTCCTGTCTAGGAGGAAAAGGGTTATCAGCCCTTTCGACCATCGTTTTCCGAGCCCAGCACCGATACCGCATCTCCGGAGTAGATGCCATAGTTTGTATTTGGATGTCAGGCTGGCTAGATTTGAATCACTGTAGCATCTCCACTGTTCGACCGCTGGACATCGAGCTGCTCTGGCGTACACATACTTTATCGGATTAATCAACGTTACAGACTCAATTCTTCATTGAAAAGCGGTCAGTCTCCCATCGACACTCAATTGGTGTGGGCCTCAATCGCCGATGCGAGCCAGAAGTAGAGCTTTGTGTATAGTACAGCGCTGAAGTCGGATGTAGAAAAATGTTATTAGGTCTGTAGTATTTAAGGTATCCTTCTACCGAACAGAAAACAAACTTGTTATGCTACATTGTGGACTTGCAAGATCGCGACCAACCTGAGAATACACGTACATATACAATCGTTGCCAAAAACAGCGCAGGAGCCAAAAAAAAAACAAAAACAAGGTAAGAAAACGCGAAAACAGAAGGACCAAAAAGAGATACAAAGAGCATCTTGTATAAGGTTATAAAATAAAATAACATCAACTATCAAAGACCTGATAGTCATAGGGAACAGAATCTCCCCAAAACGAAGGCGTACATGCACCTACAGCGATCATACCAGGACCCCCAAGGTCAAGTACATTCACCTCATCGGAGGTGGCTTCCATCCAAGGCACAAACGCGGGATCATTTGGGCGGCCTGTCAGCATGAACGCCTTGTACCGCGCTTGCACTTCCCGGATGAGGTTAGCTTGGGCGGGGTTGGGGTTGGGGACCGTTCCGAACTGCAAAGAATAGAGTATGTCAGACATTTTAACGAGCGATATACAACCAGTACACATACCACAATCTCGATATCATCCTGATGGCAAACTGCGCCGGGTGCAGTACAGAGAGATACTGCTTCGTTCCCGGGATACGTAGCACCAACGGTGTACAGCCCAACGAACGCCGAGCCTCCGTTGGCTATCCAATTCCTTGCGAACGTCCAGGTAGGACACCTCCATATGTAGTCAGTGCCTAATGTCTGTAGTTGCACCCGTGCATCCACCGAACCGTTGACCGCAGCAGGCGGAGGATAGAATGAGCTGTTGACAACCGAAGTAGTACGGGGTTCACCGAGAAGACTATCGCAGACACCCTCGAATTCATCTTCAGGGACCGGTGAGCGGAACAATTCGCCGTAGATGGTTATGGTAGCCTCGTCCAAGACGGTTGAGACGAGGATGGGCTTGGTGACAGAAGGGAAGGGTGCCGTGGAGTCAAGAGGCGTTGTGATTAGGGTGCCATCGTTTACTGTTCGAATAGGTTCACCGATACCAACGGACGGGTCGAGGCCGAGAGCCTCATTCGAGAGAGTACCCTGAGCGGAAAGGATAGTATCAAGAGATAACGCGGCCTGGCAGGCAACGTCTGACGATGTACAGCCGACGAGTCCATTATAAGCGTTCTGCAAAGTCTGATAAGTTGCAGTACTCAAAAACCCGTAGTTCTACGGGAAAAAAATGTCAGAGTTATTCAGGAGATTCAGATATATGAACGAACCATCGGGTCGGACTGCAAAATCGCGGATTGAAATAGATGTGAGGCAGACGGAGCAGCAAGAAGGGAGCGAATCATGGTCGCGCCGCTGCTCTGGCCAGCAATTGTCACACGAGAGTTATCACCTCCAAATGTAGCGATGTTCGAATTGATAAATGTCAACGCGTTGATTACATCGAGAAGAGCAAGATTCATTGATCCGTTAGGAGCCAGCAGACCAAGCTGCAAACTAGTTAGCAGAGGGTAAAGGATAATTTCGCAAGAAACTGACAGCTCCCAATCTGTACTGAAATACAACAACAATTGAGTCGGTAGCGACTGCAAGATTAGAGCCATCCAGACCGGGATCCGTAGCAGAGCCTTCTATGAAAGATCCACCGTGTATCCTAACAAACGAAGGAATGAGATAAAAAATAGGCTGGGAGTACGTCCTTGACTTACCATACAAACACAGGGCTCGAAGTAGAAGCAGTGAAGGTCTTAGGAACGTAAAGCAGCATTGAAAGACAGTCTTCCGAAAACGTTGAATCATAGACGCCTTGCTGAGGACAAACCAGTGGTAACGCCGCAGGATCGGTAGCATCGTTTCTAAATAGAAATTCGGTAAAGTTTTTTTTTTGGCACACTGCGGGATAGAGCTTACGGTAGTGCCCAGGTCGTAGCTACAGATGATTTCGCCCATCTTTCGGCTGAAGCATATCTTACAGCGAATCGATTTGCGCCAGAAGAGTCGGCAACACCTTCAGCTGCTCCAAGTGGTGTAGACACCAGAACATTGTTGTATGTTCTAGAGCAGAGACTACCAGAGATTTGGCGAACTCCTGGAATACCACATATTGAAGCTGGCGCGGCCAGCGAAGAACCAAGTAACAGCGTCGCAAACAGAGACAAAAGGGCAATCATGTCGATCCGAAGCTTGACTGAGTTTACCGACACCAAGTTGAGCTGGTGATGGAGTTGAAAGTCAAAGTTTCGCCAACTTTATACGTCTCCTTTCTGTAAAAATAGAGAGACAGGCACTTTAACGCCGGGAGAATGACGGTGATGGAAGAAACCATGAGTGGTATTTGTCCAAGTTTGGCAGCAACCCTTGTTCTGATTATGGAAGGACTTCAACTAGCTTCAAAGTTTGCGGTAACATCTGGTAACATTTACGCAATTAGACAGGAGGGAAGGTACAAATCCTACAAATTTCAGGTCCAATCGTCTCCTTACATCCGTTCATTTTTGTTCATTAAAGATTTACAGCGACTCGGCAGAGCTCGGCAGCCGGTTACCCTGAACGTGAACTAGCTGGCACGTCAAAGGGACCCACAGCATCATGCATCAGTACTCAGTTCCAACCAATCTGTGAAATTTGCTTCCACGGCGGTACTTTTACTCTAGAAGTCTAACAGCTTCCGCGGGGAGTTTGCGCCACACAAGAAGACGCTTTGACCACAAGGATCTCCTAATTAGTTATCCTTGTATTTCTTGACTTGATAGAGGTACGTGAGCGGTAATGGTCTTGATAATTTTGGGACTAGGGCTATTTTCGCCCAAGATCAGAAATATCTTAGGGGACAATGTGCCTGTACCTCAGGGAACCGGCACCGTGGCTTCTAAATGCTGTTCATCACCAAAAACCATGTCCAGAACTCCACGACTGTCCCAGTCGAGAACATAGTGCTACAAACTGAGCTGTATGGGATCTGCATCTAGTCTGTCACAGCACAAACCTTGAGTTAGAAAAGCCCTCAGGACTACATGCGGTAGACAGAGATCTGCCTAGATAATATTCGTCCTTGAAGGTGAAATGTTGACGAGGAGAATCATTAGAAGTCGAGCGTGTCGGAACTTTTAAGAACCGGCGATAAGGCCCGATATCTCAATATAATGACCATTATAGATACGGTATTGATAAGGGCGTATATGAATAAAGGTCGGTCAGATAAGATGACGGTCTGATGGCCACTTATGGACCTTATGGGCCCTGATGTGCGTTCAGCTTCAACGTTAGCGTAGCAAATAGACTATGTACATATGCTAGGCTTAGTTTCTGGTGTGATAAGTACATTCACGTGCATTGCAAGCTCAACTACTGACAATTTCTCATCACTTGAGCAGCCGGTGCATCACGAGTTATTGACAAGTTACCATCTTTTTGATGGTTCTTACAGAGATAGTAGAACGAGTGGAATACATGTATTTTAACTGTTACGAACAGGTGGGATGATATTTATTTAACTGCTGCACAAACTATAGGCCTTGGGAGCCATCGGAATGGGACAGGTTCATATAACTGGGCCGACTTCATTATCGTTATCGGGTTACCTCATATCATGTCAAGATAAGGCCCTTCTATTGCTGATGTCATTATCTTGCCGATTTCAAATCTCCGACACGCTAAGTAGCATGAACCTCGCCAGAAACAATGGACAGGTGAGAACTTTTCAAGCTTCCACCTCCTTCCCCCCAGACCTCATCGACACGACATCTTTTATCTTCTAACTTGGAAAAAGGACAGAAAAAACTTCTCGTTCCTAACCTTGGTCATTGCTCCCTGCAAGGCTCGAACTTGCGACCTCGAGATCAAGAACTTCACTAGTCCTTGGCAGTAGCAGTTGCAAGCCCGACCCTCGCTACTTTGAGGTTATGTTAGGACCTTCGGCTATAAATTCACCGAAGTCCTGCTTGGCTGAAGAAGTAACAAGGCTCGAACTCGCGACTTCGAGATTAGCGAACTACCATAGTTCTCAGCTCTTATGAGACTTGCGCTCTACCGCCTGAGCTAAGGAAGCGATGTACTCTATAGAAACTACCCTGTCAGCTCCAAGTCCTATGATAAAACGGCCGATAGTCATCGAAGTGAGTACTTACTTGGTACTTACAGTGCAGGTTAAAGTACCTGATGATATTCAGAAGCCGAATTCGGAGCTCTAACAAGGGTGACCAGAACCTGAAGGCCCAAGGGAGTGGAGAAAGCTTTGAAAAAAATGAAAGCACCAAACAATCATTATATATATGCTCCCTGCGACTCGAACTTGCGACCTCGGAAATACCCTTCATCAAATCTTATTTTCAAGAAGCCTCTCCACAAACAATCATCAACACTGGATGGAAGTTCGACCCTCCAAAAGTTCTCAGTGACGTTTTCGAAAGTATCATTGGTGCAGTTCTCATCGACTCGGGTTATAATTATGAGATAGTAGAGGGCAGTATGGAAGATATACTTGGCATTCTTTTTCCAGCGGCCACCCATTCGACTGGATCCGATTTCGACTCATACAGTGAATTGCAGTGTCAAGTGTCAGTGTCAGGATCCGAGAAGGCCAAGTTTAGGCAAGCGCGGTTTTCCTTGGAATATCCACCGGATTTTCCTCTTTAGTGTAGCCTCAAAAGGCGGACGAGACGGCATGCAGGTCACACTAAGTAGTACTGCATGATGTTATCGTAGCAGTTCCAATTATCTCTGCAAACATGACAGTCGCCAAAAATCTAGCGGCGGAAAGGGCCCTTTCTATCCTTCAAGATGCTGACCAGGTAATCTCTCTCTCTCGCGTCTGTATTTGTGGAATCAGATCGATCTCAGAGATGGAATCTCTGCGAGAAGACTCCGACGATAATGAGGAGCAGTAGATACACTTTTGTGTTCAACCATTCATTGCCTGGAGGCTCTTGTTGGGCATCTCTAGGACGGTTCGCTTTAGCTGTGAAGAATAACCATTGAAACATTTCAGACTATTGCTACAATCCTGGAGCTAGAGATACAAGTTTGAGTGGCATCGACCCCCCCTTTCCATCAGCAAAGGGTTGCAAAGTTGGAAATATAGACTGAGTAATCTTAGCCTCAGTAGGCTCAAATTCAAATGAGCGCACAAGAACAGCAATAGCTATTTTGAGCTCCAATACACCTGAAATGAAAGAAGCTCCAGAAGTGGTCAAAATAGCGCAATGCAAAACTCACCAAGTCGATAGCCGATGCAACTTCGTGGTCCATCGGCTGCATTGAGCATTTAGCAAGTAAGTCACCTCAACAACATTTTTTGGAGCAACGTACAAAATGAAGACACTCCGCCCCAGGGTCCGTGGGGGAGTTTGTCTATGGAAGGAACGCCTCCAGGCTCGATCCATCGTTCAGGAATAAATTGATCTCCGTTGTTTCCCCAGACTTGTTTATTGACATTAAGGAGAGCCCAAGGAATCCGGAATACCTGGATATATGTATGGTGAGTAGCCAATCGCAGAAAACGAACAGACACGAACCTGACCAGCTTTAACAACAAACGAGGACACTATCTCCCCACCTTCAGTACGGATGGTCTGGCTAAGAGGTATTACATCATCTTGAAGAGCTACGCGCTCTGTAGGCGGCCCAGCAGGGTGCAAACGTAGTCTGAATCCAAGATGCGGTACATACATGTAAGCACAGCTCGAATTTCCAAGGCGAAGATTCAAAAGGATCGAAAGGCTTACCCCTCTTTAACCACAGCATTGAGATACTCAAATGCGACGATGGAATTGTAATCAAGAGAGGCCACAGTTCCGAGCTCGTGTCGAAGCTTGTCTTGGATTGAGGGATTTCGAGCCAATTGAAGCAGTAGAAACTCAATAGTGGCCGCAGTCGTCTCATGCCCAACCATCCTATATAACTCACCAGCTATAGTGTGTTAGTTCGAGAAGATTTTGCCCGACGCACAAAAAGGTTGTAATCTAAAGACGAGAGAATGAGCAAAGCGCAGCGATATCAGCAACTGGGCCATACATTATCAAGTAGTTCAGTGGTAGTTAGTCGAGCTTCCGAATTTTCTGTCAAGTTGTGACTGCCATTGACCAGAATCGACAATATATCATGACCATGAAGAAGGTTCGTGTTCTGGGCGCTATCCGATATAAGTTTTCCCGCGAGTTTGTGTATGACCTGCCTCGACACGGCATCTTGAAAAGCAGGTATGGGTAAGTTCATAATCCAAGGGAAAACGTTTATCAGAATGGGTGCGATGAATCCAACGAACGTCCGCGATATAGCCACATCTTTATGCCAGGCAGAAGTGATTGCTCTCGCTTCTGTACTTTTACCGTCTTCGAAATCGTGTCCGAAACCAACTCGGCCTATGATATCTAAACTGTAGCTGCGTAAGAAAGTGACCAGAACCCTTTAACTCGGTGAAACCTACGTGCAAGCAGATATGACAGGAACTATATCTACTACATGACCGTTTGTTCGGCCAGTACCTCTTAAGGTAGAAAGGAGATTTTGGGTCATCTAGTACCATAATGAACTCGAGACGCTGACATTGATCTGTGGATACGGTTCACTGACCTTGTCTACACAGTAGAATATATCGTCAGCCATGGCCTCGACCGCACTTGATCTAAGTTAACAAGTTTTAGCGTGATCCTGAACTTCCATCACTAGAGACTTTTATACGTACGTGAATGCTGGTGCTAGCAGTCTGCGCTGGTATCTATGGTCCTCGCCTTCAGCCCACACGACCCCCTTCCAATGAGCCTTTCGATGACACGCCGAAATGCTGGTGATTTCACTAAAGACAATAACAGTAAGTACTGCCCGAAAAAGTAATCGGGAGACAGACCATGAGTGGTGGAGTTTTGGAATATATGTTGAGCAGCCGAGTTATCTCCCACAACGACCTAGTATATCCAGGTTTAAATTTGGTACATCTCGAGAACGGTAGGTTATATCCCAATTATTTAATGTGCACGTACAATGTCGGATTGAAATAACGCTGCTTTGATTCTATACACGAGCCCAACTGATGCAGCCCACTTGATATAGATTTCAGACGCCTGATGTTGGAATATTTCGAGCTCATGTCCCCATATCCAGCTTGTTTGCTTTGAATACTGGATTGCTAATGGATTTCGAGTTTCTATCGTAAGGCACAAGAAAACTTACAGGCATTGGAAGCTTTTCTGCCGTGCTCCACTTACGCTGCACATTTTTCCAGAACAGAAAGGACGCCCCGAGGATGAAAATGCCGAGTGGAAATGAGTAGCTGTTGCTAGTCATTATGGAGGAAGGGAAGCAAAGCAAAAGTAGCAATTTCGGGCTCGCAGGCCGTTGATCGGCGTTTCAAAATTTTCGCGTTTCTACATCGTTCAGTCCTGTCAAAGTAAGCACTAAGTAGCGCGCGTACTAAAAAATCATAATTGTACACAACTGTACAAGGGCGAAACTACTATCAAAACGTAACGATTGAACTGACTATTTGAAGCGTTTATGCTCGGCTGTCTGACCTGCCTGGTTCAAACAGGCGACCCGTTGTTTACACTTCACCAGCCAAGTGTATACGTAGTCCCTGCAAGTGACAAACTAGAGCGATGCTTTGAACTCCTCCAAGGGAATAGGAGGGCCATTATGCATTAGGCCTTAGGCCTTAGCCAACAGAGCGGACGCGTTTTCTTCGGACACGTACTGTTTGTTGAAAAAATCACAACCCAGTTTCGTGGTGTTTCGTGTTTGAGAAGTGTGCCAGGAGCAATAGGATTGAGGTGTGTGACGTTCATCGAGGCGATAAGTTTATCCGAATGACCAGCGGTTGGGAACGCTTCATCGAGCTCCTCTGCAAGCTTTCGCGAAACTTCCTTTCGATTCTAATTTCCAGCTAATTCTGAAACCTGAGGATATGCAGTTATACCCCTTGTCGGGATAGCCTGCGGGATAGGGACAAGAACTGGAAAAGTCGCGTGGTTTTTCTGGACCTATTGCCCAGTAGAGTACAGAGCCTGAAGGCCTGACACAGCGGGGTTGGAGGCATAGGAATCATTGGCAGGGCAGACATCGAGATCGTCGGCAGCGTTGAAGAGCGTGATATCGACGTTTCTTGGTTTCCTTTGATAAAACGAGACCGGCCGCGACCAGAGCTAATCTGACCTGGTACTGTAGTCTTGGGTACACGGAAACCCTCACCATCCATGAAGCAAAAAGGAAGAAAGAGAGATGCTTCGAAATCAAAGCAGAGCTGCCAAGAAAATTAGGCGCTCACGCCCATTCGACCGTGACCAGACGATAAAACTGCGAAAGTTCAAGTTGTGGCGAGTGCTGAGCGTTATGTCGAGACGTCACTGAAAGAATGCCCGCAGAGATCATGAGGAGACATCGCTGGCGACCGTGTCATTGTGGCATGATCCTAGGAGCTAAATGTCGGATAATGTCCATAAGAATTTACGTGCATTCCCGTTCTAGAACGATTTTAGTTCGAGTTTAAATAAGCTACAAAAGGACATTAAAGCTGCAGCGCTGGACCCTCAAGCTTCAAGGCCTCAAGGACTGAGGCCTATATGGCTCGAACACTGTCGTTGCTCCGCGAAGGCGGCCTTTATCGTTTGGTGAGTCTTTCAGCTCCCGGCAGTCCGCTCGAGGTTCGCCCTTTGGGCTCACTTCTCGCAAGGCCATCGCTCGAGGCTCCCCTCGCTTCGGGCTCACCTCTCTCAAGCACAAGACATCGCTGCGCACAAATTACTATCGCTTCGTGAATGGGCGACGGCAGCCATCTATCTTAATCGAATATTATCTATCACTGATACACTCAACTACGAGACTCACGTTTTACTGTTACTCTAAGTATTTTCTAGTCTGGTTCATACCTTCTAGGATATGACTATCAAGCTGTAAACGTGAAACTAAGTGGCTTGGTAGCCAATTTTACAATCAATTCTTTATTCTGAACGTCTATGTGTACAACATTCTACATTCCTACGTGACTCTACATACATGTGATTGAATACAAAAAATCTAATCAAAAGGAAACAAAAGAATAACATATGCATAAGTAATGAGATGAGATGAGGGAGATATCGCGCGGGTTGTGATGATCAGGAGATAATGAAGGGAACATAGATATATAAAAATATGAAGTGGACAGAGTTGAAAAGAGAAAGACAGACCCACGTCGACAGTACTTTCCTCATTCGTGATTTGTGAAGGCCGGATCAAATAGCGAGGAACCATCGTCGTATGGGAAAGCAGAAGCTCCCTGAATCCAGGCGGCAATAAGGTCCGAGAGAGCAAGCTCTGCAGCCGCTGCGGGATCCAACGCGTTAGAGCCCGAGGGAGTTGGAGCTACCTGATAGCCGTAGGGACTCTGGAACGACGTGCTGGCGTTGGGGACTGGGATAGCAGGATATATCTGAGACCGATAGTAAGCCTGATTGTTGTCGAACACGGTCTGCACCAACAATACACGACGCCGAAGCATAGGAATGTCGTTAGGGATGACTCCTCGGATCCACGCAGTCAGATACCCCACAGACCGGCAGATATACCGATCATCTTTCCCATCCTGGTACGCGATTTTGAGGACCGACGGCAGCCACATGGCCGCAAGCTCGAGGGGACAGTCAATAGCGAAGAGATAATCGGGCCATACTTTCGAGGACGGGTGGTCTGGCCAGTAATATCGGAAATTAGTCCTGGTGTCGAGCACGAAACAGTGCTTCTTGAAGAATAGACAGAGGGGCCCTCCGATGCGCTGGGCGAGCCCAGCAAGGTTCATGATGTGCGGCAACTCCGCCTGCGAGCCGTCGGTACATCGGACAGACAGGAAGGGCTGATAGTCGGAATGACGAAACTCCGCGAGTAAACTGTGGCCGTGGATCCAAGCATTGGTGTGGATGATATGATGCCACGCCAAGGCGGCGAGTACAGATAGCTGTCGGTATAGACACTTCCTACAGTGACACTTGTTCTGGGGGGTCTCGCAGTTATTTGGAGAGCCCTGAGGCTGGAATAAGGAAGAGAGGGATCAGTCTCGTAACGTAATCTCAGGACATAGTCGACAGACCTTCTGTTCGGAATTTAGCTTTTGACGGATGAGATCGAGAATGGTCCAGTCGTTCACGAGCTTTTGAAATTCGTCCTTGTATCTATTTGTGAGAAATTTGAAATTGGCGTGAAAGCTGGCGAGCAAGGAGTCGTTTCCTGTGGTGGAGACTGCTGTGGTTGTCGTGTTGGCTACTCCTTTGTTTACTGCGTCGTCTACTGGTTTGGTGCCTGCCTCGTCGCCCGCTTGGGCCCCTTTTTTCTTTCCCGCACTATTCCTGGGCCGCTTCGGGGGACGGGGAACCCCCGTAGCAGCAGAAAAACACGAGAAAGATGAGGTCAAACCTACAGTCTCTGGGTTGTCGTTTTCTGCCGGATCATCTTCGAGCGCGCGCTTTTTGGTGGCACGAGCCTTGGCAGGAGGCTTAGGATTGGACGAAGAAGCGTTGGCCGCTTTCGGTGGCCGTCCCCTTCTAGGCTTGGATGGAGCTTGGGTGATATCGACTGGCACCGGTAGAATGACCTCTTTCGCCTTCCCTTTCCCGCGGCCCTTGGGAGGGATCGGAACGGGACGTGAAGGTTGAGACGTGGCGCTGCGAGGAGCTTCGAGGAGCTCGATTTGCTGAGGTGGTGAATATCCAGATGTGTGTTCGGGAACATCCTGGACCTCTGGGTAGTCGTATTCACCGCCATCCTGCCCGACCTGAGGCTGATTGGACTGTAGAGGACATGGAATAGCGGAGGCGGAATGTGGGATATCAGGAACGTCTTGGACGTTTGGGTGATCGTGTCCACCGACGTCCTGTCCCGCCCGAGACTGATCATACTGCGGAGGACGTGGTATGGCGTGGTCTGGAATGGGAGTAACGTATTGAACGGTTGGGTAGTCGTATACACCGTTGTCCTGCCCCGCTCGAGACTGATCATGCTGCGGAGGATGTGGTATGGCGTGGTCTGGATTAGGAGGAACGTATTGAACGGTTGGGTGATCGTATCCACCGTCATTCTGCCCCGCCCGAGACTGATCGTACTGCAGAGGACGTGGTATGCCGTGCTCTGGATGAGGAACGTATTGACCGTTCGAATGATCGTATCCACCGTCGTTCTGCCCTGCCAGAGACTGATCGTGCTGCGGTGGCATGGCAAAGGTAGAGTAGTAGTCGAGATAACTACTAGGATTGTTCAGCCCGAAATTTGGGGCGGGTTGGATCCCTTGGGCCTCTTGAACGTCCGGTAGCTGCGGTGTTGGCAACGAGAGCTGGGCGATATCGAAATTGAAATCGGCGGCCTCCAGAGCAGTTTCTTCGAGCTTGGTAGACAGGTCGCTCGGATCCTGTGATGGAGGTGCAGCAGCTTGCTGAGGGTGATCGTTGGGTTGCTGGGAAGGCTGCCGCCAAAAGGTAGGATCAAAGTCATCGTCAGTCAGCTGAGGTTCTGCGACGTCTATTCCATTCGACGAATAAGCAGAGAAGAAATATTCATCCGGCGTCATAAATCGCTGAGCATCGTTACACGGCGCTGCTTGGTCTTGCCATTCATAGGAAGAGGAAGAGAGGTTGTAACGTAGGCCAAGGTCAGTCGCCATGTCGCTCTGGGTCTGGAGGTGGAGTTGGTTGGCGGGCTGGTCATAGGGAAATGGCCGAAGAAATTGGGACTGTAACGCGTCCAGGCGATGGGAATTGCTGTATCGAGAGTCAGGTTGTAATTCATCGACCGCAGACAAAGTCTGCCCAATCCCGCTCGAGTAGCTCTCATCATCGGCTGATAACGCGGGTGGTTGAGAAAGGCTCGGAGGTGGTGATTCGGGGCGAGCAAGGTGGCTAGGACTTGGGCGTTGGCCAGTAACTGACTCCCGGTCGTCGGTGCCAGACACGGCGAGAGAGGGTTCGCGATGATCTTCCATTAGATCTTCACGAACAGATCTAAAGCAACGAAGATAAGCACGGTTGGCTGGTGTGAGAGGTGGAAATGAACACACAACTAGAGAAAGAGGATGTGGTTGAATCAGACGCGTAGAAGCGAGCTGGGTGGCAGCGATGAACAACGCAGATTGCCTTCGAACAAAACAAGCCAGATAGTCAGATAAGTTGATGCAGGATGAATTAAAAATCAAAGACCTACGAGAGAAGATAGAGCGGATGAACTGCGTGATATCGAAGAGAGATCTCGAAGGTAAGAGCAAAAGTGAGAGAAAACAGAGGACAATTTCCTCTAAATA
Organism: Rhodocollybia butyracea; assembly: GCA_015501585.1. Lineage (NCBI taxonomy): Eukaryota > Fungi > Basidiomycota > Agaricomycetes > Agaricales > Omphalotaceae > Rhodocollybia > Rhodocollybia butyracea. The sequence goes on from JADNRY010000004.1 coordinate 280,456, forward strand.
GTGGACTGACATCACGTGATCACGTTCCGAAGGGTGGACAAAGCAGAGCGGCCACGAGCGCGCTCTGATAACGCTCCTACATGGACAATAAGGTCAAAGTGAACGTCTACTATTTGGGAAACGGTCTCCGGCTCTCGGAGACCGTTTCTTAAACATTAGAGTAAACTTTGACCTCACGCAGCTCGAATGACCTATGATTAGCCTTTGGATTCGTGAGTAAGAGTTCAAGTGGTCTGAAAATATTACCAGTAATTAGCTATAAGGACCTCTCGAATTGATTGTGCTTACTTTCAAAAATCCAAAGTTAAATCACCATAGATTGGGACTTTCGCGCCTTCCGCTAAATCGCGTCTCAACAAATTTACCTTTTGGCTCAGGGATTATCATTGTATTAGAATGACAATAGGGAAAATAAATGTTTCGCTCTGCATATATCCACTCAGCCCAATGTTCCAGACAACCTAGAGTGAATGAGGTTTTCTAATCATACGAGGACATCAAAGACAGACCAGACCTACGTTTACAAGCAAGCATTCTGGACAAGCAAGAGGACTGAGATCCAGAAGCAGCAGCAACGGGAACTCAGTTCCAATATCTCATTTCGCCGCTATTTCCACGTGAAGAGTTATCCATGACTCTTGAATTCATCATCTTAAATTACATGTCAGTCAGTCGTCTCTGGTCTGTTCGCTCTCTTTCTTCCTTTTTGCTTGAGGGAATACGAATACGTAGAACGGAAGCAAGCGAAAAAAACACAGGAGCTTCCAAAATCTTGCCATGATTGTAGGATGATCTGAGTGCTTGGGACATTGAAGGCGGAGGGTGCGGAGGTGTAATATATCCTGCAGGAGCTGCAATAACAGCGAAGATCTCTTGTGTAGAGGGATAAATCACTTTGAAACAAGGTAACAATGAAAGACAATAGAGAATGTGTGTGGTACATACATACCAGCGAAGTAGGCAACTTAACAAGACCTTCTTCTGAGATTCGTCCAACAGTACTGAGAGTTTAACGACTATATTGTCTGCAAGCTAGAGAATTTCGACATGGAGCCGTCCTGAAATCTTGGTCAGAATTGTTTTGTTGAGGCGTATGGATTTGGATTAGCGCCGGTGGCTAAAGGCGTCTAATATCCAAGCTCCGACCATCCCCGTGATCCCCTCAGAGTTTGAGGACTCAGAGGAGCCCCGACTCGACAGCAGCTCGAGATTTTCTCGAGTTCTCCCCTTCGGGCGTAAAGAGTTTGAGTTTTGGTACGGACCCACCGGCGCTCGTTCCCAGAAGTGTCCCACGCTGTATATGACGCGACTGAACGCGTTTAAGCGCCTCCCGTGATTCAATTTTGGTTCTGTCCGCCATGCCAGACTCAGTAAAGGTGTAAGACCTTCTTCAAATTGTCTGCTCTCTGTTTCTAACCCCTTTTTTTCGCTTGAAGTCTCGCAGTCGGCTCAGCTGTCGGCGCCATTCGAGACGTTTTTGCAAAAATCAAGGCTATCGACGATAAACATGGCAAATTCGACTTTGCGCTTTGTGTCGGAGATTTCTTTGGCCCTTTGACAGACACAGACAAGGAAGATGAAGTATCGCTGTTGCTGGATGGCAAGCTGGAAGGTAGGCTGTCGCAATGTCGGGGAACAACATGCTCAACAAATCACAGCTCCCATCGAGTGCTACATCATGCAAGGTGCAAACCCTCTTCCCGACTCTGTGATTCAGAAATTTGCAAAGACTGGGGGTGAATTGTGTAAAAATGTGTTTTTGATGAGTGTGTAGCTGTTTCTGTCTTCAGATTGTCGCCTGACTTTGTGGTCAGGTAAATCAGGCCTTGTAACGACCGCCAACGGGCTTCGGATTGCTTGTTTAGCTGGGGCGTACGAGCAAGCCGTATATTCCGGTGCGGAATCTGCTCCTGTATGGCTTTACCTCCTTATTTCACCAGATTGCTGAGTGTCTGCTTATAGGGATTTGCCTCGCCGTTCTTCTCTTCACAATCCATCGACCGGCTTCTTTCCAACACTCTTACAACCTCCTCCTCTAAACAAGACTACAAATCTCTCTCTGCCATTCAGTCATCCTCGTCCTCGTCACAGCTTGTTGATGTATTCATCACCAACGTCTGGCCTGCTTCCATCCCAAACTTTTCCAATGTGCCTTTACCAGCGTCGAATGATAGTGCAGATGTTGCACCACCTCTGGATGATGTCTGTAAACGGTTGAAACCACGATACCACTTCTCTTGCAGTGGTCAGCCACCTGTGTTTTGGGAGAGGGAACCGTTTGTGTGGGAGGATGAGAATAGTCGAGCATCGAGGTTTATTAGCTTGGGCTCGTTTGGAGGACCAGCTCCAGAATCGGGGAAGAAACAGAGGGTGAAAACATTGTGACTCTTCGCTGATCTAAACTGACATGCCTTCATAGTGGTTCTACGCATTCTCCATCGCCTCAAATGGAGCAGGATCCACCGCAGTGGCCAACGCGACCAAAAACCCGTTTTCTGCGTCTATGCCATCTCGCAAACGACCTTTCCAGGACCAAGAGGAAAGTGGCGGCGGGAACTATATCTTTGGTGATGTAAAACAGCCGGGAAAGCGGTCGAGGATAGGTATGCTTTAACCTATCACCTACTCGTTCAAGAGCTTATAACTCTTCCGACAGAAAACGGTCCGCCAGGAAAACCTCCTCCTGGTTACAAATGCCATCGGTGTGATTCCAACGACGTGCGTCTGTTCTATCTGATAAGACTGTCGTTAATATGAAGTATCTCGCAGCATTTCATCAACGACTGCCCAGAGCGTCAAAAACCTCCAGAAGGGTATATCTGTCGACTTTGTAATATGGTGAGTTTTCCTGTTCAGCACTCTACTATCACGTTCTCACTACTCGCACGTCCTTCCTATGTAGCCAGGCCATCTCGTCCGTGATTGCCCCACTAAACATGCAGTAGGCGACACTGGGGGAAGGAAACCCAAAGAGGGATATGTATGTAGGGCGTGTGGGAGTGAGGGCCACTATCTCGACGACTGCCCCATAGTCAACCAGCGGAACACTGGAGGAGAAGACGGGGGTGGAAGGAGGGGTAAACATGCTCCGGTGAAGGAAATTGGACGTGCGTACTCACCTTTTTTGTTAAACAAAATTGACTAATCGAACGTCATTTGCTTAGCTGATGAATGCTGGTTTTGTCTATCGAACCCTAACCTGGCGTACGTGTACTCTGTCAATATTCAGCCTTCAGCCTCATCTCTCCTTGATCCCTTCTCCACCCGCGCAACTCATTACTGATCGTTCTATGTAGAAAACACCTCATCGTCTCCATTGGCGAAGAGTGCTACGTTACATTACCAAAGGGACAGATAATTCCAACACAAGACGGTCATGCTTACGTGCCCGGTGGAGGTCATGTCCTAATCGTACCCATAACACATTATCCTACATTAAGTACGATCCCGCCAGATCTGGCACCGCCTATTCTCGATGAAACCGAGAGGTACGGTTCTTTCTCGATCTGCCCATTCCCGTTACTTATATTCTACATATGTAGGTACAAATCCGCCCTCCGGCTTTTTTACGCCAAACACTCCTGTATACCTGTTTTCTTCGAAGTATCTCGAGTTTCTTCAAAAGGCGCGCGAGGCGTCCACGCGCATGTTCAAGCCATACCGATCCCATCATCGGAGTTCAACGTGAACGATATCGAAAACGCTTTCATCTCCCAAGGTCGATCCCAAGGGATCGATTTCGAAAGCGAAAATAATGTTGAGGAGGCTTTAGCTTCCTCTGCGGGCGGACGAAATGGGTATTTCAGAGTGGATTTACCTGATGGAAGGAAGATGGTACATTTGATGAAACCGAACGTTCCGTTTAGTATACAGTTTGGAAGGTGAGTTGAATGCTTATGTTTTGTTTTGTTTCTATCGGGGTTGCGTATCCACCACTTCCTCCTTTCTTCGTCACAATTATCTTATTTGGCCTATTCTGATTCATCGTTTTCCAGACAAGTACTGGTCTCTCTTCTCGGAACGCCTGAGCGTTTAGACTGGAAAGCATGTATGCTATCGGAAGAGGAGGATAAAGCGGATGCGCAGTCTTTCAAAACTGCTTTTGCACCTTTTGTACCTTCGTAAAATTGTCAATGCCAACTGTACGGTGTATACATTGTATCTTCCCTGATCTAATCTCTAACGGAGATAACTTCACAAAGCACAGTAGTGAAAGAGGCGAGCCAACAGCTCCGTCCCCTTTGTTGAAGCCAGCCGAAGTCGGTGCTTCCGTGGATGATATGCAGTAAGACAATGTGCAAGAGCAGCGTTATATTCTGCCTTGACCCCATTGGGGCGGTCAACACGTCGCCCATAAAATTGCTCATCTCGAAAATTGAAGAAAAATACGGAGATTCGGAGAAAATATATATAAAATTATGTCAACTCAGTCGTTGCTGAAATCAAGTCTCGCGCCTGCGGGTCGCGGGGTAAAATGGAAGATATGTATGGCATGGGGTGGCTGAAATCGGACGTCGATTTTAATAAAGAAATCCGAGCAACATCAACGAGGACATACCGAAAAAAGGTCTTGGTAAAGTCTCCCGGGATGTTGATTTCATTACCTTCGTTGTCTTTGGCCTTGCGTAGATCAAGTGTGGCCAGTATATATGCAATAGCAAGCCAAACAGTATTGTCAGCCATGTAGCGGCCTACACAAACTCTGTGAGGTAGAGATACAATTCAAGTCAATGTTAGTTATCAACAAACTGACAGACCTTCGTCCAAATCCATAGGCATAAATGTCATTAATACTTGTAAATGGTCCTGATTGAGAGTCAAGGAAACGTTCGGGAATAAATTTGTTGGGTTCGGAGTACACGTTAGGGTCTCGGTTCATAGCCCTAAAGGATATTTTGAGCTCACAACTTATGGAAGGAGTGCGCAAGATCTACCAGATATTGGGAATAATCACACAGCCTAAAATGAACAAACTGAGATTAATACCAAGCAGCACCAGAGAAAAGAATAAAACCTTTAGGAATGTGGTAACCATTATAATAATCATCTTCAGTTGAAACATGATTGACCCCTACCAGATCCTAAGAAATAACTACTCATTTTGAAGGAGGATCTCTTACCAAGAGGAAGAGGTGGATGCAAGCGCATTATTTCACGGTAGATAGACTCGACGTAAGGAAGCGACTTTCGGTCCTCAAAGGTGGGTAGTCGAGTTCTTCCAATGACACGATCGATTTCAGCCCGTCCTTTGGCCTGAACATCAGGATGTAGAGTCATGGTTAGAAGAAATGAGGTCACGGAAGACATTGTCTATTGAAAGCCTGGTAAGATTCAAATATTAGTCTGAGCAGACATCGTTACCGTATCCGAGGCAGCTGAGGATTGAAAGGGCCTTTGGTTTGAGTAAGTCGTGCAAGAAATCGGGCGTTGAATCTCACCTATGAAGCTAGTAGAACCCATGCCCTTGATCATCTCGATATCTGCTGGTTTACCCTCATTTTCGAATGCTAATTCGGCAACAACAGATGTGCCAGTGCCAAGTTTCTGGAAGGATGATAAATCCTTCAAGGATTTAAAGTTGCCATGTTGGACATAGTCTTACTCACGAAGTTATTCACTGCCCTATCAAACGGGATAGTGTCTAAGGCACTATAGTTTTCTCGAAGTTCGAGTACTGTCTGTTTGAACCCACAGCCTGGAAAGAAAGAGGGCATAAAGCGCAGCCATGGAAATCGTTCCAGGGTAGGGAAACCACTTGATAACATTCTTGCAAATATATCAACGGTTTCTTTGCCCTTCCGGGAAAGAGGGTCATCGTAACCGATATCAAGCCCGTATAACGAAGCGTATATGACGCTTTGAGAGAATCTAGTTGGACAAAGCATTCAACTATAGTATTTTTAGATATGATTAGTAAAACGTACATCAGGGTATGCTGCATGATCTGCTCCGGCGTAGCTACTAGGCTTCGTGTAAGATCAAGAACTTTCTTATACTGGGCTGGATAGAAGCGACTAATAGCGGATTGACGAAAGATCTGATTGTAAAGCTTCTTTTTCGTCCGCCACTTTGCTGAATGCTCCTGTCATGAAGGAAAGTGAAGATACGGGATATATAGAATTGACGTGAGTCAAGTAGGTGGTTTACCTGCAGTGAAAGCACACGTTCTCCTCCGCACCTTATGATTATATATTAGAAATACTCTGTTGAAATTGAAATTTCCGACTTACAGAATTGCCGTCCAAGATGTTTCTCGACTCGAGTAGATACGCGCGCGCTTTTCTAGTAGATCTACGGCAGTCCGAGAGCTATTAGTTATGAGGGTATTCTTTTCACGGATATAGACAAGGTCCCCTGGTAAAACGCCACCCAAGAATCAGTACATCGACTCTATAGACACTAGGCTGTGACCGACCATATTCTCTACCCCACTCTTGACATTTGACCCAGGCATCAAGAGCCGGAAAGTCGGGGGATTTGGGACCAGGGGGAAAGGTTATTGTAGACTTAGGCTGGTGCCGACGAGAAAGAAGATACAGCAAGGCTAATGCCAGAGGCACAATTCCAGACAAAATCAAAGGCAAGGATGACGCAGGAGCCATTGTATATCAATGAAGGAAGGAAATAAGAAAGGAAGTGAGTGAGATTTTTGTATAAGTTCCACCAGCTGGGTCCACCTTATATCGACGTTCTTATTCCTGAAATTATACTAGGCCCTTCGACTACGGCATGAGAGGATAAGGCGCGAGCCTAGTGGGACTTGAGGCCCGTAGCAAATCAAGCTCACTGGGTACACCTTCGTTACAGTTCGTTACTTTCAGGTAAGCTTCGCGTGGTTCCGATTAAGAAGTTCTTTTCGGCTGACTTGACTATGCTTTCCGTGTGTTTCCCAGGAGTCGTTTTGCATGGTCTTCATTACCTTGGGGTTATCTCGATCTTGAGAGCTGTTGGAATTGGAGAAGGGGACTTAGGGGAGTGTCTTCAGGTTTGGTTTCATCTTCCCATCGCGTTTTCGCCACTGAAATGATTGAGTCGGAGTCACAATGACTTTTTGTTGGCGAATCGTTTCGGCCTGGGACTCGGAGCTTAGCGCGTCAATGCCATGAAATGTACACAACAGTCAAGTGAATCTGCGCCGTGCGGTAAGAAAGAGGCAGTAGAGTCAGCTCCACCGCTCCAGAGGAGATGTCGCAATGTTCTCCGGAAGTACGATGGTACTACAGTACCTGAAGCATACGATTAACTATGTTGCAAGATGACCTGCATCACAGAGGCCTAGAATAGCTATTCATTGAGGCACCTGCTCGCAATAGAGCTTTTTTCTGCACCACATGCATCTTCCTTGAGGAAAACAAGACGGAGCGTCTGTATACAAACTGTATACTTATGTATGCAAGGCAGAGATTTCGCAGAGACATGAAAGCTGTTAGAATTGACACCAAAGGATGTAATTGATCACACTTGCTCGTGATTTTCCAAAGCTGCGTGCTGTGATTTCCGTTGAGTTTGATTATTGATAGCCCTACAGCTCTGGAGAGACAATCATCCGACTTGTTTCCACAGCTTGAAAATCGATCACCCATAAAGTCCTAAACAGTTTGTTCGTGCCTTCGTAACATCGGATGCGGTGGCGTTCCAATTTTGAGCCTTTCTTGTGTGAATGGTCCCATTGAGGAACAGCTATAGTCTAGTTTGTCAAAATCAAGAGCAGCAGCGAAAGCAAAAGCAAAAGCAACAGCAATAGCAAAAGAATGACCGGGTTCACCGGAACCGAGGGCCGACATATATGGGCGCTTAGGACAATTATTACTTCGGATCTTACTACAGCACATCGTTATAAACACAGGACACTCTTTGGACTCTCATTCGCAAATATCCCACTACTCAGCTACTGTAATCGTATACCTAGTCATGTCGCTTTTGCCCCGATTCCTCAAAGGCCCTAAGACCGCGTCGGTGAGTACCAGCCCAAGCTCAGCTATAGTAAAACTAACGAAGGAGTGGTCAGATTGTCGGATGTCCCTTCAGGTATGCAACTCATCCCATCGCTCACCAATTTCGAAGCTGAAATACACTGTCACTCTCAGCGGAGGCCAGGTGTGTTCCTTGCCTTTACTTGATGGAAAATTGTTCAATTTTCTCTCGAAATCTAGCCTAAAGTTGGCGTTGATCAAGGTCCTATCCATCTTGTTGAAGCCGGCCTCATTGATCAACTCAAAGAACTTGGCTGGAACGTTAAATTCGATGGACACCACCAATTCGAAGAAATTAATACTGCAAACGATCCTCCCATTGGAAAACTCAAGAATCCGCGTTACGTTTCGCGTGTTTGCCAGTCCGTTGCCCAGGCTGTCGGAGAACATGCAAAGAATGGCGAATTGCCCGTGACTTTGGGAGGAGACCACTCCCTGGTACGTTTGGCTGTCTTTGTTTCATGACAAATGCTTTTTTGACATCGGTATAGGCAATGGGAACGATATCTGGAACTTTTGAGTTAGAACAGCTTTTCATCCATATAAGAGGCGTACTAACGTCCTTACAGGGCACACCCCGACGCTTGTGTTATCTGGGTCGATGCTCACGCCGACATCAACACCGCTGAAACCACAGAATCAGGTAACATCCATGGTATGCCCGTGTCCTTCCTCCTAGGCCTTCCTGGAAACGATCACAAACCTAACGAGTTCGGTTGGGTCAAGCCTGTTCTCAGGACTGACCGTCTGGTATATATCGGTCTCCGTGATATTGACTCTGGAGAAAAGAAGATTCTCAAGGATAATAACATTCGTGCATTCAGTATGCATGAGGTTGACAAGTATGGTATCGGCAAAGTTGTTGAAATGGCTTTGGACCATGTCAATCCTAACAGGGACCGCCCAATTCATCTGAGTTTCGACGTTGACGCGTTAGACCCCTCGGTCGCTCCGTCTACTGGCACTCCAGTTCGTGGAGGATTGACATTCAGAGAAGGACATTATATTTGTGAGGCGTTGTGGGAGACTGGTCTGCTTGTGGCTCTCGATTTGATGGTAAGTTGCTCAGATTGCGTCTGGTATACGCAAGTGATAACTTTCATTTTTGTAGGAGGTTAACCCTTCTCTCGCCGATGATGTTAGCGTACAGCAGACAGTGGCAGTTGGGTGCTCCCTTGTACGATCAGCGTTGGGTAAGTATTTGATTCAGCGCATGGAAAGCACTACCTCATCTACTCTATCTAGGCGAGACTTTGTTGTAGCCATACATAATCCCTGGAAATGGACAGATCACTAGCACTCTTCACTGTATGTATAATCAACTGTAACAAATTTACAATGACCCCCATGGGATCGCTGGACGTTTCTCTGTTCGCAACCATGACGCCGCATCACAATCGTGCTCCTTGATCTTTTTAAACTCAGCATTATTGTCTGGTGCGTCTGAGGCTGAATTCTACAAGTCTGACAATCCCCTATCTCACTACAAAGCGAAACGGAAATTTTTTCTTTCCTTTTCTCCGTATGTAGTGTTCTATATCTGATGAGTTGTATAGGTCGTACTACGCTTAGATTTTCCCTCCACGGTTCATGTTTACTTGTTATTTGTCAACAAGAGTGCCTTTGGGTAGTAGGTCTGCGGTTCAGGACTGTTACATAGGCCCTCCCATTATGATTGAAACTATCGATCCCCCTTCGATTCCCCTTCGCCTCCACGAAGTGCTCAGAGCAACTACTAGAAGTTTTCTTAGAGCAGAAAGTGTGCCATAAAGTTTGACCGCCCGGCTAATTTATCCTGAGTACACCCAGTTGAAGGAACGTTTTCAGCCCCAATTTCCAAACCCTTTTGTTGACTTAAAAAGAGTCATCAAAATATATGTTTATTGAGGCACTGGATGGAGAATCTGTCGTAGATGAAGATATACCTTTGCCAACGGTTTCACTGGAACCGACAGAGTGCTATGAGTTTAGCTTCTATCGTTCTTACCCGCATCTCACTAATCTGCACACCGGTACACACGGCGTAAACAGCGTGTTGTGTGGAGTGGGTTCGTGGCCGCACGCCATTTTGATTCGGACACAGTCATTATTCACCTTGGTTTAACAGGCTGGGCTGGTGTTGTAATATGGCCGAGTTCTTACTAACGCAGAGGCATGCCAATCAAGCTTTTTTGTCCTGGGCTGCATTACTAAATGGATAATTTTCGGACACACAGCGTTACTCACCATCGTTCGATAGATCCCGGTGTCGAATATCCGAGGCTCCCACTGACCACTGCCCACAGGTCGACATCATATCGCCTCGCATTCTCTCCAAGGTAAAACTTACCCCTTTTTTGAACACGTTTGCAATCCTGGCAGTGACAGCCTGGGGCCTTGGAAGATCGGACGTTTTATGAAGGTTTCCATAGGCTGTTCTACATTTTTCGGTTGGACTTTTGTGTGCGATAACTGCACAAGTTGAATAACGGGAATCGAGTGCAAAGGACAAACTGGTGTATACAAAGAACCTAAAAGTTGCTAAATCTGAACCCGGAAAATCGAAGTTCGATGAGAGAGGTTTGATACGCGGAGTATGTACATAGTTAGAACTGATTGAACGTATCAAAAGAACAAACGCAAAACAGTCCGAGGAAGAAGAAAGAAGCGCCTTTTTTTTAAAAAAAAAAAAGTCAGCATGGTACTTGGCGTGAGCTTGAGGAAGAGCAGATTATTTATAGTTTTTTTATATTTATAGTTTTTTATTTTTATGATCCTGCTATATTTATACTGCTTTGCTCGTTAAACATATGTAAACAAGTCGGTCGGCAAAAGGGCCTGTCGTGTAAGGCTTGGTGTAAGAGGTGTGCGTCACCAGCACGGACTAATGTAACTACGGGTCCTGTAGATAAGTTTTCAAAAATGGTAAAGGAAAGTCCAGCGAAAAACCCTAGGATCTTTGGAGAAACATGAACGAACACGTTGAATGCACGTCTCAGTATAGGGGAGGAAGTGCATCTGGATAGAACTTAGTTCCGCTTGCAGGTGTATCCAGGGCGTATCCGCTCCGTGGCCTTTAGCTCTCGCCGGATTCTAGGTAGCTTAGTAGTGAATCCCTTTCTGATGATAAACACAAATCTCACACAAGCGGATGTTCAATCCAGCGCACCAGTGCTCTCGGGGTCAGTGTAAGAGGGGACAGGATGGAATTGATTGCAACTCCTGTAGCAAAGTGGATAAGCTGGGGTCAATGCGGTGGGTCCTCGGGCCCGTCATCGTAGTCAATGATATTATCGTTCCTATCAGCTTGTCCGTCACCCGTGAATGTCGGGAAAGTCACCGAGCGAGTCTCGAGTGCTCTGTGTTGTGCATGAGGGCCCTGCGAGAGTGCCCATAGAGAATCTGTCTACGTGGAGACACTGGTTTCCTTCAGGAAGTCAGGAAGGGCTTTGATACGCCCGACCCCGATGCCTGCTACGATGCCTGATAGGCATATGTCAAACGAAAGTTCGTGTAAAATGTTCCGTGAATTTTCATCTCAGAAAAGGATCGCAAAAGTCCTCGGGTGTGAAGATTGGCCACAACGTTCTTGGTGGGTACAAGGATATTTATAGTTCCAGATATGGATATCCTCTTGACATCCTCGGGTTACAATCCATCCCCAGAGAGAAGGGCAGGGTAGATTTCGATGAGTCTTCGTGTATTGTTCGATGTGTGAGTGCGTTGGTATATGGGAAGAATTACTCAGACGATGGAGACGAAGAGAACAAATTTATTTTGGCGCCGGCGCACTATCGGCCCGGGTTTGAGAAGCGCGCTGCGAAAGGCTTTTCTTAAGAGGTTCCCGCTGTGAGGAAGTTTGAAGTCGAAAGGAAGAATCTACCAATACGGGATTCTCCACTTACAAATGAAAGTTATACATAAGTATGAGCCATGCCAAGCCCTGCTTCGTGCGAATCAGGCTTCGAGTGGTACTAAAGATACCACAAATAGTAATCCAAGGGAACTTGGGAGTCGTTCCTCGAAAAAAACACCATCTCAGCAGAACATATATCCGCAATCTCCGAGTTAGTCGTGATTTAAGAACCTCGTCTACCTACCTTATTCACACCCTTCCGACAGTTTCCGTGTAGACCTCGCGCGTCCCCGTGTTTTAGTCGTCCCCGTGGAAATGTTAATTTTCAGTCTCCTAACTGCTTTAAGCCGGATTATCACTCTTCATGGATGGAACGAAACTAGCCAAACAGTGGTGTTTATATTCAAGTTATTTCTCTCACTCCCCACCCCACTCATTGCTAATACTCCTATCAGAAATAGCTTGAACCCGTTCTACCCCGATGTACAGCATGGCTATCGACATTGAAGGGCTTCCTCCGGTATGAAGCCTTTACTTGATAATGAATTTTTCTCGTTATTTTCCATGGCCGTTATTTTCGTTCGACCATGACCGCATATCCATTCTCGTTTTTATTAAATTTTGCTCTCAAGGTTTTACAAGCATGCTACTGCACTTTCGTGGTATCCTCGTATCCGATTATTTGCTTCCACGTGAATAATAACCACCCGCCACCTCCTATGAACATGAAACTAATATGCGAAAGGCGACGAATCCATTTGGGAAACACTGCTGGGAAAAATAACTGTTCATAATGTGTTGCATTTGGAGGTGCTCTAGTCTGTCGACCATCAGGATAAAGGCCATGGATACACTTTGTATGCGAGTAAAGGTAGAGTGGTCTATAAACTGTCTTCGAGTATCGATCATGAACGATCCATTTTTAGTGGTGTTTCTCCAGTAGAGTAGCCCCTTCCCGCTGTGCATTAGTCTCACGTTGTTCGGGGTGGCGGGTGGTGAGTATCACTTACTGCCCACGAGGGAAGTGAAGAATCGGATACGGGGTTACCCGAGAGTGCAATAGTATGCTTTAGAGAGCAGAATCCAATGAAGAAAAGGATGGAAATGCCATGGTAAAACGAAATACCTAAAATAATGGTATTTAGTTGTGTTAATAAAGAAGATACGCATACTCCCTAAAGCTGCCGCCAAGAACGTTGATTCTTCAAAATGCACCAGTATCCACTTGTCACACAATGAGACGGAGTGTGGTGCTTTCGACTTCCCATGCTTATTCTAATATACTAGTAAATACATACTTCCTAAGTTAAACAGTCCAAGTCAGTGCTTTAGGCGGATTCCGTCAGATAGAAATCGGCACTTCCACTCAACAACGATATGGCCCACGAAGTTCATCTCAGCGTCATTTTCTGCGGTACACTGCTATCAGCTAGACTATCATTCTGCTGCCGGTGGGATGGAGCAAAATCGCAAGTGGGGTTGAAGTGGTGCTGACATATTAAGGTTACATCCCTCCCCAACTCCGCCTAGTCTCACTCACTGTCAGTACTTCAGCTAGAAACCAACACGGGCTTGACCCTCATTGATTTCGCTACCCTACGCTTATCGGCCGACGGCAAACTGGATAACTTTTTGCCGTTTATTCTGGTCATCTTCCGCCACTGCGACGGAGAATTAAATCTAGAAATGTCGTTAAGTTGTGCTTGCGGAAAATCCACCTCAAAGTTGCCAATGCAAGTCAAGAATGTCGATCCTTCAAAAAGCACGAGTATCCACTTGCCATGATACGAGATGGAGCCCCGAGGACGGTACATACGGCTTCCCGTATTCTAGGCGCAAATATAGGGTGCTTCCCAAGCTAAGAGTCCGACTCCGTCCACTGGAAATCGAAGACACTGTTCACGCAATAGCGACGTGACCCGCGGAGTTGGCGGGACTATCCGAGTACCTCCACGATGTGTGAAAGCTTGGTGAGAAGTGTCTTGTTTTTGTTTTCAGCGAAGAAAAATCTCCATTAGCGACAGCTATTCCTGCGCTTCTATACAGGCAACTGCACGCTGAATGGAGCCAGAAGCGCATTGTCACTTTGCTCTATTCGGCGCATAAGTCTCAGAGATTGGCAACCGATTGATGGTGATCTATGATCATGATGCATTGATGCAATCAGATTCAATCAGATCCATTCTGACAAACTGATAATGACAAACGTCTCGCAGCCGAGACCAAATAGCACGAATTATGTACAGACGACAGTATTTCTACAGTTATACTAACTACTTATCGTTCTGTTGTGTCGTTGAAGGGAAGGAACAATACATACTACAAGGCTGCATACTATACCTCCTAGTACTAAGTGACAATTGTAGTTTATTTGATCCTGAAAATCGCTCTAAATTCGCTTCGAACTTCCCGTTTGCTACTGGAGGTAGGCACGATTTTGGGCTGTCAAAAGTCAAAGCCCAGATTATTTTACAGCTTTCGCGGCTCGCCCTGGCTCGCCTAACTGTCATTCAAGGATCCCAGTGATATCCCTTGATATGGACCGAATCTCCCCTTCCGAGCTCACACCTTGCCCTAGTATCAGCCTGAAGCTTGATTCGTCTAGAAGCTAATTCCTGCTAGTCGCTGTTATCAGATATAGTTTTCTTGCGTCTCAGCAATTATACACTACGTTTACTTATAATCATTACTACCGGTACTTACATATCTCTTCCTGAATGCTTGACAATCTCATCCTGCAATTCATGGCACTCATCCAGCATCTTGAGCCTTGCTGACATATATAGCTCACAAACACCAGGATAGAGGTTGGAGATTAGCTCACGGATTGGACGCTGACAGTACTGACACCAAAATCACAGAGTCGAACCGTTTATTCTTCGGCTGAGCTTCGTAATTTTTCCCCAGATGCATCATGGCAAAATCAAGGACGATAGTGTTCAGGAGTCAATACATAGGATCCCGCTCTACATAGTTGCGTCGGTATTCTGGCGGTATCGAGTCTGTTTATGATTTCCAAAAAGAAGCACAGTCAAAGCTGCATATCGCATGTGGTCACCTGTGCCTGGATCCGAATCACTCGCAACTCACGAAGAAAGGTTTCTTAATATCACACGGAATCGAACGTCCAGTCCGACGGGTAAAAATGCAACTCAATCTATCACAACAATACACTCGATACAAGACTTACATACAAACAGTTTAGAGACGACTAACTTTCAAGACATTATCTAAGAATCAAAGATAGCACCATACGCAGGAATTCCTCGACTTTCCATCCCATAGACCACCTTTCGGGTGAGTTTAGGGTTTGAGATAATGAAGACGGCCTCGGCTTGGGACTCCAGTACCAGTTTATACGTGACAGCGACCATATCTGGACGCCCTTGTTTTCGTGTGTCCCAGATCCATGCGTCAGGATCCGATTTCTTCACCGCTTCGATAATCTTTGTGCCGTATGTCATCTCTGGAGCGGGTGTACTCCAGAAAATTCGGTGTGGTGTATAGTTTGCATAGAATAGGGAAAGTGGTGGACCAATTCCCGACCCAGTGGCTACCACTACGATCTTTCGGAAGAGCTTGGAGGTGTACAAAAGACCGTGGAGCGGGTTGCCTCTGATCCAAAGCTTCTTCGGAGGATTATAAATAATATCACTGGTCCAGTCGCCCGCATTCGACACGACGATAGAGAAACCTTCGGGTCGGCCGGTTTCCTCATTGACATCTGGGACTGTGGCAAATGCATGCCATTCCAGAAGAGGTTTATTGGAAACTTTTAGTCCATAGAAGGGTTTGATATCTCGGTACTTGAAATGGAGCCGGGTAACATGATTCGAGAGGACTTCTGGAAACACGTCAACATGCCGCAGACGCACCCAAGAGACAGCTGTGCATGATGATGATATAATGAACGTCCAAAACGAGGACGTGCTGATGAGATATCGACCGAGGGATGGTGGATTTTCTTCCATTAGTCGATACTGGTTCCCCGCAAAGCACTGGTGCAGCCTGCATTTTTTCTGAGTACGGAACGTGATAAGCAACGAAAAAAAACGACTCACCAAAACGTGCACAAGGCCACCCAACCTGAATAACGATGGATTGCCTCAAAGTGATCATGATACCTCCGTCGGAAGTTAGGGTGAGCCCCCGCAAGGATGAAACAGAACATGAGAACCAGAATGTAACAAGTTATCACATTCGCAAGGGACCATTTAGTGGGATCTCTGATGTGGTCCTTGGTAGTTACTGCGGTGTACATCACAAACCAAACCACAGACGCGACACCAGCACCTGAGTGAGCCCCCCCATAGTGAAATACCTTGGCAAGGCGTTGTCTGTAGCTCGATATATAAGACAGTGTTCCTTCGGTAAGAGAGGGAAAATGACCTTATCCACAATGGAGCGCTTAATGGACATATATCGGTCGCAATTTCGTATACTATGTTGACAAAATTTTCTTGGCGGAAGAGGAGGGTAATCATCAGGTTGGCGGAGGTTGCACTGCCTACATTTTGTGCGGAT
Source organism: Rhodocollybia butyracea (assembly GCA_015501585.1). Classification (NCBI taxonomy): domain Eukaryota; kingdom Fungi; phylum Basidiomycota; class Agaricomycetes; order Agaricales; family Omphalotaceae; genus Rhodocollybia; species Rhodocollybia butyracea. The sequence continues at coordinate 296,788 of JADNRY010000004.1, forward strand.
GGGGCTCCTCGATTCTGAGCCACAAAAGCGATGAAAGCGATGAGATTGGCGGCAAACATAACCGTGAAGGTTTTGCGGTAGTATGAGAATGCGATGTCTACGAAGATGATGGTCAGGCAATATCGAAAAATGAGGATTTCGGCGTACAGTGTAGCCACCGTGTAAAACTAGAATGTCCTATTTTCGATGGAAGTTCTACAGCATCCAGAGACTCAACACCAAGCTCGGTAACCTCGGCAGCTTTTTTCTCGATGTCAAGGGAGTGAACAGAGCTGGGCGACGAGCTCGATGTCGGAGTCACATCATGAGATCCAGTAGTCTTACTGACGGAAAGTGACACTGAGAGAGCGTCTTCGGAGTGCTTCTCGGGGTCGCCAGTAGGTGACATTTCGAAAACCAAGCAAAAGTGGGTGGTTAATTCTTTTCTGGTCTATCACCTATCCGTTTTAAAGCAGTTCGACGCAATCGTGTTTGAATATAGAATCCATAGTGTGTAGTCGAGATTTCCTCCCTTGATTTAGTTTTTCCCCGACATTCTCAGTTCTCATACGGGTGGTGGTTACGTGAAAATACAGTTCATCTAGATAATCCCGATCTTATCCTTCATGTACCTGGCAGAATTGGATTTGAGTGAAGATCTGTGCTCCTCCGACATCCGCCAACAGTAGCCAACAGCTTGCACGAGCTTGCACACGTCTTCGATCCGTGATACGCTGAACACGTCTGGCAGTGCCATGTGAATGATTCTTATTCAAGATCTACCTGGTGGAAGTTGGCTTATTAGGATAATGGTTGATAGGGCCTCCATACATAACAATTTTAGCATCTATTTACACTCGGACGATGTTGTTTCTAGGTTTCAAAACTTTCACACCCCCAAATTCATTAAATCCCGCGACAGACATCGCCTGATGAGGCTTTTTTGGGAATGCCCATTTTTTTCGGTTGTAAGGATCCAAAGAATATCCGCATGAGAGTAAGTTACTTGAGAACTTGAACATTCCTGACAAAAGCTACCACATCGGTAAACTGCCATTGAGAATGTCGCGTACCTACGCATAAGACTCATACTTAAGCATGTGGCACATGGATAAAGCAGGTTCGAATCATTAAATGCTCAAGAATTCGGCGATCTATAACACCGGCCATGGAGGTGATCATTTCCGACCAGTTTCCGACCTGAATATGATGAAAAGGCTTACAAATCAGACTCGTCGGAAGCGACCCTAAGCGACCCTTGGGTTTCGTATACCTTTTAGTCTTTTAGCCTCCTACTTAGATGTTAAAATGGCAAGTCGAGGTTAGTTTAGGTGAGGACGATGTCACTTTGATCATAAGATAGCTAGTTTCGACAAATAGATATGTTTTGAGAAATAAATAATAGCGAGATGGACTAATAGCTTCTATAATTCGGAGGGATACGGCAGAATTGTGATACTTAACCGGGAAAGTAGGAGAACCAGGGTAAACGGGAGAGCCCGCCACCAGCCGCCACCTGAGCATTGAGCTCCAAGTCATGTATCAGATTAATTGGGGAGCGAGGAAGGTCGAGTGAGATGATTGAGTGGTGCATGCTCATGAGTAGCGATATCAGCGGAAAGACCCGAACTGATACAGATATAAAGTTTGTTTAAGATTTTCGAAGTGCTCCAGGGAACACCTCGGAGTCGAGAGGCACGCGACTTAAATATAGGATTCCATGGAGCTATGGCTATAGCATATGTGCCAGTTTCCTAGGATAGGAAGCCCCGATGTAGCACATACGCTTTTGCGTGAGCAACCGTAGGCAACCGTTCGATACCACCATCATTCAAAGGCCCTCAGACTCGTCCCAAATCCCGTATACGTCTCCTGGCACGTTTCAGAAAATCCTACGGTAGATTTATGTACCACCCGCAGTTAAATGGGCGTCTCAACATCCTTCGGATGGAACAGGGACATCATCCTCTTGAAATGGGGCCGCAGTCTGCTGAAAGAACATTGAAGGAACTGAGTGTGCGCTAAAGGAAGGGCGGTCAGAATTGAGACCATCGTGGTGGAAGCTGCAGTCTAACAGAACAGTCTTGATAGTGAACGCCTTTGCAAGTTGATCACAAAACCGAAAAGAATACAATTCCCCTAATGCACCCAGAGCAAGCCGAAAGAGCTCGCGTGATCGTTGTCATCGCTTCAACTTCGACTCTTGACTCAAATGATAAAGATGCAGCGTTACATTCAAGGATCGTAATGGTTCTCTAAGAGGTACAGAATCGCGCCTCTTGTCTAATATGTCGGTACCAAGTCGCTAGTGTGACAAATGTGGTGGTACTCTGTTCTGGGTTGCCGGTACCGATGACGAAGCTAGTCACGACAAAGGTAACAGCGGAGACGAGTATACGAGCTGGACCTCGAACAGACCCCAAAGATTTTATGGGTTTAACAACCTCACAAGGGTCTTACATGCAGTACAAGGTAACTGGGCATGATGAGTCAAACACCTAAGATTGCCAGCGACAAGCGAAAGTGGCATAAAGATCACTTTGCATAAACCGACCAATAAAGCGTTCTGGACGTCCATCCGGAGGATGGATTAACCCGAAGATATAGAAACTTCATGTGGATTGGAATACATGATGCGTACATTAGGAATGTAGTAGCTTCAATATGGCTTTTGCAGGAACGAGCAGAGTGTTCTCACTACAAGACATGAACCATATATCCAGACAAAAAAATGCGGAAGCCCAGGCCAAGGAACATACTGTGCCTGGGTCTCTTATCTCCTGTGGGGTAGACGGGAGTAGAAAGATAAACAGGACAATGATATGGAGGCAGCGCTATGGCATCAACCCACACTGGCTATCGTCTTGCGATAGTGGAAGAGAAAAGCCTGGAAATGAAAAAAGGCCGACGTGGGACCGTTGCGAAACTCCTTATCGCAGTCAACGTACCTTAGTTGGAGATTTACGCCGCTGCCAACGTGTGATATCGAACGAGGGCAGAGCATACAAACAGCAGAGAGTGAGTGACAGATAGGAAAGCATAGTCACTGAAAGATTCAATCTTGATTGAAAAACGTTGCACAAGAAATACGACAGGAAAGCCCAAAGTGTACTGTTGCGAAAAACAGCAAGATGTGGTACAAAACGAAAGCAATCTCTCAGAAAATTGAACCAAAAAACACTAACCCGAGAGTTTCAGTAGTGAACCAGATTAACGATTCAGGACAGGCTCAAGGGTTATTTCTGTTGGCTGTGGCCTCGAATACAACAGAGATCGTACCAACTTCATGGGTTCGACAAACCTCACTGCATAGTCTAAATTTTAGGATTACGGCCATACAGTTATGATAGAAGTTGCTCCAACTCCTCAAACTCAGCCATGGAAATATCATAGCCCAGATGTCGTTTAAGGAGCTCATGAGTGACAAACCGCTCAGGAGTGTTACCCTGCGCATCCACAAAGGAGACGTGATGATTGACCTCGCTGATTCTCTGCAGCTCATTGGCATGGCGATGATGATGCGGGCATCCGTCGACGCCAATCAAGAAGATTGTGACATGGACCCAAGAGAGGCCGAGGAGTTCGAGTTCGAACTCATCCATATCGGTAGCTTCTCCATCGAGCAGGAGAAGTAACCTCAGCATCGGAGTTTCCGAGCCAGCTTGCCATCCATACACGGGATGGTAAGTTGCTGATTCAGAATGTTTCTGGAAATGAAGATCCTTGACTTTTTGCCAACCAGTCATAACTCTGGTCCCTCCCCCGATACGGATATTACTCCATGTTGACTCGAAATTTTCGTGTTTAATAACACCAATGTAGTTCGCCTCACTCGAAAAAGTGATGAGCTGGTAGCCTTGAAAGTTGTGGTCATAGTTGGCCATGGCATCAGTGAAGCGACGCGTAATGGCCTTTGCAACATCTATAGCACAGAGTATTTAGTGCAATCAAGATCGCGAAAGCATCAGGCTCACCTTTGTGCTTTGGCTGCGTAGACCTAGAATAACCTGTGATGAGACATTGGTCGTAATTTGGTCTTGCGGGGTCGAAATCCATAGAGTCAGAGACGTCTAACAGGATCATGGTGTCGTCCGTAGAGACTTCGGGCCTATCAAAGGGTTTGAAAGGAGCAGGCATGACCTGCCTCGAGTAGTTTTCGGACGTGTGTTGGAGATGACATGTATCATCGGAGAATAGTATGCCGGAGGAGGTTCAACCGCTGTAGCCATCCTGGCCCGAGCCATTTCCATCTTAGAGATGGCATCTGGCTTCCTCGTTCCAACACTTCCTTCTCTGTGATTCAAGGTCCAGTACAGACGTTCTTCAGCAGTATCTTCGAATCCCCTCCAAGTAGGAGTGATTCCTCTCCACCCAGCCGAAGCTTCAATACTAAATCTTAGAGGATTGGAATTCTGGTTTGCCCAAGCTACCGGAATCGGTTCGAAGTATCCCGCTCGTAACAGGTGATGGTACTGAATAGGCTTTTTAAACCGAAGGTAGGCGATCTTAGTGCTTATACCAAGCCTTTCCTGGTACAACCCCACGATCTGTCTCCACTCCTGATCTGGCCATCTACCATGCTCTTCATCCATGATCGCGTTTCGCAACTCTTGGCCCTGGTGAGCTCCGCTCTTGGGAGTCACTTTAGAGATGATGGCTCTTTTTATGGTGGAAAACCTGGATACTTTGGAGCTCTCTGGGACACTGGTCGTGGATGAGTTGGTGATATGATGTCGTTGGTTTGATAGGGCGTCGGCGAAACTCGTGTTTGAAATTGATCCAAGCCGGTCGACTGCCCATATGTTGAACGACGGTTCTTCAGCATCTATGGCGGCTTGGGCTTGTGCATTGAGGTCCGCATTTATCCGCGTGGTCTGGTGAACCGCCATGGTATAGTACTGCGGACTTGGCCTTTGCCCGACCCAGGAGGTGTGATTACGGTAGGGTGAATCGACACGATATGTATAAGGGTTGCTAGTAAGAATAGCGCGAGCATTTTGATAGCAGTCATGGTAGTATTTTTCCCCTGCTCAAAGGAGTTAGCGCACTTGATATCTCACAACAGGTAGTACTTACCGGGGTACATGACCGCCCTAGACCATGCTTCATGAACACCAAGCCGATCTATTTTCTTGAACTTATATTGGTGAATATCACAGTAACAGCAGTCTGTATCGTGCTCTGGTTCAATATCGCTATTGTAGACACCGTGAGTCTGCTGAACAACTTGTAGAAGGTTTTGCATATATTGCTATAAGCCATCGGAGGGTATTAGCTCGTCACTATGTTCAAATGGTAAAGCGCACCTCATCTCGAGCGCGAATGCGCCCAGCTTCGATTACTGCATTCGTATGAAGACGCTGAGTGCCCGTCGCGGTTGTGGTAGTTTGAGGATACGGCAAGCAGGAGTAGACTGGGAACCTGGTGGCATCAGTATCCTCCACGATGTGTGAGTCTTTATATTGGCCAACGGCTTCGTCGATATTATTTGCACCCTTGAAAGGATATTAGTAAGATTAGGGTTCATTGACATTCAAGAAGATCCTACCTCCAGAAACATTAAAGAGGTCCTTTCATTCGTGTATGGATCGACTGCAATGGAATTGGCTAAGATTGGCTACATCATTTCTGGAGGGCATATACATGATGGTGGTAGCGATTCCACTGGCATGTTGACAGTTGATACATCCACCGGCTTTGGCTCGGACCAGTCTCTGTGGCCTGAAAAGAGATAGTCTTCGAAGATCGAGCGCTCTTTACATATGTAGTCCTATATGTCGAAGATGGTACAAAACAGGCCGACTTAGCGCCTGATCATCAATGCTTACACACGTGTATTCGGCGCTAATCCAACACAGAACTGTAGATTATGAAGACGTCCCTCATTCTCTCTACACGGATTTCACCCTAAGGTTGTAGGCTCCCTGGTCAAAACCGGCGACCCAAGATCCTAGACGAAGAAGTAAAGAGTAATAACGGAGCAGTGGACAAATGAATGGGAGATACGTTACAAGTCGTGTGCAAGATTCAGGTGAGTCCAGACTTTTGTACGTGAGGCCGGGTTAGGATAAACGCGCGTTTAGCTTGAGGTTCGAGGTTTGCGATTGCAAAAAAAGAATTCGCAAATCGAGAATCCCTCCCCTAGAACAGCAGGGATTTAGGTGAGCAGAGCAATGGATAATCGGTATCAAATGTTCCCCGGTACTTTGTGGTTGATTTCGAAGCCTTACGACTTTCCGTCTTGGAGTTTTGAACATGACCCGGGCCAACAAATGCCTGGTCAAGATGGATGCCAGATAAAGGAAAAATATGTCCAAGTCACAACACGCAATGCCAATTCTTCACAGGCGAAAGTGGGTTAAGAACCTTTATCTGGCCATCCTTCAATTGTATACATGTTTCAAACACGTCTTTACCTCTGCTACCACAAATCCGTGTTTTGATCAAGTTTGCCTTCTAGAAGCACCTACAGGCACTTCTCGTTTCCCATTCACCTCGGAAGACTTGTTGCTCATGTTTGAGAGCTGGTATTGCTTTTTCCGAGGATGGATATCAGCCAACATCATCATTTACACTGCTCTCTTCATCGCTTGCCGCTAAAATGAATCGGACGACTGCGTTCGTCGTCGATTTTCCCGTTTTAATCTAGAAACGTTCCTTCACACCTGGAACGAACATCACCCTACTAGTTTGGACGAGTTTTGGATAGGTCATGAGAGTGCTAGTGACCTTTGACGCGTTGACGCCTAGCACGCAGTGATTCTACTAACTCGGCTTCCTGATGGTACTCCTATCATACTTTAAGTGCACCACCTTTCCGCCCTTCTCATTCTGCACCCTTTCTATCTCCTACCCTTTTCCATCTACTACCACTGCCCCTACTCCTCCCTCTCCATACTCCTATCTGTGCCAATGATACTATCAAAGAAGTAACTAGCTTTTCCCAAAATTTCATCATCTCCTCTTTTCAGATGCCCCCGTTACTGCAATTGCCTTTGAGATCGAAATGAGATTAGATAGCTTTCGGTATACCTGTCAGCCTATGTGTCGCTCAGCAACAATTAGTATCTAATCCCGTTCGGGAGTTTCTCGGAGGAGTGGGTACAAAGGATGAGATCATCAGTTTTTTCTCTGAACTTATAAAAACGCCACAAATCTCTTTCAGTAATTCATTGGAATGGCACAAGATTTCCAGCTTCCTACAACGCATCGCGTCTTGCAGTTGATCTCAACTGAGGAGCCTTTGCAAGTCAAAACTATACCCACCCCTCAGCCTGGTCCCGGCAGTGCGATAGTTCAGATCCTCGTTACCGGGGTACTATCTTACTCCGGAGAGATATACAATGGCAAACGCCAGTACCCCTTCCCAAAGCCATTTGTCCCTGGCGCGAGTGCCGTTGGACGGTTGATTGCTGTTGGTCCAGATGCTACCATGAGTCTCGGCCAACTGGTGTTACTCGATTGCGCCATCCATGCTCGCGACGATCCTTCCGCAGTCATGCTTTCCGGCATTGTCGAAGGTTTCACCGAAGCCAGCCGAAAACTCATGCATGGGGAATGGCGGGATTCTACTTATGCACAGTACACGAAGTTCCCTCTCGAGAATTGTATTCCTCTGAACGAAGAGCGTCTTCTTGGCTCGCCATCGACCGGCGGTTTTGGGTACCGCGTTGAGGAGCTTGTACACATATCCCGGCTTCTGGTTCCTTATGGCGGACTGAGCGATGTTGGTCTCAAGGCTGGGGAGACCGTAGTGATTGCCCCCGCCACTGGCCCATTCGGTAACGCCGCCGTCCGGGTCGCCTTGGCTATGGGTGCGGGGAGGGTTATTGCTATGGGTCGAAACGAAAGTGCTTTGAAAGAGCTATCCGCGTCGAATGCCCGGGTCTACACCGTCAAAATCACTGGTGATGACCAGGCTGATACACAGGCTATCACCAAATTAGGTCCCGTCGACGTGTTTTTTGACATCTCCCCACCTATGGCAGCTCATTCGACACACCTTAAGAGTGCCATAGCTTCACTGCGACACGGGGGAAGAGTTAGTCTTATGGGTGGGATTAAGACCGATATATCATTCCCCTATGCTTCATTTATGCACAGAAATCTATCGCTGAAGGGTACTTGGATGTATACTCGGTACCAGATGCTCAGTTTCGTAAGGTTGATTGAAAGTGGTCTCCTGCCTATTGGAAAGGGGAGCGGTCTGATTGTCGAGCGCAAGTTCGGTCTTGAGGACTGGAAGGAGGCCTTCGAGGCCGCGAGTGTAGCTGGAATTAACGAAGTAGTAGTTTTTGTCCCTTAAGTAACTTGTACATGGATTATCACACTAATACATACATTCATATCCATTTCCAGAGAGAGATTTAACAAGGACGACTATAGGTATGCAGAGTCCACCGTGAATGTCCAGAACAGCGTGTCTGTAGGAATAAGAAACGATTGAGAAATAACCGGCATAGATACGAGAAAAAGAAATCTTTCAAGTTCTCCTGATCCTCTCCTTTGCTCCCTCCTTCGTCGATTTAGAACCAGCTATGGATGAACTTGCGGCAGTTTTCAGCCTATCCTGCCGCTCCTTCTCTTTGCTCCTATCCTTTGTCTTGTCTGGCCCCGTTTTTGACTTTGACGGCTTTTTCTGCACTCTACCGCCTCCCGGAGGCTTATAGTCTGACCCTTCATCCTCACTATCATTTCCACCGCTATGACCATCATCCAACGACGCCGGAGACTCTGGTATCACGACCTCCGTCTTGCGCTTCTTGGTCAGAGGCATCGAGTTCGTCGATTCGACACCAGGAGCATGAGGGTTCGACTCCAAATCGTGGACGCCACCCTGATGAACGGAGGGCGGTAAAGAGGACATCGATATCGAGGAGAGATTGGGAAGCGCAAACGAATCACCGGAAGCAGAACCCGGGTTGGCATTCGTAGGTGTGTCTTCACCGTTATGACCACTGAGATTCGTGAAGACGTCGACAAGCATTTGTCTGTCGAGAGCCGCATTGGAAGTTGGGTTTCGCAAACCGCCTGCTCCGAAAGCATCGCCACCGCGCATGCTCATGCCGACATTGATATTGGGCATCGACCCACTACCAGCACCGCCGCCTCGCCAGCCAGAAGGAGCAGTAGGGTTATGGCCGGACTGAGGGGAGGTCGCGAGAAAATCCAGCCAGTTGGCGTCTGGATTTGAAATGGCGGGGAAATCGAGCTCAGGTGGAAAGGCCGGTCCAGATGAAGACGGGCCTGTAATAACAGCTGAGATAGGTCTGAAAGATGAACGATAAAGCCAACTCACCACCTTGCCCTCCTCCGGTTGTTGGCCATTCCATCCCAGCTGGAGCAGACGCACGGCCTCCATTGCGAGGCTCTACAGAATCTAATAACACTGCGAGATCGCCAAAGTCCCTTTCGTTTGACTGGCCTTCGGCGCCAGACATACTGCGTCGTTGAAAGTCATGCACGTCATGATGAGAGTGGTGTCGGTGCATCGAATGGTGCGGGTGAGCGTCCGTAGGTGACTGCTGTGAGTGATGATAGGATGGCCCAGACCTTTCTCTCCGTTGGGCAAGTTGCTGCTGATGCTGTTGCTGTAGCATAAATTGCTGATACATCAAGCGCGCCCTTGGAGCATCCATACGTAGAGCATCAATGTCTCTCATATCCCTGATACCAAGAGCATTGATAGCGTTCAGGTGGTTCATGTTGAAATTCTGCGACATTCCAGGGCCACCTCGGAAATCGAGAGGAGGTGTACCAAACAACTCGACGGGTGGGCGAGACATAGGTAGTGACATGTATGGATCATGAGGAGGCCCGGAAAAGCCACCTCGGAGGTGTGATGGAAAGTGACCTGGATAACCATGGTAAGACGGAGGTGACCTACTTCGACTACGAGAGTCACGAGGTGCGACATGGGAATGAGAACGTTTGCGAGGATTAGGAGAGTGTCTACCTCTGTCTCGACTACGTTCGCGTGAAGAGGAGCTATGGCGACGGGATGAGCTAGAAGGTTCACGTGCGACTTTAGCTTTGGAGCTAGCTTTAGAAGTAGACTTGGACTTTGATGCAGTGGTGGCAGGTTCCTCAATGGGAATGTCGTCGTCGTCGTCATCTCCTTCACCAATGTCGTCTAGTTTCGTGGCAGCAACGCCGGAAAAGTCATTAGGACCACGGCAGTCCTTTTCACCGGAGAACTGAGTGAAAACATATATAACTTTGAAGTTAGAACAAGCGAGAGTTTACTAACCTTTAAATGCCTCTTAACGATATCCCGCACATCAGTCGAAGAGTACTCGTATAGTTTTTCGTGTTGGCCGGGCTTCTCGTCTGTGTCGTCATTTGAGCAACGAATGAAATCAACTACCTTTAGCGCTCACCAAAGATGATTACTGCTACGTCGACGCTACAAAGGACTCCGAGTTCGTATGCTTTCTTGAAGAGCCCATTCTTTCTCTGTAAAAATAATAAACTTTTTGTAGGTCAATCCGGCGGCTATTTGCTCACCTGGAAGGGGCGACGTGCAAGTCAGGGGTTCAGGATGAATTGCGCGGGTTGAGGTCCATGAGGGTGGAGCGAAAGACCGGAAAGTAAGGAAATTATTGACAAGCAAATAAAATTGCGCCAAGAGTAAAAAGAGGTTATTTTAAAACCTGTTTCGCGCGTTGAAATTATTCGCTCACCTTCGAAAAGTAAACAAGTCAGCAAAGTCAAATAACTTGAACAGCGAAACTTACAAACCTTCAAGAATGTTACTGAACGATTTCTTTCGTGCTATAACTTCCAGTCAACAAAACAAGAACGACGGCTGCGCATCCCAAAAAAAAACTCACTGTGATAGGCTGGATTTCAATCTTTCTTCTGCCCATTTTACTCCGGCCCTTTGGTTCTAATAGGATGGCAGTGAAACAATGAAGGAAAAGATGTCGTCTACGGGCCTATACGTAGCAAACAAGGCTCTCATAAACAACAGAAGTTAATCCCGAAAATCGGAAGACCGTCGGACAGCGATCATGATTGATCATTTATGATTGCCGCTGTCGACAGCCGGCCAAAGCCGTACTCGGCATAATCTTTGTACCTGGTGAATGGTGACTTTCTGCCGACCCAGATCAGCAATTGACGATGCCTCAACTGAACTAGGTGGAGTGGGAAAACTCTCGTCGCACGTAACTCCGAATCCTGCTCGCAGGATCAGGGGAACGGAAGAGATAGGAAGAGACTCGTGAAAACAGAAGACTCTGGCTTTCACGCAATTGCACCTATTACTTGCAATTTATTCCACTGCTACGGCTGCCGGGGCATCAGCAAAACTTGGTTCGGCTGCGGTTGTCCGACATTCGGCTCTGCACAGCACTCCAGCGCTCCGTCATGTCTGCCAAACTTTCACTTCCGATGTTGGCTTCGAGAGGTCCACGCAGGGGTTAAACTCTGGGTGCAGCAGCGGCACATCCGCATCAAGTGCTTGCAATCGCAAAAAGATTCTCCAGTCCAGTAAGTATGCAACTTTGAAGTTGAACAGGTGCGAAACAACCTTGGCCACCCCTATGTCGCTCTGGCGCCCAATCTACTCTGCGCAGTAGAAGGCAGTATAGATCAGCCGCAGACTTGAACGTTAAATTTTGCCGAACATGTGTTATACTCAGCGTGGGCGCGAAGATTTCAGATTCGGAATCATTACCAGACAGGTATACCCCCCTCTATGCCATTGTCTGGTTCCTCCCGTCGATATCTAGTGTGGCTTTCGTATGAGCTCTGCAATCTGACAATCAAACTATCCAACCTGAAAAAATTGCATCCTTCCAGGAATGGTAAAATTCGATTCGAGTAACAATGCATATAATAGCGGGAGAAAAAGGTACGGGTCTTAAATCTCAACCGTTGTATACTCTCTCGTATACTACTCTCACAACAATACAGTACAACAACATATTTCTAGATAAATGAAGTACACTCTAGTAGACCTCTAGAGCCTGTTTTCGTCGTCAAGGGTCAGGTCAAGTAGAAAAGGACTATACTCGAATCGCTGAATCGGATGATCTCGGATGGTTTAAGTTTTGTTCAATGCTCTCCTTATCAAGGCTCCGGAATGCTCCGTCATACGCGGGAGGAAGAGACGTACCACCGGGACCGACTCTGGGGGCCTGGATTTCGACGCACACACGCCGAGAAGAAAAGGTACATGGTACAATGTCAGAGAGCAAAGAGAATCAGATGTATTCTAATTACAAGATGATTTTTCTGCGGAGGATAAGGAACAGATCGACCCAGCAATTGACGATTTTAAGACGCGACTTCGTCATCTTGTTGCTCATCTTCGTCTTTCTATTAGCTGTGATCCTAGTCTTAACCGTCACACCCCGTTCAGTCCTGAAAAGTAGGTGCATTACTCCAATTAGTTGATGATCATATCAATATTAAGACACGACTGTCTTTTTCTTAGTCTTTATATCCGAAGTTCCTCAGCGCGATGTACAAACGTTGGAATTTACAGGTTGATACATCGTTCTTATTGTGGGGTTCATGAACCCGTTAGGCCATAATTTCTCCCTATGGACCAAATCTCGGGCGAAAGGCCACTCCACTCATGGGAAAAACTTAGATGCAGTCAAATCTCTTATCGTTGTTAGTTGCCGCTCGAATACAGGTACAGTTGCTTCCCGGCCCCGTTTTCTAAGTACTAGTGCAAGCGTACCGCCTATATTTTCAATGATCTCCGATTGCAATGACGGAGACCAGAGGCTCGTTGGAGTTTTAGTGCTGTCTACGTCGGATAATTCCAATCGCGGCTCTACGGGCGCGTTGGAGACATGGGTCCGAGTCAACCGCGAACTTGCAAGCTTTCAAGTTTGTTGGGTTCCTTGGAGCCTATATTGTTGCCTGTTTGGGTCGAGGAGTTCGATGATCTTGGAAGTTCTCAAAGTATGACGGTAGCTGTGGTGAGGCTTAATTGTCCTACTGTGAATTTTCATTGGCACAGCTGGATCAACTACTCCTTGTTTGTTTTTTTTAAGTTAAGGACGCCTGCGGCGTCTACAATTCTGTATACGCTGAAGTATCTGCCTTTTTCCCGAAACAGGAATGACACTCAAGATTCAACACGTAAGGAAACCGATGTACTTTGCAAGTGTAAAATGGTGGCAGGCACACGTTCACCGTTTCTGAGGATGACCATTGAAAGTACAAATGATAGCTGGGTTGCATTAGTTCCGTCTTCTGCATGAATATCAATCTACTCCAAGTTTCGCAGCAGCTTTTCAGCCACTTTTGAGGCCCCTGAGAGATGCATAAATTTGGCACAGATACTGTGCAGCTCAAAGTATCGTGGATTCGGCATCGGAACTTGACCACCACTGTGGTCTACGAGAACAATTTCAGTTGGAACCCGGTATGATCTATGTCGGTTGGGAGGATATGTATGAACTCTATAGGTGTGCTGATGAGAAAGGTTATCGAGGGTAATGTCGGAGAAGCTAACTTAGCTCTTACAGGTAGTTCTGCATTGGGAACAGGAGACAGCGCTACACGAAGCGAGTCGAAGTGTGCATGTACTGTAATAGATGAGATGAAACTGTTCTCAGCACGGTGGATGTGAGCCCGATGCAATTCTACAAGTGCGATTTCAGCTTTAACAATCGTAGCAGCAGCGGACGCCCACTCCTGGCGGAATGGCATAAGTGACAATCAAGAGCATAGTAAACAGAGAGCACACCTTAATTTTTTCATTGCCCTTGATTGGTCCATCCGAGTACTCTGAATCTCCAATGCTCTTGATATTGAACGGGTCAAGAATATGTGACAGATAGGTTTCCGAGCTCGGTTCTTCGTCATCCCACGAGGTCAGGCCTGCAATTGTGGTTTGGGTATCAACGTCTTTGGAAATAATGCAACGATAATTATCCCTGGCTTGGACCTGAATAAGGTGTGCCGGATATTTAGATTGCTCGCTCATGGGAACCATCTTACCAAAGTCTTCACGTTGCGTGCCTCAGGGTCCTTCATAGCTTTTTTGGTAATACGTCCAGCCTGAAAAGTGAGCGATGGACGGGGAGAATGTTTCTGTAGTTCCACCTGGCCAAGGCCTTTTGGGTTGTAAACTGAGCGATGTATTAGCTTTCAGGTGAAAGCAGTAGATCGGCAAAATTTGGCCCGCACATAGTCGAACCATCCCTTCAATGACCAAAAGTGTCAAAGACGCTAACTTTCCAGGCGAGTTGCAAGAATTAATGTCGTTAGCTAGAGAATTTCGGCCATTTTCCGAGGGCATGTTCAACAAAGTTTGTCCAAGACATCGAGCGACTACTTTAGGCGATAATTTGGTCACTGGCGAAATTTGAAAGTCATCTGCGTCTTCTTCGTAGACAGTCCAGGAGTCACAACGCTCTAGCTCAAGGCAAGAATTGTACGCATTACAGATACAGGGATGGAGCAAGTTGTTGTAAGGATTGGGAGATAGTTCCATTGTTTATAATGATGGTTGAAGGTTCGGGTCTAGTATGATTCGGGAATATAAGCGCCGATAACTGGAATTGAAAATTGAGATATATATGTATTTTGTGTATGGTAGATTCTAGTAACGTCTACGGCGCGTATCAACATATGATTTCAATACTTGAATACTTCACTTGCGAATCGATGGAATATGCATCCATCCTAAATACACACGATATCAGCATTTTTCCTCACTGAATCCTGCGTTGTTCTGCTCCCCCACTACTACCACTACCACTACCCCCTCAAGTATGAGTATTGACGATGCTGACCTAAACAGTATTCAGCCTTTAAGATGCCAGAACGGAAAATGATAACAATATGCACAAAGTCATACTCTTGAGTTTACTCGATGCCCGGTAACAGGTAAGTACGATAAAGTAACAATAAGCGATCTCGCAAATCTACCTCGACTGCAGCTCAACACATCAGATGAGTCGTATACTATATCAAAACAGCGTCGGGTCTAAGGTTCAACAACTGCGGTAGAAGTAGACAAAATATGCGCTTCGACAAAAGAAACAATATCATTCACGTATTGTTGCTGGATTTCCGGAGCCTCGTTCTGCAGCTCATGATATTGGTCCTACGATAGATTGTAAGTATATAAAGTCAAACGAAGCACAGAACCAAGAGCAACGAACAGGGTAAAGTATGATTTTCTTGTCCTCTGCTCTGATCAGGTCATGGAACCGTTGAGTTGCTTTGTACGAAGTCACTTTGTCGTCAGTTCCGTGGAGGAAAAGTACCTATCGGTTTCGATGGGTGTGAGTACGCGACAGAAAGTGAGACGCGACATACCGGTTTTTTCGGCCAGTTATTACACCCCTCCGTGATCAGTTTCTCACCCTAAACGTAATAACTGAGGAGTCAGCAGAATCACAGGAAAGAAACATAACGCGCACCTCCGTAAGCATATCCCCTACACCCCTCAGCGACCCAGACTGCCTGATCAATGGATCCTTGGCGTTGGCTTCGTTGGCTGCCGCATTATGCGACAAGTGCTGGCATCGTGTAAGTAACCCAGCGACAAAAATGAGATGGGACTAACAGATCTTTCAACAACTGCTGGAATAACCATGTAAGGACTAATAATAGCAGCTTTCCCACCTAACCAACGAACAAGCTTCAATACGGGTGTCGTTTGTTCAATCAACGGACTAGTAGCTATTACTCCCGCTAGCGAAGCTACAGTCTCAGTGTACCGCTGCTCCTTTGTAGTAGCAAAACCCAAAGCCTCGCCTCCGCCCTAAAGAGCAAACGATGCCTAGGTAAGTAAACGGATGCATTGAACTTGGACTTTGATCAAATCGACTTGCCATAGAGTGACCCATGATAAAAACTGGGATCCCAGAAAACTCTTTCTTCGCCACCCCTATAGCCCAATTAACATCCTCTAACTGGTCCGTCCAGCCAGTCCGCCCCCAAGCACTTGTCTTACTCTTGTGTTCCTTGTCCAATGCAGTCCGGCCAAAACCTCTTTGATCAAAAGTGAATATCGCAACGCCACGCTCAGCGAGAACTGGGTGTATATGCGCGTAACGCCCGACATGCTCTGCGAATCCATGTAAGAAGACTATGACAGCTTTTGGCGATGTTGAGGGTGTGTAAGTTCGAGTGTAGAATTGAGTTTCTTGTGAGCCTGTGAGCCATCTTTCGGTCATGGTGTGGTTTGGATTTGACATGATTCTCTGTTTAAGCGCTCAAGTTTCCGAGCTTCCTTCCTTCCGAATGGTAACGCGGTTCGGACCTTCGGTAGTAAATGTTACTTTGAAGACTCCGGAAGGTTAGTGAATTCCAAGGCTGTATAAAGACGTCTGGTAGTGTGTGTTGATAACGAACGATGATTGGATGTCAAGAAGCAGTGGTCGGAAGCACGGCTAAAAGCTCGACAGAATCAGGAATCGTAAGATAATCTTGGTTTTTGCCAATAATTTGAAGACCACAGAGCAGTTCTGGAAGACTGAAAACACAACCCAACGCCAGCGCCTAACTGTCGGGGTTTGAAAATGTTATCCACCACCGACAAACAATTAGATGAGTCGAACATAGAAGATGTAGACGCAGTTTTCACCGTAAGTTTTCTTGTACATATCATATAAGTCACACTTATTCTTCTCTAGGAAGCTCGACCGTCCCTGAAGCAACAACTGGCACTCACGAGTGAAAGCAAAAAGAATTCCGCTGGACATCATCTGTAATTGAAAAGCTGTTGCGGGACTGCAGAAGATGGAACTAATACAACCCAGGTATCATTTTGCGCGCGCCTACTGCGCCTACTAGACTCGAACCAGTCCTGCTAGAGTTGTGATGTGAAAATCACACGTTTCACGGACACGGCTGATCTCAGTCATCAAAGTGTCCAAAAGAAACGACTGGCTCGACTGGCTCGAGTCTACGCGCGCCTACCGCCATTTTTACACTTGCGATGTACATCGATTTTCATGCACCTTGAACCTTGGGTGTCAATCCCGTTTCAGACTAAAGGTGGATGATCGGTGACGGTAAGTACAATGAATTCACAATAAACAATCTCGTAAATACACCTGCTCAACATAACAGATAACAAGATCAGATGAAGGACGAAAGCAACAAATGAGGCGTCGACCATATCGAAACAGCGCGTATTTGGATCTAAGGTTTAACACCTGCGGTAGAAGTAGACAAAATATGCACTCCAACGAAAGAAACAATATCATTCACGTATTGTTGCCGGATTTCTGGAGTCTCGTTATGCAGCTCATGGTATTGGTCCTACGATGGCTGTAAGTTTAACGCCAAACGATACACAAGACCAAGAGCAACAGACTGGGTATAATATGATTTTCTTGTTCTCTGCTCTGATCAGGTCATGAAACCGTTGAGTTGCTTTGTACGAAGTCACTTTGTCGTCAGTTCCGTGGAGGAAAAGTACCTATCGTTCCGATGGGTCTGAGTACGCGACAGAAAGTGAGACGCGACATACGGGTTTATTAGGCCAGTTATTACATCCATCCGTGAGCAGTTTTTCACCCTAACGCAATGACTGAGGAGTCAACAGAATCGCAGGGGATAGAGGCATAATGCGCACCTCTGTAAGCATATCTCCTACACCCTCAGCGACCCAGACTGCCTTATCAATGGATCCTTGGCGTGAGCTTCGTTGGCTGCCGCATTATGCGACAAGTGCTGGCATCGTGTAAGTAAACCAGCAAGAAAAAGTGAGATAGAACTAACCGAACTTTCGACAGCTGCTGAAATAACCTTGTAAGGATTGATGATAGCAGCTTTCGCACCCAGCCGACGAACAAGCTTCGATGTTGGTGTTGTCTGTTCAATCAACGGACTAGTAGCTATAACTCCCGCTAGTGAAGCTACGGTCTCTGTATATCGCTGATCCTTTGTAGTAGCAAAACTCAAAACCTCGCCTCCACCCTAAAAAACGAACGAAACCTAGATCAGTAAAAGAATGTCATGAGCACATACTTCGATTGAATCAACTTGCCATGGATTGACCCATGATAAAAACTGGGATCCCCGGAAACTCTTTCTTCGCCACTCCTATAGCCCAATTGACGTCCTCTAACTGGTCCGTCCAGCCAGTTCGCCCCCAAGCGCTTGCCTTACTCTTGTATTCCGTGTCCAATGCGGTTCGGCCAAAACCCCTTTGATCAAAAGTAAACATCGCAACACCGCGCTCAGCGAAAACTGGGTGTATATGCGCGTAACGCCCGACATGCTCTGCGAATCCATGGAAGAAGACTATGACGGCTTTTGGCGATGTTGAGGGTGCGTAGGTCCGAGTATAAAATCGAGTCTCTTGTGAGCCTGTGAGCCATCTTTCGGACGTGGTGTGGTTTGGATTTAACATTGTTTCTAGGAGTTTCTAGGCCCCCGAAAGCTCCTAGCGTATTTTAGAGCCGAAAATGACAAGCGGAGAAAATTATAGGCATCTCCAACGGCATACATATGGCCGCGCATTGATAGATACATAGATATATACTCGGCTCCGCCATAAGATTGGGTCCCACAAGGTAACAGCCAGCCCCGCACCACGCTACAGCCAGCCCAACGTTCAACGTTGAAGAGGCAGGTAGACTGTAGCGTGCCGTGGGGAGGGAGAGACGTAAATACATGCTTGTAAGGATTTTAATCTACTCCCGGTCACTTTCTTCTGCTTCGCTGCCCTCTACGACACACTCTCTGTGAACCTTCCCCAACACACTGCCAGTTGATAAATGTACTTGGCTGTAGGAACCATGTCCAATGAAGGATAAAACCCTGCAAATAATTGTAAGCATCCGAGTTCGAGAAAATCCTGTTGTGGGGCACTAGCTGGCACTAGCCTCGAACTACTTAGTACGTAGGGGGGAAGTGAGGAGTGATCGTCTTGAGGAAGTATCGCCGCAGGGTCGGGATTCTGGTGAGGCTAGAAACACATATTGTGGTGTCCCGTGGTCTGCGCCACAGGCATGGTAGAGGTTAGAGGCAGTGGGACTGGCGGGGAAGCGCGGTAGGTCAGAGGTGAAGTCGCCGCTAAGAAGCCTGATACTATGAGTTGCGGTCTTCACCTAAATCTTCGAAGGTAGTGTCGGAATGCCCGATTCGGTCATCAGATCTTCAGAAGTGAGAGGCAGGCCTGATTTTAATTTAAGCGCCCAAGTTTCTGCGCCAGCGCTTAACTTCGGAGTTTGTTTCCAAGACCAAATCGTTATCCAGCACACATCCAAGTCACATATCTTCGTGAAAATGCCTGCAAAACAATTGGAGGAGTCAGATACAGATGATGTTGATCTTGGATTAGACTCAGTATTCACAGTGAGTCTTCTTGTAGACATCATGTAAAATCACACTTATTTTTCCTCATTGTTCAGGAAGCACCGCGACCACCGTCCCCCGAAGCAACAACTAGCACTTACAAAGGAGAGCAAAAAGAATTCAAGATAAGGCTTGTTGGATCGCATCCGCTCTGGGGACATCATCTGTAAGGCTATCTCGTTTCTTATATGCCCAAATTCAGCGGTACCATCTATCATCTTAATCTCTATATTTCTAGATGGAACTCTGCTTTATCTGTAGCCTCCTACCTGAAAAAAAACCCGAGCCTAGTCCAAAACAAAAACATCCTTGAGCTCGGAGCAGGAGGTGCTTTGCCTAGCTTGGTAGCGAGTGAGTCTGGAGCACGGAAGGTTTGTGCACCACTTTTGCGTTACTTTGTCGCTTGGCTGTAGCTGTACCGACGAAATCGAAGCCCAGGTCGTGATCACAGACTATCCTGATCCTGATTTGATGCAAAATATTGAGTATAACGTTCGGGGGAATATAGATGAATCAAGGAAGGATCGAGTTGCTGTTCAGGTGCGTGAGTTTTGCGCTGTTATATGTAGGGATCTCATTACTCGTCAATCAGGGATACATATGGGGACATGCCGTTGACCCTCTTCTCGATTTACTGAACTCACCACCGTCGAATGTTCCTTCAGACAAGAATGCTTTCGATCTGATCATCCTTTCGGACTTGATTTTTAACCACTCCCAAGTGTGTAAACTGACGTTTCGTTTTCCCATATAATGAACTCATCCTTTTCCAGCACGATGCTCTTCTCAAGACATGCCGCCTCGTGTTGAGACCTTCAGCATCAGCCAACAACTCGGCCCTTGAACCTTGCGTGTTGGTATTTTACACCCATCATCGTCCACATCTTGCGCATCGAGATATGGAGTTTTTCAAGAAGGCAAAGGAACAAGAGTGGGACTGTGTAGAGGTAAGTACCGAAGTAATCCTTTTCCTGTCGCTAAACATAATTGACCTTGAATCTTAGATTGTAACACAGAAATTCGATCCCATGTTCCCTGAGGATCCAGGTGAGGAGGAGGTGAGGGCGACTGTGCACGGCTGGCGTTTGACCCGGACTACGACATAAGTAGTTGTGTACGTTAACGGTGTTGGGAAACCAGTGGGTGTTGTTGCAGTGTTAAATCACAGACAATCAAAAATACATTCTGTAGGTAGATTTTGAGGTAGATTACATATTAAGTACATCGAAAGCGTAAATAAGTACCAAAAATGCGGCAGTTGGTCCAAAAAGGATAAACGAGAGGCGAGCTAAACATTAACAAAGGTCAGCTAGCTAATTTTCTCCAGGATCAGAACCAGGGTCATCGGTAGGCTTGCGCATCTGCTTGGCCCATCGTAAACCACACGCATTACAAAGGGTTTTCGGTCCCAATGGTCCCTATTAATGATTCCAAATATCAGAAACCCATCATATACGAAAAAAAAACACTGAATCTTACTTTCCGCCATTCTGGAGAATCCGTACGCCCACAGGTAACACAAACATATTGCTCCGTGGTGTGCGTTTTCTTGGGCTGAACAGAAGGAAATCAACGGAGCTCTATACTCGAGAACAAAACAAACCTTTTTCTTCTTCTGCCCATCATCCACCTCCTCGTCTCCAGCAGCTATATCGAGCGACAATTTGGTAGGTGACTTTACTGGTTCAG
The DNA here is from genome assembly GCA_015501585.1 of Rhodocollybia butyracea. Classification (NCBI taxonomy): domain Eukaryota; kingdom Fungi; phylum Basidiomycota; class Agaricomycetes; order Agaricales; family Omphalotaceae; genus Rhodocollybia; species Rhodocollybia butyracea. The sequence continues at coordinate 317,743 of JADNRY010000004.1, forward strand.
AACCAAGATAAAACGGACTCGAGCTATCAGCTTGCTGGCGTTGTGGTTGTGAAAACAGCGGGGAGGATGTCGAGTACAAAGAAGAAGGCGACGAAGATTGTTGTTTGGCTTTCAATGCTTTGAGCTTAGTTTCCAAATGCTCGTTCTCTAGTTGTAGTTCCATTAGCGTGTTCAACCTGAAAATCATCAGGCTGCAATAAGCGAGAAAGCCAGAGGGTCCTACATTGAGACATTCCGACTGACGTAGGGTTTAGCCATGAGGAAAAAGCATTGGCAGCCGGAATTTGGATTGTTTTCTACTGCAAATCGCGGATATCCTTTGATTTCGAACAGCGTTTCTTTCATTGGGAGGAGCGGATATGTCGTTGTTGGTGCACTGCATATCAGCTGGACGTGCACTAGAAGCTCTGTCCCGGTTCCGATACTATCTTCGAATGAAGCTCGAAAAAGTGGCTGGTCTTCGACTACAAGATATAAGGATTAGGTGCAAGCTCATCATAAAACCAGCTCACCATTAATCAGCTCAGTAAATTCGTGGTCAACAATTTCCCCTTCTTTCCAGCCCAGCAACTCTTGCACAGCGGGATTACAGTAGAAAATTTTGAGGGTCGAAGACAATATAAAGATACAAGTGTCGGCGAGTTCCGTGATCAACAAATCCGCCCATCTTTTCCGTCTCATGAATTCAAAACCCTGCGTCGCTCCAGGGTTAGACGTTAGCGGCTTTGGGGCCGACGTCGAAGCAGTTGACGACGTGGCCATCGTGGATGGGAGCAGGAAGCAAATCGTCTCAAACTAGGTTCGTGCCTTAAATGAAAGTTATGACTTTATGCGCCACACATTTTTCGAAGATGAAGATTAATTATAAATATTTTTACGGATCCAAGATAAGATGAAGATATACTAAGAGCAGCCCTAAAAAAAGGTGGGTCTACTAGTGTGCCTTAAAGTACCTCTATATGCCAACGAAAGAGACCGGAAACTTGTTCAGAGGTTTCGACTCCTAGATGATAGTGTACCCGCCATCCACGCGAATTTCGGATCCGGTCATGAATCTAGAAGCATCACTGGCAAGGAAGACGATGGCACCCTACATTCAGAAACATCAGTATCAGTACCTACTTTCATGAAGAATACTCACCGACAAATCATCAGGCTCCCCAATCTATATGTAATTCGTTAGATGGACAAACAACATCAAATTTGAATGATTGCATACCCTTCCCATCGGCGTTAAGCTCTCCCATGTTTTCTACAAACGCGATCAGTCAACTTGCCTAATGGAGCGACGCGTTGTTGACATACCTTAAGTTCGGGTCGTGGTTGAGAATCGTCCTGGTAAGTTTGGTGGCCATATATCCAGGGCTAGAGACGAGAAAAGATTACTCCTGTACGCTTGACAAGTGATCCGAGAAGTATACCTGAGGACGTTGACTCGAACGTTCTTTTTTCGCCCACTCAACAGCCAAACTGGATGCCATGTGTCGTACAGCTACAAAAGACTATCAAAAACATTTTCAAAAGGAAGCAAAGCTAAGCCCACCAGCTTTCGACGCGTTGTAGGGCGTTTGAGGCTAGGACAGAGAGTGAGCTACTAGCACAATATCGCAGCGCCAGTGATAAGTACCTGGGGAATATTGATAATCTACACGCTCAAACGTTAGCAGAAATTAAGGGTAAGAAATAGTAGCAACTCACGTTGGCACTCATACTGGCCACCAGAACGATAGATCCACCACCTTGGGGGATCATGTTACGTGCAGCTTCACGAGCTGTGAAGAATGACCCATGGACATTGATGTCGTACAACCGCTTTATCCGGTCAAACGGGTAGCTATGTTGAAACGCGGGAATCAGTATTGGGGACTGGCCAAGATCTGCCAAGATCCGTGGACTACTCACTCAAACGCTGCGTAGTTCTCAACAATACCTGTTGCACAAAGTTACATCTCATCAGATCCGGGGTAACAGGGTCGGCTTACCAGCAGATGCAACGACAGAGTCTACGCGCCCGAAAGTGTTGAGTGTCTCGGCGTACGCTCTTTGGACAGAGAGCTCGGAGGATACGTCGCACTCAATACCAATGATTTTGATATCTTCTTTCTTCAGATCGCTGTTAACTTAACAAGTTCTCTTCAGTAACGTGGTCAATCATTTCAGAAGCAAACGGAATGCGGGGTGCGAAATGCGGGGTGGGAAATGAGAATGATATTACTGACCGCATGCCAGGTCGCTGAGCTCTTTTGCAGCATCTTTCGCTTCTGACTCTTTTAAATCAACAATTGCCATTGTAGTACATCCTCTGAAATATTCCACGGCGTCAGTAAGAAGTAAACTGAAAAAAATCGAGTACTCACGACTGGACAAACGCGCGACAAAATTCATTACCCAGTCCGCGAGCAGCTCCAGTGATCAGACAGACCTATATATCAAGTAATAAGCTTTATGTTCCCCTACACGTCGATCGAACAACAACTTACTTTTCCCTCCATTGAGAAGCTGGGGAGAGTTTTGGGGGATTGTGTTGGAATGGTACTCGAATACCTCCATTGTTTTGTGGATAAGCGAGGAACAACAAGGAATTTGGAACGAAAAAGAGAGGTTGCCTGTGGAGAGATTCGAGCAGGCATGAGGGTACGAAGTAAAAATTTCGGGTTGATGATGGTTCAAAATAAGTGGTCACTGTGTATGTAAATGGAGCGGGGAATTGATCTCATTAGCTCCTCCGTGCGGTGCGGACAGCCGGTCAACAAGACGTTCATATTGCCCTGTCACTTTCTGCGAAATCCAATGCATTGAGATCCAAAACTAGTAACATAAAATATAAATACCCTATATACATAAAGTGATGCAAAAAATTCATCGGCCACGAAAGCCAAGAACGACGATAAGTAATTTATAACATGGAGATAATGCATAATTTGACAACTAAAACAGGTAGGGGTATAGGAATAATCGATAAAACAAAGCTCGAGCGAACGAGGGGATGAGCTAATATACTGTATGAGAAACAGAAACGAGGGGGCACAATGACATCTAGAAGGTGAAAGCAGGAACGTAGAGTCATGATCGGCGAGGTGAGTGTAGGTAACGAGCGTGGAGGTCTTCCAGAGAACGAGGTAAAAGAAATAGAGAGGGAGATATCACAAACATGCAAATTTGGATTTTCGTTTCGATAGCTCGTCCATTCGAGAGTCAAGCTGTTGCCGTGCACGCTCCTTTGCCTTTCTTTCCTCGTCTAGACGTTGCTCGTACGATTGTTTTTCTTCCACGATCGACTGACGGACGTTTACGACCTCTCGCTTAGTGTCAGTGAGTTCCTTCCGAAGCACTTCAATCTCCCCATTCAATCGGTCCCTTTCACGCGCAAGTTCCGTTGCATGCATACGGGCTTTCCGCACTGTCCCGAAAACGATCAATCTACGCGACAACAAAGTTCAGATAGTTTTACTTACGATTCTTCTCTGAGTCGCCGAGAGATGTTTCCAACGTACTGACTAGATCCATGTGTGTTTGAAGATCACTTTCGCAGTGAGTGAGCTGTTTGTTGAGAGTCTTGATCATCGCCTCTTGCTCTTCCAGCTGCTTCGCCTGTGCGTCGAGTTTAATTTGCACTTTGGGATCAGGGGCAGCTGAGCCAGGAGTTGGCGTTATCAAGGAACCATGTCCAAGCGATGTCGCAGGTGTAGCAGGTGACTCCGGAACTTGCTGCGAATCTCTAGAGGAAGAAGAGAAGCCAGAAGATGTTGTTGTCGAAGATATGCTAAAGCCAGGGTCGTGCTGTATTGAACGAGGTGCAGGCGGGGGTGGCACCGATGGTGGGGGAGCAGGTGGGGGCAATTTGGTGCCAGCGCCACCAGAGCGATTGAAGGCAAGATTTCGCTCAGTGGGGGGTGGTCGGCCATTTGGTGGAGATGAGCTTCGAGCGATTTGTGCCTGCAGCTCACGCACAAGGTTATCTGAACGGCCTTTCTCTGTTTGCAAATTGTCTTTCTCATCTTTGACCTTTTGCAGATTGTCCTGCAGTTCCGCAAGAACAGAGCGATGCTTTTCCAGCTCCACCACAAGGGATTCGCGTTTTGAGGCTTCCTGGACAAGTAGTGACTGCTCCATACGAGCCCTCTCGAAATCTGCGCGAACTTTGGCCAGCTCCGACGCAAGCTTATCGCGCTCACTTTCGACACCCGAAAGTTGTGTTTCCATACTTCGAATGGCAGTGTCCTTCTGGGCAATCTGTTCCTCCTGCGTTTGTCGTGTCTGATCCCGTAGCAAGAACTCGTCAGCGGCAACCTTGTGAGCCTCTAATTCCTGTATAAGAAGCTCGTTCTCCTTGCGAAGAGTTTCGCTTTCCTGGAAATGCTGCGATTTCAACTCCTCCAGAGTGACCTGTAAACTCTGTGTCGCCTCGGCCACAGTCTTTTCTCCTAGAACACGAACATCCTCCAAAGACGTCTTGTGCTGCTCCTGAAGGGCGACAATGGTGTTATTTAACTCGGTGATCTCCTCCTGGTGTTGCCTTCTCAGTTTCAAAGTCTCGCTAGTATGAGTTGCCAAGAGAGATGATACTTTCTCTTCCGAGGCGGCGAGTAAATCTTCTGTCGTCCGTTTATGTGAGACCTTGAGCTCCTCTACTTCAGATTCATGCGAGCGTGTGATGTCTTCCAGTAACATTGCTGACTGCTCTTTCTGGGACTGAAGAGCAGCGTCGAGGGCGGAACGAGCCTCAGCGGTAGCAGAAGAATCATTTTGAAGCGCAGTAAGAGCAGAGCTGAGTCGCTCGATCTCGACCTTCTGTTCCTCTTGAAGCTTGTTTAAAAGCTCTCTATGCTCCACACGTAGACGGTCCAGCTGCGAAGCATGCTCGGTCTGGGCCGAATCGACTGCAGCAGCATGATCTGTCAGTACGGAAGAGATGACGGAATCATGATCTGTCTTAACGGAAGAAAGAGTGGCAGCGTGCTCAGCCTCCAGAGAGGAGACTGCAGCAGCATGGGCAGCTTTAGCTTTCTCGAGCTCCTCGTTCAGCTCGGTTTCCTTCCTCATCATCGTGGAACGAAGCCTCCCCAGCTCAATCTCGGCGCTCTCATCCTTGTCAGCAAGAGCACGAGCATGATCCGCTTTCAACTTTTCCAGTTCCTCCGAATATGAAGAATCCTTCCGAGCTAGCGCAGCCGAGTGCTCATCCTGAAGCTCGTGAAGAGCAACACTTCGCGACGATTGCGACTCAGAAAGCAAGCTCTGCTTAGCCATATTCGCCATGCGAATCTCAGCTGTATGCTCCTCCCTCAGCTTTTCTAGGGCGGCAGCAGATTCGGCAGCGTGTCGTTCCAGAGTTTCAACATGATCGCTCCGCAGCTTGGTCAAAGCATTGTAGTATTGCTCCTCTGTTTGCTGAACGGAAGCCGTCGTCGCTGCGTCTTTCTTCTTCAGTTCCTCGGCATGATCGGCAATAGTCTTTGAGAGAGCACCTTCGTGCTCCTGGCGCGCACGAGCAAGAGCTTCGCTGGCTTCCTGAAGTTTACTGCGGAGCTCCTCATCGTGATCTTGCCGTAGTTTCCCAAAAGCTTCCTCGTGAGTTTGAAGGGCTGCTTTGAGCGCGGAAGATACAGCAGCGAGCTCGTCACGGACAGATGACAGAGAGTTCTCGTGCTCTTCCTTCATGCGTGATAGTAGAGAGTCGAGCTCCTCCTGTTTCTGTTTCAGCGCATCCGAGTGAGATACACGAATCTCTTCCATAGCAGCAGTGTGTTCGGCTTCCATTTTGGAAAGAGACTCTATCAGCGCTGATTCACGTTGCTGAACCTCTTCAAGCTCCACAAGATCTCGCAAGTGCTTTTCCCGTAAAGCCTCGACTTCGGTGGACATGTTCATCGCCTATATGATACGGATAAATAATAAAACAGGGATTATAAATTTACGAACCTGATGTCTAGAAAGCGTAGTAAGTTCATCAAGTTGTCGTCTAGTCTGAGTAAGCTCCTTGGTCAGACCATCCACAGTCTCTCGATGACTTGATTCCTTCTGAGCCATGGAACTACATATCATCAAAAATTAGCATAAGCAGAAAAGTCAGAAGCAATAAAACCTACAGCATCAGCTCATTCAGCCTATCCAACGACTCATCCGTCTCAGACACCACCGAATCAGGAGCAGAAAGCGAGTCCGGGTCAGCCTGTAATTGCAGATGCCCATTCTCGCTTTGTAGCTGCATACTACGCCGTATGTGTTCGAACTTGTTGATCGTATGCGGCGACAAGACTCCGTCAGGCGTGGCTGGTTCATATTCGTGAATCCCATTCCCATTCCCATTGACCAACTCGCCCCTGAAATCACGGTGCGAAACCTCAGGCGAAGAAGTCAGACTCGCATTCCGGCTTGTCCTCAACGAGATTTCCAACGTCGAGATCTCAGCTTCGCGTTCTTTCAAAACTTCTTGTAGTCGCATGATCTCCTTCTCGAGACTGACGGCAGATCTTTCCGGTGCCGTGACGACAGTCGTACCGTTGGGGAGGGAGATGGATAGGTTTGGTCGGGGACTTAGCTGAGAGTGCGAGTTGGAGGGTGAATGCGAACTAGCTGTTCCGTGACTGGAAGAGGAATGCTTGCGCGACCGAACCGAGGAGAGCTCCTGTGAAAGCGATTGCGATTGCGAGAGCGACCTATATTAAATCAAAAATTAGTTCCGCACTAAAGGATAGACGTTAAGCTTACCTCGAGCGGAGCGATTCTGTTGAGGCCGCTTGTTTGAAAAAAAGCCGTCTGCCACCAGTGTTATCTTCTCGAAGACGACCACTGGTCATTCGTCTTTTGACCACCTGACTCTCAGGAGGCTTTTCAGAGTCTGTAGTATCCGCCACACTCTCAGACGCAGCGTTGGCGAGTTTGGCTTCTTGAATCTGAGCAGCAAGATCCGATATCTCTCGTAGAGCGTCACGGTACTTGGTGGTCACGGAAGAGAGATCAGCAAGTGTCGCGTTGTGTGTTTGCTGGAGAGCTGTAAACTCTTTCTGCAGAGGAAGATCGACATCAACAACTGTCGGAGAGGAAGCGTCACTAGAAGTATGACCATTCACAGCGGTCACAGCACTAAGAGTTTCTCCTTCAGAATATTCCTTGACAGGAGAGGATTCTGGAGTAGACAAGTCGATTTCAAGACTCCGTCGAGCAGCTGCCACTTCTTCTGCAACATTTCCGAGTCTAAGCCGAGCATCACCAGCATCCTGTCGCTTTTTCTCCCACTCCTCCATCTTGATTTCTAATTCCCGTACTTTCGCTTCCCGCTGCTCAAGGTCAGTGCGCCAGTTGTCGCCGTCCTGACGAAGTGCGTCCAACCGAGCTTGCAATACCTTGACCTCCTCGTGCGTCGCTCGCTTTCCTTTTCCAGTTTCTCAACGGTCTGCTGGAGAGCAACCACAGACTCATCTGAGCGAGATAAACGAGCTTCCAAATCGGCAATATACTGTGCAGAATGATTGTCTGATTCCCTGTAACGAGTGATTTCACGCTTGAGATCTGTCATCGACTCGCTTGAAGTAATGGAGGTTTCGTGGTAGGTCCGCATTTTCTCTTCCAGATCTCGAACGTAAGCCTATAAAAGCAATTGATAAGAAGAACCTCATGAGGTCTTTATTAAACCCACCTCAGTTGATGCTTCCCTCTCGGAAAGCTTGGCGACTCTCGACCGCAATTCTTCAACGTACAGCTCGGTCGCCGCATGCCGCTCTGTAACCACCGCCAGCTCTTCCTCCTTCTCCTCTACCATCTCATTCGTATGCCTCAACGCAGCCCGGTTCAAACTAAGCTCAGCCTCCATTGCACCGATTGTCTTTTCATACTCCTCAATCACCGGACCAACAATTTCCTCATACTTTCCTGTGCCTGAGATGGCTCCAGAACCAGACCGATGCTTTTCCCCCAACTCTCGTCGAAGTCGTGTGAGCTCTTCTGTCCGCTCTGTAAACTTGGCTCTCAGGTCCTCGTAATTATTCTGCAAGTCGGTCATTTGAGCCAGCACCTTCTTCCCAGCGCCTTCTATAACGGGATCCGGTGCATCAATGCTGCTGATGCTACCGCCGCTCTTCAGTGTCTTCATCTCCTTCCGTAGACGAGTGACGGTGCCTTGTAACCACTCAACATCGTCCCAGCCATCTTCCTTCTCGTTTACTACGGCTCGGTTTTTGATATTCCGGGCGCGGTTGGCATACTTCAGCGTGTTTATGGTCTCGCCGGCGTTCCATTCGGCAGGACTGACACAGGCGATCATGAGGGTGTGTGCATTGCCACCGAGCGAGTCTTGCAATAACCGAGTGAGTTTGGAATCACGATAAGGAACATGCGTCGCAGTATGTGATTTTGCTCGTGAGGGATCGCCTAGTGCGGAAATGACGTTTCCGAGAGCAAGTAGACCGCTGTTGATGGAGATTCCTTCCTTGATACGCTCGCCTGCAGCAGCAGTTCGCTTCAGCTGTATGAGGATGATCAGCAAGAGAGAGAGAAGCAGAGGAGTCAGAGCCTTACTCTTTCAGACCCAGCTAAATCTACAAAATGGAACTTGGACACGATGGTTGTCCATTCACCAGCTTCGTCGTCGACACTAGTGTGGCCACGGTCGCCGGAATGACCTAAGGCACTTGACGGTCGTAGACCGCCACCTCTGTTCATGGCGATAGCGAAGCTTGGAGTACCTGGACGGCCGAATGTAGGAGAACCGACCCGTGTTCCTGCGGCACTGGATGAGCCAGTGCCTCCCGTATACACAGAGCCAGGGCGAGCAAGTCGTGATGGCGAACGTCCACCTGGCGGTAACGGTGAAGACGATCGAGGAGGCGCAAGTCCACCGGTAAACTTTTTCTGGGTCAAAGTCAAGGAGAAGATGGCATGAGAACGAGACGACTGGGCATTCATATCCGTTTCATTTGTCCGACGAATCGAACTTCCTTTGCGGATGAGACTACAGTTTTTTGTTCAGAGAAGTAAGCACATTTAGTACAAAGACACTCACGTCATGACTTCATTCGAATTTTTAACGTTTACTTCTCGTAGACCACCCCATATTATATGACCGTCCTTGTCTTCCCTAATCTGAACCTCACGACGACCTCCAGCGCTGTCGTCCATGCTGAGTAAGTCAATGAGGTCTTCATTGTATATTTCAATGAAGGAACCCTTGATGCTAAAGTTCCAAGAACCAGCGCGTTCGTCTTTGAGTTGCTTCGCCTGAGTGAATATAGTGGAAACAGCGCGAGGAATGATGCCCATGCCATTGTTTGGGTCAGAGGGATTGGCGTCAAGGTCTATACCAGTCATGGTAAATGTTTTGCCTGAGCTTGTCTGACCATAGGCGAGAATAGTACAGTTGAAGCCCTCTAGAAAGCGGGAGACTAGAGGTAAAGCCGTGGAAGTAAAGAGAGTATGCTGCGTGGTTGACGGATCGTGGACTTGATCAAAGAGAAAGTTTTGCTTTTTGGCAACAGGACCCAATGAAGAAGACGCGGTTGCAGCACCAGCAGCTCCTCCTGAAGTTGGAGTTTGTGAAGTAGCTTCTACGGCTACAGAGCTTGGCGAAGTCGCATGAATTACTGTTCGCTGAAAGCGAGCAGGTATAGAGACACTGTCCTGGTTTGTTGGAGGTCTAATCCTCAGAGCTGAATTACAGAAATGTGAGAAATGGAAAGTAAATATAAAGAGCATACTTACCAACTTGCACCGAAGTCGTCGCCGCCGACGCCGACGATGGAGCCATTGGTTGCTACTGGATGTACAGGACGATGAAGAAATGATACCCACGTGAACAGCTTACGTGAAATGCGTGAAAATCAAACATTTGTGATTGACTGATCTCATGCAGTCCCATGCCGGACATCAGTCGCCGGTACCGGCTCGACCAAACTGGAGACCTCCATCTTCAGAAATAACGAAAATCAACGAATAGCTGGCCAATTTCCCATGTAACATATTTCCTAACTACTACATTGATCACGAATGTCTATAGACTTAGAATGGGCCAAACTCGATTCCACGCTATCCCATACGCTAGTCCACGCCCTCAACAAACAGCTCAGCACAACCCCAAGACCCTCATTCATTGGCCCAGTCGAAGTAATCTCTCTCGAATTCGGTACAACATCACCAGACATCCAACTCGTTGATCTACGCGACATCTATCGAGATTTTCTCGAAGACGACGAAGATGACGAGCAGGAACCAAAAGACGCAGTAAAAGCCACAGAAGAGGAAGATGGTTTTGAATGGGTCTCGCGACGAGGTGCTCGACGCGAAGAAGGTCTAGCTTTTCAGCAGCTTCCGCATTTTGGACGGGGAGGGCCAATGAATATGTTTGCGTCTACACCCACACTACATTCGCCTGTAATGGACACATGGAATCCAGCATTATCGAGTCTAGTGGACTATAGACCCACGTATGCTTCCTGGTCCAATGGAGCGCCTCCGCTGCGGCGACCACTTTCCAGCGTCCCAAATACCGCAATGCCCATTCCCCCATTCCACCCTCTCCACCCTCTCCATCTAAAGCCGCACCAGATGAACCTCCAAAAAACTATCCCAATCTCCAACTCCATCTTCAAATTAACTGGCATTCAGACCTCCGTATCACCCTCACAACCTCACTTCTCATAAACTACCCCTCACCAATGTTCATGTCCTTGCCAATCAAATTATCTGTAACAGGTCTCATATTCACTGGCGAACTCGCAGTCGCATACGAAGGCGAACGCAGTCGGGTTCATCTTTGCATTCTCGATGACCTCGATCCGTATGGTCCCGCCGCAGAAAGGCCAAAACGAGATCCTGAGCCTCTCAGCGGAGCTACTCCATCGCCTGACGATGACGCAGAGTGTCCTTCCCGACCAGGTAAACCGCTGCCTATTGGTCAACGGCTTCTTCCGTCCATATTCATCGAAAGTGAGATAGGGCAGACAGACAAGCACGTCTTGAAGAATGTCAATCGCGTTGAGCGATTCATTCAGGATGTGATACGAAAAGCTGTGGAGGAAGAACTTGTATTCCCTAATTTTCATACACTAGTCATGGGTGAAAAGGACGCGTAGAATTATATAATATGTATACTCATAACAAAGATTTACTCATATACGGCCCATCGAGCTCGTACCCCAACTTGCGGTAATAGTCCCGAGTACCAACACCTAAAACGGAGCTCAGCCAAGTTTACAACATCGGCGAAAGACCAAAACGTACCTGAAATAACTGCCAACTTCACGCTGCCATGCTCTTCCCTGGCTATCCGCTCCGCCTCTTCCATCAACAGCGTTCCAAAGCCCTATCAACTGTTAATTGTCGCTCATTCCACCAAACCTCGCGTTTCTCACCTGATGTTGGAACTTGGTGGGGTCCCTTGCATGAACAGGCACCGCCGTCCCATACACATGCAACTCCCTCACAATACTACATCCTCCCTCGTCTTCGTCCTTCCGCACCAACTCCGGCCGAAAAGTCCCTTCCTCTGAACACTTTCTCAACCTCAACAGCCCAACAAGAATATCCTTCTCGGGATCCTCATACGAGAGGAACGTTTCCCATCCCCCATTCGCTGTATAGTCCCGTCGTAAGAGCTCGACAGACTCCGGCCTGACTTTGTGGTGGATCTCGTGGATCTAAGAAGTGCTGTTAGAGAGGCGTTGCACACAGAACACCATGATACCCACCCCAACTTCTCGGAATCTCACATCCCGACATTCAGCACCGAAATCCTTCATGCGGGTAAGCGCAAGCTCTCGAAGGTTACCAGCATTGTCACATCCACTCGTCACTAACGGCAGCGGAATATCTCTGCAGGAAGTCGACAGTCAGCTCAATCCTCAATCCAAAAAGCGCAACCCAACACACCTCTGGACCCGATAAACTCTCGTCCACGGGGGCACCAACGCCAATATCTTCGCAACCACATCAACCAACACATTCGCCGTATAGTTCTTATACTTCCCCGTCCTCCAAAGCTCATACAACCCCGTCCCCCTAATAACCAGCGTCGGATATATTTTCAGCCCATCACTCCGAAACGCAGGATTCTCGAAATATTCTTTAAACTGCTCTAAATCTCGCTCGATACCGACGTTGGGCAAATCGGGCATCATGTGGGCCACGACTTTGAAGCCGGCGTCCTTTGCTAGGTGAAAGGATTCCGTGACAGCGCGGACAGTGTGGCCGCGGTTGGTGTCGCGCGCGACGTCTTCGTAGACGGATTGGACACCTATTTCGAGGCGGGTGCAGCCATAGCGGAGCATTTGACTGTTTCTTGTTAGTGAGAGCGAAGATAGAGAACTGGGGAGAAAACATACCTGAGATGAGGCCGAAGGCAATAATCCGGCCGAGTTTCGATAGTGATTCCAATGGCTTTGGATTTGCTCTGTTCAGAATATCTACGAGGCATGAGGATCGTGTTAGGAAGCTGGCGAAACCACAGAAATACCTGACTGCTTCGTCAACATCTGTACCCGTAAATCCAGACAACGCATTGTGTAGCTGCGCTACAAATTTTGCTCGATACTCTTCCGGCATACTCATGAACGTGCCGCCCATTATGATGAATTCGACCTGAACGGATCTAAGAAGAGATTTCGAAGAAGCCCAAATCACCTAACCTTGTCCACACTGTGGCCCAGACTTTTCAACTGTTCTACGCGCCCTTTTGTTTGTTCATACGGGTCATATCTAACACCACGTTGAGCAAGTGAGCATAGATGTACAGATAAGCACATACCTTGCTCGAATAGCCCGCATACTGGTAGGCTCATATCCTGTATAACTCTGTGTACTATAATCAAAATCCGAATCCGGCCCACCAGGGCAGTATCTGAAAAAAAGAGCGTCAGCAATCACAAGCGAAGATGAACGCAAGACCAATTACACGCAGATATTTCCAGTCATCGCAATATGAGGACATCTATGGGGTTTACACATTACAGCAACAACCGCAATCTGCAAAACATATCTTATCAGTCCAATCCTCAATCGCAACCGAGTCCCATACTCCACTAGCAGTTCGTATAGGTCTTGCTCTCAATTTCGGCAACAGGGCCTTTTTATAATCATCCGGTATAGCACTGATGATATCGACCAGCCTTGGAACACCCCCATATCCATACTTTTTGCTGATCTTGGCTCGTAGGACATTCAATGATACAGTCTGGTTTGTATCGTGCGCTTTGATGAGTTCAGCTGCGATTCCAGATGTGACTCGTAGAAGTTGTTCAGCTTGAGATGGGCCTGTAAGACTGGTGACATGAATCTTTTCCAAGGACCACAGGTAAAGAATTTGCCGTACCATCTGCTCGCGATGACTGAACCATGATGAGGGTAAGGTGAAAAGTTTGTCTCGATCATGATTTGATTGCCGGATGAGAAAACATTTTTATTTTTATTTGCAAATATACTTCAAGTACTTGCTGAATGAGAGAACTCGTACGACACTACGGATACTGTAACAACTGAACCAACATCGACGACAATCAACGAGGAAGTAACAAGGTAAATCATCATATAATAACTTGAGCTAATCTTCATGCGACCCTTCCAAGCCCACTGAAGCTGGTAGCTATTTGAACCATGACCTTTCCAGCGGACAAAGTATGGACGTATTCAAGACGTATTTATGCTCAGACGATGTATTCGATCTCACCAAATGGACGATGAGACCAAGCTTTCGATATAACCGGTTGACCACGGTGAGGGTTATCTGGAAGGTCGTGAGCGTGCGCTGAGGGAGTCTCAAGCTCAAGACCCCAGTCGGACACTATGCACTAGAGCCCGTCTTCCAAAAGGTGCCACATTACTCGCTCTTCAAGCCACTGCTGACACAAAACAGATTCTCCAAACGCCCCTCTACCCCAATGACCCCAATGCTTATACGGAGACACAACTAGGCGAAAGGCAAGATAGTCCTGCGAGCATCCTCGAGTGTTGAACGCTGAACTTCGAAGCTGTAGCCTTAGGTGCGTAAAGGGCAAGTCGACATGAAGAAACTTTGCACAGAGCGAGATATCCTGATTCATTGTCAGGAAGGTTACGGGGCAACTTGCAGATGCATTGTCAGAACGAAGCAGCTAAAAACCCAGGTAAAAGCGAGTATTGACACCGACTATAACAAGTAGAAGATAACAAAGAGCAAAAGAAAGAAAATGTATCAGCGAAAAATCGACATGCCGTTTCCTGTGATCGTCAAAACGACACTTCCTATACTGTTGGTTGGTCTGGGGAATACAGCGACTCAAAGAGTCTCTGGCACTGTCATCGACGGTCAGTGCTACATCGCGCAGCGTGGCATAGTTCCCTGAAGAAGAAGAAGAAAAAAATTGTCGCTCGAGTTATATAGCTCTAGAGTATTCACACGCTCACGGTCTCGTGAACAGTCCACTGGCGAGCGCAATTTGATCTGTTGGTCAAATTGAAGCTAGTACGGTAGATCCTCCTATGCTCTTTCTCATTCTGAGTAGAGTATAAGGTGGAAAGATTAAAGGAGAGACCGAGTGTTTTGGTGACTTTTGAACCATTCAACGTCGGGATCAGGAAGACGCGCTGAGGCTAGAAAGAGGCAACGGAGAAACGCATTCCTTTGCCCTTCAGTCCCTCGAATCTACGTCCGGGCGTTAAGAAGGCATGGATGAGCAGAGCAAGCTGATATCTCTGGGCCAACGGTGGTTAAGAAATCCCAGAAATCTATTGACATCTGAGCTACTAGCAAGCTACTAGTACGCTACGTAGTAGTAGGTGATGTATTTAGGTGATGTACTACTATTGCATTGCTAATCGAGTAGCTACAAACATTGTCAAACTGGAAGATGTGAACTGAGTGAGTAGGCTAATCTGTAAGCTAATGTCAATACAAAAATCACAAGTAAATTGACGAGTAAGCTTACCCTCAGTAGTACACGAGTACAACGACTGAGGAAAATAAAGGTAAAGGATTTGCCTATAAGATGAGAAAAGGAAAAACAGAGAAGTACTACCTCCCCTTATACCGGCAACGGGCCCGAGAAGCGGGACTCCTAATAGTAACGGGGTCAAGGCCTCGACAGAAGAAAACCTGGATGTACTGAAATATGTACATATATACCGATTGTGAAAGCTTCACACGGAGAGATCATAAGCAGGAAGAGAGATAAAGAAGAATAAGAAATACAGCCGTAAACCTGTATGTACTTGAATATGTACATATATACCGATTGTGAGAGCTTCACACGGAGAGATCATAAGCAGAAAGAGAGATAAAGAAGGATAAGAAACGGTATTCAAGCAACTGAACTTCAAAAAGCAATTAAAAATATCAAGGTCTCAGTGGTCAAACAAGACAAGTTGAACCCTGGAGGAGTATGTTAGAATAAGTGCACTACTTATACAGTTCTGCCATGTAACCGGTTTACATGGCAGAGCTGTACAGTGCAGTTATTCTAACAGAGTAAGCGGTTTCATCCTCGGACCTTGACTTTATATGCATAATTGAGTTCAATAGCAAGATTGCGAGTCACCTCCAAGCTAAATCGAAATCATCAAAAAAGGACTCAAAAGGTCACTAGTACCAACGGAGATTGGGACCTACAAAGTTGACCCATGACAAAGGCATAGTAGTCCACGCCGGTACAGCCCATGCGATAGGATATACTACTGGTTGAAGGTAGTGGTGGTACACTGAGTGCACAAATGTTGTAATTGACCACCTTCGTCGTTTTTGATGATCTGGAGAGCGTTTTGAACGGTGGGACGACGGTGGACTCAATTTGGGAGTTGAACCTGCTTCTCTAGAAAATGTACAATTGTTATATATGGTTGTGTTGGATGAGTGATCATTGGTAGTATTTTGTTGTATATCTCCGCCTGCCGTAGTGAACGTTGCCCCGTTGCCAATTGAGAAGTTTTTACTGTTAGAGAAGAGCTGATTGTTGTTTGGATTTTTAGGGTTTATTTCAGCTATCATATCCTTTACACCTGGCTGCAGAACAATTGAACTCATAGGCCGCTTCTGACGCGCACCATTCCATCGCCAACAAACGTTGGTCCTGAAAGATGTGAAAAGACATCGGAGTCAATAAAGGTGCCGGCGATACTTGAACGTAAAAAGACGACTGACGTATCAGCCATGAATATGTGAACACGATGTTCAGCATCTTTTTCATAGTCACGCTTGGCCTCAAGCACAAGCTCCTTGAGAATATCATTGTTACGCGCCACAACACTACAATAAACCGAGTTATAGTCAAAGACCACACGAGAGGCGGAAAACACGGAAATAGTAGCAATATAACGCGCAACTTACCTGATCTTCAATGAGCCACCTTGGCCGTAATGATCAGGATGCTTTTTAGATCTAGTAATCTGCGAACAGTCCACAGTCAACTAATGGTAAGGTGATATTTCCCTCAGTACTCACCCTCAACCAATGGCCACGGTAATAGATTGTGTGGGTTGTATCTATAAGCTCGGGTACTGAATTTCAGAATGCGAAGGCAGTGTACCAACTACTCACCAACGCTAGGCATGAATGCCACCTTACGTTTTCTCCGTCCGTGAACTAGCTCTCTATCGTCGTCGTCTTCCACGTCCTCCTCCTCCAGGTCTCCAGTTGTTGATTCTGTAAGACCGTGTTTACCTGCAGACAGAGTGGTAATCTCGAACTCCCTGCTGCGATCCCAAGCAGGTTGCTAATGTTCAATCAGCTTCATGAGTCAATCGTCAAGAGACGGTGGCATACTTTGGAAAGCCAATGCATCAACCTGGGAAGTTCACATTTTAGTACCGTGAACGTATATCGCAATGCAGTAAGTATTACCAGTCGTAAGGGTAATCTTCTTGACTGAAGTGCGCACTAAGGAAGAACGCTGAAAGAGCGGTTATGGACGTGTCATTTGACATGGAGTGAATACTCACAGTCGATGAATCCATTCCATGCCGACACACTAGCCCTCCTCGCCGTCTCAACGGTCCCCCCAATGACGACGAGTTTCTGGAATGCTCGGGTGTCAAAGCCTCAATACCTACGAAACGCAAGTATATGTAGTACATACAAGAGAATCCTGAATAGCGTTGGTGTTCATGGGCAGTGGCGACAGTACATTTTTGAGAGCGTTCATGGCCAGAGAAGGAGAAAGAGGCTATATATTAGGCTTTGGTGTCAAAGCTGTAATCAAGACCTGGAATTGTGCCCGGCAACTGACCTTGACGCCCGGGAACTGACCAAGGCAACACTGCACTGGTTCAAGTCTACTAAATTGCCGCGGGTCATTGAGCGCTGGCTGGCATTTGTCCCCATATAATATATGCCGATATGATATGGCTATATATCGGCATATATTATATGGGGACAGTAGCTCAGCCATCCCGACTTTTGCTGACTTTTGCTTTTGGTCTCGGCATCGGCCATGATGGATTTCTGGAAGGTTGAGGGAGTCTAGGGGCAGATATGGGAGGGTCATCTTCGGAATCGGAATCGGAGATGATGATAGGTCCTTTGGGAGCACTGTGCTCTGCACCCGCTGTTGTCGTTCCAGAACTTTACGCACAGGATTAGATCTAGCAACGACAGGAGCAGATTTCGCCGGAGTACGTCTGAGGGGAGTCAGAGAAGCAGCTCGAGCTACTCGCAATGGGTGTTGAATATCTCTGATAGTCTTTTGAGCCCTATTGCCCAGATCTTTGGGATAAGTATGTTCTTTTGATTTTAGTGGAGATTTGTTAAGGAGCCGTTCACGTTCCTTTTGTGGTGAGTCGCTATCGGAGGCTGAAGAATCGGAATTAATGGGGCTGTATGAGGTCTGTTTTCACCAAATATTTCGGCATTTTGTAGATGTATTCAGCTTTTGATTGGAAACATCAATGGTTTCGGGTTCAGCCTGAGTCGGTGGATTTCGGGTTCAACCGGACGTAGTTCAGCTTCGACTTCATGATTCCCACTATTTTCCAATAACTTCAGCTTTTCAGAATTCTGCGAGAATTGAACTCTACAAAGATTCAGTCACCCTTGGTACAGTATCCACAGTGTTTGAACCAACGTCTAATAGGCTATGATGTAATTAGCAAGCAATTTCCCCCAATAGAGTGACAATTTCCCCCGCCTTAGAGACCTTTTCCCCCAGCTCCAATTTGCCTCATGTTTCGTATTCAAGCGTTTCAAATCTCAGCTCCAGCAGCTTCAGACTCAATAAGTTTTGGATATTCCCCCAGCGTTACACCGATTGTTTAAAAGGACCTGGAAATTCCATGCCGTGGTCACCTTCTTCCTTGAAAGATCATTCGTTTATCACTTGCCTTTTTGTTCCTTCTTTGCGAGATTTTGTACTCATTCCCTTCATTGATATTGCACAAGTGAGTTTGACCAACGACGACTGTGACTTTTATCGTTTCTTTTGGCTGATATATTCTGTTGGCAGCGATGAACTCTTTGAATCCCGACCAAGTCCTTTCTTTTTTGCGCCAAAATCCCTCCCTTGCAGCACAGTTCATGTCTCAACAACTGGTTGGCTCTCAGCCTTCGACTTTGCCACAGGTAGCACCCTCTCCTATGCCTCTCGCCCAGTCCGCTTTTCCTCCTCCGGCTCAGATATTCGGCACCCCTCCCCCTCCTACTCAGACATTCGGCGCCTCTCCCCCTCCTGCTCAGATGTTCGGCGCCTCTCCCCTTCCTGCTCAGACATTCGGTGCCCCTCTCACTCAGACACCCACTCCACTTGCAACTGCCGCTCCCATTCAGACTGTTGCACAAACTTTTCCAGTTCAGGCTGCACCAATCAGGCCATACTCCAGCTTGAACATGCTTGCGAACATAGCCGGTCGTACACCAGCTTCCTCGAGCAGCCCCCCTGTTCAGACTACTATCAGTAGAGTCAATCAGGGGCGGTTGGAACATGCAGCTGCTTCCGGAGATGGTTCGTCGAGCGAAAGGAAGAAGATTTGAAAAAAGGGGAAGCATGCCCTGACACTTAGTGGACCACTAACGCCTATTATCAATCACACACTTACAGAGGATGGGATGGGTGTAAACGTTGAAGTACTCATATGGTTTCCCATGCCAAACCGTCTGGACAGAAAGGTATGGTTATAGCCTTTTTAATGACGGTGCACCTATTAACTTATTTATCCAGCAGCACAAGCTTCCTGACTCGTTTTATCACTATACCAGACATATGCCGGCCTTCAAAACGCTTTTGACATCTCTCGGTCTTCTTCGCATCTTCGAGAATTTACTTCTCACAACATGCGTCCAGGAATTTATGGGAAGATTGGTTGAACTGTGCACTGAGAGTGGGGTACAGTTTCCCAACGTCTCTGAGAGGCGTAGCCTGTTTTTGACTGAGAACATACTTCCTATTGAACTTCTCGGATTTTCTGGGAATGGGCATATAAACAACAGTGCACGAACACCCAAACTTGTTACAGTAGCTGTTGGGGATGGTCTGACACTGAGCAATCTTATTCAAGATAGCAGACAATTTGCCATTGCCAGATACGTAGTCACTCCTGAGAATCGTTTCATTCTTCATTTCGGTGTGTTAATATTGAATTGCTCACCATCCATTGACTGACGTCGACTCTCTTACCTGACCGATTGCTTTCAGAGCCTTTGGATATCACAACCTCAGCAGTGGCTTCGTCTAGTACAAGTAAGTAGATCGAACTTGGCTTAATATTCCTTGGTTTCATTACATGTCTTCAGTTCTTCCCGCTTCCATAACTTCAGATGTACTGGGTGCGTTCTATTGTCAACTTTTTGTGGTGCATTCATTTCTCACCTATTATGTCTAGCTCGCCCAGCTACTAGGTCCATGGTGACTCCGGCAGTAAGCGTGAGCTGTCTTCAATTTGATTTGATGTCAATACAATGACACATGCTTAGGTTGCTCCACCCATCGCGAAACTCTGGGAGTCCTTCTATACCCCTCCGCCTTGTTTGGAAACTTTACCCGAGTTTTTTTTCATATGAGCGGAAGCATTATATTTTCCGTGCAGTTTCGCAACAATACCGCAAAGTCTACAACGCAGATTCTCCAGCTGTCTCAATCAGGGGACCAACTTTGGAAGCAATGGCTGCACAGCTCATGGTTCATATGTGTTGCACTGTTCAAAATGAGGATTGGACTCCATTACTCTGTGAGAATCGCATGTTTATGCAGTGAGTTTTCCTTGCGTTCTTTTCTTGTTCAGTATCTTATGAGAACTTCACAGGGTTGTTCTCGATCAATTCGGAGAGGAACATCTTGTTTCTTCAGGTCATGGCTTAGAGGTTGAAGTCATGAATCACATCTTCACACATCATCTTGAACAGAAATTGGGTGATTTCTGTGTTCCTTTCATTGAAGATTACATGACTTTAGCGACAATCCCGCTCCTTTCCACTTTCTCGCTCTCTGATGTCAAACATGATGAGCTTCATCTATTTGGTGGGATTGTTGGCCTTGTGCTAGTTCATGGACAGTACCCATCAAAAATCAATCCTTTACTCTTGATTTATCTCCTCTCTGGATATGATCTTCGAGTTCTCACCAAGTTCTTGGTTATGGAGCATTTCCCAGAGCTTTACCGTACACTGAAAGCTTGGACTGAACTCGATCACACGGAAAATAACCTTTCAGCTTTTAACAAGCATTTCTTTACTTATCATCAAAATTTTGCAGTAAGGGCTCATACTTATTGACAGTCATGGATCACAGACTGATACTGGTGATAGATGTCATCCTTAAACCCTTGATCTGAAGAACTTCACTGTTCACTTGCTTGGACCATGCTTCATAACGCCATTATAGGTGCTACTTCTGTTGAGCATCCTTATTTCCAAGCATTTTTGGAAGGTCTCAAGCTCCCCTGCAAGGGTATCTACGATTTAACTGAAGTGAGATTCAGTAAACTTTAATTTTTTTTTTGATGTTGAGTTTATTCTTCTAGATCACTCAAAGCTTTTGCGGTGGAACCTCTGAGTTTGTTGTCAATGTACTCAACACTAATATCACCTCCTTCTCACAACTTCGCTTGAAGTTTTCTGAAAACATCAGTGAATCCAATCAACAAGCTTTGACTGAAGCCTTTGCTAGGACAGGATCACACTCTTCCTTTAACACCTTGTTTCAGGAGTTCCTGGAAGGCGTTGGAGCTCCATCTCTTCCCTTGCTCGACAGTGTCAAAGGCCGTTTTCATGCTTTAATCTCTGACTCGCTGGATAATTTGAACCAACCATTCTATCGTATGAAGATGTTCTGCTGGGTGACTTCTGGAGCACCTAGAATCTTACTTGATGAGACGGAAATCCGAGTGAGTTCTCATATGCTTTACTTAAGGTGAAGCTTATTTTTTCAAGGTATGTCTCATTGATGATGACCACAGGGCATACGCTCCCAGTACCCTTAGTGAAACATCATGCTAACATCTCTTGTCAAACGACACTATTTCATTCAAGACTTGTACTCGATCCATGCTCATCCCAGTGTCGTACCTCATCAAACTTTTGAGACAGTCATATGATGGAAACTTGGAACCTCACACCATCCAGGTTGCTGTTCATCACTGGTTATTGACCAAAATCTTGAGAGGAATAGGTTCTTATACTGTTCATTAAATAAGCTTGTTTCTGAACACTTGTTTCCACACACTCGTTACTTTATTTATTTTTACTACTCATCATATAGGTTCACTGTGTAAATAACCCAAATTGATTGAAATTTTTCAGTCACTTAAATTACAATACAGCTATGGAACATCGCGGTGAACTGGAATATCATTGAGGAACTGGAATGTCATGGAGGAACTGGAATGTTGCGGAGGAAATGGGAAGTTGATGAGAGAACATGAAGCAGATGGGCATTGAGAAGACAGGACCAAAGAGAAGACACAGTTGGACAATGGTGCCAGGAGGGAAGAAGGTGCCGTGGTTTACCGGCAATGGTGGTTAATAGTGACGGATAGCGCTGTAAGCCGGCGTGAAGGTGGACTGTCATCGGGACACGTAGTATGTGTTGGGCATATCCGACGTGTTGGGTGTATAAGGACAGGTCAGGTGTATAAGGACGGGTCAGGTGAGTTGGGCGCATAAGATGGGTCGGGCATGTAAGAAGGGTCAGTCAGGGGCATAAGATGGATTGGGGGTGTAAAACAGGTCGGGGTGTGTAGAATGGGTCATGGGTGTAGGATGGGTCATGGGGTCATGGGTGTAGGATGGGTCAGGGCGTGTAGAACGAGTCATGGGTGTGTGGCGGGTTGTGGGCGTAGGATGGGTCAGGTGTGTAAAACAGGTTGGGGCGTGTAGAACGAGTTGTGGCTGTAGGATGGGTCGTGGCCGTAGGATGGGTCATGGCCGTAGGACGGGTTGTGGCCGTAGATCAAGTCGTGGCTGTAGAACAAGTCGTGGGTGTAGGATGGGTCGTGGCCATAGGACGGGTTGTGGACGTAGAACGAGTCGTGGGCATAGAACAACTTGTTGGCATAGAACGAGTCTTCAGTGTAGAACGGGTTGTGGGCGTAGGATGGGTCAGGGCATGTAAAACAGGTCAGGGCGTGTAGAATGAGTCGTGGGCGTGTGACGGGTTGTTGGCGTAGGTCGTGGGCATAGAACAACTTGTCGGCATAGAACGAGTCTTCAGTGTAGAACGGGTTGTGGGCGTAGGATGGGTCAGGGCATGTAAAACAGGTCAGGGCGTGTAGAACGAGTCGTGGGCGTGTGACGGGTTGTCGGCGTAGGACAGGTTGTCGGCGTAGGACAAGTTGTCAGCGTAGGACAAGTTGTTGGCATAGGACAAGTTGTTGGCATAGGACAAGTTGTCGGCGTAGGACAAGTTGTTGGCGTAGGACAAGTTGTCGGCGTAGGACAAGTTGTCAGCGTAGGACAAGTTGTCGGCGTAGGACAAGTTGTCGGCGTAGGACGAGTTGTCGGCGTAGGACGAGTTGTCGGCGTAGGACGAGTTGTCGGCGTAGGATGAGTTGTTGGTGTGGGACAGGTCATCGGCGTAGGACGGGTTGTCAGCATAGGACAGGTCAGGGCATGTAAAACGGGTCAGGGCGTTTAGAACGAGTAGGGGCATGCAGGAGAGTAGGGGTGTGCAGAACAAGTAGGGGTGTAGGCGTGTAGAATGCCTAAGACAGACTTAGGATCTAAAGGTGGCAGGAAGGAGGAAAATGGTGTGCTTACCGGCCATAGAGCAAGTACAATACCTTGTATATGAGGCAGTAACAATGCTTTCAAGTGAGTAAGGCCAAGGGTCCCAGTCATGTTCAGATTATTTCTTTCAAGACACACAAACTTGAACATAGGTTCCATAAGCCAAAAGGCTGCATCAGGAAAAGCTGTTTTTGCCTAGGTGACCCCAGAGTGGCCTAAAGCAAACTAGGTGACCTATGAATCCTATGGAATCCTAGGAATTTGGGCTTGTCCCTTGCCAGTCAAGGCTCTTGAGGATTGCCTAGGGTATCCTAGGCAAACCCAGGGCAAGCCTAGGTTTGCCCAGGTTTGCCCAGGTGTTCCCCAGGTGTTCCCCAGGAGCACCTGGGCAAACCTGGGCAAACCTAGGCTTGCCTAGGGAATCCTCAAGAGCCTTGACTAGCAAGGGACGAGCCCAAATTCCTAGGATGCCATAGGATTCATAGGTCACCTAGTTTGCTTTACCTGGGGAACACCTGGGGAACACCTGGGCAAACCTGGGCAAACCTAGGCTTGCCCTGGGTTTGCCTAGGATACCCTAGGCAATCCTCAAGAGCCTTGACTGGCAAGGGACAAGCCCAAATTCCTAGGATTCCATAGGATTCATAGGTCACCTAGTTTGCTTTAGGCCACTCTGGGGTCACCTAGGCAAAAACGGCTTTTCCTGATGTGCTGGGCCCATTATGAACAAGATTGAGAGCCAGAAACTACCTAAGCCTGATGGCAGTCAGAACTAGAGAGATACAAGATTTAGAGACTTACCTGTTGATCTTGGGTTCAAGAGCCAGACATTGACAAAGAAGAGAAGAAGAAATCAGATAAAGGGTATAATAGAGGAAATAGACAACACAGCTTAGCGTCGTGGACAATACTAGCTTGCCCATAAACCAATCAGCAACTGAGCTAAGGAGTGAGGGTGAAGGATCAAGAGAAAGAAAAGACGCCTGAATTATAAAGGCAGTCACGTGATTAATTTGTTCCGTAAATACCGATCGCCGATCGCCAATTGTTTTTGTCGTCAATTATCATGTCGTATATTTTGCTGCCTTATCCCAACTGTATCCCGCCTTTTCCTCAATCTTTGACAACAGAACTACAACAGTGTATTGCTGAACATTGATCTCTCCATTCAAGCTTCACTGAAGCTGCTCGGAAAACCCGAAATAGTTCACATCTAATATCTGAAACTGAGCTGGAGGTTTGGCGTTGACCTTGGCTGGAATCCTGGCTGGCATGTCCTGAAAAAGTATGCTACCTTATACTATTCTTCAAATGCTTACAGTTTAATAGATTGATGTAATCTTAGAATGGTTGGAAGAAGCCATCTATATCGGTGACTTCGAAGACATTACCAATACAGATACACTAAATGTTTTTCTGAGTGTTTTTGTACTGGTTTCTTATAACAAGATGGACACAGCTATAATACAACTAGCAGCTTGGCAACGTTACATTGCCCTCAACGTGAGTTTCTACATTTTATATCTCATTGACCTCTTATTATTCAATCCTTCAGTTCTCTCATAGGCAAAGAAACTTAGTTTTGGATATCATCCATGAAGTGGATGATGAGCTTGATGAGCTTGATAAATCTTCTGTCTCAGAACCCTCACAGAGTATATCAGAGTCAGAGTCAGGACATATATTGAGATGCCGACATTGGCAAAAGAGTTTGCAAGATAATCTTCTAAATGTGAGATAGGCTACTGTTTTTCAGGTGTATTTTAATCTCTATCTAGACCTCTGAGGACAGCACCATTGCCTTTGAGTCAAAGCAGCGTGTGGTAGCTTTGACAATACAAAACATGAAAAAGGTTACTTCTTCCATCTTCAAGACTTCAGAATTCATCAAGGCTGTTGTTGTAAGAGATTTTCTTTATACTAGTTGATGAATTGAAGGAAATTACAGAAATCGGGTTTGGCCACAATGATCCTTGAGTTAAGTCATCCAGCGTATGGTTATCACCATTCCTAAGATCCTCACCATGCATGTTTACTATGGCTTCATGGTTTTGGCTTGGTATTGGGAGACGTTTTAGATTGGTGGACTCCAAATGTATGGACTTCCGAAGCGGACATACTATTATCCAATAATCCTGTCTCAAAATATGATACTGTGAGCATTCCGTTTCAGCCTGATATTTGTATAGCTTGAATTATAATTACATTTAGAACAACCATAAACAAATGATCAAGGGAAAGGATTTATTCAATGCTTTTGCTAAAAATCCTCGCCTTATCCCCCACATAGCTAATCCAGCCGCAGTTTATTTTTTGTGTTCTGAAGAGAACTTCACGGCAGCTTGGGAGCAGTGGTTATCATGGTCATTGGATGCAGCTGGATACAAGGTGCCGTTAAACCATTTATTTTTTGGCTAAGAGACTTATTCATATCACAGGTTTATGATATGAAAGTGCCGGATCTTTATCAAAGCACCATGAAGTATCTCAATGAAATTGTGGAAAACACACATAACCTTTCTGGAATTCGGAAAACCTGGGATCCTACAACTCTTTTGATCGTCGAACAAACTCTGGTACTTTGCAACTTGCTCAAAGACTTAGATGCCCAGGTACATGATCCTGAGGTGAAACATTGCTCCAAATGCACAGATCAGCCTACAGAAAAACGTTGTGTGCAACATATAAATGTTACATTAAATGAAGAGCCAGGGTTCATATCATGATGGAAAGGTGTTGGCATTTCCAAAGTACCAACAGAACAACAGATGAAACCGCGACAGGTAAGTAGCTAGAGTATCTTTTTACATTTTCATTGAATATTCAATAAATTTTAGGGACATAAAGCGATGCATGGTGTTGCACGGATTGTACATCCTGATAAGATCGGGGCCCATGGCTTAAAGCGTATAGCCGCTGATGAAGAAGTTCTACAGCGATGTGGAAAACAGATCTTCAAGTTATTTAGGAATGATGAACTCATAAGATCTGGCTTGTATTTTTTTACCTCGGTTTATTGAGTATATTTACAGTGTGATTTTGTGTGGTACAATGCATTTTCCGATAGTACTTTTGGGGAAATCTTGCAGTACTCACAAAGTGCACTAGGAGTTCAGCCAGTTCATCAAGGAAGACAGTTCGCATTTTGGACCACTGGTCAAATGATTCTGTTTGGTGCTCGGCAACCTTCTGGTGGACGGCAGGCAGACCATTACACTTCTTATGCTGGAATTACCGCTGAAACATACAAGGGAATAATCATTCTCTTTGAACAAGCAAAGGTATCTGCAGATTTCATATCATCTTTTCTCATTGACTTATCTAATCAGTTGTCTGCTATGCTCATGCAAACTGCACGAGCAATTCACCCTGCGCTAATCAACAAAATCAATGAACAATCAAAAGCATGTGAACGTGTAGGTTTATCTGGATTGAATCTCTTCAACTGTAAAGGTTATACTGCTCCTCAACACTGTGATGATGACTGTACACCATCTCTTGGTGCACAGTTTGAACTTCAAGCAGAGCAAAAATGGAGTGAATTTGCCTTTTGCGCTATTCAGTATGGATATTACATTGAGTCCAGAAGAAATACACTATGGTACGCTTTCCTTTCTTTGGATTTCTGGTTACTTTTTAATCACTTCACAGGAGTTTTGATTCAGGACTTCTCCATGGCACCATGCTTCCTTCAGAAAAAACAGTATTACACCTCCGCGGTGGAGCAGCTTCCAGTGAAGGAAGTCATGTAACTACTTGTAGGCAAGACCAGAGTTGGGCTGAACATAATCAACAAGTCCGTCATAATTATTATCTCTGTGAAGCAGCCTGGAGAAATCGCCAGTAATCAACCAATATACAACATCTTTAATTAATAAAAACATTTGAAGTGTTAATTGAATGTAGGAGTGATGCTTGTTATTAAAGGTAGGTAAGTAAGTAGTAAAGTATGGTAAAAGAGTGGTATACGTGCTGTTTGAATGAAGGTCACTTGTAGAGCTTTGATCTGGTCAAGAAAAGAGTATGAACTCTGTAAGCTATTCGATCGAATTCTCTATATCACTTCAGAAATCCTTCATATGCTTTTGGCATAGACGAGCTGCATCTTGTTCAATAGCATTCTTGGATTGAGGATCGAGTTGCTGCTTTGTAGCAAT
This sequence comes from Rhodocollybia butyracea, assembly GCA_015501585.1. Lineage (NCBI taxonomy): Eukaryota > Fungi > Basidiomycota > Agaricomycetes > Agaricales > Omphalotaceae > Rhodocollybia > Rhodocollybia butyracea. The sequence goes on from JADNRY010000004.1 coordinate 345,007, forward strand.
AAATCCAGGGTCTCCCCATAGGTATACCATTCGATGCCAAGTTTTCAAAGCAGTGGGCATCAAGGATTTTTCTGATCGAAGAATTAATGTCAGCCAGGATGTGTGGAAATGAAACAGAAAGGATATTACCCTGAGATGAGCTGAGTAAAACTCTGTTTTTCCAAGATTTACTTTGCACCGCATCTTCAGCCCAGGAGAAAAGATTATGCTTTTTTATATATTCCTTTGGATTCCAGCCCAGTTCAGCTAGGATATCAGAAAAAGACTGCATACGCCCATTCATATAAGTGTAGCTTTGAGATGCAAGGCTACCTTTTGCGGAGCGATATCCAAGAGCGTGGAGTAGGTGACCTGCTCTTTGACAGAGCTGAACTATTTCAAATAAAGAAGCATTAACACCACAATGTTGCTCAAACTGTACCGACAGATATGGAATGTCAAAGCCTGCTTCTCGAATAGTATTCGCAAGGGGTGCAGAGATTTGGATGCGTGAATTATCTGTAGATAGCCAATGGTTCTCAATAGACGCATCAGATACTGACATCGATGAGAAAGATGAGTGAAGTGGAGGATGTGGACAATGTCGGTCTACTGTTTGATATGGATGAGAGACCAAAGCAACACATTCCCGTCGGGAATTAACCATTCCTTCTCTAGGTGATGAGAGATTCTGGTTTGAAGGAGAAAACTCGGAGGCCAAAGCAATATGGTCTCGTTGGGAGCAAACAATGCCTCCTTCAGATGATGGGAGATTATATTGACTTGATGAAAGAGAGACTTGCACCGCATAAACAGGTGCATTAATTAGAATTATGATAAAGTGTTGATGATGGATAAATGGAATGAATGGAGAACGCTCATATGAGGTAAGAAACGATTGGACAGATATAGAGCTAAAATCCATAGCCAGGACATCTGTGAACAGATGGGCAAACCTGGGCAAACCTGGGCTGACCTAGGCTTGCCTAGGAAATCCTCAAGAGCCTTGACTGGCAAGGGATGAGCCCAAATTCCTAGGATGCCATAGGATTCATAGGTCACCTAGTTTGCTTTAGGCCACTCTGGGGTCACCTAGGCAAAAATGGCTTTTCCTGATGTACACATTTATTTTATCATTTGATACTTGGTTTATTCATTGGAGTTGGACAGCATTCTGAGACCTTTGTAGATTCAACGGAATGGCAAACTCTCCGTATGAATCTACAAATGATGCTGACTGATGTCCGCGCTCTTTACAATGACTATAACAAAAGGTCTCATCAAGGTCGTCCAATAATCGTTTCTCATGACCGTACAGGACAGCGTGGTTGCCCCATACTATTATCAACTGTGATTTCTTGAATTGGGCATATACTCAATGTACAACATCTGGTATTGGGCATTTTTTGGGTCTCAGTTGTAACACTGTTAGGTGTTCCTTACTCGAGTATGGACTTGCTCCATCAGGTAATAATCCCTTTCCTTCCAATGCAAACAGTGCAGAACAACCTGAAGATGAAGATAATGGGGATCTCCTTGATCCTGCACCATCTGACACTCATCCTCCAGCTGAAGAACTTCTGTCAGATGTTCAGAATGTGGCGTCGTCTATAGCTTCTTCATCAGGTTATTTGTCCAATATGTCTGATGGAGATTTGGACAGTATAACACGTTTGTTACGGTCTCATTATCCACGAGCTGGGATTCGAATCTTAAATGGCATGCTTTGGAGCTTAGGCCACATTCTACCTCGAGAGCGCATTCAGGAATCACTTCGCCGCATTGATCCAGTTCACCGAGTCTTTGAACATATCCGTATACAAAGGCATCACTACAACGTGCCGGGTCCAAACTCGCTTTGGCACCATGATGGTCATCATCATATGTTTTTGCCATTTTTTATAAACTTATGTATGTTGACTTTTTTTTTATGTGTATAGGACTCATACAATGGGGAATTGTTATTCATGGTTTTATTGATGGTTATTCTCGGATGATCACTGGAATGAGGGCAAACAACAACAATCGTTCACCAACAGTACTTTCCTTATTTATCTCTGCTGCATATCAGTATGGACTTCCATTACGCGTTCGAGGTGATCATGGAATAGAAAATATCTGGGTTGCAGCTTTCATGGAACATGTCAGAGGCACTGGGCGAGGGTCCTATATCTGGGGCCGGTAAGAAATCTCATTTTCTTTAGTGGCAGACGTTCATTTTTCTGCAGTTATGTTCACAATGTGCGGATTGAACGGCTATGGGTGGACGTATCACATTCAAACATCTCTCAACACTGGAATGATCTGTTTACTATGTTGGAGCTTCATCATGGTCTTGATATTGACAATGTCACCCATATCTGGCTGTTGCACCATCTCTTTCTAGGTACTATTAATGATGCAATAGCATTTTGGGTTGGAGGCTGGAATCAACACCGGATTCAATCACAGCAAGATGGACCCAACCGCAGCCCTGAAGATATGTTTGGGTTTGATATGCTTGTTCGTGGTATCTGGGGTGATGCAGTTGAGCAATATGCCATGTCGGATGAAGAGCTAGAGGTGTTTGGTGTTGACTGGGAGGGGCTTGAAGATGAAACACTTCTTTGAGCATGAGGAAGGGACGAGTACCTGGCATGGACGGCATGGCCCTCCACCAAATTTAAATGAAGTGCACGTTGACCCTCCTTCTAGTCTACTTACAGCTGACGAGACTCAAAACCTTGATGATGTTCTTCAGCACATTTCCCAGAGCTCTGATCAAGCTGATGTAGTCCATCTTTGGACTACTGCTCTGGCATATGTACGTACATTACATCCTGGCAAGTTTTGAGTAATATACAGTGTATATAGCTATTTTTCCAGTACAAATAAAACCCGATGCGAGAATGCAAGGTTGAATGCAAGAACATAAGGAACACGAGAAACGCAAACACTTGTTCTTCACTGGAAAAGTTGAACCACCCTCTTTCCCTGTTGCAAATGTGATGCCGCACATTGATGGTGCTTTGCCTCTCTGGAAGGACTGCAAGGAGGACCAGTGAGCTATCAATGTCATTTTATTTTCTTGCCTCTCTTTTACTCAAGAAAACTTAAAATTACCTTACTTACATATGTTATCACTCCAACGCATGGACATTGACCTTTCTCATACCAAGAACAATGCCCAAGAAAGTCATTGAGGCTATACAGAAGTGCTTGTGTAGACGGGCCAGAATACAAGAGCCCAAGATTGTGAGGGCATGCGCGAGGGCATGCGCGAGAACACAAGAACAAACATGAGGACGAACATGAGAACAAACATGAGAACAAACATGAGAACAAACACAAGAACAAACATGAGAACAAGAGAACAAACAAGAGAACAAACACAAGAACATGAGAAAGAACATGAGAATAAACGCGAGCACGGCGGAAGGAAGGGCGGATGCAAGAACACGAGAATCAGAACATGTATGATGCAAGGGGAACGATGAATGCACGAACTCAAGAATAGAAGAGTCGTACATACCTACCTAGACTAATATCACGCTAGATTTATATGGCCAGACTACTTCCCTGCCGGCGAAGATTTGCAAGTACTGGCAAGAAAATATATTAGGGCACAGATCAACACTTCCGAGGCTACATGATCATCTCTTGCTATCGTGCTACCAATAAACACCAGTGACTACTTTAGCCACACCAGTCACACAGACTCATTATTAGAGGTTGATCAATAAGGCAGACAGTGTACTCTACACTGTTAGTTGGCTCTGGTCACACAGACACAGAGGAGACGAAGGTCCAGACACAGACACAAACAGAGAAAACACAACTTGATATTTTACAAGTACATACAGTCTTAAATACGAGTCCAGAGAGTTAATAATAAGTACAACGCGTGAAGCGTTCACAGACGGAGTGAGAGTAATAAGACGAGAGTGGAATGGAGCACAAGGTAAGTAAGTAAGAATAGACGAGAGCACGATAATAAAGCAATGGCGAGTGGGCAGGATAAAGATAGTACAACTAGTTCACATACCAGTAGTTACAGCGAGAGAGAACATTCCATAGATAGTAACGAAGTGGGAAGACTGTTCCATAGTAAGTATAATGAAGTTGATAGATGACGAAGTCCAACACTCCTCCTCAAACCTTTGCAAGTCCCATAGACGATGCGAAGTGTTTGGCTTTTGCTGAAGTCAAAGCCTTGGTGAAAATGTCTGCCGTCATGTCCTCGGTTGGACAGTAAGTAAGTCGAATGTTACCTTCTTCAATAGCATACCGAATGAAATGATACTGTATGTCGATGTGTTTGGTCCGTGCATGAAACCTGTCATCTTTCACTAAAGCAATGGCTGATTGGTTGTCCGAGTGAAGTGTGATAGGTCCGGCGATTGGAGTGAACAACTCGGAGATGAGGTTTCGAAGCCAAATTGCTTCCTTGGCTGCATGCGTGAGAGCGACGTACTCTGCTTCTGTAGTGGATAGAGAGATGGTGTCCTGTCGCTTTGATGACCATGATACTGCTCCGCCATTAAGCATAAAAACGTATCCTGATATGGCATGTCTGTCCTCTTGGGACATTCCATTGGCGTCCGTAAATCCCTCGACAGGATGTTTCTGCACTCCTCCTGAAGTTAGCCAATAATCCCGGGTATATTTCAGATAAGCGTATACACGCCTAAGTCCGTTCCAATGAGCGATGCCTGGATTCTGTGAGAATCGGGCAAGAATGGCAACCGTATAGGTGATGTCGGGTCGTGTGGCAATGGAAAGATATTGGAGAGCACCAAGTGCTTCTCGGTAAGGCTTATCCCGCATGGCGGCGATATCCTCCACAGTCTGTGGCATCTGGTCTTTGGTGAGATGAATATGGGGGTCGAAAGGAATGGAGAGTGGCTTTATGTCAGAGAATCCGTAGCGGCTAAGAATAGCATCAATGTATGATCGCTGTGATAAACGGATAGATCTGCTGTGAAGTGATCTCTGAATCTCGATTCCAAGTAGCCAATGAATTTCGCCCTGATCTGTGACCTCGATAATCGCGCTGATAGATTTCTTCAGCTGTGCCACAATTTCCAGAGTTTTGGTAACCAATGTCATATCATCCACATGGATGAAAATGATTGTGAACGGGTTGGTGCGATAGAATACGGCATGATCAAAATCTGACCGTTTGAAGCCTAGCTTCATCATGATTTCTCTGAATCGCAAATACCATCTTTGACCTGCTTGTTTAAGTCCGTACAAGGCAAGTTTGAGTCGAAGTACTTGTCCGGGTTTTACACCTAGATTAATGCCGGTTGGTGCCTTCATGTAGATCTTTTCGCTGTCATCAAGTTTGCCATAGAGATATGCTGATTTGACATCCATCTGATGAATGATCCAGCTGTGTTCAGCTGCGATGCTGAGAATAGTTCTGGCTGATGCGAGTTTGGCAACTGATGCGAAAGTTTCATCTGGAAAATAATCAACGTCTGGGATTTGATTAAATCCTCGCACCACAAGTCTGGCTCTGTGACTAGTAAGCTGTCCTTGTTCATCTTTCTTGGTCCAATAAACCCATTTGGATGTGAGAATGTTTGCATCCGATGGTGCCGTGACTATATCGTAAGTTTCACGCTGGTTGAGTCTGGATATCTCCTCGTTCATGGCTTCTTGCCATTTCGGCCAGTCAGGTCGGCGCATAGCTTCTGCAACTGATAAAGGATCTGATTCGATTTCAGATGTGACTTGTGCAAGCGATGCTGTAAGGTATCGGAGTTCCGTGTTACCCTCTGCTGATCCTTCAATGATATCCCTGATTTTCTGAGTGGGTTGCCTGACACGTTTTCCGGTAAGTTGTTCCGGCGGGATGGGCTCTGCAATTTCGTCAGGTACAGGAATAATAGGCTGTTCCGACTCAGTGACTGATGTTTCCAAATTTTCCAAATTTCCATCCTCCTCCTCAGTGAGTTGGATCTGCCTGTTGGAAATTGTTACGTTCCATTCCGTGGTAACTGTTCGTCGCTGTGGCCAATAGATAAAATATCCATTAGATTCCGTGTCTATACCTATCCATCTTCCTTCTTGTGCCTGTGGTTCGAATTTTCCTGGCTCTTTCTCCTTCTTTACATACACTATGCTCCCAAATATTTGAAAGTTAGAAATGTCGGGTTTTTGATTGAACCGTTTTTTGTATGGTGTCGCCATATTTATTCCCTTCTTTGGTGTCCTGTTCCAAATATAAACCATGTACTTCATCATAAATCCCCATAGCCATTTTGGGAGTCCTGATGAAATGATTAGACTTCGTACTGCATTCAGTAGAGTCCGATGAGTGCGTTCCGCTATGCCGTTATGTTCCGGAGTGTCATGTACCGTTAATCTCCGCTGGGTGCCAAGTCGTTCCAGGTACTGATTAAATTCTCGGCTAAGAAATTCTCCCCCTCGATCAGAGTGAAGAATTTTAACAGTGATGCCATATTGAGTCTGGAGATTGGTTTGAATAATGACGTACTGGGTGAATGCTTCATCCTTGCTTTTCAGCAATGGTTCCTCTAACCATAGAGTCGCCTCGTCGACTATGGTGAGGGCATAAGTGCAACGGTTGATAGTCTGAACTGATGCGGGTCCCCAGACGTCCATGTGAAAAACATCTCCGTAATTCTCCGCTCGTGGAGAAGACTGTAATTTGGCAATCGGAAATCTTGCTGCCTTAGCTAGCAAGCATGTACGGCATTCCGGCTCGTCCATGTGAGATTTATCCAATCTCATCCCATTGATCTGGTTGTGTGCGAATAAGTGCTTAATATAAGCATAGTTCTGATGGCCTAAGATGCAGTGGGCGTCATAGAGTGATACCAGTCGATCTTTGGCAACATAAGCATATTCTTCCATGGGAATCTGGTAGAGTCCATGGATCTTCGGAATATGTGCAACGATCCTGTTGTTGGGGTCAGTCATGGTGAGTAAACCATTCCCAATGTGGATATTGTATCCATCATCATCGAGTTTTCCCAAGGAAATAAGAGTGTTGGGAATGTTAGGACATAGGAGGGCGTTATGGAGCGGGACGTTTCGAGTATTGCCATGGTTAGCAATTGGAAAATCCAAATGAAGCGTACCTGCCATGCTAGAATTAAAAGTTCCGGCATTGGCTGCTTGAATGACTTTAGTCGGAATAGACTTTAGATCTTGGAGGCTGTCCTCCATAGGAGTCATGTGGCTCGAGCATCCGGAATCAAATAGTATAGCCCCTCGGCTATGTGCTCCCATCATTGCTGTTTCGTGTTCATCAGCAATATCATTGAAATCAAATGTGAGATATGCTTCTGTTGTATTTGGGGACATCTGGAAAGATGCCGTCGAGTTTCCAAGCTCGGTGTAGGATTTGGCGGGAGGAAAGACGAAGCTGGTGTCCGATGACAACTCAATGGCTGCCCAAGATGATTCTGGGACTTCTTCAATCTGTGATGAAGATGCGGTTTCCTTCCCCTTTGGCCTAGATCTCCAATTTCCATCTGATTTCTTCCCCTCTTTCGGCTCGTGAGTTTCCCTACTCTCTTTGGCTTGATTAGCCTGTGGCCGTTTAGGCGATGGACATGTGCTCGCAAAATGTCCTTTTCCTCCACAATTAAAACATGCGGAAGTAGACCTGTTAGGTCCGTTTGGTTTCGAGTTTCCTCGGCCCCTAGAAAATCCCCTTTGAGAAAATCCTCAACCTCGGAATCCACCTCGACCTCGGGAATTTCCCGCATAGTTAGCCGATTCCTTCTTCCCCTTGTTGTGATGACTAGCACTACGTACGTGTCCCTGTGCTTCTGCACGAATGGTGGCAATCAATTCCTGTGTTGCCAGTTTCTTGTCGGTTCGAGATGTGACTACAACAAGTGCATTTATGGTGGGTCTGAATTGGTTGGGGATAGAGGATATGATGGTGTTGTTGAACATTTCATCGCTAAATTCGATGCCGCGGGTTTCAAGACTGTCTCAGATTTCCAACATAGTGTCTAGGTGTTCGTTAACCCTAGATGGTTCATAGCAACGCATGGTGTGAAGCTGTCTCTGCAGATGTGATTCCGTGAGCGCATTTTTGGAGTCAAAATCAGCGATTAAATTTGTCCACACATCACAAGTGTTGGTATAATTTCTATACCTTCGAAAAATGCCATCCGATAATCTGCCAATTAAAGCATTTAGCAAATCTGTATCAGATGATTTATCTCCTGTATTTCCGGCTTCTCGTGTGTCTGTTGCTTCATGGGGGTTCCATGTGAGGTACTTGCCATAATTTATGGACTTTGCAGCTAATTCTACTCAACTTTTCCATGTGTCCCAGTTCGATCCATCCGGTTTAAGGGTGGTGACCTTGTCAAATGCTTTCAGTGCTTTGGACATCTCGTCGTCAGATGAATAGCTATCTGATTCTTCTTTGTCTGATGATCCTGGATCGCCTCCGTCAGATGGTGGTGAGCTGTGAGGTAAGTCTGATTTTGGGATCAAAGGAGTATCGTGATCTGATGGTATTGGTGATGGAGCTGGTGGGGGCGGCGGTGGTGGCTGCGGCTTTGGCTGTGTTGGTTGTGATTGAGAGGCCTGTGATGCTTGTGATGATGCCCTTGATATTTTCTGGGCTGGCTGCTGTGGAGGTGATGTTGGTGCCGCTGGTTTGGGTACTGCCGCTTTCTCCTGGGATTTTTCAATTCTGTGTGCTATTCCAGATGTTATTTCTGGTATGTCTTCTGTAGGACTGGGTATGTCGTATCTGTTTGGACAGATTTTCCGGTTACAAAATTTGTATTTTCCTGTCTGTAAGCTGTTGTAACAATCTTGGTATTTTGTTGGAATCCAAAGATGTGGTCTTAGGGCACAAGGAAGCTCTGGGTTGTTGGCGGCAACTGGCTTAGTTGTGGCTGAAGCTCGTGTGGATGGTTTCGATGAGCTGGGTTGTTGTGACATCAACAATGGTGTCTGGGATGGTGGCGTCAATGGTTAGGCTCGGGGCCCATAACCTATTAGAGGTTGATCGATAAGGCAGACAGTGTACTCTACACTGTTAGTTGGCTCTGGTCACACAGACACAGAGGAGACGAAGGTCCAGACACAGACACAAACAGAGAAAACACAACTTGATATTTCACAAGTACATACAGTCTTAAATACGAGTCCAGAGAGTCTATAATAAGTACAACGCGTGAAGCGTTCACAGACGGAGTGAGAGTAATAAGACGAGAGTGGAATGGAGCACAAGGTAAGTAAGTAAGAATAGACGAGAGCACGATAATAAAGCAATGGCGAGTGGGCAGGATAAAGATAGTACAACTAGTTCACATACCAGTAGTTACAGCGAGAGAGAACATTCCATAGATAGTAACGAAGTGGGAAGACTGTTTCATAGTAAGTATAATGAAGTTGATAGATGACGAAGTCCAACACTCATCCCATTACATTCACGGTAGTGGTTAGAGGCACTCGGGCCTTCTAAGTACTCAGTACCTACTATTAAAGGATACTATAAATAAAGTAATGAAAGATACTTCAAGTCTTCAAATTCTCTGCGACGCCTAAAATAGCGCCCAAAATAGCGCCCAGTTCATGTGGTCACAGTTGAAGTTGAGTGCAGGTTGAGCACAGGCAGAATGTACTTAACATACAAACTGGGTCAATTGAGGCTGGACTTATTGAATGAGATCCCAACTGCTGAACCGGAAGTATCACGAGGGGAAATATTCTCAATATGGACCAAATTGTAGGGAAAAGGGGTGAATATCAACCCAAAATGAGAGAGAAATGCAAGCCAATAGCCCAAGCTCAACCTGACGTCGCCAAAATTGAGGCAGTACCATTCCATTCAAAAACAGCACTTGTTCAAACAGATCTTACTCCATTGTCTATGATAGTTCATTAGTTGAATAACATACAACGTAGGATTGACATATCGAAGTAGGATTAAATATCACCTAATCACAAGCAGAAGCAGTTATCGTCTCAAAGCTGAAACTATCACGCCACAAGCTGAGCACCGAAGCTAGTAAAAAAGCTGAATCTGAGAGTCGAACATGTGACTTGGAGCTGAAGTCGAAACCTTAAGCTGAATTTGAAGCCGAAGCCGAAATATTTGGCGAAAAGAGACTTCAAAGGGCTGACTTGACAACTTCGCTTCTGAGGGGAAGGCGTCTGGGGTGAGCCGGGAGAGGTGACGCAGAGGCAGAGAAAGGATCACGGCTCTCGAGTTCACTACCTTCAGTCGGAGAATCCTCCAATGACATTGGGACGGGTTGAAAGGAGGTTTTTCGGGGGAAGAAAATTCATCACGTAACCGCGTAGTAAGTAAGCGATGTATCTACTATTGGGTTGCTAATTGCTGAGTGGCTACAAACATTGTCAAGCTGGAAGGAAAGCCTGTACTTGAATATGTACATATATACCGATTGTGAAAGCTTCACATGGAGAGGTTTCGGAGAGATCTTAAGCCGGAAGAGAGATAAAAAAGGATAAGAAACACGGTATTCGAACAATTGAACTTCAAAAATCAATCAAAAATCAAGGTTCACTCAGTGGTTGAACAAGACAAGAACCCTGGTCAGCCTGAGAGGGTTGGAGGAGTAAGCGGTTTCGTCCTCAGACCTTGACTTTATATGCATAATTGAGTTCAATAGCAAGATTGAGAGTCACCTCCAAGCTAAATCGAAATCATCAAAAAAGGACTCAAAAGGACACTACCAATGGAGATTGGGACCTACAAAGTTGACCCATGACAAAGGCATAGTAGTCCACGCCGGTACAGCCCATGCGATAGGATATACTATCACTGGTTGAAGGTAGTGGTGGTACACTGTGTGCACGAATGTTGTAATTGACCACCTTCGTCGTTTTTGATGATCTGGAGAGCGCTTTGAACGGTGGGACGACGGTGGACTCAGTTTGGGAGAACCCGTTTCTCTAGCGAATGTACAATTGTTATATATGGTTGTGTTGGATGAGTGATCGTTGGTAGTATTTTGGTGTACATCTCCACCTGCCGCAGTGAACGTTGCGCCGTCGCCTTGAATCGAGAAATTTTTACTATTAGAGAAGAGTTGATTGTTGTTTGGATTCCTAGAGTTTATTTCAGCTATCATATTAGAGATCATAGTTCGAGCTACTCTTTCGGGGTAGAGACAGAGTTATCGTTGCTTAAGGCCTACAATTGAGGTCAAGGAAGATCGGAGGCTTTTTGAGGGCACTCACTCCAACAGTTGAACGTGTAACTGAGGTATCCGACCGTCTGAGCGTGTATTTCTTTCTTTCTCCGGCTGTTCGGATATAGATCTCAGCTTCTGGAAATCATCAGTGTCGTCTTCGTCTCCTTGGAGAGAAAGCAAGGGATGTGGTGAGAGATTATAAGCCGTTTGCACTATAGCCAAAGCATCCTCAAGCGCGTGCATATGAGCCTCAAGTTTAGCGAGTTTGTGATGGGGATGATCTACGGTCGCAGCAAGAACAAAACTGAGAGACAGTGAGAATGGGAGATTTAGATAAAATAACACGAATTACCGACTGCCTTGTAGCCATTACATATTCAAGTCAACTCTAAACAGGGACACTATGAGAATTACACGGAGATACTTACCTTGTCCTGGCGGAATTGTGCCATTGGGACACAGCGCTTGACACCCTCGTTCGACGCAAGCCGGGCAAGGAACATGCCCACCGCACCGAATCTTCAATCTAAACGGAGGCGTGAGCCGCATTTTCGAGTTATGCTTAAGCAGGCTTAAGCAAACTAAATTCTTAACCTTCTGCATTCGGCGCAGGAGATCACCCTTCTATTTCCAGGATGTATTAGAGCTGGTGACAATCTCCGAGAATATCTGATTACCTCATTTGTTTCGTAGCTTTGGATTCGTGGGGTGCCTTCCCAGAGGAAGGATCGTCTGTGCTATGGCTTGACTTTTGGTATTCTCCTTGCTTGTAGGGTGGTATTCAGACATCGGGGGATGGTATGGCGGACGTGTTCAATTCAGTTCTAGGATATGCTGTGCCTTTATTTCCAGGTTAAAGAGCATTAAAATATTAGAGCTGGTAAGATATCCATATGCGAACGAGTATTCTCTTCGCAAAAGACGGCTGGCTAGGCTACACCGCTGTAGATGGAAAAGGTGTGTGGTCACGAGTTTGCACATCAAGAATTGAAAAATTATATACAGCTCATGGTGGTGGTGGTGGTGTAATGGGGTCTCAACAGCGGTAACCTTATTCGAGTCTACTAATGGGATGAAGCTAGCTCAAAAAATCCCCAATTTGAAGGTTCCTTCAAATAGGTAAACGATTTTACGTTGTCATTAAAGGATCTACAATTGAAATCACACTAGAAATGGGCACCACATTGAGGCGGGAGAAACGCATCGGTATCTACTATCTCCTTGCCATTCAATCACTCAATTTTTCCCCTTCCGTTCATTGTGATAGAGCCATAGATGGACATAAAAAGCTGATAGCTCTCAGCGGCGCTTCAGATCTTCCAGACATCTAATAGGTGATGTATTGAGCTGCTTCTAATCTAGTAGCTACAAACTGGACTCAGGAAAACCTGGGTGTACTTGAATATGTACATATATACCGATTGTGAAAGCTTCACACGGAGAGATGATCGCAAGCAGGAAAAGAGATCAAAGAAAGATAAGAAACACAGCGGCTTTCGAGCAATCGAACTTAAAATTTGCTTAAAATCAAGGTTCACTCAGTGGTTAAACACTGAGAACCCTGATCATCGGGCTGGAGGAGTAAGTGGTTTCGTCCTCAGACCTTGACTTGATATGCATAATTGAGTTCAATAGCAAGATTGCGAGTCACCTCCAAGCTAAATCGAAATCATCAAAAAAGGACTCAAAAAGTCACTACCAACGGAGATTGGGGCCTACAAAGTTGACCCATGACAAAGGCATAGTCCACGCCGGTACAGCCCATGCGATAGGATATACTACTGGTTGAAGGTAGTGGTGGTACACTGTGTGCACGAATGTTGTAATTGACCACCTTCGTCGTTTTTGATGATCTGGAGAGCGTTTTGAACGGTGGGACGGCGGCGGACTCGATTTGGTCGGAGAACCCGTTTCTCTGGCGAATGTACAATTGTTATATATGGTTGTGTTGGATGAGTGATCATTGGTAGTATTTTGGTGTATATCTCCGCCTGCCGCAGTGAACGTTGCGCCGTTGCCAATTGAGAAGTTTTTACTGTTAGAGAAGAGCTGATTGTTGCTTGAATTTCTAGAGTTTATTTCAGCTACCATATTAGAGATCATAGTTCAAGCAATTTGGATACTTACTCTTTCGGGAAAGAGACAGAGTGATCACTCCTAAAGAGCCTATAATTGAGATCAAGGAAGATCGGAGGATTCTTGAGGGCACTCACTCCAAGGGTTGAACGTGTGACTGAGGTCGCCGACCGTCTGAGCGTGTATTCGTTTCTTTCTCCGGCTGTTCAGATATAGATCTCAGCTTCTGGATATCATCTGTGTCGTCTTCGTCCTCCTGGAGAGAAAGCAAGGGAGGTGGTGGGAGAATATCAGTCGTTTGCGCTATAGCCAAAGCATCATCAGGGGTGTGCATCCGAACCTCAAATTTAGCGAGGTTTCTGTCTCTGCTCCGAAAAGGCCTACAATTGAGATCAAGGAAGATCGGAGGATTCTTGAGGGCACTCACTTCAACAGTTGAATGTGTGACTGAGGTATCCGACCATCTGAGCGTGTATTTGTTTCTTTCTCCGACTGTTCAGATATAGATCTCAGCTTCTGGACATCATCTGTGTCGTCTTCGTCCTCCTGGAGAGAGAGCAAGGGATGCAGTGGCGGGAGTTGCGCTCCAAGTGCAACCCAATCACGCGAGGGCCACTCAGTGAGTTTGCCATAGAACTGTTCTGTCGGCGCAGGAAGATTAGTGAGTTTGCAATGGAGCTGGTCTGTCGGCGCAGCATGAACACGCCTGAGACAAAGACAGTAAGAATGGGAGATTAAGATAAAATAAAACGAATTACCGATTGCCTTGTAGCCATTACATATTCAAGTCAGCCCTAAACAGGGACACTAAGAGAATTACACGGAGATACCTCGCAGAGATGAACACAGGAGTCCTCGTTCGACGCAACGTGAGCAAGGAAGAAGCTCATCGCATCGAAACTTCGACCTAAATGGAGGCGTGAGCCGTATTTTCGAGTTATGCTTAAGCAAACTAAATCCTCAACCTTCTGCACTCGTCGCAGGCCCTGATCACTCTCCTTCTATTTTCAGGATGTATTAGAGCTGGTGGCAATCTGCGAGAATATCTGATCACCTTTTTCGTTTCGTAGCTTTGGATTCATGGGGTGCCTTCCCAGAGGAAGGATCGTCTGTGCTACGACTTGACTTTTGGCATTCTCCTTGCTTGTAGGGGTAGTCTTCGGACATCAGGGGATGGTAGGGCTGGTATTCGGACATCGGGGGATGGTAGGGCTGGTATTTGGCCATCAGGGGATAGTAGGGCTGGTAGGGCTGGTATGCAGACATCGGGGGATGGTATGGTGGACGTGTTTAGGATAAGCTGTGCCTTTACTTCCAGGTTAAGGGCCTGAGGAAAATATGGAGATGGTGGCTCGTTATAGAGCATTAAAATATTAGAGCTGGTAAGACAATTATATGTGAACGAGTATTCTCTTCGCAAAAGACAGCTAGTTAGGCTACTGCTGTAGATGGAAAAGGTGTGTGGTCACGAGTTTGCACATCAAGACATACAGTGAATCAAGGTGGCGGTGGTGGTGGTGTAATTCCCACTTAGGAACAATGGTAACCTTATTCGAGTCTAATGGGATAAAGCCAGCTCAAAAAATCCCCTAATTTAAAGGTTCCTTCAGATAGGTCTTATGAATGATCTTGCGATGTGGATAGATAAAATATATGCGACAGTCAAATATAAACTCATACTAGTCGACCTTCAATCCGAGTCGCTCAGCTCAATCACCTCTACTGCCTGGTCCGCCTTTACCCTCGCTCTCGCCCGAAGGAGCGGCGGGATATCATCCTCATCACGGTCGAGGTCCTTAGATGACCCAGCCAATGGCCTAGTCGTCTTGACTTTTGGTCTCGGCATTGGCCTTGATGGATTTCCAGGCGGTTGAGGGAATCGAGGAGCGGATATGGGAGGCTCGTCATCCTCGGAATCGGAATCGGAGATGATGATAGGTCCTTTGGGAGCACTGGTGCTCTGCACCCGCTGTTGTCGTTCCGGCAAGTTGCGCACAGGATGAGATTTGGCAACCGCAGGAGCAGATTTCACTGGAGTACGTCTGAGGGGAGTCGGAGAAGCAGCTCGTGCTACTCGCGATGGGTGTTGAATATCTCGGATGGTCTTTCGAGCCCTATCGCCCGGATCTTTGGGATAAGTATGTTCTTTTGATTTTCGTGAAGATTTGTTAAGGAGCTGTTCACGTTCCTTTTGTGGCGAGTCGCCATCGGAGGCTGAAGAATCAGAATTAATGGGGTTGACTTGACGACTTCGCTTCTGAGGGGAAGGCGTCTGGGGTGGGCCAGGAGGAAGAGGTGACGCAGGGAAGGGATCATGGTCCTCGAGGTCACTACCTTCAGTCGGAGAATCCTCCAATGACATTGGGAAGGGGTTGAAAGGAGGTTTTTCGGGTGAAGAAGTTTCATCGCGTAACCGCGCCTTCTTGCCCTGCTTCTTCGGTGTGTTGATTGCGTCGATCAGTGACAAAAGACTATCAGAACGGGGTATGGATGCTTTTTGTTTACCCTTGTCACGAGGGGAAGGCTTGGACACGCTTAAAGACTTGTGTCGCGTAGCCGAAGAGGTAGAGGCCTCAGAGGTCTGAAACAGTGATAACGATTTGTCCGATAATTTGGGTTTGAGCGGAGACGAAGGACGGGCCTTGCTCGTGGAAGGCCAGTTGAATAGTGCGTCGGAACTCTCATCTACCGATACCCACCCGGTATCACGTTTCGGCACAGGCAACTTGGAGATGGGACGTTTGAACAAGTCTTTGTAGTCGATATCTTCGTCAGACGACCCTTCGGAGGTTCTGACGCCTTTCGGAACTGTCGAGATGGTCCAGGCATATCCTTGGGTTGGGACTTCCGTTTCGGCGCATCATCACCTGCGTCTTGTGAAGGAGGGCCGGCTTTCGCTTTCGGCTTGCGAACTGCCTTGGCTTTCGGGGCTTCATCCGTGGTTTTAGTTTTCTTCCCCTTCCCTGCCTTCTTCTCTTCCTTTCGTCGCACAACTTCGTCATAGGCCTCCACTGCTCCAGGAATCGCTCCTCTGACTAGTACCGCGGAAAGCCAGAGCTTCAATGGCAACGCCGGGTCAGCATACTCCTTCTTTGGCTTGGCTTTTGCTTCTCCTTCACCCTCTGAGCTAGCATCCTGCTCATTGTAATCATCCTCAAACTCGGCCCATTCATCATTGTCATCAGGACGGCGTATACCCTTTACACCGCATGCAGTAAGCTGGACTAGGATAGCAGGGTTGATTTCAACGCGATACTCGAGTGTTTTAGAGGTGGATTCGTGCATTCGGGTCTTGCTGATGCTTTTGATGAATGTAGCGCTGGGGAATCGTCATTCTCGATGGAATGGTCGCCCGCACAGAAATGAGAGCGAATGGTATCAGGAGAAACGGTTTTCGCGCCTGAATCGGAATTCTGTAGAATAACTCGCCGCATGATTCGGAGGGTAACGCCGTGGAAGATAACGGTACGGAACCGTTTAATGATGCTTTCCATAAAACCCCATTCGAAGTAAAACTCGCATTTCTCGGCGAGCTGGTCCAGGCCAGGGTCTTTCTTTAACCACCCATTCTTGCCATTAATGACCAAAAGGTCGTCGTAATAGTCAGAACGTCCTTTACTCTCACTGGTGATCGGGTTTGAATAGGCACGGAGGACGTTAAGATCTGGGAATGATTCAGGAATGCTATTGGCCAACTTCGGAGATTTGCGGGGCAGGAATGTAGAGGCGTTCGTTCTGAGCTCCTGGGCGAGCTGTACCTTCCATTGTTGAACAAACGTATTTAGCGCAACCGGATCTTCATAGTGAGTGATCGCAGCCCTGTATAAACTTTTTCCGAATCCTGCGCGCGCAAGACCAGCGGCAATTTTGATTCCACAGTTAGCCAGGCCAGTCCCATAATCGCCCCCGGAACAAAGTGCGATGAATATGAAATCTTCTCGACCAAAGTCTAATTCGGGATGAGGAAGCGTATATGTAATGACCTTGGCCTTTTCGATGACGCTCTTCGCGCCTGCATGAGTGGAAGAGTGATTACGAATGACAGTGTGGGCTCCAAAAAGGAAATTATCGACATCATCGGATAAGATTCCGTCTATAATGCCGATTCTATTCAAGAATGCGAGCTCGGCTTCTGCTTCTCCTGGGGCCTTAGTTTTAGGATGTGTGTCAGAAACTCCTTGTTCTTGACGATCAGGATACGCACTGTACGCCATTCAAAGCCAAAAGCCTCGATCATGGCCTTCATTCCAGTCACCAGCTTATTAGCCGACTTGTTTATTCTTTTGCCTCGCTTGATATCTGGTCTCAGTGGTCCATCGAAGATGAATAAAGGCAAAAAGCCTTGACTGAGAAGTTGCGCGCATCGAAAGAAGAGAGTGCGAAGTTCGGGGTTTTCACCCTCTTTACCGTATTCTGCATGAAAGAACCATATCGATGCGTCGATTCCAATGCGAAAAGCGCGACAAGGGGTATCGAATTTCGTCAGAGAAAGGGCAGTCAAGGTAGTGACTGATTGGGCGGGTGCCAGGAGCTGAAACTGAATTAAGTAAAAGTTCAGCACAAATTGAGTATGTCTGTACCGGCCAGAGTCCTGCGACGCCCATGTTGGCTGGGAAGAGAGAGAGAGATAAGAACAAAAGAAACAAAAGATTGTCAAAAGAACCGTGGCCACTGACTCACACACAACTAGCATGTGATCTAAGGCGTCTAAGTACTTTGGCCGATGATTATAAACTCGAAGACGTACTTGAGACGCACTGAACTTTCATCCGATAGAATTTCTATCCAACTCCAGTCACCGCAGAACATGAAACCGTAAGCATATTTCCGACGTATAAACACTGTGTAATAGGTGAGATGAATAAACAATCACTGGCTGACGAAGGCTCAGAGGAAGTTCTAGCTACTAGTCTTTGCGAAGAGAATATTCGTTCGCACATTAAGAAGCTGTTAGTCGTTTGGTCTGTCCTATCCTTTTCGCTCTTCAAGCTTCACAGTAGTACTAACGATTGACTTGAAGTAAATAGACGACCCCCTAGTATGCTACTATGGCCAAGTCCAGGACTCTTCGGGTCCTCCATCGATTTATTTTTGTTTTGCTCAGATGACTGATTTACTCCTGCAGTCTCTGTTTTCAAAATCAATTACTATCTTTCTTCACCGCGAGGCCAGCAGGAATTCCCTGTCATGTGGTCCGTTAGAGGACTTTTAAGGGCGACTGGCCTCTAGAACCACATCCTTCTCTCACCGTCGTACCACGATGCTCCTGTTCAGTTTATTCAGCTTGATAGCTTTCTGGGCCTATATTTCCAACAGCTCTGTTGCATCTGCTTCTGCTCTTCGGAGTCGGAGTAACAGCACGAGACTGTCGAAAATCGAAAGTATGTACGCATGGGAGGGGTTTGTATATGACATAGAGGTAACCCCCAAAGTAATAACTCTCAATGAACTTCTTAATGACGAGAGTGATACCCCAGGCCTGCCGTACAACTTCCGAGATGATACAGGACTTTACAGAAATGAAATCGCGCGGCGCAAGAGTAGTTATTACATTCGAGTTCTGTGGGACTGGTGCAGACGTACAATACTACGATGGTAAGCGTGTGATCGAACCCAACGCCGCATGCGTCTTGTTAATTCCTGGAGTGCTAGATATCATCACGGCTGCAGGCGAAGTCGGGCTCGATATCATCCCCCTCGCTTGGACGTTGCCTATTCACGCAGTGGGGCAAACATTCGGACCAAATGACACTTTTCTTATCCAAAGTGTCCCGCGTATTGAGGCAGTCACTCAGGTGAATCTCGTGCAAGCTTTGGGCCCACTAGTAACGTAGTGACCTGACCACAACTCTCTGGCAGGCAGTTATCAACAATCCTGGCCCCGTACTCGCTATAGCAATCGGTAAGTGCGTCATCTACTGCTCCAGACCCAAGAATAACTTTGTACCAAGGTGACGAGCCACTATTCGATAATGACGCAGGCTCGCCAGCAGCACTCGCATCCTATATCTTAGCCGTTCGCCAGAATCTCACGCTCGCAGGTCTAGACATCCCACTGTCGATATCAGACTTGGCCTTTGGATGGCAAAGCGCTGGAAATATCACCCCTGTGGCGGACGCAGTAGACTTTTTCATGGTCAACAACTTTCCGTACTTTGCTTTCGATGCGACTACTGGTGGGAACGAAAGCACAAGTTTTACCGATTTTATGACAGATATCGACTATTTTGAGAGCATCGCCGACGGAAGACCTATATTAGTCACCCAGGTGAGAGTATATAGACATGAATTGTGTTCATTATATACTAAGAATTTGGGGTAGACTGGATGGCCGACAAATGAGGACGAATTTGCTCCAAATTCTCCTGCGGTAGTTGCATCAGTCCCATCCTCAGAGGGCAATTGGGACCTACTCGATGGTCACTGTGAGGACTACTTTAAAACGAAGAACATGGGATGGATGTGGCGTTCCTGGAAAGACGACATCGATGGTTGGGGCGTGAAGTACTTGAACGGTACCGACAAGTGGCCTTGGGTTGCTCGCACCTCGTGTTAACTTTATTATTCTACTTGTATCCCAAAACACCAATTCCATTTTACTTCGAGAGCTCAACTAAACAGATAATTTACAATGATTGTACAACTTTGAAAAAACCACAAAGACGATACTGAACAACAAATCGACGACAGATGTATTCAAAAGCCGTTTAATCCATAATTGAATATATTACTAAACCTCAAGACGCTCAGGCAGCAACCTCAGCCTGCTCGAAACCAGATAGAGTCATTACGAGGTCATCATGCGCATTCATACCTCTCGAAGGCGTGTTTTGCCCTGACGGTGTAGGGGTAAGACCATGTCTGGGGGTTATCAATCCACTACCACCAGCTGAAAACCAGTTAGACACCTATAAGCAAACTAAGGGCTAGCGCAAAGCCTACCTCCAAAGACGAATCCTCCAGTAAGACCATCCAACGAATTATAACCTGGAAAAGATATCAGTGAAAAAAACGCCTGAAGATGGGAATCGGCTTTACCAGGTACTAGAACGCTATCCCAGAAGTTACTACTAAATATACTGTCTAAGGTCACCCCGGGGTTAGGATCCTCCATGGGATTTGACGCCATTGTAGGAGGGAAGGTGGATACATCGGCGACGGGGCCCATTTCGCCATCAAATTGGAATTCGTTTAGTGGATACATCGAACCCAGCTCCTGGTAATGCACCTGTTGGGTAGCGCTTATACGATTTGGTACCTCGACGACGACGTTAACCTTTTCTTCGGAGGAACTCTCGAGTCTAGCTGATATCAATGCCCTAAGGAATGTGCTGTATAACGCGGGCGTGTGGGTGGAGCTAACGGAGATGGAGTCGAGAACATCCGCCACTTCTTTGATGAGGGAAACAGTCTTTTGTTCATCTTCCAAATAGGACGAAAATTCTGGCCGGATGAGCTGTGAAGGAACATTATTAGGAGAGAAGGAGGAATGGACAAAGGGGTAATTACCTTGAGCAGAGTAAGGATCGCGTAACTCATTTGTACATAATGTGAGTCGGGAGAATACTTCAGGAAACCACTTGGACCCAATTGGTCACGGACCAGCGTCGCACATGTAGTAGCGGTACTGTGGCATCGTGCAAAGAAATGTCCCCTGTCCAGTGGGGCTCGTTCGAGGGCATTTTGTAATCCGAAGGAGTTTAGTACCAGGAGCACATAATTTAGATAGAACTGCGAGATTAGGGCCCTATATTCAGCAATTTCAGGGCTTGGCGCTGAGAAAAAACTTTATTCACGGCAAACCCAACAAGCAAAAGACAGACATACGCTGAGCAAGGGCCGCTATTTGGTTCCATCGGGTTGTTAAATCTACAATTTGAGACTCGAAAGTCTTTATGACCATCATATAATCGATTGACGTTTGTATTCCTGCAGCGGTATCTGTTCTGGAGTACAAAAAGTCCAAACTACGAGACAGTATCCGTTGCAGTTCCTATGAATGCAATGAACGATTATTCGAGAACAAAAGGTGAGCAACAACTTACAGCATACCCTGCGATGAAAGGGTCAGTCGGGATCGCGATTGGAGATGTGCACCAAGCTTCCGCATTACGGATGATGAAACTGCAAAGATCGATTTAGACTAGGTTCTCAGGCAAAAATAGACTCCGCACTCTTCTTTGATTGTGTGCGGTTTTCCCATCAGCGCGCTATGACTTCTGTCCAGGCAGAAACAGATGAACCACGTCCGCTCCCGATTGTGCACTTCAAGATCACGAGCGCGACCTTCCTGAGTGACCAAGTTCAAGCTGTTGACCGTCGTTTTCCGATGTAGGTTGAGATCTGTGGCCATTCTGGACCGACGTTAGAACTGACTTTCAAACATATGACGTAGACAAACCTAATGCCCATGCCTAACAGGAGCCAAGTTTTATCTTGTTCGTAGCGCTCCACGGCTCCGACCCCCCACATCGCGAGGAGTAAATAGGCTTGGACGATCTCAACTGATTTGTATCCTTTAGCTGGAACGCCAAATGCAAGTTTTTTGGCCAGATCGGTCAGACGAGTGTGTAAATCCGGTTTTTCGAGGTAGAACTTGCTAGCAATCGCACAGACTAGATAGTTTTAGTGCAAGAAGAGAAGCATTGATGACTAACTTACTCGTGGTCAGAAGGAACGGAGAACGAGAACATACGAGTGATGGAGTATGGAAGTTGCGGTCGAGCAAATTACTGTGCATCTAGAATATCACGTTGAGTTCTGAAACGATTATCTGATGTTTCCAATCAAGACATACATTCATGTGGTCAAAAAAGCTAGTAATGCTTGTTAGTCTACTGGTGGGTAAAAACCAAAAAATGACAAACATATTGAATAGTGCCACCACATCTTGAGTACTAGTAAAACTAAGCATCTCTGGCTGAACTTGACGTTCGATGTACAGCCTTCGAAGCGGGAGTATCGTCATAGGTCCTGTAAGAAATCATGAGTATTCTCGAATACAAAAATAAAATTTCGAAGTGACCAGGTTTGAAATAAATGTCACTTGCAACGCCAACTTTTGGGCTTCCACCTTCGTCATCGTCTCGGGCTCTGAAATTGCTCGATGTTCCCCCATGAGTACGTCGATGCCGGTTAGCCAAACTAGCTTCGGCAAGTAGACCAAGCGGGTTTAGAGCGTTGTCGGGTAAAGAATGAAGCTTTGGAGATCCGCCAGGCCCAGCGATACCAGAAGGCGATGGTGATCGTTCAAGTAAAGCTGATGTAGACATGTTTTGTGTATTGGGAGAGGGCGACCGAGATATCATGCCCGAAGCAATACTTGGGTTCCCAATAGAACGTAATACTGTGTCTAATGTACGTTCCATCTTCCGCAAAGACCTGGTTAACAACTCGTGTTTTCTGGGTACAATATTAGGATGGTCTGGACATTGACAGCGAGGGGCTTACTTGGATGACCGTTTCCCTCGATTCGATTCTTCGAATATACATTCGTGGCCTCCAGTCTGACAACGCTTGCACGGTGGGCCTTGTTCCGCACCAATGCATTTCATCTTCAAACGACGGCATACAGTGCAAGCTCTAAGCGAGCGAGAGAATGAGCAAATGTCATAGAATATGATGGGAGATAAATTTTACCTCGAACCCCTTGTTGGCTTTGGCTTCTCCTCCTTTTCTGCGGTCGGACTATGAACATCTGAGGAGTCGTCCTTTCGAATCTTCTTAACACTGGCTGTGGATATCGTCGGAGCAGGGCGCTTCCCGTTAACATTTGAGGACGAGCTGGCAGGATACATATGCTCCGTCGGAGGTGTTCCGATAGTATCAGACCCTTGAGATGATGGAGAGGAGTAATTTTGAGCCATTGATAGATGTGGCGGAAGATGTTGTTGGGATTGCTGATAGTTATGGTAATATGGCGGATACAAGGCCAATGATGGGTCGATGGGCATAGACGGCGAAGGTGGCCGCTGATTGAGGTTGGGTAAAGAGTGGTCTTGAGACATGTCGTATTCGTTCTGCGGAGATAATACAAGATAAGTATCTATGGTATTGTTGTACGAGGAGTATTGGTCAAGAGGCGTAGACATGGAGAGGGTCCAGCATGAAATATCAAACTTACAAATACGAGAAGTTTTGCCGGGCGCTATATGCCAATTTGAGAGAAAAACACCAGAAAGGATTAGTTTTCGAGTGTAAGAACGAGCAAATTCACTGGGAAAAAGGTCACAGAACGTGGAAATGCCACACAAGGTCAATTGTATTCCACGGCTGCCCTAGCTGACTGAATGGTGGTGGTGTAATAGAAAACGCCTGTGTGAGATGTGGGACAATCGAAGACGTCAAAGACTGAAAGTACTAACCTCTGACCAAAAAAGGACCATGGTCATGCGCCGCGCTTATGAATCTAGCGCCGCCGGCGCTGTTAGCGTAATTGCGTTTACGATGCCCAAGTTACGTTGCCAACCGGCAATCACGATCAGAAAAGAGGCACCCGCCGGGAGGCACCAAAGAACTTGCCCTGAACTTGCCAAGGTGCAAGAGATGCCCATGACCGCTAGCATCGGTGCCAGGCCTGGTCATTGTATGTCGATAATAGTGGCGGTGGGCAAGGCCTGTGAGAAAAACGGCGGGCGCCTAATCGTGGGAAACCAGCCACATGGCGGTTTCCCGTGTACCACATGAACGAGGTCATAGATCACTTAACTCTTGGTAGACAATATTTTCGAAAATGATTTGTCTAGTTGGATATTCAGTTTCGTGAATTTAGAATAGTAGTTAGTGTCAATACATTGCTATGTCTGCTGTTTTGGTAGGTCAAGGGGGATTGAACACTTGCAAGGGCCATAACAACGTGAAAATGAACACAAAACAGGTTCGGGTAAGGAATATGAATCGAGTATCATACTGTGCTTATTCTATAGCGAGGTCTATCTAGGTGAAAGCATACAAAGCATCAAGCACGAGTTGAGCACGAGCATGGTAAAGTGATATATGTAGCAGAATTTTCCTGCTAGCACTAGAATACAGCTAGGCCATTTCCATTCCATCAATATCGTAGTCCATATCATAGTCCATGTTGTCCATATTGTCCATATCAACGTCATTATCCATCGAATTTTGCAATCTTTCTATCATCGCTTCCATTGACCCCCGTGGGGCTTGATTCACATCATTTGTCGAGATGCTGGACAGCGAACCAGCAGTAGGATCCGCAATTAATCTAAACATAGATTAATCCAGAACGAACGGGAAGAGAAATAAAAAGAGAAATAAAAGAACTCACACTCGAGTTGCAGCTGCAAGGACAGCAGACTGCAAAATCGGCTTGAGACTAACAGACTTCTGTGTGACTTTTGCGAGGACTGGATCATTCCGAACATTCTTGTAGATGCGGAACTGGTCCATGAGCTCCTTGACATTCATTTTGACAATCTGGTCACTGTCCAACACAAGTCCAATTGCATCTAAGCGAGCTGTCTCGTTGGCTCGTTTCTGTGTCAGTTTGGCTTGCTTTTCTCGAGCATCTTCTGCGCGCTTCTTTTGTACCTTGAGATACTCATGTTGAAACTTCTTCACAGCTCCACTCGCATCCTGCTCCCGGGCTTGTCGCATAACGTGGAGCTGGTCCTCGAATGTAGTGTGCTTTACAATGAATCTCCCTGTCCCATTACGAGTTGCACGAGCCTGAGCTGCAAACATGAAAGAGTTGCTGCTGGGGTTAGAGTGAAGATATACCCGGGTTGAACCTAGAGGTCCTTCATTGGCGTTGTTTGTCATGGGAATACGGCCGAGACGTGCACACATTTCTGGAGTAAGTAAAGCAATGCAAACAGGATCAGTCGGATCATCGACATACTCGGGAGTGAAAAGTGTCCACCCATATGCCTTGCCACGAAACATTGCAGAGATCATGAGGTCAAGATGGGGAAGTTCCAATGATAGTGTCTTCAGTGTTGGAACAATAGTCTGATCAATGAACGGTTTTCCATCTAAAGTCAATTCGCTCTGTGGAGTCTCTGGATCGAAGAGTTTTTCTGGATGAAGTGCGAGATTTTCACAGAAAGCAGGAATCCGCTGATGAAGTGCAACCATTTCGGGGCTGAGAGCATCAACAAACTTTTGACCATTAGGAGCAGATCAAATTAGACCCATGTATGGCCATGATAACACAAGACCATCAACAGCCATAGCAGCAAGCTCACAGAGTGTTTTGATGCACTGGAGGCCTTTGAGAGCATTTCCCTCGAGATGATTGGGACCCATCTTGGTCTTTCTGTCGCAAATTTCCTTGATGAGATCCTGGTAGTCATCACGAAAGACTATGAGTTCTGCGGCGGCATAGGAATGAGAGTTATAGCGTGTGTTGGAAACATCGGGGAAACGTTTAGATGCCTCGGATGCAGGCATATCATACATGTCTTGCTTCCGAGCTTGCATAAACATTCGATGTTTATCCTGGTACCCGGTCTCATGGTTCTTATGACGAAGGAGTGCTCCAGCGAGTTCAGTAAGTTTAACCCCGCCACGTGAACAGGATGCGACACATTTTGCGAGGGCTTCAGGGTCGGTATTATTCTTGGCTATCTGTATTGCAACTGCTGTGGCTTTGTTGGCCAAATCACATGGACCTTTGAGTTTTTCCCGTTTCCATGTTTCCTGCATCTCAACAACACCATAGCGAAAGGAGTTTAAACACTTGTGTGCACCGCATCCAACGAAGAAGAAAAGACAGAGAAGACTTGCTTCATTATCTGGGAGTAATTCAAACGCTTCCTTTCCAATGCGCTGTTCCAGGAGATCGAGCGAGATTTGGCTGCGCTGAGATTCAGAGCTACTCAGAGTGAGTATGTAAAACTAACCAGATAAAAATTAAAGTACTTACAGTTCATCAATAGCCTTGAACAGTTTCCCAGCAGCTTTGACAATGTCAGCGTCAGTAATTTTTATCACCTCACTCATGATATCAGTGGCAGACATTAATTTCATCTTCTCCATTGCAAGGTCGCGGTTCAAGATATGATCCTTCTTCTCCTTCGTAAGTCGAAAGTCCTTCTTGCCATCAGCAGCATGGTCCTTGTGCTGATAAACCTGTTTCCGAAAGTAATCGTCAGGTTCCATGGTCTGGCCATCACGTTTTGCCAGTGGACTTTCAGAGTACGCATTTGCAATCTTCATGCCCAGCTCAATTGATCCCTCAAATTGTCGTTGAGCAGTATGATCAAGAGCAGGGGCAACTTCAGCAAATCGCGTTGCTGTCTTCCAAGTTGAAGGATCCGAATCATCAACCCCAGGTTCATAGGTGGGTGCAGAGAGAGTTATAGAGCGAGACTCTTGAGTAATACCACTAACTGTTGTCCCATCACTGCCTTCTCCGAAAGCCAAGGTGTTTGTGATCTCTCTTCCAAGCTGTATCAGTCCATAGATGCCACCTTCCTTGACACATCTTGCCCCAGTACGACAACTCATTACTCGCTTGACAAGAATACCAAATGCCTCGCCACAAGATCAAATCGCAAGATCGACATTCCGGCATCCCGCGCGTTTAAGCTGATGATAGAGTTTACAGGCAGAGGCTGTAAAGATGCCTTTGTTGGTAGGTTTCCATACAGCGACTGTCTCTAACTTCATATGAGTGGATGCAAGAGAGCTTTTTGCACATTGTACCTGTTTCCGAAGAGCATAGATTTCTCTTTGAAGGGAAGAAACTTGTTGACAAAGAGTGGAGGTAAGAGCAGTCGAGGAAGAAAGTGATTCCTTGAGTTCAACTACTTCGAGTTGGAGCTGGGTGTTTTTGGGCTCAGCGAGATCAATAATGACATGCAATCCCAGTATTTCCTTCTCGTACTTCTTCCTTTCCCTTCTGGCTTTTCTTTGAAGTGCAATCTTCTCCTTCTTTGACTCGACTTTACAACTGTGTAATTCCTTCAAAGTTCTACCACGGGCAAAGCGATGGCGGGCTATATTGGATACAAGAGTGGAGTTTTCGGCCTTCAGATCATCCAGTGAAGCCAGAAGAGTGAGATTTCGTTCAGAAAGTGAGAGTATTTTTGATTCCCGGATCTGTGTATCCAATACTGCCTTTGAGACCTTTTCCTTCAGTTCAGCTATCTCTAGAACCTTCTTGTCAAGCACAGATTTCAGCAATCCAATATCGGCCCTTTTCTTTGTCTTAGAACACGTCGATGTGGACGGACTAGTGGCTTCAAAAAGAACGGGAGGAGTTGTATTTTCGTCAGGTTCATTTTTAGATCTAGAAGCATGTAGAGCCTTCAGTTGAGCAATTTTGGCTGCAGATTTCCGGGCAGGCATGGTATAGGGCATAATGAAGGGTATAAGAGCAAGATAGTAAGCTAGAACGCGGTCCAGCGACGCGAATCGACGCATCGTAGTTGGTGAAAGGCAACAGCCTAGCGTGGGAATAAGTAATCACGCTCATCTTGCTTTGTCAAATTTTCGGTTTCTTAATTCAGCTGTATATCATGTTCATCACAGAAGTAAGTAGGCAAAAAGTCGATGAACGTCTTGATGATTCCTTATTTCAAGCTGATTCTTCTCCGAAAAAATTCGGTACATAATTAGACACAGTTTTGCTTGCATTTAAATCAACATATTTGTCAAAACCAGTTTACTAAAGATTTCTGCTTGAAATAAAGAGCGATACATATTTATTATGATTTTAGATATACCTTACAGAATATTCTCACGAAGGGACCGCGAGATTAACTTTAGGACAGCAAGAGCTGTAGTGAGAACATGGTTTAGCGGTGGGAAAATCCTAAGCGCCCGCCGGTTTTTTTCATAACAAATGCCCACCGCCAATAATAGTGAGTTTGGGAAGAACAACACGGTCATTAGTCATAGCTTGGAAAAGGGATGTCGGAAACTTGAATTCCCGCTTATAAGCGGGCCGGAATTATAATCGGATTACACTCCAATCATAAGCTTGTGAGAATCGGATTATAATCACCCGATTAGATTATAATTATCTCTACATGCAGTACTGCATGTTAACGCATGTACTGCTGTTCTGCTCCTTCATGCCTCGCAGTGCACAACATAAATGTGAATGCAACATATGCCATGTCCTTTTTGAACCAAAAGGGCTTGCACACCACTGAAAATTATGCCAGCGCAAGCTTGTGATAAGAAATCAGCAGAAGAATTCAGAAAAATACTGAAACGAGTGTGAGAGGATCGACCACCACCATCTATATTTTCGGATCAAACTTTTAACCCAGCCAACTCTGCAGCTCTACTCTACACTATAATTCCTTATCTTCTTACCAGTTTCCGGGTCTCAGAACAACAACTGGGTCGTCTCACAAGAAATATGTTCCAAGGCATCCTGAGACATAGTCGCTAGAGTCGCTACTGCTGCTACATCATCTCGCAGATGACTTAGGAAGTGTCCAAGGTATGCTATATAGATCTATGTATGCTGATGAACTTGTATATAGTATTTGTTGCTTTCGCTGCCTTTGCCGCCTCCAATATTCTGGATTCTTCATCCCATGGACCTGTGATACTCCAGGTTTGAGATTTACGCCCTTCTACCTGGCTACAGCCTCTGTATCCCTTCCATTACTGTTGGCACTCCCAGTTCTCTGATACATCAGCCCTACCATCTGAAATTATCAGATTGAAAGTGAGTGTTAAAACTGAACAGAGGCTGGCTTGTCCTTGGGTCATTTTGATCTCCCACCCTTCAATCATCTGCTGTGGCTCCTGGTGGCCTGCTCCTCCCTCCCAAAGCTCTCCTCTCTTGAGCCACTCACTCTCTTGGAATTATTTTGAGTTGGCAGAATTTACAACTCTTTGCACGGACTGCCATATTTTATAGGCATTCCCTATAACAGACCTTCACCCCCTGTTTAGCTCATTAATGGGGACACTCCTCGCTTGCTCATAACCAATTTGTCCTTCGACTGGAGTGACAAGGGTACAGTTTGTTTACAAAGAGGTTGGGGGGGATTCTGATAGCGTATGAATGCTCCTTACGTTCACATAAAACCCTAGGGTGCTGGTGCGCCGGTTTTGCCACTGGTTGCATGGGATTTGGTAACTTGTGCAATTAGGGATAGCACAGGAAGCCGCCCAGGATCTCGCAAGAGCCATTAAGGCCACAGTGCGGTTACGCCTGCCTGGGGACCTGGTTTTGCCCCAGCTCCCTCCCTCTTTTCATTAGGGCAGAATGTGCTCCATTGAGCTGTAGATAGGTAATCGTAACAGCTAGCCTTGTACTTATATACCTGGCCTTGCTAACATCCCTGCATCGGCCTCGCAGTCTACCTTCTCCATGAGAGTCGAGCTCACTGCCTGTGCTGGTGTAGGGACCAGCTAGTTCCCTTCAGGGGACCGCTTTCAGCTGAGGCTGAATGGGCCGTGTAATCAATTCCAATTCCATCAGGTGAACTCAGTTAGGGGATGCCACGGAAAGGACTGTAATTGCTGAAAGCAACAATGGATTGACGAGATCGAAAGCTGTAGGAGTATTAGGGAGCTCTTTTGCTGCGGGACGGGACTGTCAATCAGAGGAAGAGGTTGAAGTATCTGTATCAGAGGCTGCAGAAGGCACTGTGGTAGATGACAGCGACGATGAACTGGTGAACGCAAACACTTGAGGAGTGTTGGAGATCTCCGGTTCTTGAGACTGAATCAGACACTGTGGGAGTAGTGTTTTTGCTTTCTTCGCTTGTGGAATGCTCTGGGGGGTAACAATGCTTGTATTGCATTATCTGCTATCATTGTGAGTTCTTAACTGAGGATGTTGTCGATATACTAACAAATGTTGACTTCCAGATGCAATTTTTACTATCCAACGATACCGAATTTCAATTAACCCCATAGGCAAAAACTTGAAACTGAACTACAAGAAGGACTTAATTGCTTATTGTACTTTCCTCAATGGCTTGAACAGGACAAACTATCTTAAAATGCTCTACATGTTTTATAACCAGCGTGTATCTGTGGGAATGCCTTCTGCCGCCGCCACCCCAACATCTGAAGTTGACACTGTTACCAAAGCACTACTTGCAGTCAGGCTTGCTGACAATGAACTAACACCAGGTCTGTGAGCTCGTTACACTTGTAAATATTTTACTAACCCGCACTAGCTACTTCTGCTCCTCTGTCAATCACACTGCATATGGACTTGCATCTCTCGGAACCTTTTCTTACTCCTGAGGCCAATAATATGAATACAGACCCAGTGCATCTCCTCGATCCTCTTGCTATCCTTGAAGCCAATAATATGGACGTAGGTAGCGACGAAGGTATCCCTCCTGTTGGCAATAATCATCAGGCGCGCGGTCAAGGGCATGGTTGGGCTCGTGGTCGTGGAACTAGTCAGGGCCGAGGTCAGGGTCGGGCCCAAGTTCCAGCCGGCAATGGTGAAGGAGAGACCCCGAAAGACAAAGTAGTGGCTTACCAGCGCACCCACATGCACACAATCTGTACATAATATCCGCGCGCTGAATGCACTTATATTTTGAAGCTCACATGAATCGCGTTTGATTCGGCGCTTATCCTGCTCTTCCTTCAACCACTACCACCAGCGACTTCAACTACTGTCACAAATTGTCCACCCACATTGCTCAGGAAGATCCGCTTTTCAACCTATGGCAATTCTATTCAATAACTCCAGCTAGCTGCCCAGGTCAGGAAGGAAGTACTCAGTAATGGGAATGGGTGGAGTAAACTGAGGTCTTTTACCGGGCTCGCATTCTGGATTAAAAGTGCATTGTTATGCCATCTATACATTTGAGTCACCGCTAATATTTCCCTAAAAGTTCTCATTGCCATCTTCCACCAGCTCAAATTTGCGTACAACGCTTTTCCATCCCAGCTCTGCCCGGCAACCAAGAAATCAGCACCATCCAAGGCCGAGATTACACTCAACCCCAAGGGTGTATTCTTGCTGACCCTTGGTGCTCGATTTCTTTGTTCTATGCGTGCAGGACACAGTATCAGCCCCAACACCCCTGCTTGCCATCCCTTCAAGGCTATTACCCAAATTCCCACTTTGTCAACATAATCAGCTACCCCTTCTGCCAAGATGGCTGCCGCAACTCTCTCCCATCAAGCCAATCTTCTACAAGCCCTCACGCTGCATTACTTCATGACTGCTTCTGGAACCCTGAACACGCGCGCAAATCTCAACTTTTTTTGTTTGTGATAACAGTTCCATTTAACTAGAGCGTGAAACGTCTATGTTTTATGTCATACCGGTACGCATACGACCTGTAAACCTGCCGCCCGTCTGATGAGCGAACCCAGATTCGCAAGCTTGTATCGACTTGTAACTCAGACCTGGACACTGTATTCGCGCGCATCTCCAGCACCGCCGCCATCTGTGAAGACCCGACATTCAAGCCAACAGAAAAGACAAAGGACAGGAAGGCAGACAGAACTCACTCAGGCTCAGCGCAAGGAGGAAACTGCTGCCAGGATCGAGCAGTTCCATGCTGACGGCGGAGGTGCTGCCGCCGACGACGATAACAAGTAAGGGGTGTTTGGGTAGCTGGGTTATGCTTCACGTATTCTTCTTGCGTGTGTATGTACACTATGACAAGGTACGTCTCTACAGAACAAACATTTCTCAGCCCTTGTCTCCCTCGCGTTCCCCTCGCAAACCAAACACCCACACCGTTGTATCCAACCTTGCACCAGGGCTATTCCGTACACAACAATACCGCAATCGTTGTAGCGGTAGCCTCTCTCGAGTCTCTCTCTCACATAACAAACGGTGACTCAAGGACATTTTTTCCAGTGAATCGAGACCCAACATATACTTAAAGCTTGAATCTTTTCAGCCCTAAATGCAAGTAAGCGGTTATAACCCACTGTGTGTGTATCCTATTAACCCATTCTTCAGTCCTAATATGTCTAATATGGCGTAGTGGTAACTATCGCCTGTATTGGTAATGTAAGCGCCCCAAAGCTAGAGGTCAATAGTTCGAAACCGTATTGTAACATCTGTATTTATATAAGTATAAGTATAACTACTACTACTACTAACTAACTAACTAATAATGTGTACTAACTAATTGACGACTCTCGAATTGTACTAATAACAACTACTAATAGCGAACTTGGTACAGTACTAATAGAGTTACAAGACTACTAACTAACTAATACTACTAGTAGTACAATTCTCTTTTGGCGAAACTTGAGGGGGGGTTTATAAGCGCTTATAACCCGGCGGACCGCTTATAATCCCTGCTGCTTATAAACTTAAGCCATGTTGATGGCCGCTCACAAGCGGCGTTCTGATTATGGTGTTTATAAGCGGTTACGGCCGGTTACGGGCGGAATTCGGAGTTTCCGACAGATTCTATGTCGTTTCTGGAATCTGGACACACAAACCTATGAGATCAGAAAGGTAGGTAGTATTTCAACTATATGCTCAGTCTCCGCAGTGTTACATGACCTGCCCAACAGAAGCTGACTCCAGAGCGTCAAGGATGAGATCGATAAGAGTTGGGTTTTCAAGCTTCAAGTCTGAGCAAGGTCTGCGAGACTTCAGTTCTTCGAGGAGAGGTGTAATAAAGGCAAGCTTCTTGTATTCTACCTTATGACATCCAGCGCACATAAAGCAACAGCGGGGAAAGAACTTTGACAAAACTTGTGCAGCGAGACAGCACTACATGTTAACGTTGCTGAAGTGGGAAGCGATCCGACCAGAACATCAAGCTCTGAGTGGTGACCAGTCGCAACCAGGAAGAAAACTTTGTGGCAAGAAAGTGGTGTTTCGCCTCTTCAGTTTACAGTTTCAGCTCCTCCAACCAAAACAGGAATAGGTGAGGTACAGTACTAATGGAAGAAAAGGAAGATACAAAAC
Source organism: Rhodocollybia butyracea (assembly GCA_015501585.1). Lineage (NCBI taxonomy): Eukaryota > Fungi > Basidiomycota > Agaricomycetes > Agaricales > Omphalotaceae > Rhodocollybia > Rhodocollybia butyracea. The sequence goes on from JADNRY010000004.1 coordinate 378,055, forward strand.
TCTGACGCTTAAACTATCAAGTATATTCGCTATAGCCTTTCTAAATTCAAATGCTCCCTTTCCATCCGAATGCGCATCTGTTATCAACACCTTTGACCAACCTTCGGCTGGAGAGGCTGTTCAATTCATATCCAACTCCTCTGGGCGAATCATCAAAAAGCTGAGGTTATATGTATGCGTCAAGCGCGCTGTCATCTCGTACATCTAGAAAGGGTTATGAGCACAACGCCATACACAAGCTGAATGGCGTACAGTATCTTCAACGACCTCTGCCTCACGAAGAGGAATCTGATCCTGGATTCTGCCATGGTGACTGATATGCGCGCCAGAAACAATGGCTCCTGTAATGGCCTTCAAAATACTCCTACCATAGCCTTGGATGAGATTATTCCCCAAGTCACGAAAGCCAGTCACTAATCCACTGGCTTGATGCTTCTCGCCATCCTCCATCTCGAGTTCATCAGCGAGGGTGTCAAGGTCGACGTCGAAGTCGTACTCCTTGTAGTCATGCGGAAACCCATGCTCGGATGTTTCCTCCTTTGTGAAATCAATGATCTCCATCATGAAACCGTATGCTTTTGCCAAAGGAGCGAGGTGTCCCAGGAGGATTTTATCCTTTTTACAAGGGCCCTCGCTGTAGGTGTCCTGGAGCATGAACAGGATGAACGGAGGAGGCTGGGCACCATCACTGTCAGAACGCCTCGCTCTCCAATCCATGAACACATCTCTCAACTCCGGAACAACTGGAGATATTCCCGAAAGCGTGGGGGTAGGTGCTGTGTCATGGGCGTAAAGGCACAGGTGGTATGTGAGATAGCAGATATGATCCTGAGAGCGAATGGTCAAGGTGTCAAGACCAGCGTAGAAAGTGTAAACGTGAGTGGAAAACAGGAGGTTCTTGGTGAGCGTGGATGACTGAGTGGCCGGAGGGTTTCCATGTTTTGCTTGGAGCGTAATGCTCGAGGAGTGGCTAGGGAGTATTACAATCAACCTGGCAAAATGACGACCATTAGTATTGGAGGTGGACTGTTTCGTGCTGAAATACCCATGTAAGTATGTAAGTATAGTGGAGAGCTTCGCCAATACACAGACCGGATGTTGTGCGAAACCCCCCTGCCTAGATCGTAAATGAATGAAGCTTCAATTTCGGTGGAAGCGGGGTTTTGATCTGCATCTGGTGGAGCGAACGGATTACGTCTGCTTCGATTGACTTCTTCCATTTCGGATTTTGGACTTGTATCTATGATGTTTTTATGTAAGTTGCGGAATTACTTACCAGGAAGATCCAAAGAAATGAATCTTACACGTGAACTAGGGGATTCAACTCGAAGTATATCCTGTCTGTGAAATCCTAGAGACTCCAAAATTCAAATCGCTGGCTGGCATAGGTGTACCGACAAAGCCTTTGTCAATTTTGATACCGGGATTAGGCAGGGTATCATTGGCGATCAACGCTGTCAGAGGAAGAGAGTGGAGACGATGGTCTTTCGTATACTCCCGCAGGTCCCCCTGAAGGAAAATTAGACAGCAATGTCATTCGATACCACAACACACCCTAACCATCAGCTCTTTAACTCTTGCTGGCGGAAGATAAACATTCATAGATGGCGTAAAATGCCATGCTTCCAGTTTTTGATATCAGTAAGGTCGTGAAGTGGCTCCATGAAGGTGCATAAACGTATGAGTATGAGCCTCACGAGAGCTTGCCTATTTATACGACGTAGAACAATGAGTGTTTCAAAGTCACGGACTGAACAAAGAGCCAGATTCTTCCAAGTAGGAAATCAAAGAAAACAAAGGCAAAACCAATGATTTTGCAGCCTACTCAGTCAGGCTGAAATAAAACAATAAGCATGGTGAGCCAAGGAACTTTTCTTACATAATATTATCCCCAGAGAATGAATGACTACTATTCATTGAATATAAGTGGATAAAGTAAAAATGAAACCTTACCCTCAGAGCAATAGTTGGGAGAGTCGAATGACTGAGGGTAGAATTGTAATATACAACTATATAAGAGTTCCATTCCGAGTCCCGAGTAGTTAATGAAAAGTCCAGGAAAAGTCCAATATGTATAAAAATGGTTCAAGTAAAACGTATCTTGTCCAAGGAAGAATAAATGGATTAATCACGTCCAGAAAGGATAGGTTAATCAGAAACGGAAAATGAAAGAGTATACGAGGAAACTCATAACAAACGCTTTGACCTATTCTCAACAACTTTGAAGGAAGAACTGGAACAACACAAACAGAATGGGAAAGCACTTCAAGTTACAAGACAAGTTATAGAGTAAAGCTGGCGCCCATTTCGAATTGGCTTTTTTTCCTCTTTAGCTTTCTCAAATACTCAGCTGCACCATTTGTTGCATGGTCTTAGAAGCGGGCCCTCTCGTTTTGCTCAAACCTCTTATTATAAAAGAAAAGAGCAAGCTGTGTGCGGGTGTGCCGCTCTTAGGGATACTTTCAGATATGGAACTTTGATGAATGATAGCCGAGAACTCAGGCAGAACATCAAAAACCACCTACCAGAGGATCAGGAAGGTCTGTTAGATTTCAGGATCTACTTAACGCCTCGCTAAACCCGGCGACCCAGGTCTTGAATCTCAGACTTTAACTCCAAGCGATGGTGGCTCGTTCAGGCTTCATTCTGGTTATATTAGTATAAGTAGCCTACTATTTAAGGTTTCTGAGGAAAATCATCCACTGTGTCGCTGTTTCAGAGATCCCCCACTTACTGACTTGTGCTGCATCTTTGCTGCACTGTCATCTCTGGGTACCCGCCATAGTCTCTTTCTCACTTAACTGCTTAATACGACCAGAAACTCGAGGTCTGTTTGGCAATCCCGCGGGGTTGAAACCGAACTTACTTTATGCTGTCGTACAGGTCATTTGCCATGAAGGTCGCCGTCATCGGAGCAGGGCCATCGGGTCTTGTTACACTGAGGTATCTTCTCGCTGCCTCGCAACAACTGGGTTGCGAAGAGGTTGAGGCTCGTCTGTTTGAGCTGCAATCACACGTCGGTGGTACATTTGCTGCGAGAGTTTATGAAGGGGCCGAGGTCAGTTTCCAACATGATGTGATCATATATCAAGCTCTAATTTGGCTATAGCTTGTATCGTCCAAGCAACTCACCACCTTTTCGGATTACAGAAGCCCCTATCCTGAGGATTTCCTCAGCGCTGAAAGATATGTGGAGTATCTTAACGGTTATGCAACCCACCATAATTTGTGGCCAAACATTAAGCTCCACACCAAAGTCATTGCTTTGACGAGAAGACATAATGGTGGCCATCTGGTCACCTATACAGACGAAGAGACGGGAGGATCAGAGCTCACTTGGGAATGTGATGCCGTAGCTGTTTGTTCTGGACTTCATGTGGAGCCAAACATTCCGTTCATCCAGGGTATCGAGAATGTCCTCTAGTTTTTCACTCTTCCCAATTCAAGGAACGGAAACAGTTCGGTGAGGACAAGACCGTACTCATTGTTGGAACGGGTGAGACTGGCGCCGACCTGGGATATCTAGCCGTTACAGCCGGCACAAAGAGGGTACTAATGAGCCATCGCGATGGTATGCACTTTGCCCCCAAGGTTTGTAACTTCTATTTCTTATGCCACCTCAACGGCAGTTGCTGACGTTGATTATCAAGCGAAATCCTGGTCCTGTGTTGCTGCCAATCTTAGGCCGGAAACCAAATCCCAATGAGCCTGGTATCCCTATCGATGTCAGTCGGGCGAATCTTTTTGATACCACTTACGTTCCCTTTATTCTTCGCAACAGTGATTTGTTGTGGGAGTATTACAACATATACATCAAATCGTTACTTTGGCTGTCGTCTGGAGCCACCGCGGGAATGGACCAATGGGCTGGAGAGATCAGCAAGGCTCGACACCATCCATCAAAGATTTTCTTCAATAAATCTATGAAAGTCTGCCCCTATATTAGCGAGCCCTACCGGCCCAAACTTCCAGGTTGGAGACTTTGGATATATGCTCTGCGATCGGCCTTGGTGCAAACTCCAATCCCCGACACTTACGGAAAACACATCGACTTGGCACCGTGGCCTGAGGAATTTGACTCGGAAGGCGTTGTCCGCTTCAAAAACAACGGACGTGAAGAATACCACAGGCTGAAAGGTGAAAAGATCAAGCCAGATATCGTTGTACTTTGTACAGGATACAAACAAACATTCCCTTTCTTGCACGCCAACGATGGAAAAACTGGACAAGAATATCTTACTCCAGATGGAACTAACATCAGAGGCATCTGGAAAGATGGCGAGCCCGATATTGGCTTCATTGGCTTCATCAGGCCGTCTTTGGGGGCGATCCCACCTCTATCGGAAATGCAGGCTCAGCTCTGGGTACTAAACCTCCTAGCACCCCGAAAGATCCCCCGACCACTGACCTCTCGCGACGAGCCACATTATCGACTTCATCATCCACCTGGCTCCAGGGTTACATATGGTGTCGATCACGAGAGCTATGCATACCAGCTTGCTCTCGATATGGACTCGGCTCCAGGAATTTCTGACATTTTTAGCGTTATGTCCAGAAGATATGGCACAAACGCCTGGCGCTTGCCTATTATTTGGGCTTTGGGCGCTCACTTTACTACGAAATTTCGTTTACAGGGTCCTTGGCAATGGGATGGCGCTCAGGATCTGCTAGTGACCGATGAATTCTGGCAGACTATCACCAGACGTCCAATCTTCTTTGGTAAGTCATGAGCCTCTCATTCTGCCTAGTACATACTCATTCTGCATAGGACATCTTGCCGTCAATATACTTCCAATCATGATTTTTGGCCCAGTCAGCATGTTGTTTGCCATCTACGGCATTTTATTGAGCATCTGGGAAGATGTCGCGCACGTAGTTCCACCCCCCTACAAAGCTTTTGAAGACAATCGTGTCGACTAGCAAAGCGTGGTACGACGAACGCGACAAAGCGGAATTTGTTGGAGCTTATTCCGAGATAAGTGCTAGAGGCGCTTATTGGAGGATAAGATAGGCAGACGTGAGAATCGGCATCTTATCACATCGTTAAGCGCCTTACGCTAAACTCAACCCGATTCTCAACGTCGCCAACATCTTCCGAAATACTCTACTTCTAAAAAGCTTTTTTCCTCGAGATGACGGACAACTCTGCACCACCCAGGCTTCTCAAACGTTTCCAACCTCACGATTCTTCTTTCGACCGGTCGACTCGCACTAAACGGACGCATATATCCCCGGAAGTAAACAACGCGTTGAAAAAACTTCCGCTGAAGACGATCCTAAAAAAGAACGTGGAAATCGGCGCTCGTAATGACAGCCGCAGGGAAAAGTATCTGGAGAGAGAGATGGCACGCGCTAGACATGCGCAGGCAGTGACAGAAACCATTCCAGGTGCCGCGCCTCCGAGACGGCCAGTAGAGGCGGACATGGAAATCTCGGATGTGGAATCTACCATATCTCTCGAGGATGAAGTCTTCGATGGTCTCAGGAAGGACCCCACAATCTTTACAGAACTCATGCCTATCTTGGGCTCCCATGCTATTGTGGAGATGAGGAAGGCTAATGAAGAAGACGAGAAAGAGAGGTTAAGCATCGGTAGTACCTCTGGTGGAGCTACTGACCGCCAAAGCCAAGTTTCTGTTTTTGCAGGGCCAGAACCTCCTGTCCAACTTGTCACACGTAGTGCAGCTCAGCCCATACGCATCATCTTCCCAGACGCGTTCTTCGAAATGGCACGCCACAGTTATGTTTTTCCCCTCGCCTTCTTTTACCCACCAACCGCCGAGAAAATCATCAGCAAAATCCATCTCTACAAACAGTACAGAGTTCCAGGCATGACAACGAAAACATACGTTATTGACATCGACGATATTGTGAAGAAGTTGAAGGACGAGAAGGATATTGGACCTCTAAAGGATGAGGACCTCCTTTATAACCAGTGGTTCGAGGCCACTAACCAGTATTTCGCTTTCGAGCTCCAGCGATATGGCAATGATCCCGAAAGCCCTCGTCCGAAGTTTTTCAAGTATCACTTTGGTTTTTTCAGGAACCAACGTGATTCCGAGAAGTATTTCAACCTTTGGCTTCCAAAAGAAATCAAGATGCGAGCTAGCCACTATGCTCATAACGAGAGCTTTCCTGCATCTTATTATGACAACCAGTGGTCCCTGGTCGAATCAGAGGCTTCAGCTTACCGGATTCTCGCTGAGTCGAAACAGCCTTCCTCCTCTTACTCTCACTCTGGTGGGAAGAATTCATACAACTCTGTGTTGTATTCAGCTTCGGCTTCAACCTCCACTCTTGCTCCTAACATGGATGCCAAGTCCTTTCCAGATCGCACTCGGCTCGTCCTTCCGGAACCGAGGTGCATCGGATGTGGTAGGAAGGGACACGTTTTGCAGGAGAAAGACTCAGGCGTACATGGTGCTTTCCCCTTCTGTGATTGGGACCGCGGTACAGGCATTATCCGAGCGAAGAATGGAGTTAACAGAGGTAAACGAATCTGCGTTGGATTCAACGCGATCGTCACTTGCAAGTTCGGTGATGGATGTGCCTTTGCCCACATCTGCTCGTTATGCGGAGGCTCCCACTCCGCTCGCGAGCGTCACTCCTCTTGTTCCTGCAGAACCGACTAATCCTTTTGAAGACAATTTTTCGCTGGACCCTCTTAATTTTCATGACTTCGAAGATGTTATCCTACCCAGACAGCCAGCTTCCGACGCTTCTCCGTTAGAGAGAGAAATTTTTTATCGCATCACTACTCCTTATGACGCCACTGCCTTTGAAGCCGACTTACAGCAGTATAATCTTTCGGATCGTTTTCCCCTGCTCGTTCGCTATCTCTCTCAAGGTTTTCCGCTAGGCTATATGCCACATATTGAACATACAACAGTCATTCCAAATCACGCTTCGGTCAAAAAACATTCAGGCATAATCATGGATTTTCTTGCAGAAGAGGAGAAAGCACTACGCGTATCGGGTCCTTTCTCACAGGTCACTCTGGAACGTATTCTCGGCGGTCCCTTTATTTCAGTACCGCTTATAGTGGCAGAAGCGGACCAGGGACCGGGCAAACCAGCAAAATATCGTATATGCAGTAACGCATCCAAAGGGGGTTTCAACCAGGATGGTATCTGGGTGAATAGCATCAATTCAAATGTCGAGAAGGAGAAGTTCCCGACAACTTTTGACACTGCATCTAAAGTCGCTCATTGGGTGAGTTTTTTCCCTTGTAAAACTTTTAACTTGTTTTCTTCATTCGGAATACCATTCCGATGTTTCGCTAGTCATGGCATACCCACAGTTCATTCATAATCATAATTTATTCATGGATTACCGCTACCGAAGCAACGTACCATGTTAATTCATCCACTTATTATCCATGATTATAATTTATTCCATGGATTACCGCTACTGAAGCAACGTACCATGTTCATTCATCCACTTATTACTATTCATGGATGCACCCTATTGGGCATCATATCATGATTCATTTATGTGTCTTTGCTTTATTAGACTGAAATCCTTATCCGTCGAATCCATTCATTTATTCTTATCTCCAAGGTTGCTGTTGCTCCTCCATTAACACAAGCCTGTACGATGGACATCAAAAAATTCCACCGCACCATTCCCATCGACCCACGACACAAACCCTTTCTGGTTTCGCAAGATCCACATGGCGAGTTCTGGCTCAACCACGTCCCTGGTTTCGGTTACTCGCCTGCCAGCAGCAATGCAGGTATGGTCTCAGCGGCTGCTAGGGAGATCTGGAGGCCAAGAGGGTATTTCCAATTGCCAAGGTAGAGGACGATTTAGCGGTATTCCGGATGCCGAATAGGAACTTCGGCTACAACTATTCACGGGAAGATGCTCTGCAACGTATCGCACACTTAGGTATCCCTTGGCATCCTCCTGAGAAGAAAGGGGACCCATTCTTCGTATTTGCTTTCACGTTCATTGGTTTATACTGGGATTTATCGACAAGGAGAGTCAGTCTTCCTGAAGATAAACGACTAAAATATATACACCGCATTTCGACTTTCTTGGACCTATACCAACACGAAAAAGCTCCTTTGACCGCGGCAGAGTCTATCCACGGCACAGTATGTTACATCACGTTCGTTTACAGAGAGGGTAGTTCCCACCTTCCAGCGATTTCAAATTTCCTCAGTGGTTTCAGGAACCGTGAAATATCTTCGGGCAAATATCTCACTAATGGGATCATCAGCGAGCTCAAGTGGTGGTTGAACATGCTGAAGACCCCCAACTACTTTCGACAGCTTAGCCCTCGAGGTCCCCTGTCGAATTTTGGGATATTTGCAGATGCCTCCACAGACTGGGGTATCGGGATCTGGATCCGCGGTCACTGGTCAGCCTTCAAATTGAAGCCTAACTGGAAAATCGAGGGCCGCGACATCTGCTGGCTCGAAACTATTGCCATCGAAATTATTGCCTTATATCTTGAAGCGGGAGGTTTCAAAAATTTATTCCTGCTCATTCGTTCCGATAATAATGGCACCATTGGTGCCCTTGGGAAAGGACGTAGTCCCAATAGATGGGTTAACACTGCAGTTCGCCGCATCTTTGCTACTTTTGCTTCACTGGCGATTGAGCCTTTGCTCGTTTATATTGAGTCGGAGAAGAATCCGGCAGACCCACTCTCGCGCGGGATATTGGGTAGGCCAGAGTTCAAGCTGGTTACGTCTATAATGCTCCCAGATGAGCTTCAAGATATTCTGGTTCATGTATAGGTACGAATGGGAATCCGTTTATCTAGATATTTATTCATTTATTCTTCATTCAGTACAGCCACATCTTCTGCGCTAGGATGTCCTAGTGCGAGGAGGGATTCACCGCGCGTCTCCCTTCCTCAAACGCATTCATTATATGACTCGCCTTTCGATTTCTATCCCGCTCATCCACCATCAGGACCACAGATCAATGCGGTTCCCACTCAATCTTTATATGATTCACCAGCTTCTCCTCCTGTAGTTCCTCATTGCATACCATCATCACAGCTTCCAAATCAATCTTACTCGCTCTATGACTCGTTATTATATAGTATTCCCGAGGATCCTCCTCCTAGCTCGAGTAAACCACCCAAGATACATCGACACCTCCCGAACACTCCCGACACTCCACAAAAATATCCGCTCACATCTCGCAAACCAAAGCAAGGCGACTCAATCACACCAAATCCGCTTCGTCCCAATGTTCAGGCCAAACACCGTATTCACGCCTGGACTACTCCATACGCTATAGCCAAACGCTCTGAGGCCGCTACCACCCTACCACTTGAAGTGCTTGACCTCGGGGACAAGGCTATAAGTGAAGCACTTGCAGATAGCTCAAAATCATCTTATGCCGCTGGCCTTCTTCGTTTCACACAATTTTGCGATAAACTGATGATACCTGAGGATCTTCGAATGCCTGCAGGCGAAGATTTAATAGCCGGTTTCATTGGATATCATTTAGGAGAGGTGGTCAATGTCAAAGGATGGTTGTCTGGCCTTCGTGCATGGCATGACCTCCATGGAGCTCCCTGGCCCTCGGAGTCGAGGAAAATCCGTTTCGCCCGAGCTGGCGCCCGCAAAGCTGGATCCCACCGCCGTCGCCCAGTTAGGAACCCTATCACACTCAAGCATATGGCAGCACTCTTTTTCGCGCTTGATTTTAACATTCCCTTTCATTGCTCCATATGGGCCGTTGCTTGTAATGCTTTCTGGGGTTGCCGAAGACTCGGTATGTATTGATTCTACTTAATGATTTATTTAATCTTATCTTCGTTCAGGAGAGCTCACTGTTCCCTCCCTCATGGGTTTCGAAACTCGGTACCATGTCACACGAAACACTCATATTGTATTCACGCTCAACCCTGATAATTCGCCTCGCGCGGTTAGTTTCCACATCCCTGGACAAAGACAACTAAAGAACTCGGTGCCTCGGTTACTGGCACAGCCCAAGTCGGAGAACTCATTGCGCTTTGCCCTTTCCGCGCAATGAAGAGACACCTTGCCGCCAACAACACGGTTCCCCAGGATTTCTCATTATTTGGCTTCTTGGATGCTAACGGCGCTCCCCAGCATATGACAAAGACAACCTTCCTCAAATTCTGTGATGCGATATGGAAAGGTGCTGGTCTTATGAATGTACATGGACATTCTTTCCGCATCGGTGGCGCGGTGGAGTTACTCATTGCTGGTGTATCTCCCGAGGTTGTTGCTGCTATTGGTGGATGGACTTCATTAGCATTCTTGATCTACTGGAGACGTTTCGAGGAAATCCTCCCAACCCACATTTTGAAGGCTTACGACTCGAACCAGATTTCTCGCCTTAAATCAACTTTAGATGATTTCAGAAAAACCCATAAAATTTCAGATTCGGTTATTGATGCATGTATTTCAGGTATAATTATTGAAGACTTTGAGTAATTAGTAAAATTCCGTTACTACTTTTATCACAGCGCGAAAAGGGAAATAAACCAGCATTTCGTTGAATTAATTACGCCTTCGCTCTTTTTGGGTTTGTTTTCCCGCCCGTTCCATTCTTTTGGAGCTCTGGCTCTGTTTGGGACGGAACGTCCACGGGCGGGAGCGCGGGGCCGAGCCCCAGCCAAACCCCTCCAGCTCTTATTGGTCATAACACTTCGCATAATTTACCTTCACTTATCACCTATGATTTAGGCAACTAGCTTATTCCGAGATAAGTGCTAGAGGCGCTTATTGGAGGATAAGATAGGCAGACGTGAGAATCGGCATCTTATCACATCGTTAAGCGCCTTACGCTAAACTCAACCCGATTCTCAACGTCGCCAACATCTTCCGAAATACTCTACTTCTAAAAAGCTCCCACCCACCCACACCTTAAAACCTTCCATTTACTGAAAATTCTGACATTTATAACTATTTGTTTATATCAAGTATCAGTACTAGCGTCTTTCACTACTAGGAGACGTTCCGGATCGGCCCTCTTTTCGCGTTGGATACCCACCGCGCGGGGCCGAGCCCCAGCCAAACCCTCCAGCTCTTATTGGTCATAACACTTCGCATAATTTACCTTCACTTATCACCTATGATTTAGGCAACTAGCTTATGTACTTTCCGATAAACTCTTGAATATACTGGGAATGAGAGTATTACTAGCATCCCCTACTGTGGATCATTTAGCTCTTGATGTAGTTTGCATAAGTCAAGAAAAATTGAGCTGCTGATAACAATGCAACGTAACATACACAGAGAACGAGGGATTGTAAATGATTGATGGGGATGGAGGAGATACAACTTTATGTGGGAGTTCGGTGGCCCCTGGGTGATCATGAGATAGATGGATAGAAAGATACTCGGCCATGGGAGTCGTTTTGAACACAGCATCGAACTCTCTCTCAAGCATCCGTTCGAATCATTCATGTCCCTCATCAACACCTTTGACAACCTTCTAGAATCTACTGGAGAGGCCACTGCATTCACCTTTGTTCATATCCAACTCCTCTGGGCGAATCATCAAAAAGCTGAGGTTACGTGTATCCGTCATGCACACCGTCATCTGGAAAGGGTTATGAACACAAGGCCATGCATAAGCTTTTGAGAAAAAAGGCTTACAGTATCTTCAAGTACACGAGCTTCACGAAGAGGAATCTGAGCCCAGATTCCTCCATGATGACTGATATGTGCGCCAGAAACGATGGTTTCTTCAATGGCCTTCGAAATACTCTTACCATAGCCTCGGATGAGATTGTTCCCCAAATCACAAAAGCCAATCACCTGGGAATAAGTTTCATACTTCTCTCCATCCTCTATCTCGAGTTCATCAACGAGGGTGTCAAGGTCAACATCGTCGCCGCACTCCTTGTAGTCATGCGGAATCTCATGCTCAGACGTTTCCTCCTTTATGAAATCCACAATCTCCATCCTAAAACCGTACGCCTTTGCCAAAGGAGCGATGTGTCCCAGGAGAATTTCATCCTCTTTGCAAAGACCATCGCTGTAGAGTTCCTGGAGCATGAACAGGATGAATCGAGGAGGCTCGTCGCCAGAAGAACGTCTCGCTCTCCAATCCATGAACAAATCCCTCAATTCCGGGACAACTGGAGATATTCCTGAAAGCATGGGGATAGGTGCCGTGTCACGGGCATAGAGGTGGTAAGTGAGATAGCAGAAATCGTCCTGAGAACGAATGTCCAAGGTGTCGAGACCAGTGTAGAAAGTATAAACGCGAGTGGAAATATTGGCTAGCGTGTATGACTGAGTGGCTGGAGGGTTTCCATGTTTCGCTTGGAGAGTCATGCCCGAGGAGTGGCTAGGAAGTATAATGATCAAACTGGCAAAGTGGCGAGTGTTGGAGTCGGACTGTTTCTGTGCTGAAATACCATCTAAGTATATTGGAGAACTGGCAGATGAGCGTTTACAGTCAATACACATACCTGATGCTGCGCAAAACTCTGCGCAAAACTCCCCCTCCCTGAATCGTAAACGAATGAAGCATGCACTTTGGTGGAAGATTAGTTTCAATCTGCGTCTGGCGGAGTGAACGGATGGCCTCCGCCTCGATGAACGTTTGCCATTTTGGATTTTGGACCTGTATCTATATGATGGAGCTTTAAGTTGGCGAGCACTATGAAGATCCGACGAAACAATTCTTACATCTAGACCAGGGAATTCAAGCGCATTCTGTCTGTGAGAGTCCAGGTCGCCAGCTCGCAAAGGTATATTGATAAACTTTTCGCCAATTTTGATACCAGGATTAGGAGGATTATCGTTGGCAATCAGCCCTGCCACAGGAAGCGAGTGAAGACGAAGGTCTTTCGTATACTCTCGAAGTCCTTGCTGAAGGAAAATTAGACAATGATAATGGGATTCGATACCACAACACACCCTAATCATGAGCCCTTTAACTCTTGCTGGCGGAAGATAACCATCCATGGATGGCGTAAAACCCTCCCAGTTTTTGATATCAGTAAGGTGGTGAATTGGCTCCATGAAGGTTACAGAAACGTATTGGTATGGGCCTCAAGTTGGCGAGACCTTGCCTATTTATACGATGTTGTGGGTTTTCCATATCAGGAACAGACAAAGAGTCGGATTCTCCCAAGTAGAAAGCCAAAGGAAACAAAGGCAGGTTTCCGGTGGTCTAATAAATCAATAAATCAAAGATTGACAAAGAGTCAGATTGTCCTAGCAAGTAGGCGACCGACGAAAACAAAAGCATGTTCCAGCTGGTCTAATCCTTTTGACTAATGTTGCGGGTCCGTCTACAATTAACCCTTTGTGATTATAGGTGTTCTCTGGTGTGCCGACTTGGTACGAAACGATCAACTTGAATAGAACCTCGGTTAGTTTCTGAACTTGACTCTTTTTCTCTTGACAACGACGTCCAAACAGAATTTTCCGATTAGAGCTATGCGCTAAAATGGCCTTTCGATACGAAGAAGGGAGAACTAGAACAAGCGCTGATGTGGGAAAACACTTAAGCGCTGCTATTTTACGAGTCGGTTTTACTAGTCGGTCGACTAGTTATACAGTGTAGTCTTTACTGACAATCATTCGCGTCTGTCATCGACACCTTTGCCTAGCTTCTAAAATTACTTGTCACCTTCGTTCATATCCACCCCCTCTGGGCGAATTATCAAAAAACTGAGGCTACGTCTATGCGTCAGAATCACAGGCATCTCATACAGCTGGAAAGGGCTATGAGCACAAGGGTCATACATAGGCGTTTGAAAAAGGGCTCACTGAATCACTGGCTAGGTCTGCATCGGAAGAAGGAGTTTGATCGCTGATTGTGCCATGATGACTGATATATGCACCAGAAACGATGGCCTCTTCAATGGCCTTCGAAACATTTTTACCATAGCCTCCGATGCGATTGCCCCGCAAATCACAAAAGCCAGTCACATTTGCATAGATTTGATAATCGTCACCATCCTCCATTTTGAGTTCTTCAGCAAGCACCCAAAGGTCCACAAAGTCGTTGTACTCTTCGTAATTGTACGGAAACCCGTGATCAGAGCTTTCTACCTGTTCAAAATCAACAATCTCCATCCTAAAACCGTATGCCTTTGCTGGAGGGCCAAGGTGTCCAAGGAGAACTCTATCCGCTTGACGAAGACCATCGCTGTAAAGTCCATGGAGCATAACCAGAACGAATGAAGGAGTCTGGTCGCCAGCGGAACATCTTGCTCTCCAATCCCTGAACACGTCTCTCAATCCTGGGACAACTGGCGATATTCCGGAAAGCATGGGGATAGGTGCTGTGTCATGGACATATAGGTGGTAGGTCAGATAACAGAAGTGATCGTCAGAACGAATGTCCAGATTGTCAAGACCAGTGTAGAAAGTATAAACGTGAGAGGAAAACAGGAGGTTCTCGGCCAGCGTGGATGATTCAGTGGCTGATGGGCTTCCGTGTTGCGCACGGAGAGTAATGCTGGGGGAATTACTAGGAAGTATAACGATCAAAGTGGCAAAATGACGGCTATTGGAGGTGGACTGTTCCGTGCTGAAATACGATGTAAGTATAATGAAAAGTGGTCGGCTGTGTATAGCCAACACAGGTACCTGATACGGTGCAAAACCCCCCTGCCTGAATCGTAAAGGAATGAAACATCAGCTTCGGTGGAAGGCCGGTTTTTAATTTTCATCTGGTGGAGTGAACGGATGGCGTCCTTTTTGATGAACTTTTCCCATTTTGGATTTTGAACTTGAATCTACGGCGTTTTTTTAAGTTAACGAGCACTATGAAGACCCAAAGAAACAATTCTCACACGTGAACTAGGGAACTCAAGTATACCCTGTCTGGGAATACCTAGAGACTCGAAGTCGCGGGCTAGCAAAGGTATACTGATAGAGTCTTTGTCAATCTTGATACCAGGGTTAGGCGGATTATCATTGGCGATTAGCGATGCCACCGGAAGCGAGTCGAGACGAAGGTCTTTGGTATACTCCCGAAGCCCCTCCTGAACAAATCAGACAACAATAATGACATTCGATACCACAGCATACCTTAGTTTCGAGCCCATGGATTCTTGCTGCCCGAAGATAACCATCCAAGTCTGGTCTAAAATACTTCCAGTTTTCGATATCGTAGAGGTCGTGAAGTGGCTCCATGAAGGTTGCAGAAATGTATGAGTATGGGCTTCAAGTTGGCGAGAGCTTGCTTATTTATACGACGTCAGACAATGGATGGTTTCCAGATTGGGAACCCGAACAGACAATGAGCCAGATTTTCCAAAGTAGGCAGTCGAAGAAAACAAAGGTGTGTTTCTGGCGGTCTAATAAATCAAGGATCGACAAAGAGCTAGATTGTCCTGGTGGTCGACGAAAACAAAAACATGTTCCACTGTTCTAATCCCTTTGACTAGTGCCTACAATCATTAACCCATTGGTTGTGTCGACTTGAACGATAGTCTACGCGGTTGGTTTCTGAACTTGCACAATGATATCTTTCCAATTCTAACATGAAATAGTTAGTGAACAAAGGAACTTCGAACTTGGAAGGGAGAACGTGAACCAGAACAAGTGGTGGTGTGGGAAAACACTTTTTAAGCGCTGCTATTTACATACGATCGAAGTTTGTCTACAAAATTACTAGAGTCGTTCTGAACACAGCATCGAGTTCTCTCTTCCACATCCATCCGAATCATTCGCGTCCGTCACCAACATCTTTGGCAGCCTTCAAGAATCTGGGCGCTTCACCTTCGTTCATATCCAACTCCTCTGGGCGAATCATCAAAAAACTGAGAATACGTGTATGCGTCAAGGACACAGTCATCTCGTACATCTGGAAAAGTTATGAGCACAAGACCATCCATAAACAAAGAGAAAGAGCTTACAGTGTCTTCAGGTATATCTGCGTCACGAAGAGGAATCTGAGCGTTGATCATGCCATGATGACTGATATATGCACCAGTAACGATGTCTCTCTCGATGGCCCTCAGAATGCTCTTATCATAGCTTTGGATGGAATTATTCCCCAAATCACGAAAGCCAGTGACCCATGTATTGGTTCTATAATTGTCACCATTCTCCATCTTGAGTTCTTCAGCGAGGGCGCCAAGGTCGGTATTGTAGACGTACTCCTTACGTTTGTCCTGAAACCGATGCTCGGATGTTTCTTGATTTTTCAGATTAACAATCTCCATCCTAAAACCATATGCCCTCGCCAAAGGAGCGAGGTGTCGGAGGAGAAACTCATCCTTTTCACAAAGACCCTCGCGGCCGCTGTAGATTTGCTGGAACATGACCAGAACGAACGGAGGAACCTGGTCGCCCGCAAAACGTCTCGCTCTCCAATCCCGGAACAGATCTCTTAATTCAGGGACAACTGGAGTAATTCCTGAAAGCATGGGGGTAGGTGCTGCCTCATGTGCAAAGAGGTGATAGGTGAAATAGCAGAAGTGATCTTGAGAGCGAATGTCCAAGGTGCCAATACCCGTGTAGAACGTATAAACGTGATTGCAAAACAGGAGATCCTTGACCAGCGTGAATGACTGAGCGGCTGAGAAATTTCCATATTTCAAACTGAGAGTAATGGCCGTGGAGTGGCTAGGAAGTATAACGATTATACTCGCAAAATGGCGGCCATTGGAGGCGGACTGTTCCGTGCTGAAATACTATGTAAGTATATTGGAGAGCTTCGCCAATACACGTACCGGGTACTGTGCAAAACTTTTCCTGTCTGAATCGTAAACGAGTGAAGTATCAACTTTGGCGGACGAAAGGTTTTAATCTGCATCTGGTAGAGTGAACGGATAGCGTTCGTTCCGATGAACTTTTCCCAATGCGGATTTTGGACTTGTATCTATAGGGCTTTTCAGTTGACAAGCATGATGGAGATCCGAAGAAACAATTACGCGTGAACTAGGGAATTCGAGTATATCCTGTCCGTGAATACGAAACTCCTTGAAGTCGCGGACTGGCAAAGGTATACTGACAAAGTCTTTGTCAATCTTGATACCGGGGTGTGGCGGATTAATAACGGTGAACAGCATTGTCATAGGAAGCGAGTAGAGACGAAGGTCTCCTGTATACTCCTGAAGTCCTTCCTGAAAGAAATCAGACAACGATAGCGAACGAAGTTCGATGCCACAACACACCCTAACTTTTTCGAGCCCTTTAATTCTTGCTGGCGGAAGGTAACCCTGCGAGGATGGCATATAATACTTCCAGTTTTCAATCTGTGCAAGGTCGTAAAGTGGCTCCATGAAGGTTGCAGAAACGTATGAGTATGGACCTCAAGTTGGCCAGAACTTGCTAATTTATACGACGTCGAACACCGGGGGCTTCCGAATCACGACCAGACAGTGAGCCAATCCAAAGTAAGTAGTCGGAGAAAACAAAGGCAGGTTTCTGGCGGTCTAATAAAGGGAACTGACAAAGGGCCTGATTCTCCCAAGTAGTCGGTCGAAGTAAACAATCCATATGGTCGATCTGCAAAACGATCATTGACCCTTTGTGATTACCTGTTCTTTAGAAAGGAAAGGGAAGAAAGGAAAGGAAAGGAAGGGAAGGGAAAGAAACCGGCCAGGAAAGAAAATTGGTGTGCCAACTTGATCAGTTGCTGGTTGTCTAGTAGTAGCGGTTCAATTGAATAGAAATCCAGGGCCAAGCATAGTAAAAAACAAGAACTGTGCACATATTGCTGCAGCCTAGACATTACGCGGGCTCATTTATACGCCAACGATGGTCGATTCCAAGTAAACATTTTGAGCAATATTTCGGGCAAGCTCGGACCAGCACTTACATACGTAGGAGGCATTTTTTGATTAGTACTTATCTCCAGCCATATGATGCTCCTCACACAACGCTCTCCGGCGACTCCTTTAGTTGATGATATAAATTGAGCTCTCTTTGTACCAACTTTGTACAGACAATATCAGAAAATATACCCTACCAATGCCCTATATTCTATATATCCGTTGCGATAGCTTTTTCAATGATAGTGATCGATTCTATCGAGCGCGGCTTGATGATACACGGAAATGGTAAAGGATGACTGCGGATTCGCCCAGCAAATTGTCAGCGCTACCAGAGTCAACCTCATAAACACGGCTCACATAATAGCACCATCAGTATACTCATACTCCGTTATGTCGATATCCTTCCCGTCCTCATCCTTAGCAGGCAAGATATCAAACACCGCGAGCAAGGAAACAAGGGTGTACCACACGGTTGCGTCGGCGAAGAATCTCCCAACGCAGATTCTACAATGTATAGTGAGAAGGATGAACCAAGACGTTGTCTGTACTAACCTCCTGCCGAACCCAAAAGCAGGGACAAAAGTGTCATCGTTGGGTTTTCCATCTGCATCGAGGAAACGTTCAGGGATGAAACGATCAGCATCCTTGTATTTCGACTCATCGCGAGTCATGGCCCTAAATTTATTCAGTATCAGCCGCGATATCATGCGTGGTTGATAATGCGCACCAGACGTTCGGGAAACACTGCGTTCCTATCCATAGTCTCAACGTCAGCTTTTCTTCTCCATCGCGTCAAAGCAACTCACCCTTCGGAATAAACCACCCCATATAAACATCATCCTCACTCGTCGTATGTGCGATCCCCAGGGGCGTAACAGGGTACCATCGCATCACCTCTCTATACGCCGCTTCACAGTAAGGCATGAACTCTCTGTCGGTAAATTCAGGAAGCCTCTTCCTGCCTGTAACGTGGTCAATCTCGGACTGAATCTTTCGTTGGGCAGAGGGGCTGAGCACCATAGCGCGGAATATTGTTGAGAGGGACGAGACAGTCTGGAAGGAATCAGTAGAGCTGGAGTAAGGTCCAAAGACAAAAGAATCATTTACCGTGTCGACCCCACCGGCATAAGACGTTGTGGCGACATGGCGAAGGACGTCCTCCCGCTCTTGTCCGCGTAGACCGCCGATATGATCTGTATCTCCAAGATATTCAGCAACAAGGGACTCGCTCCCCTGGCCCATTCTCTACAATATCAACCGAAGTCTCAGAGAATCATGCCTTCAAGAAGCTAGACCAAACACTGACCATCTTTTCTTTCGTAGCCTCAAACGGCACAAATTGCATCTCCCTTGTTAACCTTGTCCCATTCTCCGCATACTTCAAAAATCCACACCCGGGAACCCATGTAGGCAGATATCTCAAGAAAGGAAAGGTCTCCACAAGAAATTTCCCTGGAACCAGGCAGTCCGACATGATACCCATGGCTTGTTTCCCAATGTGAATGAGGGGATCGTCGATGGAGTCGACGGAAGAGCCATACACGATAGACATCATGATTGAGATCGAGAGTCTGCGAAGAGAAAAAGCACATAGTCAGGGAAAGAAGAAACGGCATACTCGGAAATGGACGGCAAAACGTTAGATATGATAGGCAGGGATGGAAGACATACAAAGTATTATGTTGCATAAACTGCCCCGGAGTCTCTAACAGCCTCTTAAGCCACTCGTGTATCTTCCTTCTTTGAATGGACTGATAATCTCCTACAGCATCGGGCCGGAACATCTGCTGGAACATCCGTCGATGTTTGCGCCATTCGTCGTTGTATCCCATGTGGAGGAGGTTGAAGGCCCATCCTGTTCTGTAAAACAAATGAGTCAAGACAACGATGCGCACTCAGGGCAGAATCAAGGACTTACAGATCGATCATAGTACTATGTGTACGGTCAGAATATATCTTTGACCTCTTCTCCAATAAATCATTCGCAGCTTTAACTGAGTTCAGGAATAATATCGATTTTCCGGGGATCCGCGCATATACAAGGTCGCCTTTTTTCAGTAATCGTCAAAGTTGGTAGCTTCATAGAGGGACGTGAGACGAGGAAAGAGCACTGACCATAATCCTTCCCCCATTGTGACGCGGTAATCCACTGCTTCCCCTTTGGCAGCTGGCGTGCATTGCCTATGAACAGCTCAGGCTTGGGGCCAGGTGGTAGGGGAAGTCCTCGCCTCCGCTTTGAGCTGCTAAGAGTGACGGCAAGGTATATCCCGATGACCACAATAGCAAAGCTCACAGGTCTTGAAAGGCTGAGGCTGAGGCCGGGATTGATGAATTGGTCCATAATGCTCATAGTCACCGAGCAGAGATCATGAATACTTCCAGGGCGTGAGGGCCCTTCGTTCTCATGACCTGGCAAAAATGATTTTCGTTCGTTCCGTTCTCACCAATAAGCGCATGTGCGTTATATGTTCCATCAGCTCAACATCAGCTTCTTCAGGTTCTTGCGTATCATTGGCTGGGAGTTTGGGCTCAAATTAGTAATAGAGATATGTTAACAACTTGAACTTGGGGTATATTGATAACCTGCCAAGTGGAAAGTGCAAACCAATATATTTTATAGCACTAAATTGATGAAGAAGCTTCCAGGAATGGGCATCGGGAAATGCCTGGTCCTCACACTACAGTCTGCATCGAACGAATAGATTAAACTGATGCTCATTCTTTGGGAAGGTCACCAGAAAAGATTCTTGTCATATCAATGAGATAACTTTGTACCCCTACCTCTAGGACGCTACATCTTCTTCTCGATTTTCCATTCAGCCATTCGAGACAACGGGGTATTAAGGTAAGAGAACACCAGGCTCTAGTCGCACGATTTTATCGTGGTTCGTCAACATGTGGAGTTGATCCATGTCATGGGAGCCACCTACTGGGTGAATTAGACGTCCGCCTCTCCACTGATCGTCGTAAACACCCCGCAGCTGGAGGAAACAGGTGGCCTGCATACGGCATGTCAAAATTGTTCTTGGTATCTCTGATAGCAAGCTCTTACCTTTCACTTGGTCAATACATATCGTGCCATGATCCAGAAACAGTGGGTTCGTCAACAGCACGATGAACTGAAGGGCTGGTAATCAACCTGCCTATAAGTATGGGATGTAGTGGGTCGAATCTGTAATCGCATCGATAAAGAGGCCATCTCAGGAGATCTCAGGGCCATCATAGAGTCTCCCACAAAGTCTCCCAAAAATTAAAATGTCGTCACTTCCACTATTCGGATTCGACTCAAACATCAACGTCAATCCACAGACCAAGATACGTATATAACTAAGCTGCCCCTCTAGGAGGACACGAAAAATATCTCTCAAACCGACATTGACCCACCTATCAAACCACATCACAATGGCTCCCACCGTCTACGAAGAATATGCCGAGCTCATGAACCCTAATGGACCTGGGTACTATCTATTCCGACCCCAACCATTTAGCGAGTGCCACCCCGGTGCGATTGGATGTTTTGACAAGAACGGAACCTTTATCCAGGTTACAGATATTTCAGAGCCTGGTCGCCCCGAGCAAGACGGGTATGCGCCCTTTAGCCGCACCCTTACCAGGTCGCCTCCTGAGACGACGCTATGGAAGACTAGGTCCTCGGGTAGTGAGGCTGAACATAGCTTCGGACTTGAGGGAGGCGTCTCCGGTGCCCTGTCTGCTGCTCCCATCGACGTCGCGGCCGAGGCAAAGAACAAATGGGGCAAGACCGGAAAGGCGGCACTTATCACCAATAATCTTATAGTGGAGGAGAAGTTCCGGCGTTCACCTAGAGGTCCGATCGAGGATTGGATCAAGGCTAATGCCAAGGCTCTTGTAAAAGGTGAATACAGGAAGGAAATCGCTGATTATGGACTGTGGGCTATTTCGAAAACTTGGTCTACCGATGAGTGCCAGATCAAAATGGAAAGTGCCCATAGTCGGGATTCTAGCGGAGGTTTGAATGTTGGAGCTACTGGTATTGCGAAGGGTGGAGCTAATGCATCGTCATCGGTGAAGAGCAACAGTGAGGGTTGGACTACATACAAGGCATCGGAGGTTTGTGTGTCCGCATCCTCTGGTCGTGTTTGGTTTCTGAATTTCTGCAGGCCGATGCGTCACTCGTTGTCGCGTACGGTGGGACTGGCTTCAGGCTTGCCACCTTTACCAAATTTTTCGGTAGAAGCGTAAGCGTTTTCCGATGATTTACTCGACATGAACTAACCCCCAAATGGATCCAGTACCTCAAAGAAACCGAAACCAGAACTGCCGATGCCAACGAGTACATCAAGCTCATTTTTGACGAGAACGGAAATCAGACCGGATTCGAGTACTACAGAACCGTATTCGACGAGAATGGCAAGGCGATCGGGGAAGAGAAGATCGACAAAGAGGCCGAAAGGAAGGCAGCGGAAGAAAAGGAGAAGCTCGTTGACGAAATGAACGCCCAACAGGAAGCTCAGGAGGAAGTCGTCCTGGAAAGTGGTGCTACTTTCGGAGAGTCCGAGTCTGAGGATGAAGACTCTGAGGAGGAGAAAGAGGAGTTCAAAAGAAAGATCATGGAGGCCTATCAAATCCAGGACGAGACAGAGAGGAGGGCCGCGATTGCCAAGTTGATGGCTGAGAACATGGTTGAGGTAACCCAGACAGAAAGCTTTATATCTTAGAGGATGGGCCCTTCTATATTCGTGTAGTTGCTAGCGATAAAATGCGAAGTATTCTTGGTTCTATGCTGTCAAAGTTTTGCAATACGGGTGCTTTTGGCTTGAATTAATCACTGGCTTGTAACAATTTGTATGCAGATGAGCAGGTGCATGACACCGTTGGTGAAGTGGTTATCATGCTTGCCTTCCATTTGTTTCATGTATCTTTGGGTAAATTCTTAGGTAGCAAGCGGCTCGGGTTCGATTCCCGAACGGTGTATTATATCTTGCCGATCTCGCGCTGTTTTTTTTCGGGCCCTCGGAGGTAGATTCCCCTACCTCAGATCTCCTGTGTACAATTCATACATAGATATATATATCTACTTGATGTTTTGCTTAAGTATACAACAACCATCCAATCTTTGTGACAAAGACTGGATACCTGGATGAGAGCAAAAGCAAAACATAGGCACTGCAATCACACCCTGATATCATGTTTTGCTGTAGATACGTAGATAGTCTAGATATTCTCCTCATCCGATGATGATCCAAATATCGTCAGAGATAGAACTCAATTACGACGCTGTAGTCTATCAAGTTCCTATCAAATTACAACGTAGTACACCCGACTCCTTTTTATGCTTGTGTTGACTCGGAGCTCTAATCTGCGATGTGGATACAAATCCTTATAACAGTGGGTTGTCTGATCTCCAATAACGCGATGGAAGAATACATTCCTAAAGGTAGGTTCAAAGAAAGGTTCTTTTGTTACAAACAGACTCAAAAAACAAGGTGACTGGAAACCGAAATGACTCACCAGCTATTGGCAGTGAACCTGCCTTGAATAATCTGAAAATGATTATATGTATATCCTTAATGCTAGGAGATGATTTTGAAGTAATTACTTATGCACGAGTTGGCTACTCTGGCCGCCTCCTTAGTACCTAGATTTATTGCCATGACCTTAAAGTACAGTAAGGTCGAGAAGTCTTTGAAGCTCACATTTCTCGTGTACGACAACACTTGGCACGAATCCATTGGCTACACAAAAATTCCCCCTCAAATCTCTACTATCAACGTTGCCTTTGCAAGTAAGGCCAGGTAAGGCCGGGGGTGAATGTTAGTATTTACCGAATTTTACCGTAAGTAAACCGAGATGACAACTTCCTTTCTGGTACTTTTTTCGAGGAATCTGCAGGAGAACATCTTCTCCCTCGATACTGTGAGTAGGACATAGCATATATACTATCTCTTCCCTTTGTACAACTTGGTAGCTATTCTCACGTAGAGTACAGCTTTGACTTTCCAACTTCGTTCCTAGTATCAACAGCTTTGACTTGCCTTCTTTATTCACGGTCTTACTTTATTAGTCAGTGTACGACACCTACATAAATAGTTCATTGTTTCACCAACTCAAAGTTATCATCCTTCAAATAATAGATATGTGCCAGCGCCCCAACTAAAATATAACACACAAAAACCATGCCCGAAATCCTCCTGAAATAAATTCCGCGGAAGATTACGGGAAAAAGAGGGGCTATAAAGCCTGTCTTAAAGCCTGTCTGTCTGCGGCTAAAACATCCCTTGTTTCCTTACCATTACACCATAACATCCCATGGCGATCCAATTCCTCATCGTACCAGGCGCATGGCATCCCGCCCAAGCCTATTTCCTTCTCGCCGATACCCTCCAAAAGCATGGATTCAAAGCCTCCATCGCAGCATATCCTAGTCTGAACCCCCCGAATCCTGCGGATGTGAGCGTTGCGAAAGACACCGCTGCCGTGCGGCTCCTGCTTCGCTCCGTGCTCTCTGGGGAACAAGATCAGGGGAACCATGACGAAGGAGTGAAGGTGGTAGTGGTGAATCATTCGTTTGGTGGGATGATAGGATGTGCGGCTGCGTATGGGGAGCATGTCGCAGGAAGAAGGGAAAGGGGAGAGAAGGGGGGTGTGATTGGTATTATTAATATCGCAGGGTTCACGGGAATAGAGGGGATGAGCATGATGCAGGGGACTGGAAAGCATGCGGATTACGTGCGGTTGGACAAGGTGATTATCGATTTTGTTTTTGCTAATGTTGAACGGGCTTGTATAACCCTTACTTATGCACTGACTTGATAGCCTACTCTCGGCCTTTGCGAAGTCGAGAATCCGAAAGAGGTTTTCTTCCATGATGTGGATGACGATTTAGGTATGCGTTCATCTATCGAATACTTCTTCAGAAGAATGTTCTGAAGACTGACCCCTCCATGCTCAATAGCCCAAAAAACGATAAAATCATTACTTCCACATGCCCTCCACGTCTTTGAAACAGCCCCAGGTCCATCCGCAGCCACAGAAGCCGCATTCGAAGGCCGTCTCGCATTCTTGAAAACCACGGAAGACAAGGCTTTGCTCCTTCGGCACAGGATTATATTATGGGTATAATCGAGGGTAGTGGCGTGAAGTGGTTGAGAAAGGAGATTCAGGCTAGCCATAGTCCGTTTTTTGAGCAAGCCGGAAGAAACTGCAAGGATCTTGGAAGAGTGGGGGGTGTATTTTGAAGGTTTGAGTTGTTAGGTAGAGCGTAGATAGGAATTGAAAGAAATCACCCCCTGGATATTTATATTTTGTCTTTACATTTTTGGTTACAATTGCGACGTTGAATTAGTACAAATGGAATCGGAATCGGAATGTAGAAACTGGGTTGCTCCGCTCCAGAAGGTTTTACAAATCTTACAGTATCGGTTATCCCCAACCAAATAACGCCCCCCAATATCCTCTCCAACGGAAACCGCTCGCTCCTCATCCCACGATTCCCATACACCACCAACGCAATAGCAAGAACCAGCACCGCACCCGCGCGCGCGTCAATCATCACTTCCGAACGAGGAAGCAGCACCGGTAATGGGGGACGATATCCGCTGCGTCTGCATAGCTTGGGAGGCCCGCGGGGTCTTCGGACCAGGTGTAGACAACGCTGAGGGGGCCCATGGTAAAGGAGAGGAGGAAGGTGTCTGAATCTTGGGATTAGGTTTTGGGTTTGGGTTTGGGAAGGGTCGGGTTGGGAGGCATCGTTTAGGGATTGGGAAGCATCGTTGGGTCCAGAGGAGATTTCTGATGTATCTGTATCTTTAGAGGGATCTGGAGAAGAGGTGGAAGAGGAGGAACGGGGTGATTGTGGGTATCCTGAGATGTATCTAAATAGATATCTGTAAGCTATCTGAGCCTCGCGGATGCCGCGAGGCGTTTCTCCCTCCGGCGCTAGCCTTTTTGCTGTTGAATGGTACACGATTTTATCGTGGTTCCGTTGTCATTAATCCCAACAAGTACACTAACATTTCTGTCAATGCGCTTGACGGAAAGCCATAACATATGTACTTACAACATATGTACGTACTCAGAAATCTTTACATCCCTTCCCCAAATGTGACCACTTCTACTATTCGGATCCAGACGTCGACGGGCCATCGATAAACCCTGATAAACCCCTACACCAATCAACGTAAGTATCAACGTCAAATCATATACCCAGATACATATATAACCAAGCTGCCCCCTCGAGGAGATACCTATCAAACTACATCAATGGCTCCCACCGTCCACGAAGAATATGCCGAGCTCATGAGCCCTAATGGCACTGGGCGCTATCTATTCCGACCGCAGCCGTTTAGCGAGTGCCACCCCGGTGCGATTGGGTGTTTTGACAAGCACGGGACCTTCATCCAGGTCACTGACCTTTCAGAGCCTGGTCGCCTCGAGGAAGATGGGTACATGCCCTTTGGCCACACCCTGACCAGGGCGCCTCCTGAGACCTCAGTATGGAAGACTCGGTCCTCGGGCAGTGAGGGTGAACATAGCTTCGGAGTTGAGGGAGGCGTCTCTGGCGCCCTGTCTGCTGCTCCCGTTGACTTCGCGGCCAAGGGAAAGAACAAATGGGGCAAGACCGGAAAGGCGGCGCTCATCACGAACAATCATGTAGTGGAGGACAAGTTCTGGCGGTCGCCTAGAGGTCCGATCCAGGATTGGATCAAGGCTAATGGGAAGGCTCTTGTGCGAAGTAAATACAGGTGCGAAATCGCTGATCATGGACTGTGGGCTATTTCAAAAACTTGGTCCACCGATGAGTGCCAGATCAAAATGGAAAGTGCACATAGTCGGGATGCGAGCGGTGGTTTGAAGGTTGGATCTACCGGGATTGCGAAGGGTGGAGTTAGTGCGTCGTCGTTGGTGAAGAGCAACAGTGAGGGTTGGACGACATACAAGGCGTCGGAGGTTTGTATCTGCGTCCTGTGCTCGTGTTTGGTTTCTGACTTTCTGCAGACTGATGGGTCACTCGTTGTCGCGTATGGTGGGACTGGCTTCAAGCTTGCCATCTTTACCAAGTTCCTCCGTAGAGGCGTAAGCGTCTTCCGATTATTTACGCCACATGAAACTAATCCCAGAATTGTTCCAGCCCTGGGGTGGTATGACCGTGCATTCAGCGGCCAACGCTGAGGAGGAAGTTGAGGAGGAAGTTGGGTTTGAAATTGATGCTACTTTCGGAGAATCCGACTCCGAGGAAGAGAGGGAAGAAAATGAAGAGTTTGAAAGAGAGATCATGGAGACCGGCCAAATCCAGGACGAGACAGAGAGGAACGCTCCCGTTGAGGTAACCAGCATGACTGCACCATCGCCTTTCTTGGGTATATCCCAATTTGCAATTGCGCACTTCGACGAGGAACCTGTCCTCAAAATTGGCGCTACTTTTGGAGAGTCTGAGGAAGAGAGAGAAGAGAATGAAGCGTTTGAAGAAAAAATTCACGGAGATTGGTCAAATCCAGGACGAGACAGAGGGGGAGGCTGCAAACACGGTCGAGGTAAGCAGCACGAATTTAACGCCTCCGCCTTTCTTTTCTGATCCCAGACCGCATACGTAGGTGTCAAAAAATCACAGGTCAAGATCTTGGCGAGATTGTCTCTGTATGTAGTTATCTTTTTCGGTAACTTTGGCACACCGAGGTAAAATAACTGAGGCATAACGGAGTTTATATGCCAACAACAAGTGAACAGTTTACAGCATGTTCAAGCAATGTATGCATGTCACGGTATGTATGTATATACACTGGATCTTCGATTATCTACAATCGCCATCTTCAGGCTGGCCCTCGTCTAGGGATGGATCTCATGACTCATGAGTATACCGGTTACGAAGTGTCATGGGCCATATTCACTGCCAGGCGTCTGCGTCGCTTGGAAGGCCCGCGGGGTCTTCGAACCAGGTGAAGACGATGCTAATGGGCCCCATAAGTAGAGAACATGTACAGTAGGGGGATAAGGGAGGTGGTTTGGGTTTGGGTTTGGGAGGCATCGTCTTTGGGGCATCGTTGGGTTCGGAGGAGAGTCCATAGCTCCCCGTTCTCGCAATAAAACCCGTTACACAAGTAAGGCGAACAAACGTCTCCATTTGTAAGAAAAAACTAGTCATAATATGCACCGCTGCAGAACCAAACCATACACCGTCCGGGAATCGAACCCGACCTGCTTCAAGCTCACCCGACGATTTAGTGTTCTGATGCATGATAACCACTTCACCAACGGTGTATTGTATGGATACTCGTGTATACATTTTAAAATACCTCATATTGCTCAGGATCTCCCATCATATCAGGCAGATATCGGGCCCGTCGCGCGATGTGTGCAAGATGTGATTGTGTGTAGTGCGGTTGTTTATATTTGGGACAGTACCGGTTAAATCCTCCCCAACTGGTGAATAGTCTTTACAAGTGGTGCCCAGATCCTACGGCATCATAATATGCTGGAGTATGGCCCTCGGTCGTTCCGCTGCTTGTACACTAAGGCTCTTCCACACGGATTCCATGCTATTCCATGATAGCCGATGCTGTGGCCCCGGGGTACTATAGGTCCAAAGAGTCAACAACGGCGGAGGCAACTGTGAACAAAGGTGCCGCTGCGCGAGGAGGTGGAGAGGTGTGTCATGAAATCAAACACATCCTTCCCTTCTGTAGGGATATTGGTTGAAGGTTACAAGTAGCGAAATCAGTGACAATCGGCCTCAGGGCACGGAGATGAGTGAAAGAATAAAAAGTATTAGCAGACTTGGTTGGGTATACACCGTTCGGGAATCGAACCCGAGCCGCTTGCTGACCCAACAAATAAATAAGCTGAAGATGGAAGGCAAGCATGATAACCACTTCACCAACGGTGTATGCTTGCCTTTCGTTTACATCGTATAAGAGACCACTGCGCCATCTCGCGTTCTTGAAACCCACGGAAGACAAGGCTTTGCCGCCTTCGGCACAGGATTTCTACTCGAGGGTCTAATCGAGCGTAGTGGCAATGGCCTGAAGTTGAAAAAGGAGATTCGGGCGGGCCATAGTCCGTTTTTTAGCAGGCCAGAAGAAAAGGCGAGGATTTTGGAGGAGTGAGGGGTGTATTTTGATGGATGGATTGGGTACTTGAGTTGTTAGTTAGTTGATTAGTTAGGGGCTTTGGGCGAGCGTAGATAGGTAGGGTTTGAAAGAAGTCACTCCACTTCATATTTATGATTTTGTCTTTACATTTCTAGTTTTGTTATAACTGTTAAAGTTTGTTTCGTCATAATTAGTGACGCTGAATTAGTACCAAGGAATCTAAGTAGAAACGTTGCTCCAAACGTTCCAGAAGGCTCAATCACAATCTTACAGTATCTCGACTATCCCCAACCAAGTAACGCCCCCCACGCTCCCAAAAACCCCAACACCCTCTCCAACGGAAACCGTTCGCTCCTCCAACCTCCAGTACCACGATTCCCAAACACCGCCAATGCAATAGCAAGAACTAGCACCGCACCCGCGCCTGCGCCGATTACTACTTCCGAACGACGAAGTAAGAGCGGTAACGGGAGCTTGCTCCTCCTTTGTCGTTGAACCTTCTTGTCTTCGCCTGAAGATGGCTGGTCTTCGGCCTGGTCCTCGTCGAGGGATGGATCCCATGGATACACCAATTGCGAAGTGTCGTGGACCATATTTGCTGCGTCGGCGTCGCGTGGGAGGCCCGCGGGGTCTTCGGACCAGGTGTACACGACGCTGAGGGGGCCCATGGTGGAGGCGAGGAGAGGAATGAGGGAGGTGTTTTGAATTTGGAATTGGGAAGCATCGTTGGGTTCGGAAGAGAGGTCTGCGGTATCTGTATCTGTGGATGGCTCTACGGAAGAGGTGGAAGAGGGGGAACGGATTGATTGTGGGTATTCCGGGTATGGCGGATATGTGTCTAGAAGAGTATCTGCGGCGCAGAGGAGGGTGGACAATGGAATATGGCGCTTTTTAGCGGAATTGAGGGTATCGTGCGTATCTGGTTCGGACGATGAGGAAGATGAGGAGCTGTCTCGGCTGTGAAGAGTTGGTGAGGGTGATGATAGATTTAAAGTGTCTGCGGGTGGAAGAGGTAGCTTCGTTGGCGAAGATGTGGGTGAATAGGTCGGGTGAGACGGAGGAGGTTGTACTTCGGTCTGCGATGGTTCTAAAGTGGTGGAAAGTGTAGGTGTTACAGAGTAGGATGGCGAAGGAGAGTGAGAAGGTATTGAAGGCAATCGTTTAGTGTACAAGTTGTCACCATTATCTGAGCCCGTTTCGGTTTCTGATTCAGAGTATGGCTCGGAGTCTGCTAGTGTGTCCGAGTCTGTAACGTCGGAGGCAGAACTAGAAAAGCTTTCTTCATTGTCCAACGCTCGTGAACCACTTTCATCACCATCGCCAGCCACAGTTTCTTCGTTGTCCAACGCCGTTTCCACAGGATGTGAACTGCTTTTGGCCACAGGTTCCTCAACATCATCACTCAGCCGCGGCAACGCTCCCAGCAGCGAATGCAACATCCCCAAATCACCATCCTCATCGCTCGCAAACGCCAGTAACTCATCCTTCCTCTCAAGCATCATCGCCGCCGCCAGATACACAACTGCAATCGGCGGTCTCGCGAGTAGATAGTCAAAGATATGCTGTATGAGCGGTAGCGTCGGCACATCGTGCGCGAACATCGTCAGCAGATGGCTCAGCGCGAAATACGGCAGCGGCGCCGCCTGTTTGAGCAGCCCCGCCAGCTGCGGGTCGGCCGTGCCTACAAGTTTAGACAAAAATCGCAGCAGGCCGAGGACGGGCTCCAGCCCTGAACCCATGGCGTCGCGTGTCATATGTAGACTCACTTTTTCGGCACAGGGAAAACGCAGGTCCGGAGGAAGAGTGAGTAATATAACGGTGATTATGTCGTGGAAGCCTTGGAAATAGGATAGAGACGTATGTTTCCGGAATATGTGTACAATTAACTCGTTTAAAGTCTCTTGGTAGTCTTGTACGTCGCCATCTGGGTACATAACGAAGCTGCGGTCCGTGTCGAGGCGGATTTGTCGTTCATCGGCGTGTTTTGGGAGTGTAGCAAATTGTGCCGTGGATTCTTCATTGTCGGCGGTGACGTTGAGCAGCTTGGTCCTGTTATCAGTTTGTAACTGTGTTGGGCAAAGGGAAGAAGAGACGTACCAGTATTTAACCCTGTATTTTCCGAATCCACCGGGTTTCAGACTTTGTGCTCGCGCGTGTTGCCAGAATGTTGCATCGTAGAGTGATGCCATGAAAGAACTTTATGTATGGGCGCTTTTTTCTTGGCTTGAGCCAGTGAATAAATTAGGTCGAAGTTATACGATGTAAACGGGGTATAAGCGTACACCGTTGGTGAAGTGGTTATCATGCTTGCCTTCCATTTCATTTCATCGTTGATTTCAGTCAGCAAGCGGCTCGGGTTCGATTCCCGAACGGTGTATTGTGCAGAAGAATCCCTTCTGCTATTTTTTATTCTTTCATCCATCTCTGGCCGTGTTTCACTACCGAATATCACTGCAGTAAAATGTCGGAAAAATGAAAAAGGGCTTATAACTATTAGGCGTGCTCAATTAATAAATCTGGTTTCGTGGCTTTCCGCAATTTGTATACCGAATATAGAATTTTTTGATGGCGTGTGCTCCTCACGATTTTCTTCCGTTTTGGCTCATCGGTCCACATCGAGCGCGTTAATGACCAAGGCAAAGACTCAGGATAAGCTTTTAAGCTTAGCCTGTGCTCCTCTTGCTGTATCCAATGCTCTGGATGAAGTTGGGGATAGTGATCTACTGATAGATGACTGAGAGGAAGAGGTAGAGATACCTGAGAATACTGCAGTGTTCTGATGCAAGAAACACTTGTAGTTTGAGGCTCGTGGAGGGTATAACAAATCTTCCTACTAGCTTGGTTTTATTGCTCTTTTCAAAAATAATGGCTTCAGGAAAAAAAAAAAGTTCTGATCAGGCCAACAATGTCAATGTATAGATGAGGCGTATATTCCCCAAAAAGGAAAGTCTGGAGCCAACTCAGACCGTTAGGTATTTCCAAAAAAGGAAGCCAGGACCACTATACTCCATCAGAATCATTCAGTAATTTCTAAAAAAGGCAAATCCACGACCACCCCGCTCAATCGAATTGTCAATTATTTCCAAAAAAGGAAAGTTCAGGACCATTACAGCTCTGTGCTGGCTGTGTTGGATGCTCTTCGAACTAAACTTTTTTTTTTTTTTTCCAGAAACCATTATTTTTGAAAAGAGCAATAATAATATTTATGAGAACACGTACAAGACTCCCAGTAGCACTATGATTACTGTTTCTTTCTGGGGTTGAAGATGTCTTACTAGGTGCTGGGAGGCCTCTGGCCATCAGTATAACCAGCGCGCAAAATTTTGTGAATTCACGCCTTCGTAAATACAGGTGCGAGTCGACAAAGATTAAAAAGTATCTGGTTCAATTCCCATCAAAAATTCCATATCTAGTAATTTATTACAAATTGTGGAAAGCCACGAAACCAGATTTATTAATTGAGCATGCCTATTACTTAATATTATGGGGTTTATGGCATTAATTTCACTTATCAGCCATTGTAACCAGGTTACAAACCCCCATAAACCCCATAATTTTAAGCCATAGTTATAAACCCTCAGGGTTTATAAACGGCTCTTTGAATTATGGCGATTATGCCGCTTATGAGCGCCTTTTCAAGTTTCCGACTAATACACAGAAGAGCCTCGAAGATGTTTTTTTACATCAGGAATAGTGAATCCAATAGCGGAATAGCGGTGAAGAAGACGAGGATGTGTTTGATATCAACACACCTCTAGGCTCTCCCTCCTTGCGCACCTTTGAAGTTCAAATTCAAAGTTGACTCTGCCGTTCTTTGGACCCACCTCAAACAGCGTGGAAGCAATGGGTTCCAGCTCAGCTTTGGGTCTAATTAATTGCAAGCTATTGATAACAATAATACCATTATGGCCTGAGGCTCCAGCCCACTCTCATCTGTACAAAAATCACTACAATACACACACACCATTAATGCAGGCATTATCACAGTGCTTGCAGGTTGCTTTCCTTTGAAGCTTCAAAGCTTCAATAAGTACTAGTACTTGGGTTTGATTCCGGAACGGTGTGATGTACATGTCCATGCTTACCTTGTGAAATTTTTTCCAACAAATGGAGATGTTTGTTCCACCTTATTTGTGTAACTTGAGTTGGCTCTAAATGTGTTGGGTCAATTGCAAGCTATTGAACAACTATTGATAGCCATTATGGCCTGAGGATCTGGTGGACTGGCCCACTCTCAGCTGTACAAAAATTGTAGAATATCTTTTGAAAAATCACTACAATAAGTACCCACACACTGTTGGTGCAGAGGTTATCATGCTTGCAGCTTGCTTTCCGTTGAATCTTCATAGGCCGAAAGCTTCAATAGTGCTCGTGTTCAATTCCCGAACGGTGTGATATATGTTTCAATACTTCCCCTTCATAGTTTTTGTTATTTACAAATAGAGACCTTTGTAATTGTTCCGCTCATTTGTGGAATGGGTTCTCTTGGGGTTTTCTCAATGTGAGAACATCGAGTTATCCAAGTGTTTCCTAGTGTTTCAGTTAGGTATTCGGATATTGCATTTGCTTTCCTGCTCAGGGCATTCAATTCCACTGATCCCAGCTAAGTAATTGCCTTTCGACAGCAATTTGTCGATGTCGACGCTCAAGTGCTCAGAGCTCAATATCACTCAATATCAATGTTCAAGGATCAGCGTTAAGTTTTAATGGCAACAAGTCATGACAGGACAGCTTAATGGAAAGGAAAGCTCTCTGACATCTGAGCTCTCGTTGCATACAAGTTCTAGCTCCCATGCGCTCACCAACGCCAATTCCAAGTGATCTCAAATCCCGAATGAGTTTACCATTATTCCCCTTGCTTGTTGGTGAAATTTTGCATTGTATATGTATAGGTACGGTCTTGATTCCCATAAATAAATGGTATGCTTTCTTTGGCTTGATATTGATGCAAAAACCTAACTACTAATCTGTACACCGTTGGTGAAGTGGTTATCATGCTTGCCTTCCATCGACTGATCGACTCCTTTATTTAAGCAAGCGGCACGGGTTTGATTCCCAAACGGTGTATCCAGTTGTTCTCGAATCTCCTCGTCTCTGTTTTTTTCATACCTGAAGTTAACAGCGACGAGTCACGACAGGACAGCTTAACAGAAAGGAAATCTCCATGTTTAAGTAGTGTTCTCTGGAATCTGAGCTCTCATTGTGTCATGCCCTAGGCATATACAGACTGCCAACGTTTCCCGCTTACTGTTACATCACCCGCTTCCGCCGCATTTCCGGTTCCAATACACTTCCACTTTGCTTCCGTTTTACTTTTTCCTTCACTGTACACTTTCTATGATCCCGTCGATCCATTCTCCATCATTCTTACAATCATACATATGCTTTATGCTCATCCCGCTGCTTCCGCTTATGTTCATCGTTGTCTTTCATCCCTTGTACTTCTTTTGGCTATTCTTGTCTTTTCTACTCTCAGATTATTACCTATCGCTACTCCGGTCCTCGAGTACCCTTTATATAGTTCTGTACCATGTCAAGTACAGTAGATTGGAAATATTGCTTAACCTCTTGACTCGTGTGCTCTTGTGTGTTCTGGTTTCTCGCTTTATCTGTTTCTTTAACTCTGTTTCTTCACTCCATCATTTTCACAACCTCTGCAATCTACTATCATCTATTTGGTTCCGCTCTGTTTGCGTCGCATCAGGTCAGCTACCGCTTGACCTTCCGCTTCCGCTCATATCGCTATCAAAGCCGCTTGCACTTAGTGGGTCCTACCCTTCGAGTTGGAAACTCATCTACTCTTAGGCTTACTCGCCGAGTTCATTCTATCGCCTGTACGGACCTGCCGTCCTTACATTAGTCCCTTGGACAATCCCGACACGAGTCTTACATCCCATAGGCACTTCGGAACCGTTCTACACTCACATCCTTTCACATCTCAAACCAACTTTCCCAGTTCAGCTGAACGACGGCAGTACGGAGCGTATCCGCACTTTGGTTTCCAGGTTTGTAACCCGCGCTTGAAGGATTCCGCCTAGATCCTTACACATTGCATATATACAATTAAAGTTCTAGCTCCTGTGCACTCACCGATTCCAAATCATCTCAAATCCCAAATCCACCATGTCCTCTTGCTTGTTCAAGCTAGAATTTTGATGCATTGTATAGGTGCAGTCCTGTCCCATGAAACAATGGTGGGCACTTTTTTGCTTGATGTTCAGTTGGAAACCTAACTATTACCTATACACCGTTGGTGAAGTGGTTATCATGCTTGCCTTCTGTTGTTTTCATTCCAACTTCATCCTGGACTCGTTTGAGCAAGGGGCTCGAGCCTTGGGTTCAATTCCCAAATGGTGTAATATATGAGACAAGGGGTGTGCAAAATTTTTTTATTATGTATATCCTATACTCTAAATAAAGGCTGTTTAGATGCTCAAAATAATTTACATCAGCAATTTCCACGCAGCGGCTGTTCCGGCAAGTGCAACTTTCAAAATGCATCCAATCAAAGTGCTGGCTTCCTTCCATCCTGGAGTCATCGCTGTGCACTAAATCATAAGTGCTCAAAATTATTTATTTTTACCCAAGCAAATCCAGCATAGCGGCAGAGTCAATGGCACTTTTCCCGCACTTTTCTAAGTTCTTCATGTGGGGTGCCCTCAACAAATATTCTTCCCTAAAAATTGCTGGACTCTGGAGTAAGTAGGCCCAATAACTGTCAAGCCATGTAATTGACGAGAGATTAATGCACTTAGCATGATGGATGTATTGTACATCTATGACCACTGAATGTGCTATGCATTAATTGAATCCAGATTGAGTCATACAGATTACCCTCAGGATGCATAGTACCTTTATGCTTGAGTCAGTGGTCCATTGGCCAAGCCCAAAAATCCCATGGCTGAAGTCCTGGAGCAAGTTGTTGATGACAAGCCAATGTTTGAGTAAGTATAGTCAACTCAGCAGCAGAGGATCTGGAAAAGCCAAAATGTTCAAGTTGGCAGTAGTTGTAATGGCTATGGCCCATCGGCCCCTACCCCCCTTACATAGTGGTGCCGCTATTACATAATGACGAACCTCTTACCCTCAGATTACCCGTATTTCGCCTATTACTGCAATAGAACGAGGTATAGCTTATGTCTGAGGTCTGAGGCCTTACACTTTTTTAAGCTATCTTGTCCTGTATAGGACTATTACAGCAAATATGTCAGAAATACAGCACAACTCAAGCCATGACACTGTCATGGCTCTGGCCTTCTCTTTTCTCTCTTCTGTTCGCTCTCTGCATCTTCCAGATGCTTCATCCTCTCCAGTTGTATTGTTTGACCTGTCTTCCCAAGGAATACAAGAACAGCTGCTCAATTTCAAGCAGTACTGGGACCAGGAGGGACTTTCATCTACTTGCCAGTCATTGGTGGATGTTGTGGTGAAAACTGTGACTTTGAGGTGTTGTTGGGGTGTAAAGGAACAGGGATTGGATGTAGAGACATGTTTCAGGTGGATAGAACAAGTTAGAAGGCTTGGGGAGGATTTCTGCATCAAATCTTCGAAATTTTCACAACCTTCTCCTGCTCCGGCCCTTCCACCATCTCCAATCGCTCCTCTCGCATTGGTAACACATCCTACACTCGATTCAGATGCCCCAAAATCAAGTCGATTGTCTACAGTTCTTGGTTTCCCTTTTAAACCCATCTCCCATCCACGTGGACCTCGACCGCTCCTTAATGCCTGTTTGTATACATGGCTTTTCAATGTGATCCACTTAGCACAAGAGAGTCTTGAAAAGAACCAAAACCGCTATGCCAACCTGATTGCCCATTGCATCAAACCCATGGAAGAACGGGTATCTTCACAAGATGCACCCATACCCCATTCCTCAGTGCTTTCATCACCTCCATTGATGCCAGGGCATAATACATTGACTCCAGTGCACTCTACTACATCACTGCCACTCTCTCAACCAACTAGTGATCACCTGCCGAACATGCCAGCACTGGTGTTCAGTTGTGCAGCTGAGACTCCTGCAGTGTCAAGTCTTTGTAAACAGGTTAAACGTAACCTCCATGGTCCATTTGGTTCACTCTTGTTGCGATCGAGCCGCTGCCACTCATCACGATCAGGTACAGTCACTCCATTGTCTTCACCCACTGGAACTCCCTCTCCCCATGTATGCGCTCCTGGTTTGTGTTCACATTCATGGTGCTGGAGATCTCCTATCTCCTCAGCTACCTCACCATCTCGCTCTGGACTTTCATTCAGTGTCCAGAGACTGCAACAATTTTCACAGGACATATGTTCATCTTCTGCGCTTATGGAAATTTCCAAAATCCTTCAACGTACACTACCCATTAGATAACTGTATGTTTCCCTTTCATGTTTTCAATTTCCCCATCTTCCTCTCTCCCCTTCCTCTTTCTTTCTCTATAAGATGGACCTGTGGGGTCAATCTGGGGGGGAATGTGGGGGCCTTCGCCATTTTGGATTTCACACTTTTGGAATTTTTTTCTCATTTTCTATCCTTATTCTGATAAAATTGAGCTGTGGGTTCAATTTGGGGGGAATGTGTAATGGCTACGGCCCATCGGCCCCTACCCCCCCTTACATAGTGGTGCCGCTATTACATAATGACAAACCTCTTACCCTCAGATTACCCGTATTTCGCCTATTACTGCAATAGAATGAGGTATAGCTTATGTCTGAGGTCTGAGGCCTTACAGTAGTAGTACCCATAATGCTGATCCTGATGTTGCCATGGGTCAATGCAAGAGTAAGGGGAAGGTGAAGGGTTTGGAAGGTTCAATGGGGGGGGAGGGAGAAATATCCTTATTAATTCAGTACCTAATACCTATTGATTTCTGTACCAAAATTGTGGGCTCCAATCTCAGTGTTTTTGAAAATAGGCCTGTTACAATGAGCGGTGGACCCACTGAGGGAAAACAATGATGACATATGAAAACAAGCAACTGAATTGGGTAATCTAATGTATGTACAACAGTACAACATATAGTTGAAACGACTGAACACCTACATACAGAGTATGTCCTAACAAGTTAGACAGTAGCACCAAAGCACGGGTGGTAGAGAAAGTGGATAAAACTAGATTAACCTTGAAATTATTCAAATTTTGTAGCTCTAAATGGTTAATCAAATACTGCATGTACTAGGGATACCTCCGTGACGTAGGCACGGGTCTCTTTAAGCTTGTATCACATTGTATTTTGGTCTTACATCAGCAAATTCCAAAGTCTATGATCCGTATAAGCTCATACATTTTATATGCGATCATACACATCAGGACCCATATGATTGATGGGGGGGCATGCGTAACTGGCATAGGCGATTATGCAGTCCTTATTTCTAATCATACACAGTGCTGGTTTCTAACACCACAGCATTTATACCCTGGTTATACCACGTTTATAGAGATTCATTCGACAACGGAAACACTGGTATTATTGTATATAGGCTAATAAGAGTTGAATAATGAAGATACTAGGTTGTGCTGGCAAGGCCACAATGTCCACCATGCAATGCGATGACCTGGCGACAAGTTTGCAGCAGACAAGATAATACTGCGAACAATGAGCATTGGGAAAATTCAAAGAGCGTAAAACACACCTTAATCTGATAGCACAATCTGCTCATCCATTCCTTCTGAGCTCTCTCAATGGAGCTGGACAGTGCCGTTGGGCAGACTTTATGTTGGGAAATTTTGCGTGGAGGCATGCAGCAGTGTGTATTCCATGTTTTTTGTTATATTTTAGTACCTTATTCTTATGACCCAGATCTAAATCCTATACACCCAATCTTTTTTCTTCTGTAACCAACTATGAACACTATCATTAATACTTCTACTTAACATTTTACATTCATTAGTTATTCAACACCATTTGGGTTAATGCTGCACACATTCTTCCAGAACACCAGAATGATCTTTAACAGTCACTGCACAGTCTGCACAGTCATGACATCATTCTAGCTCCACAACTATGATGTCATCTTGCTACTCCACAATCATGATGTCATTCCATTGCTCCGCAGTTATGATATCACATCACTGCTCCACAGCTATGACATCATTGCATAGCCTCTTTACATCAATGACTCAATATCAGTCATTGCACAGCCAGATATCTGAGTCAACTACGGTTCCGCATACATGACTCAATATTAGTCATTGCACAGCATTACATAGTCAGACTGACTCATCCGCAGTATTTCCGCAGTTATGACTCAAATCTAGTCATTCCGCAGCATTTCCTAACTAGTACACATTGCACAGTATATAAGTAGTCTAGATTTACCAATGTATGTTAGACATATTATTTTTCTTAA
Source organism: Rhodocollybia butyracea (assembly GCA_015501585.1). Classification (NCBI taxonomy): domain Eukaryota; kingdom Fungi; phylum Basidiomycota; class Agaricomycetes; order Agaricales; family Omphalotaceae; genus Rhodocollybia; species Rhodocollybia butyracea. Next base: position 417,145 of record JADNRY010000004.1, read on the forward strand.
ATCCAAACCCCCACTTGTTTGCTGTTATCACTTGTGTGAATCACCAGACCAACTCATTGTATCTTGTTGAGCTATCTCCAAGCTACAATACACATTTATACATCTTGTTGAGCTAACTCCAAGTTGTATCCACTAACATTCACCTGTTGAGCTATCTCCTAGTGAATACTTCTTTAATTGCCACTTGTTGAGCTATCTCCGAGTTGCAACTTCCTATTACTTGTTGAGCTATCTCCAAGTATTAGACATCACACTCACTATTACTTGTTGAGCTATCTCCGAGTACTAGACACCACACTCACTACTACTTGTTGAGCCATCTCCGAGTACTAGTTCTGATTCATATTACTGCTTGTTGAGCTATCTCCGAGGGTAATCATATTATTATTTGTCGAGCTATCTCCAAATAATAACTTCTGTGAGTTTCGTATTACAAACTAGTTACTAACTTTACTTGAGCCTAGTTGTTTGAGTATATATTTTTTGCCTAGCGGTTTCAACAAACGGTTGAAAGGCTTGCTCTATAATCTCATTAATTTCTCTTATCATTTTTACTGCCGAGTTACGTACTGTGAAGGTTTGGACGAGACTATTGATCGAGTCATAACACTTATGAATTATCCCACCAGACTTGAATTCAACAAGAAGATGAAAACCGCGTGGCGCAAGGAGCAATGTTAGTCCCAGTAATCTTAGGTGCAGACAAGACCACAGTGTCTGTTGCCACAGATCATGTTGAGTACCACCCCCTGTATCTTTCAATTGGGAATGTAACAAATGCAGTACAACAAGCACACCAAAACACAGTAATTCCAATTGGATTTCTAGCCATTCCAAAATGCATGTATTTCCGAGTCTGTACATCTTTCATCTGGTTACTTATTAAAGTTGCAGCGGATCAGAAATATGACAATGTATAACGCGCCCTATGGGCAAAGTCCTTAGGAACACCGGTGAACACGACAAATAGGATACTATTGTGTGTACGACGGTGTAAAAGACTAACTAGACTCTTAAGTAATCGTACGATACTTATAGTAACGGATTTATTATATAATTAATAATAAATAGAAAGATAAGATAGACCATTTGGTCTATCGGCGGTGTCTAGGATGACCGTATCGCCGGATACAGTCAGTGGTGATTATGGAGAGGCGGAGGCGTTACACCCTCCCCCACCAGATTAACATCAGGGATGTGAATCGAAAATGGTAATGACATCATCACCATCCAAACCATTTCTAATTTGGTTTAACATAGAATGCTCCCGCATCAAGTACGGGATTTAATTGATGCGGCGCATCAGATTTTCGGACTTGTCCGAATCAAACGGTAGTGGGGCGTACCACTAGAGTATGATTTGATTCGGAAATGTCCGAATGTTCAACGCGCAGACTCGGAAGTTTCCGAGTATTGCTTAATGAGGATTCTCAGTGAGAATCCGGGCTGAGGATAAGTAGTGATGCCCAGGTAAGGCATATTACCTGGGCGTCGGAATAAGCCAATAAATCATTCGGAAGGTTTATCCTTTCCGATACTTAAGGAGGTGTCCTCCTTGATTGGCTCAAGAACATTTTTAATGTTCTCGGTGTCCGACTTATTGGGGTGTTCTGATGATTCAAGTTCATCGTCTCTATTCCTAGAAGAGACATAATATTTAGTGAGGGCCGTGTGGTCCTCAATGCGTGTGACGGCTCTGACCATCACTTCTAATTTGGCATACTCCGGAACGATCCCCTTGTTTGTGAGTTGCCTGATAATATTGAAGGGTAATCCCTCAATGAACCGTTTCCGCATTGTTGCATCATCCGGTGTTTGGAGCATCCGTGATGCCCATTGTGTAAGTGAGGAATAATAATCCCTCACACCCGTATCGGGTGAATACTCAATAAGGTCAAACTGCCGTGCAGCTTGATGAATGGTCGTTGCTTGGATGCAACGATCAAAGACACCAATGATGGCACCTTCAAATGTCCACTTAAGGACAGTGCGGTGTATACCAGCGACTTCGTCGTTATACCAGTCAAGGGCTTTGCCCTTTAGAAACATGCCAAGCACAGCAGTCCGTGTAGCATCGTAATCGTCACCGCACATGCGGTTGACTACCATCCATTGGAGAAGTGACATTAGCCACCGCTCGAAGACATCGACATCTGGAGATCCGTCATAGACCTCCGGAGATGGAACTTTAAGAGCTTTACGGCTCTCAATGGGAGGGATAGGATTCCCTACCTTATCTCGAATTTGTTTACGGTACACTTTGTGTACCTTGTGTTTCCATCGGGAACGACGCTCGTCGTCACCTGTTGTTTCTCGCATCTTAGATGCAAGTGAACGCAGTATTTTACGGCGCTCATTAGGAGTAATTTTACCCTTACGGGTAGCAAATTTGTCTAGCCAAGAGGCATCAGACGAAGAGTCAGTATTTGACTCGGTATCACTAGAGTCAGATGATTCATCCGACCATGGCCTGCGTTTGTGGCCTTTGGATTTAGCACTCTTGTGCTTCCTCCCCCCTTCACGGGATTTTTTGCTAGGTGCTTTCGCTCCGGCATTATTGCTTGGTCCTGGAAAGGACTCAGCGGGTGGAATGTAAAATCGATCCCAGATTTCTCTGGGAGTAGTCAATTTATCAACGGGTATTCCGTCGACATTATATCCCACCATTTGGTCGGGAAGCCCAGATGGCGCAAATCCGAAATCTCGGAGACTGGTGTTATGTTGGCGTTGAATCGCTATGCGACTCATCCAATCTTTAGCTACTCCCAACGGAAGCGGCTGTGGTTGCAACTCGGCCAATACTGTTGGTACTGGCATTGAACTTGGCTCTGGCGCATTGCTGGGCGGCAATTTGGGCAGTCTTACGGTAGTGTGTACTACCGGAGGGGCAACACTTTGTGTCGCCGGGGCGATGGATATGGTAGTAGGAACTACCGGAAGGGTACCGTGTTGCGGTCCCATACTGGAATGATTTCCAGTAGTGTTTGGTACAACTACTGGAGGTGTAATAATATTGGGTACCATTGGCGCCCTTGCAGTAGGGAAGTACATTGTACTTTCCTGTGGTGGTATCGCTACTACCTGATTGAAGTTACGAGGTAACTTCGGTTCACTTTTAATGTTCACCGCGCTTTGCGGTGAGCAAGATTTGGTCACCGGTAATGGCCTGGGACCTCGCAGTGTCAGAGACGCTGCCTCCGCATTGGGACTCTGTCTCATGCGGGATGTGTAGATGGGTGTCGGTATAGTTACTGACACTGGTGCGTATTCCTGTCGGAATACAGGAACATGACGGGGTGACTTGGTCATCCCTTGTGAATACTGTTCGTCCAACAGTGATTTTTGGACTGACGGTGCCTTGGGCACAGTCTCACGCCATTGGCGTACCAAGTTGTTTGCCTCGGTAGGAACAGATGGTGCTGCATTGTGCAATACCGGCGGTGTGACGGCAGGCCGTCTCGGTGTGGGTGCAGCAATAGTGATTCTATTGCTGTTTCTCGATGAAGAAGATCTTTCTTCATTAGATCGGATGCTAGATGCATCCCATTTCTCAGTTATATTGAGAATACGATTGAGTACTTGCGTACTCTTGTCGAGTGATGCCGCTACATCTCGTAGCGCAGAAGAAATCTCACTTAAACCCTCTCGGGTCGGCCGTTTCTTATGAATAGTCATATACTGTTCATTAGGTGGACTTTTGTCCTGCCTGTAGTGCCGTCCTTCAGACGCACGCACGGAATGAGTCGCTGATGCGACTGAATAGATTGATTGTGGTGACACGTCACCACGAATGGAAGGTGCGCGATCGCGCACGCTCCGATATGACTTCTCTGATTGATTTCAAGAGGTCATTGAGACAGCAAATGATATAGCGGGACGGAAAAATGGAGCGGGTTTGTGTAGATTGTGTAGTGAGTTGGAATACTGGTTGTTATACTTGGTAGTATAACTGTTTTTAGCTTGTTAAACTAATAGCTTTGTGTTATTCACACAATAGTAATTTTTTGATGTTCAAAAAAGTATAACGCGCCCTATGGGCAAAGTCCTTAGGAACACCGGTGAACACGACAAATAGGATACTATTGTGTGTACGACGGTGTAAAAGACTAACTAGACTCTTAAGTAATCGTACGATACTTATAGTAACGGATTTATTATATAATTAATAATAAATAGAAAGATAAGATAGACCGTTTGGTCTATTGGCGGTGTCTAGGATGACCGTATCGCTGGATACGGTCAGTGGTGATTATGGAGAGGCGGAGGCGTTACACAATGACAAAGATTTCCGTGTATTCAAGAAGAAACTCTATCATCAGTCAATTGCAGCCATTCTTTGTTCACTCAAGCCTGGAATGAAGACGCCAGTTGTGTGCCAATGTGCCAATGGTCATTATTACCATGTCATATATGATCTTGCAGTGTTTATTGGTGACTACCCCGAGCAAGTTTATCTTGCAGGTATCGTTAATGGCTGGTGTGGTCGGTACGTGCTGTTTCAACAATTGCAGATGTGTTGTTTAGCTTATTCACCTTATCTAGTTGTAATGCTCTTTTTTCGGATCTTGATGGTCCTGTGGATTGTAGAACTCAAGAACTTGATGAAATTCTATGTGACGAGTATGGAGGAGAGGGACATACCCTATGGGATAACTACTATGGGATTGACAAGCATGTTTGTGTACATCCTCCATTGCTTTTTATGTATTTTTTTATCTGATGAGGTACTAGCCTTTTACTGAAGGCTTTCCAAGAACCAATATTCACAAAATGCTTTCACTAGATCTCCTTCACCAAATCATCAAAGGGTGCTTCAAGGACATGCTAGTTGATTGGACCCTTGATTATCTCACTATCAAGCATGGCGAAACTCGTGCAAATGAAATAATGGATGACATTGACCAACGGTATGTAGAACTCAACCTTGTTGCTTCACAAATTTTCCTGATCATTTGTAATATTAGATTATCTGTTGTCCCTGCTTTTCCAGGTCTGAGACGCTTCCCTCATGGACGACAATTCAAGCAATGGACAGGTGATGACTCAAAGGCATTAATGAAAGTGAGCAGCTGCCATCATATATAACAACTAGAGATGTCCACGAGTCCAACTCTCAACAAGTACTTGCAGGTAAGATCTGTGGGAAAACTCGCAAGTATGTGACTCGCGGATCCCAAGACCCATTTCCCACGGGTCACCAACAGGTCACAGTCAAGGTTTCCGAGACTTTGCAAGTATTTGTGACTTGTGCAAGGCATAGTATACATGTATTTTCAGTGCAACTTGAGTAATAATTACAACTTACATTGGTCAATAATATCATACTTACTACTATATAAGTTGTTGAGTGCTGGCACACAGATATTAGGTTGTAGACAGCTCACGGCGTTTAGGCGCCAATTTAAGCGCCTAAACGCCGTGAGCTGTCTACAACTCAAAACTTAGATGTGAGTACATATTTACTTCATAACATAGTATGAAATTGTTGTAAACAAGTTAAGTCCATGGTTTTGTTAGCATTATATACTGTACAATCAATTTATGCAAGTAAGTAATGGTAAATACTTCTGTAACACTTGTTTATTAGATGAATCACAAGTACCTGCAAGACTTGCAAGTAATACTTGCGAGTCAGTGACCCGTTTCCCACGAGTCAGCCACGGGCTACAAGTCAGGCCTTTTAGGCCACAAGTACTTGCGCTCCGGATCCAAGTATACTTGGATCCAGACTTGTGGACATCTCTAATGGTAAATAGAGGGAGCAGATGTGTATATGGTAATGTCAAAGCGATAGTAAGCAGAACAAAGAAGGGAATGGTACCAGAGTATATCCAACAAAGTTAAATGATGTATGTACACACAAGTATCCAGACACCGTTGGTAAAGTGGTTATCAGTGATCATGCATCAAAACAAATCATTGGGTGTAAATTGGGCATAAATTGGGTGAGCAAGTGGGTTGGGTTCAATTCCTGAACGGTGTATTGATGAAATGGCCCAGTCATGTCTCTTGTGTAGTTTTTTGCATATCTTTCTTGATATCTTTGTGAGTTTTGAGCCCAATAGATATCACTATAAAGAAATGGTATGGTGGTATGGGTGCTATCTTGGCTTGATATTTGGGGGTAAACACAACTATCCATAGTACATACACCGTTGGTGAAGTGGTTATCATGCTTGCCTTCCATCCATGGTGTGACAGGTTGTGAGTGGGTTCTGTTGGAGTGAATAGAGCAAGTCCATTGAATAAGCTCAACGTTCACTCCAATCTATAACAAGTAAGCCCTAGCAAACGTGCAGGGGAAATTTGTATTAGAAGCTACCTTAAATAACCCACAGCTACGGAGAATATGCGGATAAATATAAGATAAAACAAAAGGTAAACTAATAAGCTCCACTCCGGTGTGCACTCCAGGGGGAAAATAAACATCCAACACCACTGGATAAACCGTCGGCGAGCAGTACCAATTGCTCAGCTGACTCAATATCTCCAACAGGTTCAATTCCCGAATGGTGCATTTTTGATTAGAGATGTCCATGAGTCCAGGTCAAGTGCTTGCAGCCTATAAGGCTTGACTTGTGACCTGTGGCTGACTTGTGGGAAATGGGTCATTGACTCGCAAGTATTATCCACAAGTACTTGTGGATCTGTCTATTAAACAAGTAATTAGAGCTATAGTCACAAGTATTTACCATTATTTACTTGCATACATTGCTTGTACAGTGTATAGTGTTATCAAAAACCTGTACTTTACTTGCTACACTAATTTCATACTATGTTATGAAGTAAAAATGTACTGACAATTAAGTTTTGGATTGTAGACAGCTCACAGCGATTGGGCGCTAAAATTGTGAGCTGTCCACAACCTCAAACATGTGTGGCAGTACTTGTTAAGTACTATAATAAATATGATACTGTTAATTACTGTAAGTTTTGATCACCAATAAATAAATATATGAGTTCACAAGTCAGGCAAGTACTTGCAAGTCAACCAAAATTTCCCAAAGCCTGACTTGTGACCCGTGGCTGACCCATGGGAAACAGATCTTGGGATCCGCGAGTCAGACACTTGCGAGTTTTTCCCACGGATCTTACCTGTGAAGACTTGGACTCGTGGACATCTCTATTTTTGATAGTGTCAGTGGCCTAGTTTTTTGCTTCAAATATTATCATGATGGTGCCGTAGGCAGTTCAGTCACCCACATATTTGGTCTTATTAGTCTACACTTTTGTTACATTGACCTTACTAAAAAGACCCAAAAACCTAGGCAAAACCCAGGCAGCTAGGTCATGACACCTCATACGCCCAGTAGACCTAGATAGTAGCCTTTGACATGGGGGTGTGATGGCAAAGGCTGTTATCATAACGATCCGCTATTGTACAGTAGCGGAATAAAAGCGCTATATTTCGCTTGGACTTTGATGTAAGATATTTCTCGAATACCGGAAAGCTACAGCCTCTGAGGTCACGCGTATGGCGTATGCCGCCTCCCGAACATACACCGCCACCTCGAATATTGTAGCTTCACGAACAGAGTATTTCCTGGTCAACTCGAGTGCTCCCTTGCTTTCTACACAGTAGTCTCAAGCTTAATATCAAGTTTGCGTTCATACTTACCTCATAATTGTATGTGTCCTTATGTACAAGGTCGTGTACATAACTTGGGCATGTACAGATAGGCCATTGCATCAACGTTGCACCGTTCTCCAGTATACTTAAGTAATTATTGTATGAAACAAACTGTTTGGCTTAAGAGTGCAGCCTCTAATGCACATGAGGCTATCATATCATCTTCAATAAGTAGCTGCATTGCTCACATATTGTAAGTATAAAGTAGTTTGTAATGCAAAGCAGCTATGGAGACCCTCTGTGTAGTTTATAGGGCTAAATATTGCACTGTGGTTGTGCTGAACGATGAGAGAGCTGTGGATGGAAGCGTGGGAACGTACCGGAAACGTTTGCCGGTGCTTCCGCTCGCTGGACCAAACAATGAACAGAAGATGAAGATAATTTCTGATTGGGCGCGGATCTCACGGAATCCCATGTAGATGTGCATTCATCTCCATTCAAGCCAAAACTACATGTAAATATACCAATAGTAGCTTGAAATATCTCTTCCTTATTAAAGAGATGCAGTGAAACTCGTGCTCACTATGCAAAGTAGTGTACTCAGGAAAGAAAGACTTGTAGTATGGCCTTGATACTTGAGCATTAGAGTTGTTTAGAGCATTTCTCTACGATACATTAAATTTGGCCGTATTGAAATAGTCTGACCATCTTAATACTAGAATACTTAGGTTCATTCAAGTCATTGTACTTGCCTGTATTCTTAACTACTTATTACGCCCTTGAAACTGTTAAACCCATCCAATAGTTCTGATTTCGCCATATTATCTCTACATAATGTGTAAAAGACTACTACCAGCATATTAAGCTTATCCATGACGTTGTTCCTTCTTGAACACACTATTTTGCATAGCGAGCACGAGTTTCACTGCATCTCTTTACAAAGAAGAGAATATCTCAAGCTACTCCTAGTGTATTTGCATGTAGTTTTGGCTTGAGGGGAGACAACTACACCTCTACATTGGCTTCCGCAAGATCCGCACCCAATCAGAAATTATCTTCATCTTCTGTTCATCGTTTGGTCCAGCAAGCGGAAGCACCGGCAAACATATCCGGTACATTCCCACGCTCCATTCCACAGCTCTCTTCATCGTTCAGCACAACCACAAAAGGTTATTTAGCCCTATAAGCTACATAGAGAGCCTCAATAGCCGCTATTTATTGCGCACTACTCGATACTTACAATATGTATCCAATGTATGACTTATTAACTGTATCTATTGAAGATGACTTCGATGAGATGGTCTTGTGCCTCATCAGAGACACTCTCAAAGCCAGACAGTGGCTTGAACAGTTCAGCGAGAGTTTATTTGTACATAAACCACTTATGTATATTGGAGAAAAACGCAACTATGGCGGAGTCACAACTTTACATCCCCTTACTAGGCCAAGGTCGTGTACATAGTAAGAGCATGTACGGTTGTGAGGTATGTAAAGCTTATAATGGTGTAAATTTTATATTAAGCTTCTGGAGAACAAGGGAACACAGGAGATAGATGAGCGGGATGCGGCAGAACTCGAGGCGGGAGGCGCATACGCGTGGTCTCGGTACTAGCTTTCCAGTACTCGGGAGATATCTTACATCAAAGTCTATGTGAAATATAGCGCTTTTATTGCGCTACCGTACAATAGCGGATCTTCATAGCAACTGCCTTTGCCATCACACCCCCCATGTCAAAGGCTACTATCTAGGTCTACTGGGCATATGAGGTGAAGAGAATTGCGCAGTGTCTTGCCGGTGCCCCTTATAGCAATACCAAACTTTATGATCGCTCACTTCTAGCTCATGCTGACTTTATTGGTCAAATGACTGAGCATAAAGTCAAAGACCGCAGCCACAGCGATGGGTTCTCCAAGCTCGTTGCTGTCGCCCAAACCAGTTGGTTGGTCATTCAACTCATGGCTAGAGTTGCTCAAGGGCTACCGGCCACTGAGCTCGAAATCTGACTGCTGCCTTTGCTTTCATAAATGTTCTGTTGTATTATTTCTGGTGGAACAAGCCCATCACGAAAAGCTGTTTTTGCCTAGGTGACCCCAGACTGGCCTAAAGCAAACTAGGTGACCTATGAATCCTATGGCATCCTAGGAATTTGGGCTTGTCCCTTGCCAGTCAAGGCTCTTGAGGATTCCCTAGGCAAGCCTAGGTTTGCCCAGGTCTGCCCAGGTGCTCCTGGGGAACACCTGGGGAACACCTGGGCAAACCTGGGCAAACCTAGGCTTGCCCTGGGTTTGCCTAGGATACCCTAGGGAATCCTCAAGAGCCTTGACTGGCAAGGGACGAGCCCAAATTCCTAGGATGCCATAGGATTCATAGGTCACCTAGTTTGCTTTAGGTCACTCTGGGGTCACCTAGGCAAAAACAGCTTTTCCTGATGCCGCAGGGGGTGGGGTGTCCTATTCGCATTCAACGAACACAAACTGAGGCGGCACCCCCTGAGATTGATCATCGCTCCAGAAGTTCTAGCCGCATAACACCTCAGTCTCCATCTGCATGCCCCAGTCTTGATTCTGCAACCATTCAAAAAGGGGATAGAGCAGATAATCCAACTGCCTCTATAGTCCGCCCGCCAGGCACCGAAGCAGCCTACATCCTCCTCATCCACTCTGGTCTCCATCTGGCAAACAGTTCACACAATCTGGAGCTTCGTTTGCAACTCTTTCCTAGTGGTGCTCAAATCTTTCAAGATGTACTTTGTTGTTAGTCCGGACATCTTCGAGAGTACAAATATAATTGGGAAGGTTTGCTTGATTGTGATATCCTTGATTTTATAACCATTGTGGCTCCTCCTGTCACTGGCAAACCTCACAACAGGCACTGGAGTGGGTCGGCAGCCGGGTACCGAAAAAGTTAAATCTTTCACAGATCATTGGGGCATAGAACCTAACAGGGAAAGTGTTTTCATCTCCTGTGGTGCAGCAACAATATTCGGTGCTATTCACTGCACCGCTTGGGGATTGGCTTTTCCAACTTGTGCCAGGGAACAATTGCTATGGAGGATATCATCATTGATTGTTGCAGGTGCTCCACTGTGCTCCAGTAGTTGGGCTTATCATGTACAGTATTCGGGAGTTAACTAACGAGCCAATCGACCAAACAGTCAGCATGACTGAGGTGATTGAGACATGGGACCACCTCGTTCATACTGCTAGAACCACTCCCCGGCCTACCGGACTGAAACTCGCAGTTGAACTATGTTTGGCATACCTGTGTCTTGTTGAAATATGTTTTGGAATGCTGTGTCTTGTCGCATATCCACTTGCTCGTCTTACTCTCAATTGTACTGAAAAATCTACCTCTTGGAGCTTTGGACACTGTTCAATGGACTACATTTATAGCACATATGTGAAACATTAAGTACTGGCTACCTCAGAAGCGTACTTGAGTACAAACAACTCGATTGAATAATTACCTGTGAAATGTTAAGTACTGGCTACTAAAATAGTCGTAAGTACGAGATTCACAGTTACATAAATAAAGTAACTTACCCTCAGAAGCATACTTGAGTACAAACAACTGAGGGACTGAGATATCATACTCTGAATATAAGTAAACGACACGAAACTGCCAAGTGAATACAAGGCACTCGGATAAACGAATAGGAATGATAAATAGGCTAATCAAGGAGAAATATTGGAACCCCCTTTGAGGGTATACCGAAACGCGTACCATCTAGCTCGGAAGCAGAACAGCGGGGGGCGGAACTCCTTGGCATGAAGCTCCCCTCTCAACAACATATTTAGCCTTAAATCTTCACTCCTTTTTCCTACTGCTCCTCCCCTCTTCGACTCATACATGCTACTTACATCATCATCGTGTTCTATTCTGGTTTTTTCCAAAGTTCTTCTCGTTACACTTTGCCTCGTAATAATGAATCTTGAATGGAGTGACGAAAGCTAAGTAAGTATGAAAGTCCTGCTATTGCGTGCTTCTTGGTCAAAGACTTACCCACCAAACTGTTCCCTAATTGGCAAATCTATGTCCTCTGAGCTAGTCTCTAGACAACAATGTTAATGAGCACTTACTACTACATTGTTTGATATTCATAACCACTTCTGCACATATTCTGGTTGCGAGATCCGATTAGTGTTGTGCCGGCTGGGGCCCGGCTCAGAAGCCCCGGCTACAGCTCAAAAGCCCCGGCCAAGGCTCGTCAAAAATCTGAGCCGGGCCCTAGCCCCCACGAAGGGCCGGCTCAAAGCTGGCTCAGGCTCAGGCCGGGGCCCAAGCGCTAAAGAGACATGTCTTGAGGCGCTAAGCTCCCTGTCCTCGGTGGACTCTACACCATGATACTTTTGGCTTTCTGGTTGCTTTCTGAGTGTGTGCAGGTTATACACCTGTTTTTTGAGATGATTTGGATCTGTAAGGCCAATGCAATACATTCATCAGATAGGTGGAACAAATTGTTTGACACTAATGGAGCCTTTTTTCAGCCTGGTTAATATCTCTGGAAACCATGAGTGTAAAATTGGGCATAAGTGATGATACATGTAGTGTAATTTTTGGCGTGCTGCTCTATGCTTCATTAAGCGCTGAGCTCCGGCTCAGGCCCCGGCCCAGGGCTTTGAGAATTCTGAGCCGGGCCTTGAGCCCCCCTGAGCCCTATGATGGCTGGGGCCAGGCTAGGCTCAAAGACGGCCGGCTTTGGGGGCTCAACGGCCCTGAGCCGTAGCCGGCACATCACTAGATCCGATACTGCATCAAAGGAGTGCTCTTGCATAGTAGCCATTTTGCGGCAATTATTGCGATTTGAATTCGCGTCCTGTCGTTCTATTCAAGGCCAGTGACGGATAAGTTTTCCATTCTGGGTTTGTGTTCGCTGTACAGGATCTCTGGCTAATAGGTCTGGGGTGTAAGTATGGCACATACTCACACGTGCTCTTACACTGCCACCGTCCTTTTATACTTTGTTTCGTCGTCTTTCTTATATAGCGTAACCACCACCATCGATAGTTCATCTGCTGCTTGTAGTACCTCGTGTCTCTTGTAGCACCTTGTATCTCGCCGGAGAATATACCGTGGTTCTGACAACGTTGTGTGATCTTCTCAGAGTGTCTGTCGATACGAAACGACGGCCTTTCATGGGGTTAGAACTTAGGTGATTTAAGCTTACCATTGATATTCACCATGAATTTTGATGCTCATCAGCGATTGGACTAGGTTAGAAAAAGACACCCGCTACTGGGGGATTGGTAAGAGGACCGGGTTGTATCGAGAATAGAGCAGGAAGAGTTCTCAGCTTCGCGCTGCGGGACTATCATTGTTTCCAAGAGCCAGCAACAAGAAAGTTACGCGCTAGGAGGCACATGATGATGATGATTATTGTGGTGTACTGCCACGTTATGAGTACAGGTCCCAGTTTGCTGCTCCCCACCCGAAGCAAAAAGAGATAAACCAGAACAACTATAGCGTAACAACTTGAATGAGCTCGGGATTTCAAATTCTATGGCAATCCTCATTCCTGTTTGTAATAGCCTCTACATGCTACAAGCTAGCATCAAGTACACCCTTGAAGTGAGGAGGAAAAAGGGACTAGCGTACCTAATAGGCTCTGGATACCAAACCTTCGTGATAGATACGGACGTACATGAGCGGCGGCAAGCCCAAGATTAAACGGATGACCGCAGAAAGTCGACCAAGGGCAACAGCACAGGTTATGCTGCTTCTCTGCCATTCTAATTTCTGCTTCTCTTCACTAGATTGGCTGTGCTTTGTTAGAAAGTAACAAGCCAGCCTTGTCTGGGCGAGGGATCAATCGATCATGCATCAGATCAGGGCCGAGTCGGCAGGCGACTTGCCGCCCATAGTCACCTAGCGCCGGTTTACATGCTCAACGTTCAACGTTCAACCTTCGTTTTTACTGCAATGCAAAATAACTGGCTTTTTCAATCCAATCATTCTGTCCTATTATCTGTCCACGAATGACCGAAGATTATGGACTAGCGATGTTTCCAGCTAACATGGCTCTCGGGAATGTAACGTATGTAACTCTTGCATGCGCTATATTCTGGTCTACACAACCAGTGATTAATGTGATTCCTCATTCTCTAACAGATGATACAGTTTATTGGCATCGTATGCGGCGAGCCGGGGTACTGCTTTCGAGGATGTGTGGATATGTGACAGAGATGCGCGGAAACGTTTGAGTAGTATTGAGTGCTTGACTTCTCAGGTGAGCTTCTCCTCAATCTTTTTCATCTATATATTCAGATTCTGTTTTTAACAGCGCGGCACGAGTTGTTGCGGTGTAGGCAGCTGTAAATGACCAAATAATCATTTGCTTTTCTTTCTACGTGTCACAGTGAAAACTTGCCGCCGCTCGCATGCAATCTCTCTTCGTCCGCCAGTCCCAATCCCAGATTTCCACGACAAACCACAATTTTTTCTTGATTGGCGACATCCGGGAGTAAAAGTCGTCTCCAGACTTCCGTTGTTCAAAGCGAGAGGAGCACTTTTACAGGTGTTGCCTCCCACTCCGTAGCTGGTACTGCCGTCATCCGATATCCCATTCTAATTGTATCGGGGATCTCGAAGTTCGACCGGCGACAACTCAAGCAGAGGCATGGAGCTGGAGAAGAGGATAGCGTCCAAGAAAGGCAAATTCAAAGACGGAGCTGGACGACGGTGTTCAACTGGTGAGGCAATCCTTGTTTTCGTGAAGCTTTACATTTCGCTAATCTTGTCCAGACGTACATCCGAAAACCGAGTCTTTTGATGAAGGGAAGGAAGAGTTGCGAGGTGTTCTGAGAGGCGCGCTATAGGTCCGCCGTGAACAAGATGGGCTCTGGTCTGCTCTAATTCCGTCTTCACTAGCTCGTTGGCGAGGAGAATTTGAAGCACTGATACCGGATTCAGGATACTACCACCATTTTCGGATCATCTACCTATGTCTCTTTTGAATTTTGAGCGACGGGATCACTTTGTCTCGACAACAACGTCATCGCGAGATTGATATCAAGGCGCAGTTATTTTAGTGCCAGCAACGTACTTGAGCCCGTCCCAGATCCTCGTGTACGACATCGGCTGCTGCTACGGCTACAAATTGTAAAGATGTCCGAACTGTTGTCCCTGTTTCCCGAACCACTGCATCGCTCCCTCAACGTTTCAACCACCATCGCGCGCCATTATTCCGCCCACCTTTGTCGTATCACCTCCACATCTAGTTCCGGGATTTAGTACGCCAAATGGATGGAGACAATTGCGTCCAGCAGACGGAAAGCTCCTCCGCCATCTGACTAATTTGGCTTGTTCATTCCCTTCACTAATGGTATGTGCTTGGCGATTGGCCTTTCCATAAATGCTCACTCAGCTTACTAGGGTGTCGTTGATCTCATGGATTTTGCGAGCGCAGGACGGTTAGATATGCTGGACGACAGTACTCCAGAATAGAGTTGCCAGATTGCTTCGTCTAAAGCTAAGAGACACCAGTGGTTGTGCTCAGGAACCGTGAATAACTACGCTTCCATTATCAATGTAATCCATACCGAGGGGAATTGAATTAGGAGCTGGGGCGCTACTTGTTATGGAAGGAAATATTACACGACATGGCTTGATGTAGCGACTAGCGACTAGCTCGTCAACAACGCAAGAGATGTGGGTTACGGTTTAACATAAGATATCTGGTCTTCGACAGCAGATATTGAGACGCATCACAACCAGGTACTCATTTCATGACTTAAGAGGCTGTTCAAGACTGAAACAAATGAGTTCTGGTGTTCATACAGTCTCAGTGAATTGAATTTTATACACCCGAATTTGAACCATACCGAGGCTCAGACTAGTGCTTTAACCCCCCTTCCTGATCCGAGGCAGAAATGTCCAGAGTGCGAAGGCTGTCATGCGTCCTGGAAGAGCTTGACGGATCACAAACTAGAGTGGAGAGGACCGTACGTCGGTCATAAGAGGAATTCTGGGAGTGTGACGAATGCGAGTCTTCCTTCCAATGTGTCACTTGGCGGGCAACGAGAACAATGATGATCGTTGGATATAGCCCCTGGAAAATTAATCAATCCACCTGTGAGAGAAAAATTTCACACTGGCGTACCACAAACGACGGCATGAAGTCGGAGATGGCATGGGTTATGGGGGTCGAGCCTACTATCATAGTATATGCCGTGCTGGCGATAAATGTCACCTGAATGTAGGTTAGAGAAAACGATGATTACCAGAGATATAGAGGGTACGCACCCATACGATAGAGTAGAGAGAGCCGGATTCGGCCAGAAGCACCAAGATACCCTGGACAGGTGGCACATTCCCTCCCGGTCCCCAAAGATGACGGATTTCTTTCCGACTGATCCTGAAAAGGAGTCCATATCGTTTTCATAAGAAGGTCTATAGACTCGGACTGACCAGGCTTTGTATCCAATGAGCGAAGTTGCCCACACATTTGAGACCAGAGAAACGAGGAGCGCAACGAAGCCGAATAAATTGGGTTCAAATATGGTATCAGTGGCTGCAGGATGTGTCGTGGATACATCGATTATAGCAAGAACAGCCTATTAGACAGAGAGATTAGATTTAATTCCCTTCTACCCCAGCATCGACGACATACAGGTACAACCACAAAGATGGCGAATGTGATCTTGAGGCGTAAGCTCCATCCCCAAAGGACACAGGCCCGCCACATAACGACCATATCACTGATCCAGAACTAAATTCGTCTCATCAATCATCTGTGCCCAAAGCGAAAAGATCTTCACACACGTTGAAGAACAACGCGATACTCCCCACTTCTGACAACACATACAAGGTATGGATGGAAAAACTCGCCCTCCCCGCACGCGCGTCCCGTAGCGCCCTCATTGCAGCATAGACATTCAAGACCCAGTGCGTTCCTGACGCAATGTACATCGCAAGACTAGCTGTCAACATAAACTGTCGAGGCCTTGAACGTCTGATACCCTGCCGACTAGATCAAGACGCTTCGTTATACCTCTGTTTCATAATCAACTTGATGTGAAGACCGACCCACCACAAAGTAATGGTCGAAATAGAGATAAGAAGGGTTAATATACCTGTATCACTGTTTATTAGTCTTCAATCGCCATAAACGAAGAGCAGGTTTCACCGAATAGAGCAGATTGAATCACAATCCCTGGGATCACGTTATCGGCATCGGACAAATCCAGCTCTGCTGAAAGACTAGTAGACGAAGCCATAATTCAAGGAAAGATGAAAAAGTATGGAAAATGAAGGAAAAAATTGCCAGTGAGTCAGCACGCTGCTGGGTGTTTCGAAGCCTTCATGGGTGTTAAAAGGAGAAAGCCAAGCCGTAGGACATGGACGGGAACCACAGGGCCTGGATACACCATCATGATATACAGTAACATCAGTTCAACACTCCACACTAACTAAGCACAGCAAAAGGTTCCTGGCTGAATTCACTTGCTACTTACATATGGCTGTTACTTGTGGGAATCGAGCGGTGAATGAAGCGCATCAACCGTTGTGTCGTTATCTTCACTTGTTAACCCCACCATCCCGGATCCGAAGCGGATTCAAGATAGCATCCAACCAGTTGTTTCCAGGCAGTAATTACAGCCGTTGTCCCCTCCAGTGCTGTATCTAGCGGGCCGGGATATCTCCGCACAATCGAGCCAATTTAGCGCTGGTTTGTGTTCTGGATTCGAGGATGTGGGATTATTCTGGCTCTAGCCAGCCTTGTACTGACAGCGCAAGGTTCGTACTGCGGTAGTATTGGGGAGTATTTCTCCGTCGTCGATCAATCATTATGCAGCAATGGAGCTGAGCACGGTGAAGGGAACTTAAGGTAGTGGACGCGCCAGATATCGTTCACTTCGCTTACAAGCCTTCGAGGACAGAATTCATTCTTAAACTACATCAGAATCGTCATGCACCAGCTCAAGATTTAAGACGTTCGGGATCTATTCTGCCCCTGTTATGGACTCTAGCTCCCATTTACCGCAGCAACCTTTAAACACGAACTGTCTTGAATGAACGCCCCTTGAAGCACACCCTTCCAGCCGCCATTGCCATTGCCTCTACGAACGACGTCTTCTGCCTCGTTGTCATCCCGGCATCCTCCATCGAGCGGGAGAGAAATGTGGATGTGATACGAAAAATACTACTGACAACGGCTCACTCTACTTAATTTAATTTGATCATCGTGTTTTTGAAGGGAACCATGAGTTTTCTATTTCTTGGCTGCACTCGGATTGGGATTTGGCAACTACGACGCACAAAAACAGCCTCGGAACCAAGTAACGACGTGATCGCAACATGGTACCATCCTGCCTATATACCGGATCCAGTCAGAACTTGAGAGATATCAGAGGATTCAGACAAAAGAAATCACTCACTCCAAAACAACGACGGAATCACGCTTATACCACACCAGAGTACCATCGCAACCTCGGTTACAGCTCCCCAAAAGCTCAGCTGCTTCTGTCTCCAGTGATCGTACGAAGCTATGTACCATGCAGTGAAAATAACCAGTGGTCGAAATGCGGCATTCACAAACAGATATAACGTGTAAGCGGTAAAAGTCCACACGATACGAGGAATCGCGGTTTGAACCTCTGATATTGACTGGGGTTCCAAGTCCAAGCAACTCTCGGCCCAAGGAACGAGATTCAAAAACGCTGAAAGAGGAATCCAGAGCCCTGGATTCATGGTGCCAAGGATGAGCTGAGTTTATCAAAGACAACTCGACCGTAGACACGTACCTTCTGTATATACAAAGGCAGCGAAAAAGTGACCAAGGTAAGCCAGCTTACTCCACAGAGGGGAATCGGGTGAGAACAGAACACCAGTTGACAGTAATACGAAGGAAAAGAAATGGCTGTTGATAGGTCCAAGGACTAGCGTGAGCGCTGCAATGTTTGTACTATTTCCCTCGGTAACATAAGGCCAACTCCGGTAAGGCCAGTACGCAAGGTAGAGAAAGAGGATGATTGAGATTCCGATGATAAATTGAATCAGCCGCTGCGCCCAATGTGTGTGCTTCTCGTCGTAATGATGATAACTTGAAGGAAGGAAATCTGCTTTCGCCATAATAGTTGGAGGATTCTGGTGTAGCTTGCTTCGTCTGTGTTACTAGTGACTGCCAGTGGTGGTATCGAACAGAGCAACAGAGCTCTATTAATGCTCTCGAGTCTATCTGATTCTACGTTCATAGCTTCGGCAACTTCAAGGTCACCGTCTGATTTCAAAGATCCAAATCATACTAACCCATGATGAAGACGACAATCCTATAGACCAGGACGAACGCAGAAATCAACACCAAATTTCCACTGCTGGTAGGCTTTCACTCCAACTTGATGTAGAACACGATCCTCTTCATGAGCTCTAACTCTTTTGCCAGGTTCTTTCTAGTTGCAGCTGTATCCGACTCGACACCGCATCCATGAAACTGGTGGATCGCCATCGCGGCTCCTTTATGTCTGGTGATATCATTGAACTATGGCCAAGAGCTACTACATCGAGGGTGATTGATGGTCATGATGAGCAGATAGAATCATAACTGGCGGCCTCTGCCTCCAGCAATAGTACGCGAGCACAACCATCAATGGTTGACTCACTCACCCCCATAACTGTCCCGCCAGTTCTGCGATCCTGTATATGCCGTTTTGAACGCCTCTCTCGTATTCAGCTTAGACAGGCGAGGGCTGGCAGACTCCAAAGCCTGATGACATAAGGGGCATAACGGGAGGAAAGGGATAACTAGTGACGGTGGAAGGGACAGTATGGAAGAAAGCACTTTGGCGTAGGCTTCGCCGCCGGAGGCCCGTTGGAGGCGGTGGTCGCAGGACATCATCGAAAGGAAAGGCTGGATAACCTGAGGGGTGGTTGTTACCATGGCTAAATTAATAGGAGAACAAGGTGGGAGCCCGTACTGTATGTAGAACATACATAGATCTGCTATGTATAGTGGAACGATGAGACGGGCCGCTAGGAGTCGTAGCGTGGGAGTGGGCCCTACGGATAGAGTTAGATTCGTACTCAAAAATAGCAGTGAACGGAAGAAAAGATTGAAGGGGGAATCGAAGGACGTTGGAAAAGGTTCCGAATCGAGGTGAGGTATATAGCAGTTAGCTTGATATTAAAACATGTTTTCCTACAATATCTCTTTCATCATTATCTATCAAGCCCCCTTAAAATTGAGTCTTTCGCACCCCATGAGACCTACCAGAGCCACTTAAGAGCCCCAGGTATTACCGTATAAGGTCTTTTTTTCCGATATGCATGAATAAAATGATACTATACTTATAGATGATACGAATTCGAGACAAGTCATACAATCAAAGATACAGCAAGGAAAACTTCTCTAGTGCTGTTTCTTTGTCTCAAGCCACCAGACTCAGTGGCCGGTTGTATGGAATCAGATCTTAACTCAGGGGCCCCCGACCCCAGGTGGCATCAGCAAAGGTGGGTGGATTGGATTCGGGAACTGCACAGTGCTGGAAGCCGGAAAATCACCGCTCCATCCACATGTAGACTTTTTCTTGAGAGAATACTTACAGAACGAGACTGGTATCCTCAGCGACTACACCGTCGAGAAAAAAACGGCTGAATGTAGATTTGCATCCAATTTGCATCAGTCAAGTTTCGAGCAGTCCAATCGCCGAGACTTATGCTAATCGGACCAGCGCTGGAAGTCTTGTAGTTGAGGCATAATCAACTCACAATTTGACTGACAGTATGTTCGCATAGTCCCTTACTGGGCAGTTACTGAGAGTCTTGGACCCAATTGAGGTAATAGGATTAACCTCCATCGTGTCTTCAAACTTCTTGCGCTATTCTTGTTATTCTTGTTAAGATTCGCAACAGGATCAAACATGAGCAGAACCTTGACAGAACTAGTATTTTGGGTTTTCCAGGTACCGGGGTAACACGTCATTTTAGAAAACTTCCGATGCGTAAAATTCCCAATGCTGTAGGAAGCTGGAGCGCTGGAATTCTCTGGCCAATTGAACTGATCAATTGAACACATGTTCATTGTGTTGTTCTGACGGGCTATAGCACGGTTTGCAATAGGAACCACAGAATGTACTTATAAGTTCCATGCACAATAGAAAATTTAATCGAAACCCAATCGAAACCTCTCCCATCCCACGGCCCACCCTCTCACTGGCGGATTTAATCTTTAGCTCACCACTCATTATGACTCCGGACGACGCAGCAGAGATTACACAGGCTGGGCTTATGGCATTTCAAAATTTAGCTGGGATCATATTCATCTGTGTCCTTCATGGTAGATACCAAATCAATGCAGACTCGTCAATACAACTCATTTCATGATACACCCACTAGGGATATACTGTTTAGCATTTTCTATCAGCATATACATATCCTGGCAAGTTTTATTCCGTCTCAAAGTTGGTGTGGCGAATATATAATTCTGAGCTTGTACTAGGAGCAATAAGAATACTGGTTACACAAAACGAGCGATGGCTTTCTTACTTGTTGGCGCGATGCTTGCAATTACAATAACGTTTGCTCGATATGCAACAGCAACCTTTGTGTTTGTCAAATACAGCTTTATAGTTTCCCTTCCAGGTGGAATTACAAGCCAAATAACAGCAGCAGCCTTAAACCCACTGTTAACTGACTTCGTCATGAGGTTTGACTGGGTAGGCAACATTTCAGTGAGCATGGTAATGCTTATACCGTTGAATGGCACTGGCTGACCCTGACTCACACAAAAGCTATTGATAGCAGATACTGTCATTGTATGGAGAGCTTGGGGAGTTTGGGCGGACAACAAGATTGTCAAATGGATGTTACTTGTGCTTGTTCTTGCGAATCTAGGTGGGACTGATTGGTACACTTACAATTCCACTGGATGGCTTATACTGGAGAATTATAAGCTGTAACTGTGGCAGATGGCGTTGCAGACTCTGAGACAAACTCGATCCATTTCGGTGGCGTAACCCTTAACTGGGTGTCTTTGGTGCTTTCATTATCAGTAAATCTGGTGGCAACCTGTCTAATCGCTTATCGGGCCTGGTGAGCATTAGAAAAAGTTCAGTGATGCTTGATTTAGAACTTTTAAAAACTGCAGGAGACATCACAAACTTACACAATCCATAAGTTCCGTCAGGAGAAAGAAAACTAGAGCGGAAAGAATTCTTCTTCTTCTGGTAGAGTCCGGGACAATATATGCATTACTGCAGGTGTGTTTCAGGGTATACGAAACAGCACTATCCCTGCTGAACCAAATCTTCTAGCTGCTCGTTTTAATACTTAATCAATTGGCCGTGAAAGCTCTACCACTCTCAGCTTTTCAGTTTGCCAGCGGGGTTTTATTACACCGCTGTACGAATATTCAGCTGTGAGTCGAACAACCTTTGTGTTAGGATCATAGGCTTATTAGTCCGTTTAATCGCGACACAGAGCTTGAATCCGGTTGCCATCTACATTTTGGTTCAAACACAGAATACATACGAGCATAGTTTTCACCTTGAAGAGACTTCCACATTACCGTCTCAGCTGCATGACTCGAGTATCGTGAATGAGCTGGACGGCACTCCTACTTACATTGAATAGTTTGGCTCAGTCAGGTCGTCAATACCGCTGTTCCCCAGGCAACTTCCACCAATGTCAATGTAGAGACGTGATTCTGCAGATGAAACTTGCCGGATCATTCTTTTTAACCTATCAAGTTTTGGAATTGGTCGTCTCCGCTTTAATTATAGGTTTTCAGGTGATAACATTTGTACATACCTTGTTTATACAATTATTCACTCGCACCTTGAATCAACAATTTGTACAAATCCAGCGCAACTAAGGCTGCAACATGTCCCTACTTCTTCTTGAGACCGAATTTATCGCGAGAAATGACACTGAAATACCTCGAAATTCAGAAACCGAGTTTCGGTACCCTAATTATCCAGCGGGCAGAACTATGTTGGGGAAGAGGTGTACGATACGAATTTGAACCAGGGCGTTTACAGATTGAAAAAGTTGACCTAAGCCAGACAAAAATGTTATAAGCCTGACGAACGAATCCGAACATCTAAACATACTGACGAAGAGGCGATACGAGATAGTTTGGACTGCGGGTTTCATGCCGGTTGCCTATCAAGTTCTTAAAAAATGGTCACGAAAGCCAGTGACCACGTTTTGCTACCAAGAAGAAATATCTTCGCCCCGCCGTTTATATAAAACTATGTACCTCTCGGTTACGAAGAAAAACGACCTCGGAACCAGGTAACGCCGTAGCACTCCAGTGATCATACGGAGCTACGTCACGGCCGTACCACGCAGCGAAGATCGTTATTGGTCGAAATGCGGCATTCATGAATCACAGATAAGAATAAGGTAGAAGCAGCAGACGCCCACGCGATATGACTCGGAGTCACTGGAAGGTAGACGAAGCGGATGGTTGTGATTCCTGATGAGTTGGACAGGCACTGCGACCGATGTGTGCGCCTCTTGCTCTCGCAATGGAAAAGAATGGAGAATTGTATTCAGTTCTAGAGCCATGAAGGTATTCTGGCGTGGCTTGCTTCCGTACGTCCGAGGCAGTACCTACTGTGCAATTCGCAATTGCTTCGACAACTTGAAGTACACCGTTTGTCGGAGACTGAAAATGATACCACACCATCCTCTGCAAGCAGAGATCAACGCGCTGTTACACTTCCACCCCAAAATGTAGAAACAGAACCCATTTCGCGAGCTATTGTCCCAAATCCTTCGTATCTGCATTGCGGTTGTCACCTCGTTGTTCCGTAAACAATCTCTTGTATTCTCTTCCGAATCGCCGTTGCTTTTGTCATATTAAGTTTTGAAATCCGACGAGGGTCAGAGTCCGAATATAAGGTGGGCAGAACAGGAGGGGAGACGAAGAGTGGTGGAAAGCACTCCGTTGGAGGCGGTGGTCACATCAGAAGGAAACAACGGGATCGGGTTGAAGACGCGGTCTTGAGCTTCAAAAAATGCGGTGCTTCAGCCAAAACTTGTGGGAGTTGCAGTGTACATCTTGTAGTAATGGGCTTCCTAGAGCGACCTTTGGCCAGAAGCCCGAGTTACCTCTCGTGAAACGCAGGTAGACCGGAGTTTGGTAAGATCGTGTTAACTTTTAAGCGGTAGATTCAAAGTATACTTCAAACATCGGAGCTCTGTTTATATCAATGCGCTTAAGAAAAATGGTTAGCTCGAAATAACTGATATCATTGGGCGACTACTTGCCACCGTTCGCGTCAGAACGCACAGCTAAACCTTTGCCTGACCGTATTATACAGCCATTATTCCCATTTGTATCTGCTTAATCCGAGCCTTTAGCGAAGAAACTCGAGCTTGAACTCGAGGTATGAAAGATGCTGAAAGGTGACTGTGACAGCTGTAACAATTGTGACTCGGTAGCGCGCGGCCCGTTCAACTTTCTTTTCTTTTCCTATCCTCACTATTGCTCGCATAAAGTGCACCAACCTCGTCCAAACGCTCATAATCCAGACCTAATGGAATTCGTACGCATCCAGTGCTCTATCGTAATATTAAAGGAGTATTTTCGCCGCCAAGCTCGCCGTTTTCAAATGGCCGTAATTTTTTTTGATCCAGGATCGCGACGTTTCGAAATTTCAGCGGCCACTTGGTCCTCCTCCAAGATGTATAAAAGCCTTGAATATTTTCTAGGACATCCCCAGGTTAGCTGCTCAAACACAGCGCAATCATCCACCCAATCACCCACTTTATCCTCTCCTCCTCCCCCAGTCTTCACGAAACATCATGTTCACACTCTTGCCGCTGTCTCTCTCGTGCTCGCTCTCTGCAGCATCAGCGTATCCGCTACCCCGTTGGCTCGCTCTACCTGTACTCCCAATGCCCAGGGCGCCGCAGTATCGATTGTTAGCTCCGCAGATGGCACCTTGAAGTGGGGAGACGCGAACCCCACGCCAACCGTTGGTGACGTTCTGTCTGCGCTGTCTTTCGACGGAGACTCCCCCAACTTTCATGTTGCGCAGAGTGGACAGTTTCCCACTAGTTTCGTTATCAAGTACGTTACTTTTCTCCTGGTTAGACGATGATTCGATGGCTGACTAAACTTTTAACAGCGATGTTAACAACCATGCGTTATTCGTTGATAGTTCTACTGCTGGTAGCCTCACTTTCAACACAACTTCCCTTGACTTTGATCAAGGGTCAGTGATCTGCCCGCTTATCTTAGACTGAGTACTAATCTGTTCCATATAGATTCCAACTCTTCGACATTACCTGCCAGAGCTGTGGTTCCGATACTACACCTGGACAATCTGCTGGCTCATCCTGCACTGTCTCTCCTCTCAGCCCCTTTGTCAATGCTTGCGTTAGGATCGTCAAACCCGATGTCAGCGGTCTTCCTCTAATCGTGGTAGCTGCGAGGCTCCGAGCTCCAGCTCTTCGATATTGTTTTCTAAACCTGCTTTGATGATTCATACGGACTATTCATGATTATTCACTTGTATTTCGTCGTTTAAACGCCATTGTTCAAACATAATCTTCAATACGCATGGTATTCATTCTTAACTGCAGTGCACCATCGTACAGCTTTTGCTCATTGTCGGGACGCGCGCAATCCGTCTCTCAGATCCGACAGTAACGCGCCCAAGTACTGCCAGTAATGCGCTCAAGGTTGAAGTCGTGTTACGATCAGTTCATCCAATCCATCGTTTGAGTATACGTCCGTCATCTTTTGCCTCAGAATTGAATGCCAATATCATTGTTTTTCCAGCAAGTGCGTTTGTTTCATATAAAGAGGCCTGGTATTCGGCGTCCGAGACCGTGCCGAGTAATTCACTTCATTCCTTCCTTTCAGTTCGCCCCCACCTCATGGTCTTTCTTAAAACCCTTACAACGAGTATCTTGGCTTTAGCCCATGTTGAAAACATAGAACAGAACCGCCGTGCTATACCTATTTCAGGTCATGCATATTTTCCATCCCTAACTACAGCACAAAATGAATCCTCCTCTGATGGACTGACGATACAAACCCAACAAGGACCCGTCATGGGCACTTCCCCAGCTCCCAATGTGCGCCAATTCCTAGGTATTCCATATGCCGCAGCCAACCGCTGGGAAGCTCCCACCGCTCCCCCCAATCGCACAGAAACATTCAACGCTTCGTCGTTTGGCGATAGCTGCCCCCAGCAGCTGAACACCGCGAATATCGAATTCTACCGCCTTTCGTGGGGTGGTCTCTCGGATGATCAAATTCTCGTTCCAGAGTCTGAAGAGTGTCTTAATATCAATGTCTGGGCTCCCAGCACAAATCGTGCTCAATCGACTGCTGTTTTGGGTATGTGAAATGCGATTGAGGCAGTCGAATCAGTTCTGATGTTTAGCTTCTGTCCAGTATGGATATACGGTGGTGAACTATCATTCGGTACAGTGGGTATCTTAAGTAAAATTTGTTTTGACTTGAATCGACATGCTTTTACTACGACAGAGTAACACCCCTCAATATAACGGATTAAACTGTGGGTTCATTCCAACGAGTAAGTATTATCCAAAAGCTAACTATCACGACTAGTCGTACAGGACAATGACGACATCACCCTCGTATCATTCAACTACCGCACCAACATCTTTGGCCAGCCAAATGCGCCTCAACTCAACGGAACCGGACAACCCCAAAACTTCGGCTTCTTAGACGTCGATGCTGCTATCCAATGGGTATCTCAGAATATCGCATCCTTCGGTGGTGATCCAGAGAGGATCACGATCTTTGGCCAAAGTGCTGGCGCCCAGCTGGCAGACGCATACACCTATTCACACCCAAACGACACCATCGTCAAGGGCGTGATAGAGCAATCTGGGACGTACGTCGTTGTTGCCTAGTTTCGTCGAATTCAAGCCCGACTCCTAAGTTTTTAACTTTTCAGACTCTTGGATGTTTCGGTCGTTGCAAAGGGTGGCCCGATCCTCGATGATATCGCTTGGAACGTGGTTGCTTCCGCTGTTGGATGTGGGAACAGTGCGTGGCTCTTTAATGACGGCAGGTTATAGTTTACTGATATCGTGTGCATTAGCCACCGATTCCACTCAATTCTTCTGTATGCAAAACGTCAGTACAACTGACCTCGCTACAGCAGTCAGCAACACCGAGTCTTCTTTCTCCCTTGTTCTCGATGGTACTACCACGAATCTCTTCTGTCGCAGCATCTATCTGGATGTTAATTTCTCCCTGTACTAGGTGTTACTGTATTCGCCGATACACAGGCAAGAGCCGCGGCCGGCAACTTTTTGAAAGTTCCGTTGCTCGCTGGAACCACTGCAAATGAGGGCGATATATTCATCGTCTTGGAGGAGTTGCTATTGGTAGGAGCAACGATCCAGCCCGCACTTGATATTCTTTCCTCCATCTTCGCTATGGTATGTATCATAGCATACGCTCAAGCAAGTGTACAAATCTTTTTTCGGACAGGGAACTACATGTGCAACCGCTGAGGGCACCAATCTCCGCGCAGCAGCTAACAGTTCAGTATTTCGCTACGAATATCAAGGTAAGCCAGTACCCTACCTATCTCTCGCTATCAAACGCCTTATCCCTCCTTTTCAGCAATCTTCCCCAACATCTCCCCATTCCCTCAATTACGCGCCTACCATACCTCTGAAATCCCACTTCTATTCGGAACATACAATCTAAGCACCGAGTCTACCCATATCCCATCCACCCCTATCGAGATCGCTCTCTCAAAATCAATACAACAACTCTGGGTGGCTTTTGCTCGGGATCCCGCAAATGCCTTGCCGTTGTTGGGTTGGCCTGCATACAACGGCAGTGGACAAGGCATTATTGCGGCTTTGGGGAATTCCCAAAATCAAACGGGCTGGACGTTCACGGAGTCGGCAGTTATTGATGCGCTCTGTCCTAAAATCACCTTTTTTCAGGGATTAGTAACTGAAGTGCAGGCCGCATTAGGGCTTTGATAATTGGTCTCTCGTTCGTTTTTTTTTTGGTTTCTTGCGGGTATGCATAAAATAAGTTTGTATAATTTGTATAATTTTACCCCTTCCTACGAATTTTCCTGTTCAATAATTTCTGCCAGTGGCCTCTCGACTCTTATCAGCAACTGGACTGCCAGTGTTATGTATCTGAGCATCACGTACGAGATAGTTTGGAGCCTGGAGTTGCGATTGAAAACTACGTCGATCGTCCCCGATCATCGATCAAATGGCGGCTGTAACTTCTTCTAAACTATCTTGCTCGCTTATATAGTGCCTATACCTGCTTATACTTGCTTCTAGCATGGTAGCTTTGCCGGAGTGGTTAATGGGACCTGTCCCAGATCAAAATCTAGAAAAATCCCCGTCAGCAATTTTTTGATCGATGATGCCCACTAAACTTCAAGTTCTTGCTCTACTTATACTTGTGGTCACTTTGCCGGAGTGGTTAACGGGATCACCTCTTGCGTCAGCGCCTACTCTTGACGTATAGCATGGTATTTTTGCCGGAATGGTCAATGGGTTCTGCCTTAGGTCAAAAAAAGCGGGGCTAGGTAATTTTTTGATCCTTGATAGTACTTACTAAACTTCTTGCTCTCATTTAGTACTTATACCTCCCCTTTACATGGTCACTTTGCCGGAGTGGTTAACGGGATCGCCTGCTATCCTTACGTCAGCATTCAGCGGTTGGGCTTTGCCCGCGTGTGTTCGAATCGCACAGGTGACGATTTTTTGGTTCCAAATTGATTGATTGATTGAATTCAATTTTGCCTCCCGTCGTTGATTCTTATGCTTAGCTTGCAGAACTTGTCTGAGGCCTGCGGCAATCCTGGGTCTGTTAACCACTCCGGCAAAGTGAAGATGCTAATAGAATCACAAAAGAGCAGTAGCTTCAGTAGAAACAGCTTTGATGTTGAGCGATGACTTAGCGCCGTAGCCAAATAAGGGTTGATTACCCGTTTCAGTTAATATTACCTTCCTGGTCAGAGAGAAGCCCCTATCGTCTCTCTCTCTGTACCAGGTATGTGGACTTGTATATCATTAACATTGATTGTATTACATGGACTAATAAACCCCATCGTCTCTCTCTCTGTACCAGAGTGATATTACCTTGATAGGTTATGGGCCCTGTGTGCTAAACACACTGCAAAGAAATCAATATCATATCATCTATTTCCAGTCTTCGCATCATGTCCAGACCAACAAACTCTCATAATAACTCAGTCAATAACGGACAATCTCGTCAGGACTGGAAACGGGTTACTCTAATTCCTATTAAAGAGAAAGAAGATGGTACAAACAATTTCAGCGAGTTCAAGTTCAAGTCTACCATAAAATTGACCGCTGCCAGACTCTGGAAGTACATCGGAGGTGAAGACTATCATCCCCCAACAATTCTGATGTTGCAGCCTGCTTGCAGAATTCAAGGAACTGACACCTCCGGGAACCCCATTGATATTCACTTGCAAGGAAACAAGAACCAAGTAGCAATGGCAAATCACATAAACAGTGCCTGGATTGAAGGCAACGAACAAACCCTCGCTCTCATCACCGACGCCATCCCCACTGAAAAGGCCTATGTCATCGCGCATTGTAAAACTGCTCACGATGCTTGGGAAGCTCTCTGTGACAAATACAAACCCAACAACAGTCTCATGGCCTTGGATTACCAGCAAGAAATCAGTACTAATGCATGCAATCCAGGCGACAATCCTGCCCAGTGGTTACGGACCATGAGCGAGCTCTATGCAAAGCTTCGCGCTTCCGATTCTACTCTTATGCCAGATGCTGAATTTGCCAAAATGCTAATCACGCATATGTCAAAGGACGACAAATGGAAACACTGCTGCAATGAGCTTCAAAGCATGCTTGCTACAGCTCAACGTACCAATAAACCCCTTTCCTCAGCCACCGTTATCACTCATCTCAAAAGTGAAGAAATCAACAAGAAAATTGCACCTGCAGTAAAGGCAATGAACTCATTGGTTAAATCTGGCAAAGGGAAGAGTAAAGCTACCTCTTTGTCCAATGCTGTTCCTAGCACTTATGCCGTCGCTGCTTCTGTTCCCCTCGAGCAACGAATCAGCATAGCTCCATCTAACAATGCCAGAAAACAGCAACGTCAATTTAGACGTCCTACACCTTACAATCCAAACCAACGTCAACGTCGCTCTGGACTCTTCTGCGATAATCCGTACTGCGAGACACACATTGGTCACACTTTAGACAACTGCTGTGCCTATAAAGGAGGAAAAGTCGAGAAATATCCTTCAAATTACAGTGGAAGAAGAGATATCCACCTCTCACCAGAAGCGAGAATTCTAGCTCGAAGGAAGGAACTGAAACAAGGTGAAGACTACGATACGGACTCAGCGAATCGTTTCGCTGGAGCAGTACAACTGTCAAATGATAGTGACGAGGAAGTCAACAGAAACTTACGACCTTTGATCTACATGCTGGATGCTATGGACTTTGATGAGGACAACGAAGACATTTTTGTTAATGTCATTGCACTCAGCGACACATGCATTCACGACGACAGTGTCAACCACGACACTGGCGCCTCTCGCCATATATTCCATAGCCGTTCTCTCTTCCATGACTATGTCACCTTTAATGACCCGCTTACTGTCTCCGGTTTTGGTTCAAATCTCACGGCTGTAGCTGTCGGAAAAGGAAAAATTGTTCTTAACGCTCACCATAACGGGTCTTCTTGTGTCTTCTCTATATCAAATGTCCTCCACATTCCAACTGCCAGATGCAATCTAATTTCCAGCTCCAGACTGGATAGAAAGGGTGTTCATACAAGAACAGGTGAAGGCAACATTGTCTATTTAACATCGGCAGGTGAAACTTTCGCCAGCAGAAGCATCGTCAAGGATCTCTACAAGATGTCCGTATCTCCAATGCCACCGCCCTTTGATCAGGAACCTACTCCGCAATTAAACTTGATTGCATCAATGGTCATGTCAATCACTATGCTATTCGGACCAAGGACGGATACCGAGGACATGAGGAAGTTGGGTTTTACCACCGTCTAATAGGCCATATAGACATTAAAGGGCTCTGGAAAGCAGCCACTGGTCTTCCACCGGATATTGACAGTGTTAGAGTCGAACACTGTCAGATCTGTGCCCTTGCCAACATAAAACGACTCAAGTTCCCTCGAAAAGCTTCCAATCACGCAGACCGCCCTCTCTTTCGTATTCACTCCGACATTTGTGGCCCCTTTCCTGTTGGATATGGAGGCTTCCGCTACTTCATCACTTTCATTGACGACTTCAGTTGCTTTATCGTTATTTTCTTTCTAAAACACAAATCCGAAGCCCTTAAAACTTTCACTATCTTTTG
The DNA here is from genome assembly GCA_015501585.1 of Rhodocollybia butyracea. NCBI lineage: Eukaryota > Fungi > Basidiomycota > Agaricomycetes > Agaricales > Omphalotaceae > Rhodocollybia > Rhodocollybia butyracea. The sequence goes on from JADNRY010000004.1 coordinate 448,008, forward strand.
TGCCAACTTGGTTATCCTATTGTCTTCCTTCGTGTAGACAACGCTCCGGAACTTGTAGAGGGGCAATTCAAAAGCTATTGCAAAGCTGAAGGTATCTCATACGAGAAAACTATCCCCGATGCCTCACAACAAAATGGAGTCGCAGAATGAGCAAATCAAATCATCGAGTCCATGTCCAGAGCGATGCTCGTCGACTGCCAGATGACAAACTGGTTCTGGCCACTAAGTACACAAGCCAGCGTACATATCAAAAATTGTGTTCCACACTCCTCCCTGCCACCCGATTTCACTCCTTTCCGAGGTTGGTATTGCAAGAGACCTGACCTCTCTCATCTTCAACCTTTCGGAAAACAGACTCCGATCATATTAATAAATTGGAGCCTAGAGGAGAAGAGGGAAGATTTGTTGGATACACTAAGGATTCTAAGGGCTACCTTATTTGGTTCCCTTCTTCAAAATCCATCCGTTCCCAACGAGACATCGACTTCCACAGATTTCCTGAACATCTTCCGTCACCTCCTCTCTCCGAAATCTTATGGGATGACATCTCATTCAGCGATGATCCTAACCCTCTTCCTGAGTACGTCAATACTCATTCGGAAACATTTATCCTAACCTGTATCACAGGCATTCTCCTATAACCATCGAACCCAATGACCCAATCTACACTGGCTTGAATCACCGGTACGTGGTTATAGTATTGTAAGGGACAAGCATTGACTATAACCTGTTAAACAGGCTGTCCCTGGGCACGAACAACTCTGATGCACCACACGGTGATAATCATCTTGAGTACGTGATCCTAACAATTATAAAGGGACTCGCATTGACAATAACCTGTTCTACAGGCTGTCCCCAGACACAACTGACTCAGATGCACCACACAGTGGCAAACATCTAGAGTACGTTGCGATCGTAAATATTCTCCAAAGAACTACCCTAACTTTATCACAGTCCTGACGTCGAAATGACCGACAGCACTTCTGATTTCACTCCCTGTCGCTCCACACGCCTGAGACATCTACCAACTCGCTACCGTGTCGATGCTTTGACTGCGTCCCCGGACAAGGGGGGGCACAACACTGTTCTACTCAACCTCCTAGCTCTCGACAATGAAGAACACAAAATAGAAGTGGAATGCGACCCTGACAAATTTGCTCCTCTTGCCCAATCCTTCATCGCCACAGAAACATTTATTGGAAGTGCACTACAACAACCAATCGATGATATCAACGAGAAAGATCCAGAGACTATTCAACACGCTGAATCCTCCATGTACTGGTCCCACTGGCTAGCCGCCATCCACGAGGAACTCAAATCCTTAAATGCCAAGGGTGTCTACAAGGAAATCAACGAGTTGCCTCCTGGGAGGAAAGCCGTTGGCTCCAAATGGGTACTCCGCATTAAGAGAGATTGTGACACCTTATTTCCAGATTCAAAGCATGCCTTGTCACCAAAGGGTTCACTCAGATACCAGGACAAGACTTCAATTACATGTTTGCCCCTGTAGCCAGATGGGAGTCGATTCAAACACTCCTCACTCTTGTTGCAGAACAAGACTGGGAGTTACAACAGATCGACATTAAAACAGCCTACCTCAACGGCCCTCTTGATGAAGAGATCTATCTTTGCAAACCAACGATGTTAGGATCAGGATTTTGGCGTCTTCGTAAAGGCCTATATGGGCTAAAACAGTCGGGACGTCAATGGTATCTGGAATTACACAAAAAACTAACATCCATTTTAAAAGGACCAAATCCGATTGGAGCGTTTACTATCGCAACCAGAGGAACAGATAAATCCCTACTTGCAACAAGTGTCGATGACATGCTCATCGGGTCCAGCTCGACCACAGAATCCAACCTCGTTATAGATGAACTCACTTCTCTCTTTGAGATCACTGACAACGGTGAACCCAACTTCCACCGTGGATGTAGGATTACTCGGGATTGAGCCAACCGCACCATTCACCTCAATCAAAGCACCTACACCCTGTCTATTCTCCGTGAATTCCACTACGAAAACTGCAATTCTGTCGCAACTCCCATGGATCCGGGCTGTCGCCTCTTCCCTAACACCGAGGAACTCACTCCAGAAGATGCGCAAAAGGTCAAAACTTTTCCTTACACAGCTGTCGTCGGGAAATGTATGTATCTCTCTACTTGCCCTCGACCCGACATCGCGTACACAGTTTGTGAATTAGCGCGATTCATGTCCAACTACGGCCCTTCACACATCGCTGCCGCCAAGCACCTATTACGATATCTGAAGGGAACCATGGATTACGGAGTTTGGCTTGGAAGAAAACAACCCTTCCTATCCCCTCATCCGTGCTTTGACAGACTCTGACTGGGGAATGGGCGATGAAAGGAAATTGGTTTCCGGTTTCGTGATCACAATGAACGGTTCCCCCTCTCGTGGAGCTTGAAACAGCAATCCGTCGTCGCCCTATCATCTTGCGAAGCAGAATACTTAGCAACAACTCACTGCGCTAGAGAAGTTTTGTGGTTCAGGAATCTCTTCACTGAACTTGGTTTCCCACAATATCTACCAACTACTATCTTCTGTGATAACCAAGGGACCATCGCATGTACACACGACCCGCACGCCCACAGTAAGATGAAACACATCTCAATTCGCGAGCACTTTATTCGCAACTGTATAACTAACCGCCTCGTGAACGTTGTCTATATTTCCAACAAGGAAAACATCGCCGATATATTCACCAAGCCACTCCACCGCATCCTACACCGTCAATGTGTCAAACTACTTGGCCTCGACGCCAGTCAAGGGGGGGTGTTGAGCGATGACTTAGCGCCGTAGCCAAATAAGGGTTGATTACCCGTTTCAGTTGATATTACCTTCCTGGTCAGAGAGGAGCCCCTATCGTCTCTCTCTCTGTACCAGGTATGTGGACTTGTATATCATTAACATTGATTGTATTACATGGACTAATAAATCCCATCGTCTCTCTCTCTGTACCAGAGTGATATTACCTTGATACTAACCTAAAACTGGAAGGGGCGGTATCTGGAATCTGAAAGTTAAAGAATGGGATATTGTACTTTTGGTAACCTCCGCATTGAGAGTCCTGTTGAAAGTGGGGAGAGCAAAAGTGTTTGCAATTGTGACATGCAGCACCGTCATCCCAGCAAGATACAGAGTAACTGCAGTCACCCCCATATTGACGTAGTAAGCTTGTGCTGATTGAAAAGAGATGATAAGGCAGATCCAGTCCACTCCATGCACTGTATTGATCATGCACTTCAGTCATGGTTTTGCTGACACGCAAACTTTGCTTAAAGCTAGCGGTTGTAAGACGAATAGTTGACCAACAAGATACCCCTGACAATCTGTCAGTACAAGCTACAATTAAGACTGGGCCGATCACATGCACCCACCACTCCGATTATCTGAATGGTGGCTGGAATCGCTACATTCAGAATGTTATATCGAGGTCCAAGTTCTATCATAATTTGGTTCTCAAGATGCCCTACACCTGCAAATCTCACAACTACCAAAGCAAGGTGTACCGCGACCAGTATGAGGTGCAAAACAATGGAGAGCCAGTAGCGAAAGTTGCTAGTAGCCGAAGATTCTTTGGCGGATTTCGAATATGTTTTGTTTTCAGAAGAGTTGTTGTTATCAAGTCATCAGCGGTGCATGAGTCAGAGTTTTGTTCGTGTCCTCCTGTCTTGGGCATCGATGGTGTGTTGGGAATCGATGGTGTGTTGGGAATCGATGGCGTGTTAGGCGTCGATGGTGTGTTGGGCATCGATGGTGTGTTGGGAATCGATGGCGTGTTGGGCATCGATGGTGTGTTGGGGCATCGATGGTGTGTTGGGCATCGATGGTGTGTTGGGCATCGATGGTGTGTTGGGCATCGATGGTGTGTTGGGCATCGGATGGTGTGTTGGGCATCGATGGTGCGTTGGAAGGAAGGAGTCAAGGAAGCCAAGTTTGGGTGGTTGAGTAACAAGGTTCTGGCGCAAGGCAGTTTGATGTTAAACGTTAAGTAACGGAACCAATACGCACTGGAAGGTGATCTCGGTCAGCAGTCACTAGTACTGTTACTTTTGACAGATTCACGAATACAAAGCCACAAGGCAATCCTGATATCGACATCCTCTTTTTATCCGAACAGATCCAACGAAATACCTAACCTAGATTCGACATTCTTAAGTTCCAATATCTTCCCAGGAGGTAGACGCAGGGCAAAAGGGTCCAGAGTTCAGACACTCTTTATATACTACGAACGAGTATTCTCTTCGCAAAAGACAGCTACCTAGGCTACCTCTCTGAGCCCAAGTCACACGTTGGTGTAGTTATCAGTCATGTGCACAGGTGGGCTTACCTTTCAAGCTTTCAAGAATAGAGCGTAATTAGAGCGTATTTGCAGCGGTTTCCATCTCACCCCCGTTGATCATCGAGCATGTGCTTGAAGCACTGCGTGGGATTTGGCAACTCCCGTAGATGAGGACTACGAGAGAAGCTGTCCATGATCCAGCAAGAGCCAAAAGGCCACAGTGCGGTTACGCCTGAATATGAATGGTTTTGCCCTAACACTCTTCCTCTTCTTTTTCGGGGTGTAATGCAGTTCTTATTTTGCTATGTGATCAGGTACTAAGCTAGTTTTTACTTCGGTTCATTCTAGCTGTCCCAGCTCCGTAGTCTACCTTCTCTTCGGGAGTCGAGCTCGCTGCCTGAGCTGGTACAGGGACCGGCCGTTTCCTTTATGGGACCGCAGGCGGTTCTTTGTGGCCGTTTGGGCCGTGTATCTATCTATCTATCTACCCAATCGTTTTCAAAAATAATGAACATAATGCTGTGGCCAAGTATTCCCAAAAAAGGAAGATCCAGGGAAGAAAATTGCCAGGTATGTCCAGAAAAGGAAAATCGTGGCTCTGCGTCACGCGTTTCATTTCGTCGCAAAAAACACCACGCTCTAATCTTTCTCGAATCTCCTGTCCAGTCATTCACAATAAAACCTCATCTTCATCGCTGTACAATCCTCGCTCAGAATTTGTTGGCCTACCTCATCACAGACACATTCAACCAGAAGGTTTCTATCTCGTTAATTCCGGAGGTAAGCGATAAATCGATAAGCTTCAACACAATAAATACTGAACAAGTTTTTTTTGACTGAGCACCTTCCAGACGGCTTTCGGTTCAAACTTCACACCATACCAGTCTCTGGTATTTGAAGAAAGCTAAGATCGAAGAAGCGTATAGACCAAATACCGCAGAAACGAAATGAAAGGTTTGAAAAATACCACGAGGATGAACTCGGATCAGAGGAAGAGGCTGAAGAACCCAGAGAATATACTGAATGGCTATCAATCCTACTATCTCGGTGACGGGTATGAAACTACGTTCAAATATCACTACCTCACCTCGTCTTCAACTACAGCCACTATTACTCTCTCATCGACTTTTTCAGCCACCCATATCTACCTTCCGAATTCCACAACAACTTCACTCGAAACCCCAACCCAAAGACGAAAAAAAAAACTAAAGAACGCACGGCATTTCCGGCTCACCTTCGCTCTCTTCGTTCTCTTCACCTTTCTTCTCTTATCGATTATCCCTCAAGGCCTCATCGACATCGGCAACGTCATCTCGATCCTGACGGGGCTGTACAAGACGGGAAATATTTTCATGAGTACTTGGGTACCACTTTTGTGGGCGGCGATTAGCGTTATGGTGGGATACTGAAGTGAGTATTTTGTTGTTGCGTATAGGGAACGTTCCGATGTCTGGTTTAGTGTCTGGCCTTCTAGATCTGTCATGGACCCGATATCGGACCTACTTGCCGTCCATGGATTCACATATCCGGTCATCCGCTGCCTCTTACAAAGGACGTACTGGTCTGTTTTATCCCCAGTCGCCGCAAATGCAGCACCTCAGGCTGTGGCTCAGAGCTCAGCTATCTTTGAACACTATACACGTCTTGATGCTCCTACTAGCCTGTGTTTGGTGCTTAGGATCGCACCCCTTCTATATAGTTAGCTTATTTCGTTGTATTCTTTCTCCGACCACCACCGTTAGTTCTCATCGTTGCTGTGTCTCGCCGTTTGGAATATAACGTGGTCTTGTCAATACGTGTGATTCTCAGTGTTTCTGTCTAGGCCAAACGACAACTTTTCAGTCCATTTACTATGGCCTGAATTACGGTGTGTTTTATTTCTTTTATTTTTTCTTCATCTCATCCTCTTTTCCTTATGTAGTGGATCGTCATTTGGTAAATTAGCCAGTTCATTATGGGTCTCTTACTCCTTACTTTTGGGATTATTGTGGTCGCTACATTAGTTGAACTGGTTAGTACCTACTCGACTTCCTTGATACAGTCCTGATACGCTAGATCTGTTCCTTTTTGAGACACGGTGAAGTCATTGCCTGTTTGTCTGTACATGCGACTAACAAAACGTTCATAACATATCGAGGGACAGTATTTGCGATCGGTCTAATCATGATTCTGCTTATGAGAGATGTATATACATCGAGACACTGATACTACGCGTTTATTTAGGGCCACTGATATACCAGTAACCATACTTACGAATCCACAATGGTTGTGATAGTCTAACTTCCTGGCCAACCTCAGCCCTGAATCAGCCCTTCTCCCGGACCTGAACAAGCAATTCGGTTAGACTCTGAATTGCTTTGATTTCACTCGTGCTGCGTCGCGTATGACTAAGTCGCATAAGTAGTATGCCCCTATATGCCCTCGGGGGTCTTGTAGGAGTGCCCCGCAACGAACCTCATTCATCCATCGTTCACATGGCCATGCTTCACCTGTGCTTCACGAACATCGAGGGCAGAGATCAGCAGTTGTTCCACGTGAAGATCCATATTTCAATTTTTCAAGTTACTTATCGGCACATACATTTTGCCGTGCAGCCGGTGCGTGGTGCGTGCTGGGTGCGTGCAAACGTGCTTGGTGCGTGCAAATGCGGTGCGTGGTGCGTGGAAGTGCGTGCGTGTCAACTGGGCCAAGTCCACTTCGTTGTGTAAAGTTATTTCTGCTATAGAATTTACTAGCCTTTCTTTTATTCTATGTCCCCAAAGCTGCAACCAAGGCTGCAACTTGAATTGTACACTTAAAGATAAGTAGTGTAAGTATCATCAACATAAGTAAATTGACCTGCACTAGGCACATAGGAGGCTGCCTGATAAGGCAAGAGTAGTATAGAGGTGTACAGGTGTATGTGCAGGTTCCGATGTCAAAAAAAACACAAACATTGCTGAAAAGACCCGCAACATTTACACGCACCCACCATCACTTGCACGCATCCGCCATCACTTGCACGCACCTGCCATCATCATTTTGCGGGTGCGTGCAAGTGATGCGGGGTGCGTGCATAGTGCGTGCATAGTGCGTGCGAGGGTGCGTGCAAGTGATGCCGGGTGCGTGCCGTTGCGTGCAAGTGATGCGTGATGCGTATAATGATTGTGTATCCAAGACTCGATATTAGGTAGAATTTGTGTAGAATTACCTCTTTGGGCCGATTGGCCAAAAGTTCATTAATATGAAGTTAATAATGTTAGTATATATTACAAAAAAATACATATTTCGGACTGAAAAAATTATACATGCGCACGCACCATACAACACGCATCGGTAGGTGCGTGCACGCACCTGCACGCACCACGCACCGGCTGCACGGCAAAATCACCTAGCCGTTACTTATAGTCTTTGAGCGCTTGAGCCCTTGGTTACCTGGCAGATAATGCATATGACTTAAAGCTTAAGTATATGGACGATGTCGACGGCTTCTGGTATATACATATATCGGTTGAACGTTATACAGTCATCTTTTCTTCCTTTCACTTGCTCCCCTTTTACTATTGCACTCCTTTCTTCCTTCCTGTTGGTTTATCTTTTTATTCCATTTCTTACCGACCTTTGCTTATGGCTGATTTTAAAGTAAATCGCAATGTCGGACTTCGAATTAGCTATCGAGAACGTCTTCAATGGCTTGTACTATGGTGGGTGTCTTCCCTCTGAAACGAAAAGCCGGTATTGACTAGTTGCACTCAGGATTTGTTGTATCAACGGTGTATGCAACCGCCAGATCCCATTCAAGGCCATGATAATACCTAAATCTTCCTCCTCTTGTAGACTTTTCGGAGTTACTACCGTACAGGCTTGGATCTATGTGCGCACCAATCGAGATTCGTGGCTGCTTCGATTACTGGTCAGTTTCTTGCGTTTCTTGTTTCAGCGGAACAGATTCATCGTGTTAAAATTACCAGGTTGCATCTCTTGTGTAAGTGCTGGCATCGACAACAACAGTTACAAGTTGGGCTAAGGATTATCATGTTCAGGTCTCTAGACTTTGTCACCACATTCCTTAACTCTCAGACTATTTCATAACCTCCTGGTATGCTTATTGTTTTACTCGGACTTACTTGGAAGACTAAGACGAATGCAGTTGGCAAATTTCGGAAATGTCGAGATGCTGTTGACAACTCCTTTGTAAGTACGTGGAACAGTTGGGTGGATTTTCAGCTCACTGGCTTCAGACCCTTCAAAGCGGAAATTTTGATCTCTTTTGTGGTGATCTTCATGTGGGTTTGTCTGAATGGCCGTCGTTATGTGCTGACATCTTACTGCAGTGTGAATATATTCTTTGCTTATCGAATATATTTGCGTAAGTTCTCCTTCCTCTCAAGTCTTCAGAAATTCGATTCGAACGGTTTCCTTAGTACGCCAGATACATAAATCTATGGCATTCATTATCGTGAGTTTAATTCCTCTATTGGGATAGTATGCTTTTCAATTGAACATTTTCAGGCTGCCATTGGGACGGCGGCTCTTGGTGAGTTCTCCCATATGTTTGATAAAAAATCAAAATCTCAGTACGCCGGGCAGTTATGGGTCTTGGTATGTAGCATTTCTTTCATTATCATGATCGATACTGACGTTGCTTCGGTAGTTGCCGGCGTTGCCTTTCTAAAACGACCCAGTCTTTCGTCGATAAATGATAGAAAAATCAAGGTGCAAAGCTTGCTATGAGCTGCATTTCTGCGCTACTGATGTTCCGATGTCATAATTATTAACAGAACCCTATGATAATATCTCTTGCTCTATCTGTAGTTTCGGATGTGCTCTCAACCATCGCAATCTCTTGGTCACTTCACAGGTCTAGGACCGGCTTCAAGAGGTTTTTGCTAAATATTCTCAGCATTTTGGCAGCGAACTAAATCCAGGACATGTAGATCGGATTCATTGGTGCAGAAATTCTTCCACTTCATAGTTGGCCGAGGATTATTACTCGCTCTTGACCAAATCACTACCTTGATTGTGCTATCGGCTCAAGACAACCTCAACTGGTCAGTCGTGATACTGGTTTACACTACTTTTCCCAACTGATGAACTACCATCTCGACTGTAGGATCCCATCTCATTTTATTCTAACACGGTTGTATGTCATCACTATAGGTTTGTGCCAGTGGAATTTTCCGTTTTATTGAATATCAATTGAGCCATTCACTCGTGAATATGATTAGTGGCCATGTGAGAGCTGTTCCCGATCTACACGAGTATTCGCCGTCTAAATTCCCTTCACAGGCTCAACTCTAGACCGGGATTGAAGGACGATGTTGGTTCAATTGTCACTATCAATGATCCCGCTGCACGACGTTTCATATTGGATGACCACTCTGAGTCTGCTCGGATTGGGATGCGTTCTACTGCTCTCGACGCTTCCGAGCCTCCTTTGACCGGCGAAGAAGCCAATCGACGTTATCTTCACTATTTTCCTCCCTTGAAGGTACGCAGACTCTTATGTAAATGCCTTTCGCTAGCAGCTCATATGTCCAACCTCAAAGGGTTCTGGTGAATTCAGGCAATAAATATCCAAAGTGATTGTAACTTCATTATTTTGTAGCGTATATATTTATTGCACCTGGTGACTATACTACACTTGGTAGTACTGTTGCTGGTGACACAGCCTCATGAGGCTCACTTTTCGGGAGAATTCTCAGGTGACCCGCAACTTGAGTCTGCTCCCACTAGACAAGCCTTTATTCATGAACTACAAGCCTGCAGGCCCTCCAGACCAAATATGATCCCTCTTAAGATAGTGCAGCACCCGGCCTTTAACAGCCACACCACTGCAATGGCAAGAGAGGCATTGAGAGTGAGGGCTCCTCAGGGAATTTTTGTTGGGCTTGATGCTGTCATATGCTAGTATGATTGACCTTCGATACATGCAGGTAAACTCATCTAAACAACAAAGTACCTTATCCGTCCCAAACAGGTAAACAGCTTTTTTATCCATTGACTCGCTACATTGAGCTCAGTATTTAAACAATAGCGGCTTGATGGAGCGCCTTGTCTGCTAAACGCAAAATGGGCGCCTAATGTCCAGATCGGGTAAGGTTTAATATTGACAAACGGCAATACAGATGCTATAAACTTATTTTCATCGGTCAAGCTCAAGTTCTAATAAAAATAAGAACTCACTATCTGACACAGTCTGCCTCGGCGAATTTTACCTCACCTCTACCATACTCTTAGAGCTTATTCGGTAGGTAACCTATTGGATTCTGCCACCCAGGACGTACTCGAGTTTCCAAGGGGAAAGGCTGGTCTGCTAATTCTGAAGATACCGAAGATCCCATTTGGATTTGTTCATAGCTAGCAGGCGATTGTGAATCATCAATACTTCGAAACATGGGCCGATCATACCTGAGTGAATGTGAATCGGAGGAGCCTGGAATATACATCAACGCCTTTTCCCTCGGACTGGATCGGTCGAGTGTTTGAGGATCGTTCCGGAACAAGTCAACCGCCGGGCTGGAATGCAAATTCCAGAAGGAGTCTAGGTTGCAGATATCGAAAGTGTCAGCCGAGGAAAGACTTGGTAGCTCCGACCAACGAAATTGCAAGCCTAATTGGCTATGAAATTGGCTCCACCAGCGTTCTGGAGTCATTCTGTTATGCAGGAAACCGGCGGGCTCATAGTAGTCAGAAATTGGTAACTTTAGGCCAACTTCCGCATCAACAAACCCTCGATAAAAATCGACATAGGGAGGTAAGTTACAATCATCCAATGATGAAGATGAGGCAGTAGTAGGTTCGGTACTATGCTGAGCATACATCGAGTGCTGGTTCGCCTTGGGAAATGGGTACAGCGAATCATGATTATAAATGTTGGTAGCGTTGTCTGAACACGGCGACGAGTGCTCCGCAGACCACTGTGCAGAGTAAAATGCCGGAGGATTGATGTATATGCATTCTTTTCCTTGTGAACCACATCTTGAACAAGGCCGGAAGAGATCGCATTTGACCTTGGATCTGACACACGACTGCGACGAAGAGAAAATTATTATGTACTGATAGGAAAAAATAAGCGCACGACACTGCTGACCTGGCACGATCTTCTTCGAGAACGAGGAGCTCTGTTTCTGTATATGCGTATATTTTAACCTACCAGCTACAAAGAGAATTTGGAATACTTGCGCCTCGCGGCAAGTCTTTCGGTGTCTTGCGAGCAAATCGCTGCGAGTGAATTCTGCCTTGCACAACTACAGGAATATAGCGTCTTGAAAAACTGGATACTCACGAAAGAAAAGACGTACATGACATTGATGACAACGGTCATTCGTGTCTTTGAAGGTAGCCAAAATGAGATTTAAAAAAGGCTTTCGAGCTTTCCTGACCTACGTGAGCGGATATGTCGATTTAAATGAGTTGTCCTAGTGAATTGTGCAGGACACATAGTGCACTGTTTCGTCTACAGGAGTACGGTTAAGGTCTGAAATAATAGGATATCAAAGGTACACTGTAGACTTACTTTGGGCAAGGTAGGAGCATTCCCTTTATGGCTGCGAGCTCGGGAAGTTACAGAATAGGTGGAAAATGCTACTTGGGCACTAGCCATGCTACCTTAGGAATGACGATATGCAGACACAAGAAGTTATGGGAACGCGGGAATTATAATCAAGTTCGTGTATTGGTCCCCTCTACTTATATGGAGTTTTGCCCTGTTCATGAATTATGAGCATACGCAGTTTAAGAAAAAAGAACACCTGCTAGCAGAGTAGGGATAGTGTCAACCGAAAGGCACATGCGTCAGCTATCCGAGGGTATCGCAACGCCGCCAGTCTTATTCGGCGGACGCCTCTGTAGACCGGATATAACATCTCAGCTAAGTTAGTGCGAACGAAGAACATTCGTATGCATGGCACTCGAAATCCTCGAAACCAAAAGAGTAAGGCCAATAGGGTTGTGGTGACGTTCGAAAGAGAAAAAAGATAAACTTACCGAGCGAGCAATTGAAGGTGATTTGGTGCGACTCGGTGTTATTTATCTTTTGAGGCCCCAAGGATGCAGAGTGATCATCAGAAAGCCAAAATATCCAGGTGTCATCCATCTGCTGTATACTTCTCTACGAATGCCGCGCGGTTGGGAAAAAATCTTCTAGACAGAATTACTAGAGCCCTTGGGGGTCGGACCAGCGTCGTTGTGGCAAATGAATCATAGCTGCATGGTTGTATCTTATAGCGCGTTTACTTTCAGTTCCTAGTAGAAGGCAGTTCTCTGTGCCCCAAATGTAGGGCGTCGCTCTGTTCAGCGTCACAGCGCAATTTGCCGGAGAGGTTGACAAATGGCTGAGCTCTTTAGCACGTACTTTGGTCGTCTCCTGGTAGCCTCAGGCTAGAGTATGATTTGACTGCTTGAGCCAGTGAGCGATTGTACTTTGTGTTTTCGTTATTACTTAGTGAGTCACTCACTATAGCGTGCACGACCCGTCATACGGTTTTATTCAAGCTGCAGTAAGAGCGCTTAAGAGAGCTAGGTATGCTCATTCCCTGATCAGAACACATCTTCGCATAATTACAAGTCTCCTAGGTACTCTCTTCAGGCTAAAACTTCCGAGCAATACTGTACATAAGACGATACGTTTCACGGCGTCCTCAATGCGCTTTGCTAGCTCCATGTTGTAGTATTGAAGACGAAGCAGGCACATTAATTTTCATGTAGTGGCACTGGCATCCGAGTCGATATCGGAGCGGTATTCCAGCGGTACCGGCAAATATAATCTTTGGGGTTACGGAGCCAAATTGCTCCCAAGTGCAACCGAAGTTTCCAAGGCGTTGTGTTAGAAGATAGAAGCCTTCGCAAGAACTTGAAGGAAACATCAAGCTTTAGATGGAAATATAGCCATACTCTCGACACTTAATAACTTTATTGTACCCGGATTGTACCTTCCTAGTCAACCTTCATTCAACCTTCAATCAGAAGCTACCCGGGCCTGCTCATGTTCTGACTTAGGTCAGGATAAAACCATTCGGTCCAGTCGAGGAGGACTCCCTTGCGTATAAATATTGACTATTGACAAGGCTTACCACTAGTTGAGCGCTTGAAGGTCCAGGAGATATATGGAGACCGAGTTATGATTAAGTATCACACAAGCGTGCATAATGACCGTTCAAGTTTATGTTATACGTCTTGGATCCGCCGGGCTTTCTCAACTTAAGTTGAATGAATATGCTTTTTGCCTTTCAGGCTTAAGTATGATAATGTTTGGGGGTCTGGTCTCATTAGTGGAAGGCGACTTTGCTGGTATAGGTACTCAAGCACTCACGTACATTTCGCTATTATAGTCTGGGAGCCCGACTCCCGAGTCCCAGGACTTGAGTCGCGTACTTACTCATTGCACGATCACGGGGCTTTTTCTTCGGTCCGATCGGCCGATCTGAAAGAATGTGACCACCGTGACATTCCTATCACCTCCAGTTTTCTTCAACTTCGTGATTCGGGATTGAGTCTACTTTTGGCACAGTAGGACTGAGCTGCAACTCTGCCGATTTTTCCACTCTTACGCAATCTGTGCTTAAAAACGAAGCAGAAGCACTGAAGGAAGTCTCGACTGCTTTGGAACCCCGGCTTTATCACCGTGCAAAGTCTCACATTATCTCTTTGCTACATGCTCTTCTACCGGGGCATAAAGGTACATTCACTGAACCCGAATCGCGAATGTTTTGAACCTTAACATTCGTTCTTTTATTTATGCCTTCTGGCTGAGATCGCTCCTTGAAATCAGTCTCACTCTTTTTCTTCATCGAAGTTCCTAAAGGAATCTCATCCCCTTTCTCGAGTATTTCCTCTCTCTTATAAAGCCGTCCGCTTTTCCCCCTTGGTCCACTTCAGCTATGGATCCTTCTAGTGACCGATTGCACGTTCCTATTTTCGCTGGACAAGGCTCACCAACTGCCGTTCTCGCTTCATACGCCGAATCTGCCATCCGGGATTCTCGACAAGGCCCATGTTCAACCCTTCTGACCATGTGCCATGAAGCCTTTCGGGATGAAATATCAAGTCTCACTGCACTAGAACGATACGGCGTCGATCTCAATGATTTTAACTCCCCGGATGCGCTTCTGGCCATGTGGCCCTCACGTTTCTTTAATAATCCCGTGCTATCTAGCTCAACCTTTGTCCTTATCCAACTCATCCGATATCTAGCCTTCGTAACTGTCGAGCCCTCTTGCACCGAAAATGGATATCGTACTCCATTCACTAACGTCCAATCAACATCCCAAGTTGGTGTACTAGGGTTCTCCTCTGGAATCCTTGCGGCCTGTGTGGTCGCGGCGTCTCGTTCGACCATTTCTTACCTGTCGTTTGCAGTCGAAGCCTACCGATTAAGCATCTGGATCGGTATAAGGTGCCAACTATATCGTTCTGAGACCTTCAACGCAGATATGTCGCTTCCTTGGAGCGTGGTGTTCCTCGGTATGTCCTTGGAGGCGGCTGAAGAAGCGATTTCAGAATTTCAGAATGTAAGCTCGCTCCTTTTCGAATTTTCTTTACGTGTGTTGAGATACTTTTTAGCTTGCGAAATCTGACTCAAAGGTTGAGGATCCTTCCAATCTTTACATAACGGCGGTCATGGATGGTCCTTGTGTGACTATCTCAGGCTCCCCCGTTGTTCTTGCAAAGTTTTCTGCCCGAATCACCGACCTCCTCGGTTCATCTGTGACTGCTCACCAAACGACTGTCGACACTTTATATCATTCCCCGGCGTTGCACGAAACCCGCGACCAAATCCTTCGGGATATTGTCCAACGAAACATCCGTTTTCCGGAACTTAACCATCTTCGTGCCCCAGTATGTTCAACTTCAACTGGAATGATTCTGGACCGATTTGTGGTCACAGGCCGATCTCTTGTTCATCTTGTCATCGATATGCTCCTCGTTGAACCTGTCCGCTGGGATTTCGTCGCTAGTCAAGTTGCAAAGTCCTTGCCCGAAGGTACTGACGTCATGCTGCTCAATTTTGGACCCGCGACTGGTTTATCGCGAAGCATAGAAAAAAGGTGTCCGATTGGCCGTGTCTCGTTACGCGACTTGTGTCTCGACGTACAGTCGAAACAAGAACCAATTGCAATCACTGGTATGGCCGTGAATATGCCTGGAGCACCTAATATTCACAAGTTGTGGGAAGTCCTAGAACAAGGATTGAACACTCTCACCGAGGTACTTTTTATACACACTTTCCCTTTGCGAAAACTGAAAAAACCCGCATAGATTCCGCAACAACGATTCAATGTTCAAAACTACGAGGGGATGAAAGCCCGCACAGGCAATTTCATCCAAGCACCAGATGAATTTGATAGTCGCTTCTTCAAGATAAGCCCTCGAGAAGCGAAGAGCATGGATCCCCAACAGCGTATACTCTTGCATGCAGCCTACGAGGCCTTGGAAGACTCTGGATACGTCCCAGGAGCTACCCCAACGTCCCAGCCCGAGACGTTCGGCTGTTACATAGGTGCTGCTACCCACGATTACTTACAGAACCTTCGCGATCATGTCGACGTCTATTATAGCACTGGTGAGATATTTATCAATTTTTATCCATTTAACTAATGAGTTTTCGTACAGGAACATTGAAATCGTTCCTCAGTGGTCGGATATCTTATTCAATGGGTTTCAGTGGACCGTCGGTGGTGGTTGACACCGCTTGCTCCTCATCTCTCGTAGCCGTACATCAAGCTGCTCGCGCTTTGATGACAAGGGATTGTAATTCGGCTCTAGTTGGGGGAGTCAATGTTATCACCAGTCCGGATGTAAGTCTCGTTTTATTTTGACGCGGACACGCAGTCATGATTTTTCCATCAGATGTTTCTTGGTTTGGACCGAGGGCACTTCCTCAGCCCCACTGGATCGTGCAAGGCATTTGATGCATCCGCAGATGGATATTCTCGGGGCGAAGGATGTGGTATGTTTGTCTTGAAACGACTATCTGACGCCATTGCGGAAAATGACCATATTTATGGTGTTATTCGAAGTATCGAAGTCAACCAGAGCGGTCTCGCTCAATCAATCACACACCCTCATGGGCCAACTCAGAGCGCTCTTTTCGAACAGGTGCTTCGCAATTCCGCCATCGCTCCTTCCCGAGTGAACGTCGTAGAAGCGCACGGAACAGGGACTCAGGCAGGAGACGTGAATGAGCTCGCCAGTATACGCCGAGTTCTTACCGCTGGGCGAAGCCCTTCAAACCCGTTGCATGTTACCAGCGTCAAAGGGAATATAGGTCATCTTGAGGCGGCTTCGGGGGTAGCAGGTTTAGCGAAATTACTTCTGATGCTCAAGCATCGAAGGATTCCTCCTCAGGTCTCTTTCAGCCAGCTAAACCCCTTGATCGACCCATTAGAAAGCGACGCTATCGTTATAAATCGAACATCCGTCCAATGGGAGCCTTCTTCCAAAGGTCATGGCAGAGTAGCTCTTCTCAACAACTTTGGTGCCGCTGGCTCTAATGCAGCATTGGTGCTAGAGGACATGCCCAAGGTCCCTCTTCAGTGTTTGGTCATCCGCTCGTGTTTACTGCATCGGCGAAGGACGGGCCTTCCCTCGAAAAACTACGGCAAAAGTACATCGATTGGCTCCGAAACCCGTACGGCGAAGCTTTCTCGCTTGTTGATATTGCCTACTCTATGACTGCGCGCCGACAGGCGTATTCATATCGTCTTGCTGTTGTGGCTTCGGACCGTGAACAGCTCGTGGAAAGTTTGCGCCGCGCTGCCGTGTCGTGCTGCTCCAAAAACTCATCGCCAAATATAATCTTCGTCTTTTCAGGGCTAGGAGGAGCTCCGTATACTGGCATGGGGCGCATTCTCTACGACACCTCTCCCTTTTTCAAAAAGCATATTGATGAGTGCCATTCTATCCTCGTCTCATTGGGATTTCCAGGTGTTCTCTCCGTTGTCTTAGGCGAGACAGACGCATTAACACGACTAGAAGAAATTGAAGCCTATCAGGCCGCGATTGTTTCTTTAGAATATGCACTCGGCAAGCTCTGGATCTTCTGGGGTCTTTCACCAAAGGCTGTGATTGGACACAGGTGTGTTGGGTTTACTTTTCGTCGTCTTTTGCTTTTTCTAACCAATGCTTCAGCCTTGGGGAGTATGCGGCGCTGGTGTTCGCTGGCGTTTTAAGCTTGAGAGGAGCTTTGACTTTGGTCGGTCATCGTGTACGGCTAATGTCGCGCATGTGCAAACTGGAAGCTTCTGGTATGCTGGCGATCAATCTTGCGTCAGAAACTGTTGAAGATCTCCTGGGAACGTCAAACGACTTCAATGCTCTGTCTATCTCTTGCATCAATAGTCCAAACGACTGCGTCGTTTCTGGTTCCATTTCTGCATTACAGAAAATGAAAACGTTTCTCGATGTTTCAATAGAATGCAGAAGCAAAATGCTCGCCGTTCCCTATGGCTACCACAGCGACGTGATGTCACCGATAAGCAAGGAGCTGACTTCCATTGCCAATAAAGTTATGCTTCAAGCGCCTAATATCCCGATCGCCTCCAACGTATATGGCACCGTTGTACTTCCAGGTGACGAAGGCGTCTTTCGTCCGGAATATTTCGGGCGACATTGCTCGGAACCTGTTCAATTCGACCAAGGCTCTCGTGCACTTTGTGATCAACTCCGGCTTTCCGCCAACGATGTCTGGCTTGAGATTGGTCCCCATCCCACCTGCCTGCCCATGTTGAAGTCCAATGATTCGGTCCCACCCGGCGCGGTACTTCTTCCCACTCTCAAGAGAAACCAGGGTACATGGTCATCGCTTGGCGCTACGCTTTCTGTCCTCTTCACGCACGGCTTACTGCTAAACTGGCGTAACACTT
The DNA here is from genome assembly GCA_015501585.1 of Rhodocollybia butyracea. Classification (NCBI taxonomy): domain Eukaryota; kingdom Fungi; phylum Basidiomycota; class Agaricomycetes; order Agaricales; family Omphalotaceae; genus Rhodocollybia; species Rhodocollybia butyracea. The sequence goes on from JADNRY010000004.1 coordinate 466,158, forward strand.
TTGCTCATCTTTCCCATGTGCGATGTATTTCCTTGCCCTCATATCCATTTTCCATGTCCAAGTATTGGGTCCCGTACGAAGAACGTCGCCTATCAGTTTCCACTCCTCCACATGCACCGCTGATACCAGAATACTCCCTTCTACACAGATGGGAGCAACATCCTTCTTTGCAAAACGATTGGGTGTCTGTCTTCGAAACCCCCATATCCCAACTATCCACATTGATTTTGGGACACGTAGTCGGTGAAACGCCCCTCTGCCCAGCGTCTGTTCTAGTTGAGATCGCTCTAGCTGGGGTGGAACTCTCAATCCAACGGATGGATATGTCAGCGCACGAAAGTCTCGTAAAAATCAGTGCACTCGAGTTTATCAAAGGATTAGTGTACAAAGACGACGTTTCCCGCATAGTGGTCACTAAAATCTTCCTCCGTGATGGGTACGGCACCTTTTCCATTAGCTCCCGAGTTGATCCATCTACCGAGCTGGTACTACACACACAAGGCAAATATAGTCTTCGGCCAATTCCGCCCTCATCCAAATTCGCGCAAAAGCTTCATCAGGTCTCTACCCGTATCGAACACCTAAGAGATCCGAAGACCAAGGCAGAAATTTTCTTTTTGCGTACTGGCCTACGAAGTTGTGTTCCCTCGTGTTGTTCAATACGCAAAGGAATACCATGCTATACAGTCATTGTCGGTCAATCCCGATGAGCTTGAAGGTTTCGCCTCCATCCAGCTTCCTCCTGATTGCCATACAGGTACATTCGTTGCCCACCCCGTCTTTCTGGACGCATTGTTGCAAGTTCCCGGTTTCATTGCGAATATGCAAGGGAGCATCGGAGATGTCTTTATTTGCTCAGAAATTGGGTCCATCAAAGTTTTAACTACCCTACTAGACGATAACGCAACCTACTTGATCCACTGCCGAGGACTTTGGTCTGACGATCGAACTTCTCTTACCTTTAACGTCCTCGTTATCAAGAGTGATGATTTATCGGAGGTCGTTGCTTCTGTCAAAGGCGTTAAGTTTTGTCGAATGGCCCTCGAGACTTTGCGGCGCGGACTGTCTATTGCGGCTATATCTGGGTCCTCCTGTAGACGTCCACCGCCTACATCGATTGGTGTACCATTGCCGTCTAGAGCTCGTTCCCATAGCTCTCCTCCAAACTTTATGAATGTGGGTGGGGAACTGCATGCTAGGATCATTGGAGTTGTAGCAGAAATTTGCCATGTTGATCAAGCAGTAGTCACGACAAGCACCGAGCTGGATGCTCTCGGCATCGATTCATTGATGCTAATTGAGCTATCGGCCAGACTACAGTTCTTATTCCCCAAGATCGATCTTCAACTGCGCTCTCTGTATTCATGCAAGACTGTCGCTGACATAGTACGCATTTCCTCTGTAATTCTAGGTATCAGGAATGTACCTCATCTCGCCCACGGTCTGCGAAAGTGAACCTTCTTCTCCAAGCACCTTGGTCGCTGACGATAGTCCGTCCGAACTCAATTCAATGGAACTAAGCGGATGCTTGGACGTGAAGCACATCGTTGGCAACGTCCTTGATCATTCCACTAGAAGCAATCAGGGATGATACCGAACTCGGACTCCTTGGCCTTGATTCAATGGCGTCAATAGAAGTTCTCCATGTTTTGAAGACGCACTTGGATGCTCATCTTCCGGATGACTTTCTATCGAGTCATCGTAGCGTTGCTGCGATTGAAGCGTATCTAGATGAGAAACCCTTCAATTTTTACCATCGCAAACCGCTGAAGATTGATGTAATGCAATCTCCGCCACGCGAAGCGACTCATGCGCGTCTCATTCGTACTCTTCGACTCGGTACGAACCCAATTCGGGTCCAAGACAGCACGTCTGGAAATACACCTGTATTTTTCATTCATGATGGAAGTGGTCTCGTCAACTTACTACGACCGAATCAACTCCTTAGGTCGTACCGTTTTTGCCATTTATAACCCAAATTTTGCCATAGCACGCCCCTGGCAGAGCATTAGAGTCATGGCTATAGCCTATGCTGACCACATATCTTCCTTAACCGTTGGACCGGTTTTGTTAGGAGGTGAGAGTTTGAATTCCACTGGTGTGTTTCGTAGCTAATGTTGAAATTGCAGGATGGTCCTTTGGAGGCGTCGTCGCATATGAGATCGCCCTCCAGCTGGAAAAACGTGGCATCACTACGAGAGGAATTGTTCTAATCGATTCACCAAGCCCAATAGGACACATTCCCTTGCCTGACACGCTCATCAAAACTATCGCTAGATATAACCGTAGAACAGCCGAAATAGGAAAGCTGGTTCAGACTCAATTCAAAATGAACGCTCAGTTACTCGCCGTTTACGATCCTTACGCCACGGGAGGAGTTTGCCCCCACTTGTATTTTTACGTTCGAAAACAGGTTACTCCGTTGAAGGCCTCGCTAATATCCCTTCCTGGCTTTCTGACCGCTCTGATCCGAACACCACAACCGCAGGATGGACTGAATTAGCCACTTCTCTAAAAGTCTGGGATATTCCCGGACACCATTTCCAAGCCTTTGACAATGCCAATGTAAGTCTCTTGTATTTGTTGGTGGTGCACATCTCAATTTGCGTTGGTAGATTGAGTTTGTGTCCGCGAAACTGCTCGAGTCGTGTGATTATTTAGATAGCCTTTGATCATTTGCCTGTGTATTGATATAAACCCGGCCATGTAGAATAACGAATCGGATGGATTTTCTATTTTCAGGATTTTGGGATGTATGTACATATATTCTTATTCGTATCGGTAGCTAGTTGTACGATCAAACATATTCTTGAAGTTCGTGAGCTCGAATGACACCGAATCTACCTCGATTATGCAGTGCCTCTATGCAAATGATATGAACCGTGACCTGATGTGAAGTACTAGTAAAATCAAGGACTACTATGTTGCCCAGCCCAGCAGACGCCCCATTTCCTTTGACTGTGGATTGACATAGGCTACACGATAATTAGTATTATAGTCCACAGCTTTTAATATGGTGACTCACCGAGACCTAGTTCCATCATTCGCTTGAAATGTTTTAGCTTCATCAGGAGAACGACGCCTCACAAAGTTATTCACAGCTTTATTGGCTATAGCAACGGGTAGATTGCATAGTTTTTGCTTGTGCAACAGTGTGCAGACTAAGTAAATCATGCATCGCACGCAAGGTGTCAGCATCTGGGAAGCCCTTCATCGACGACCTCAGGATGTCTAATCTCGTTGAAGATAGCTGTGCAACTAAAGATTTATCATGGAAATCGCTCTTGGAAATGGATCGGTTTGGGATTGCCAGCCAGAACGGTACGACACGCGAGCCCTCCCAATCAATAATATTGCGCACACATGAAGGATCAAAATAGTCGATGAAAACATTCCCAATGCTGAGATCGTCATGCACAAGAACAAATGGGTAATTGGGTGGATCAAATGCACTGAAGTTAACTTGTCCAAGAGCTTCTTCAAGCATGGCAAACCAGGATGTGTAGTGTGCATGATCTGCACGCGCTTCAGCTTCGATATCCTCGAGTGGAGATTCAACAAGTGTGTTGAAATCCGATAACCACGCCTTTCTCTCTTTTATCCAATTGCCCTTACAGAGATCGCTCCGTTGCGAAGAAACAAGAGAATAGAGATAGTCCGCGGTTGAGTTCCATGGCCCACGGTTGAGTGGAAGTCTAATGGAGGATAGAGTAGCTTTGTCCACTCGATACTTGGTGGTCACAGAATCGTACATAAGGCTGCCGATGGCATCGAAGCTCAATTGCAACAGCTGGGCTTCGCATCGTGCAACCTGTTTAACCACGTTCTCGAGTTGGTCTGAGCTCATGCCCTGGTCTTGCATGTCCGATACCCTTCCGCCGATTATCTAAAAAGCAGTGAGCCCCCAGGCTGCTGTTCACGTAGAAAGCATCCTTACCCTTTCTTGCAAAGTATAAGGCGCTCCAACGCTGTTATCAAAACTAATATCAAGATATAGTACTTCTGGGACAGGGATCGTTGTATGTGCTTTCAAATATCGGATGGTTGCAAACTACAGGGAGGAAACGTTATAGATGTTCGACAAAGTTGAAAGTAGGAAACCTTCCTCAACATACCTCGCTCTCGATGCGAAGAAGAACCTCTTCTTTTGGGTGATTCGCATCATGAAAAGAAGGGCTACCGTGTACACGGGCAACGATATCAGATCCATCTTCAAACTGTATCGCAAACCTAAGTACAAGGAGCACAAGGGATGCATTAATTTGCTACGGAAGGAAAGCATAATATGAGTGGCCATTTTACCATATTGAAGCCACCTGAATTAGATTACTTTAGCGAATTCTCTTCATTAAGAGGGTACAAGCACACATACCTTGTCCGATGAGATACACTTCTGTCGCCGTCTTTTGCATGACCCTAGACACCACACTTTGTAGTGCTTTCAGATCGCGTGAAGCCATGACTATATCCACGCTCTCCTTGCGGCCCTTGAAAGCTCGCACAAGGTCATCCTGGGTGCGAGCAAGCTCCTGTAGTGAAGGCAGGCCGGGGTTCATAGATGAAAGATGAAAGGTGACAGTGAAGGGTGACAGGGAAAGTACTTATCGGTATCCTGCGCGCGCAATGACTTTGTGGGTCCAAACAACTCTCCGTGAATCAAACTGGTTTTAGGTTTACGGATGCTCGTTGATGGTAGATAAATCCTGTGTCATCTGTCAATGCCCCCAGAGAGCCTAATATTTTGTTCGGCCCCAAGTGCGCCCTCAGGCCTCAGCGCTCAAATCCGGTCATATGTATTCTTTCGGTGTCAAAAGTCTTCGACTATAACTTGTATAAGTTCTCGAATCTTCGCGTTGTTAGCTTATTAGTCACGGGAACGGTCACGTGTATTAGGTCTGATGTTATGAGAACTCAGAAAAATTGCTCACGCCGAGGGTCTGGCGTGTCGAAGGGTTATGACTCCTTGTAACAAGTTGTGCATATAATAATAAGCTTATATCTATGTTTCCCAACCTAGCAGGCGCCCCATTTCCCTTGACTGGGGATTGACATAGGCTACACAATTGGTTATAGTGTTAGAGCCCACAAGATCTAGTGTACATGATACCTCACCAAGGCTTAGTTCTATCATTGACCTGAAATGTTTGACTTCATCGGGAGAACGACTCTTCACAAAGTCTTCCACAGCTTTATGGGCTATAGCAACAGGAAGATTACATAGTTTTACCCTTGCAATAGTGTGTAGGCCAACCAGATTTTGCATTGCGAGCAAGGTGTCCGCATCCGGGAAGGAGTCTATCAATGACCTCAAAATGTCTAATCTCACCCCAGATAACTGTGCGACTAAAGATTCATCATGGAAATCGTACTTGGTAATGAATTGATTTGAGATTGCCAACCAGAACGGTACGACACGCGAGCCTTCCCAATCGATGATATTGCGCACACATGAAGGATCAGCATAGTCGACGAGAACGTTTCCAATGCTGAGATCGTCATGCCTAAGGACGAATGGGTAGTTAGGCGGATCGAATGCACTGAAGTCGAGTTGTACGAGAGATTCTTCGAGCATGGCAAACCAGGATGTGTAGTGTGTATGGTCTGCGCGCGCTTCGGCTTCAATATCCTTGAGTGGAGATGCGATGAGTCTGTTTAAGTCCGATAACCACTCCTTTCTCTTTTCTATCCAGCCATCCTCGCGGAGATCACTCCGTTGTGAGGCAACAAGAGAGTAGATATAGTCGGCGGTCGAGCTCCACGGACCGCGGTTGTGTGGAAGCCTGACGGAAGACAGAGTGGCTCTGTCCACTCGATACTCTGTGGTTACAGAGTCATACACAAGGCTGCCGATGGCATCAAAGTTTGACTGCAATAGCTGAGCTTCGCATCGCGCAACCTGTTTGACCACGTTCATGAGTTGATCTGAGCTCATACCTTGACTTTTCATGTCCGCCACCCTTGGACCGATTATCTGAAAAGAATGAGCCCCAGGTTGCTGTTCGCTCGAAAAACCGTCTTCCTTACCCTTTCTTGCAAAGAATAAGGCGCTCCAACACTGTTAACAAAACTAATATCTAGATGTAGTACTTCTGGGACGGGGATTGTTGTTTTCTCTTTCAAGTACCGGATAGTTGCAAACTACAGGGAGAAAACATTGTAGATCATTAAATGTTTGGTAAACTTGAAGGTAGAAAACCTCTCAAGATCATACCTCGCTCTGAATGCGAAGAAGAAGCTCTTCTTTTGAGTGATCCACATCTTGGAGAGAAGGACTGCCATGGACACGCGCAACAATGTCCGACCCATCTTTAAACTGTATCGCAAACACCTGCAATGAATGCATGAATTAGAAGGAAGGTAAAGGATATGATTGACCACTTTACCATATTAAAACCACCTGAGGTAGAGCGCTTTCAGTTATCGCCCTTCGTTAATGCGGAACGAGCATACCTTGCCCGATGAGATACACTTCTTTCGCGGTCTTTTGCATGACCTGAGATGCCACATTTTGCAGCGCTTTGAGATCACGTAAAGCCATAACTATATCCAATTTCTCCTTGCGACCCTTGAACCTTCGCACATATTCATCCTGGAGATGCGCAAGCTCCTCTAGCGAAGGTGGGTGCATGGAAAAAGCGAAGTGACAAACACTGACAGCTGTGACTTTGTGGGTCCAAACAAAGAGCACTTGTAGATCACGCTGACAAACTTGGGCTAGTGTGGGATTTACGAATGGTTATTCTCGTCTGCAGTCCATTCATAGAGTATTTGCAAGTCGTCCTCGCCTGTGATTTGAGGCCAATAGTATCTGAGAGAATTGTCCAGACTTGCGGTAGAATTGATATCTGATCACCGAAGGTATAGTGTTTGATTTACTCGTGATTGTGGCGACAGGACGGTGCTTGACTGTCGATACGTGCCCCGGTAGCCTACCTCCATTGATGCATGTATGTCTTTCTGAGCCAGTAGTACCTCTACTTATGCAAATGATACAAACCTGATATGAAGTACTAGTAAAATCAAGGACTACCAGCCTAACAGATGCGCCATTTCCTTGGACTGTGGATTGACATAGGCTAGACAATAATTAGTGTGATAGTACACAGCTTTTCATGGTGACTCACCGAGACCTAGGTCCATCATTTGCTTGAAATGCTTAGCTTCATCAGGAGAACGACCCGTCGCAAAGTTATCCACAGCTTCATTGGCTATAGCAACAGGAAGATTGCATAGTTTTACTCTTGCAACGGTGTGCAGGCCAACCAGATTTTGCATCGCACCTAAGGTCTTAGCATCTGGGAAGCCCTTTATCGACGACCTCAGGATGTCTAATCTCATCGCAGATAACCGTGCGACTAAAGATTCATCATAGAGATCGTAGTAGGAAACGAATTGTTCTGAGATTGCCAGCCAGAACGGTACAACACGCGAGCCCTCCCAATCAATAATATTGCGCACACATGAAGGATCAAAATAGTCGACGAATACGTTTCCAATGCTGAGATCGTCATGCACAAGAACAAATGGGTAATTGGGTGGATCAAAGGCACTGAAGTCAACTTGTTCAAGAGCTTCTTCAAGCATGGTAAACCAGGATGTGTAGTGTGCATGATCTGCACGCGCTTCAGCGTTGATATCCTCGAGCGGCGACTCGATCATGTCGTTGAGGTCTGCTAACCACTTTGTTCTATTTTCTATCCAATCGCCCTTACAGAGATCACTCCGTTGTAAGGAAACAAGAGAATGGAGATAGTCCGCGGTTGAGTTCCATGGCCCACGGTTGGGTGGAAGGCTGATGGAGGATAGAGTGGCCTTGTCCACTCGAAACTTGGTGGTCACGGAATCGTACATGAGACTACCGATGGCATCGAAGCTCAATTCCAACAGCTGGGCTTCGTATCTTGCAACCTGTTTGACAACCTCCGCGAATTGGTCTGAGCTCATGCCCTGATCTTGCATGTCTGATACCCTTCCACCGATTATCTAAAAAACAGTGAGTCCCGGGCAGCTGTTTACACAGAAAAGCATCCTTACCCTTTCTTGCAAAGTATAAGGCGCTCCAACACTGTTATCAAAACTAAGCTCAAGGTGTAGTACTTCAGGGACGGGGATCGTTGTTTTCTCTTTCAAATATCGGATGGTTGCAAACTACAGGGGAGGAAACGTTGTAGACGTTTGATAAAGCTGGGGGTAGGAAACCATCCTCAACATACCTCGCTCTCAATGCGAAGAAGAAGCTCTTCTTTTGATTCATTCACATCTTGAAGAGCAGGACTGCCGTGTACACGCGCAATGATATCGGACCCATCTTCAAACTGTATCGCAAACACCTACAAGAGATGCATCAACTTGCTATGCAAGGAAAGCATAGCATGAGTGGCCATTTTTACCATGTTAAAACCGCCTGAATTAGAGTACTTTAGCGATTTCCTTGCACTAATAGGGTACAAGCATACCTTGCCCGATGAGACACACTTCCGTAGCCGTCTTTTGCATGACTCGAGACGCCACATTTTGTAGCCCTTTCAGATCGCGTGAAGCCATGACTAAATCCAAGTTCTCCTTGTTGTCAGAAGCTCGCACAAGTTCATCCTGTTTGCGAGCAAGCTCCTGTAGTGAAGGCGGGTCCATATATGAAAGTGATGTGGGTCCAAACAAACTTGTCAGCTTGGACTTTGATTCGAGTGTGAGATTTACAGATGCTTGTCCAACACTGCTTTCTCGCCAATCATAGAGTAGCTGTGAGTGTGACTTTGGCGTAGTGACAATAGCATGTATCTGAATGCATTCGTTGTCGAGATTTGCACGTACGAGGGTCAATGCATAAATGCATAACGCGGGAAGATGTGTTGTGGAAGGAAGGATGACTTCAAGGACGAGCTATTCGAACTTGATGTATCAGCTCGACAGATCAGAATTTGGACGTCTCTGAGCGCAATTATGGGTATGGATGCATACATCTATAAGATACGGAACCAACTAAAATTCTAGCGAAACGAAAGGTTGATAAAGCAGCAATGGAGAGTTTCATAATGAGAGAATCTAGAGGCAAGTAACAAGTTGGCGAACGATTGACTCGATCAACGTTTCAACTCGAGAGGTATAGCGGGGAGTTTTTTGAAGCACGAAGGGACAGAAGACAGAGGTGTGTGTTTCCCGATTAAGAAACGCAGACGCGCCCTCCTATGATCGATTCTTATGTGAAACGTGTTCCAATAGGTATATGATTTGGCCATAGGTCTACGATGGACGGAAACTATTTGGACAACCAAGGCTGAATGCTTTCGATGCTTCTTTATGACTGAAAAGTCCGGAGCTGAATGATGGTGAGACTCGAGGGGAACTTGTCATGGAAAGACACCCGAGTTCTAGATGCGACCGCTGTTGTCCTAACTCTCAGCGTCCACAATGTTCCATTGATAGTATCCGAGCGGCGGAAGTGGGGCGCTTGAGTTGCTCATTACTGTGGTGACCGGGCAGCGTTGACCGTTGATGCTTGCTACCTACATCAATCCATCCTATGTATGTCTTACTGAGCTTGTAACACTTGCACGCAAACGACAAACTCGATAGTACTAGGAACTACCAAAATCACGTCAAATTATGTATCCCAACCTAACAGACGCCCCATTTCCTTTGACTGGGGATTGACATAGGCTACATAGTTGATGAGTATTACAGTCCACAGCTTCTAATACGATACCTCACCGAGACCTAGCTCCATCAGTGGCTTGAAATGTTCAACTTCATCTGGAGAACGATTCTTCACGAACTTTTCTACAGCTTTATTGGCTATAGCAACGGGAAGATTGCATAGCCTTACCCGTGCCGCAATGGTGTGAAGGCCAACGAGCTTCCACATGGCGAACAAGGTATCATCATCTGAGAAAGACTCTAACGATGACCTCAAGATTTCTAATCTCGTTGCAGATAACTGTGCGACCAAAGGGTTATCATAAAGATCTTCATTAGAAATGAACTGAGATGATATTGTCAGCCAAAATGGTACGACATGCGAGCCTTCCCAGTCAATGATACTGCGCACACAAGAAGGATCAGCGTAGTCGATGAGGACATTTGCAGTGCTGAGATCGTCGTGCATGAGGACAAATGGGTAATTGGGTGGATCGAAGGCGCTGAAATCGACTTGTACGAGAGCTTCTTCAAGCATGGCAAACCAGGATGTGTAGTACACATGGTCTGCGCGCGCTTCAGCTTTGATGTCCTCGAGGGGAGATTCGATGACTGTGTTGAAGTCCGATAACCACACCTTTCTCTCTTCTATCCAATCACTTTTGCAGAGATCACTTCGTTGTAAGGAGATAAGGGAGGAGAGATAGTCCGCAGTTGAGTTCCACGGACCGCAGTCGTGCGGAAGCCTCCCGATGGAGGATAGAGTGGCTCTGCCTACTCGATACTCAGAGGTTACAGAGTCATACACAATGCTGCCGATGGCATCAAAGCTTAACTGCAACAGCTGAGCTTCGCATCGCGCAACCTGCTCAACCACTTTCACGAGTTGTTGTTCTACGCTCATACCTTTATCTTTTGAGGGTAACATGTCTGCTACCCTTCCGCCGATTATCTAAAAAGCATTGAGCTTACTATCAACGCAGAAAACTATCCTCACCCTTTTTTGCAAAGTATAAGGCGCTCCGACACTGTTATCAAAATTAATATCAAGATGCAGTACTTCTGGGACAGGGATCGTTGTTTTCTCTTTCAGATAGATAGTCGCAAACTAGGAGACGTCGTGAATTTTTGGCAACTAAGGCAGGAAATCTTTCTCATCTGTGATGCCATACCTCGCTCTCTATGCGAAGAAGAATCTCTTCATTTGAGTGGTTTACATCTTGAAGAGCATGACTGCCATGGGCGCGCGCAACAATATCCGATCCATCTTCGAACTGGATTGCAAATACCTGGGAGTGCAGGAATGCAAGTTGTTTTGAAAGGAGGATGTGAATGACCAGTTTACCATGTTAAATCCACCTGCAAGGGAATGATGTAAGCTATCTTTCTGTGTCGATGAGAGCAGGCATACCTTGTCCTATGAGAAACACTTCTATCGCGGTATTTTGCATGACCCGAGACGCCACATTTCGTAGCGCTTTCAGATCGCGTGAAGCCATAACTATATCCAACTTCTCCTGGCGACCCTCGAATGCTCGCACATCTTCATCCTGTCTGCGAGCAAGTTCCTCTAATGAAGGCAGTTTCATAGATGAAAGTGATGTGAGTCCAGACAAGTCTGAGTAAACCAAGCTTGGACTTATCCTAGTGTGGGATTTACAGATGCTTGTCCGACCCTGCTTTCTCCAAGCTTTCTCGCCAATCATAAAATAGCTGCGAATGTGATTAGATGTGATTTTAGCATACCAATAGTATCTGAAGTTTGGACACATTCATTGTCAGGATTTGCCCGTACGAGGGTTAATGCATAACCGACGGAAGATGTAGAACGATGACTTCAAAGACGAGCTATTATAACTTGACGTGTATGAACTCCAAGTATCGAGGGCTGGGGAAAGCAGAATTCGGCGTGTCTGAGGGCAAATTATCAGACTTGTCCGATGGTTTATCCAGATTCCAGAGCTTCGAGTCTCGACGATAGTATGGGATGGCATTGGAATCTACATCAAACATTCAAGAGACACGGATACAAAAAGAAAGGCTGATAAAGCAGAGGGAAGTCGGTGAGAGATCGACTCTAGTAAAGTAGCCACACCGAATTCAACTTGAGAGGTATTCCAAAGAGTTTCTTGCCAGCGTCCAAAACTGAGCTCGTCATCGGATACGGCACGAGGACCGAAGTTGATGGTTAAAGATGGAAAAGCGCCCGTGGCTTCTTATAGTCTTATACACTAATACAGACTGTCCATCATGAAGGATTGCGAGTTTGACACCCAATGCTGTTCAAGTTTTGCCCTTCGCTCCTTTCACTACTCCCATGAACATTGTAATCGACCCACCAAACGGATATGCCGAGTACAATGAGCAAAAATCTATCTATGCGCATACTGTGAAAACAGCAAACGATATCCCGGTCAGTATGCCCAATGTACCTATAGCAGGGCATGTATACTGACATATTTTAGCTATCTTCTCGTCTATGGACACCCACCGACCATTATCGCTACGCAATTTCTCCGAAAACCGGTGATCACTGGGAAAAGGTTAACAAGCGCGTTGAGACTTTCGATGAAGATATATGCAAAGGTTGGAGGGAAGATATCGATACTCTGTTGGTATTCGTGAGTCTGCAAAAGGTTTATCTTCCTATCCGCTACTAAGGAACAAAGAGGCTGGTCTGTTTTCATCTGCTGTCACCGCGTTTCTCATCGAATCGTACGGGATGTTACAACCATCATCGAGCCAGACAGTCCAGAATCTGCTCCTGCTACAAATTATTCAACAAACCGGCAACAGTACAATACCATTGGAACTCCTTAATCCAAAACCTTCTGTCACTTCACTTGCTATCCGTCTCAATGTCTTTTGGTTCTCGAGTCTTGCACTGGGTCTATCAACTGCGATCATTTGCATCTTGTGCAAGCAGTGGCTTCGTGAATATCGCCGGGATGCTGCTTTAAGCCCCAAAGACGCGTTAATGTTGCGCCAAATCCGACTAGAAAGCTTCGAGCAGTGGAGAGTAGAGGGCATTCTGTCCGCTCTACCTCTCCTACTTCAATCGGCGCTTGTGCTTTTCTTTGCCGGTATCGTGGACCTCTTATGGTCCCTGAACACCATCGTCGCCACCGTGCTGACCTGCGAGATTGGATTCGCGCTCCTCGCGGTCTCGATGACCACCGTTCTGCCCTCCCTCACTATCATGCTGAATGCGAAACTTCCCTGCGCCTACAAATCGCCTCAGGCTTGGATATTCTACCGAGCATCCCACTGGTTCACGCGCTTCTTCAAGCGTATCCAACGGGCCCGAAGCATACGCATGCCATCCCGAATCAAAAACTGGACTGCGGGCGACCGGATATGTAGCAGATTCGCGGATGAAACTGCAGAGGCCGATGTTTCCCTGCCCAATGACTGCTTGGGAGCAGCGATGAACTGGGTATACTCTGAATATAGGGGAAATGTATCAATGGCTCCGGATATCTTCTATTGCTTGGAAGAACTCAGCGAGGAAACGTTGGCTGTTGCGACGGGTAAAGCAAATCTTAACGCTCGTTATTATTTATATTGCGACTTGGTCAAGGGTCTTCCTCCATCCCGAGAGCGTCACAAGTTTTCCATCGAACTATTGCTCCGCGACATCAATGGCGCGTCCAGCCTCGTCGAGCAGTGTTTATACATCTCTCATTTAGCTGCTGAGCTGCGATTCGGCATAGCCGTAGATACAGACGAAGGTATTACACACCCTACTTTCTTTATATTCTCCTAGACTCACAGGCCGAGCCAGACTTCCTTCTCCAGACGATCGATACCGTACGGAATTTTGTCCAATGCTCATTCGACGGGCCGGCCTTGAACTACCAAAGCATCCTTGACGTATCTTACATCTTCCTGTACTGCTGGCGCGATGGCTCCGAAGACGTCCGCCGCCACACTCTACTTGTTTTGGACGACATCGAGCGGTGCATCGAGCGTCTCACCAATCCCACCTCACGGCCCCAATTCGGCTGTGACTTCACTTGGCTCATGTACCGATCCGCAGAAAACACTTCACCGGGACCCGATTCCCAGGAATTCTACAATCCTTTCATCTGTTCTGAACGATTCTTGCTGTTCGTGAGGTTTTTGGATGGGTATCATCGCTCTGTGAATGACATGGATCCTTCGCATCCAATTATATCAGCGTGGAAGCAGCAGAAAGTGTCGTTGGCAATCCAAGGCGGGCTTCCTGCTTCGTACTTTGATTTAGAACCTACTTCGAGCCCAGGCTCATCTGATTACTTTGGGTCTACGCGTCTGCCAGTGTATGATAATGTAGCGGAATAAAAAAATATAAACATATGCGTGGTAACGGTTTCTTGAAATACAGTTATTCAAGAGAGGAAAGAGACAAATAATAAATTAAAAAACATGCAAGCGTCTCCCGAAAAACCACTGACCCTTCATCGGTATTCTTTGAGCCAAGCACCCCAAGTCTCGGTAGACCGACCAATCTGATAAGGTTCGTGTCAACGGAGAAGTGTCATTGAAGGAAGGGGAGGGAAGTTACGAGGACCAGTCAAGACTATAGAATGACATCAGTATTCCGACTCTACCAGAGGTATATGCATACGCACCCTCCCATATAGCCCGTCCATACAGTCCGTCTCAACCCCTGTCACTATAGCGAGACTGCCCTCCGAAAAGATAGACTGATCTCAAGACGCGTTACTCCAGATTCATGTATTCGAGCTTCTTTCTGCGTTCGATGCCTTCTATCTCTTGCTCGAATTTGAGACGCATGGAGATGGAGCTTTCATCAGACCCTATATTCGGTTCTGGAAACTGTTATGAGCCAGCAAAAAAAATGAAGATGAGGGAAAGACCTTGTTTATATTGATTGAGGATTGCACGAGAATGTGCACGAAAACTTTGTAGTACCATCCGTTCTCATGATTATCATAAAGATACCAAAAAAAACCTGGTCATTTCAACAGAAGCCCGTAAGATAGTCGACTATCTAATTGTATGTGTTCGTTGAAATTGGCACTACGCAAGGTTCAGCTAAACGCAGCCATCTGAGCCCTCGAGGAGGTAGCTTTAAAGTTGATTGAGCGAGACACGAAGAGATTGCGATTTGCGAGCTAAACAATCGTACATGAGTTGATATAGGCTATTCACCTGCATTCATTCTTTCAATCATTGAAGTTAGGTGCCCGAGGAATGGTGGTCTCTCGTCCATGGCCATTGATTCGCCGAACTGAACGAGCTTGAATTCTTCCTGTCTTGGTATCTGTTGCACTTGAAAGCTGGTCCAAGCTTGAGTCTGAGTCAGTTGCGGAACGGATGAGATTTGCCTGAGGGAATTGAGGTATAAGCACTGTGGTGATGGGGGAAAGAAAGAAAGAGCAAGCAACTTGTCTGGATCAGGGCTGTGTGTTAAATACGAGCCATCATCAGGCAGTTGGAGCAACTGCTGGCGCCTGGTAGCTCGTTGACTAGTAGTATTATATCCAGACGCTACTACGATGCTAATACGAGAGCAGGCCAGGCAATAATAATAATGAAGAACCTACTGTCAGGCTGTGCACCTGTAAACTGCTCGATGTTAGTTAGCAACAAAATGAAAACTGCCTTTTTTTGCAAAAAGAAAGCGGAACCACAGCTAATCACAGTCAATTATACAGGGTTTGTGCATTCTTGGACTCGGATTCAGAGAGGTATGTTACATTGAAGTATTGAGCTTGAATTCGAGGGCATTTTTGGACGTTCTTATCTTCAAATGTCTTGAAGCCGGGTTGAATATTGAAGACCGTCCTTGCACCAATCTTGAGTGTTTGGGTACTTGAGAACGTGGAGAACGTAAAGTGCCGAAGCGTTTTTGACGTCTTGACTGTCTTGACCTGGCAACAACCAGGCAAACTGCTGCTGCGAACACGACTTGCGGGAACAAAGCAGCCGCGGTTAACGTTGAACCAACAACTTCTGAATCACGTGTACTCTAGATTGCGATTTCTTGAATCTTCGACGAATGCACCCATCACAGCTCAATACTGGCTCAATATAGGTTTGGCCTAACCGGGTGTAAGTCAGATGTATCATGTCGCTTAGACTCGAGCCAGTACTCTCCAGCACTTTTCTGCTCTTTGATGAAGCTCGATCAAAGATGTCCTGCTGACAACTCACGACTACTAGGCTAAGGCAGCAGAGACGGCTTCGAGTCCACATGTCGCTGAAGCGTAAAAATATAAATTACATTTTAGGGCTATCTAGGAAGGAAGGAAGGAAGGAAGGAAGGAAAAAACCGGCCAGGTGGTCCCTGTTTAAGAAACAGCCGGGTTCCACGCTACGCGCATAGCGCCTTTCAGGTTTTCAGCTTAGACTCTAGGGATTTCAGACCTTTAGTAAAATAAAATTGGGCCAGCACTGATCCGGGGCCATCCGAGGATAACTGCAAGATAACTGCAGTGCATTTGAGCGTCTGGCCGTGTTAACTACTTATTTGTTGTGCATGAGTACATTCACACCAGGATGATACAAAAATCTGCTCAGCAGATTTGTGATCTGAAAGAAAGCTGATTATCCATAATCGGTGGTTTTCAGTGTTGAAGTGGTTACTGTCATAAACTATAAAAGGATTGAATATCTTATCTTATCGGAAAATTTAGATTTTCCGGTGTGATTATCCTTAACTTCAACTGATAAGTGAGTTGTGCTTGTATGGAGCATAATTTCCCAATAATCACATAATCGCCCATAGAGGTTCATTTCAAATACTTCACCTTGTTCCAAACTCTCATTGTCTCACTGTTTGTCGGCTGTAGCATGGTCCCTCCTTGGCCGAAAGACGTTTCTGGAGCAAACACTATCATCCGATCTCACATGTATTTGAACCATGGCTACTTTGCCCGCGAAGACAACGAAAAAAACTTGCCGGTTCGAGAGAAACTTGTAAAAAAATTGGCTATGTGGGTTCGCCTCATCGTAGTAATAGAACAAGCGCTCATCTCTATATCTAGTTATGAAGAAGCCGTGTCTAAGCTTGAACAGCCATGCTCCTTTCGATTCATTCGCGATTGGTCTTTGGGAAGCAAGCGGAATGCACTGATATCTGCCTCAATCATCTACGGGATTTCACTTCCTAATGATGGTACCCCCATTCTTGTACAAACACCTTGCGGTCCCTGCACCTCGAAACTCCATAACGTTGACCCCCAAGAATGTGGCTGTGGTATTGAAACAAAGGTTGTCCATTCAGAAGATGGAACCCAGAGGAAGAAGCACTTCAAATGGACAGAGATGCAACGGCCACGGTTTGGGATCAACGTCAAAGGTCCTTTGTATCACCCTTGTAGGGAAGGATGCTTGATGCCCCCAGAATGGATTCTAGAGAGGACGCTAGACGACATGCTTTCTGCATACTGGAAAGAGCCATTTATTGTAGACCTATTGGCTCAAAGGAAAAAGTATGGGTGGAAAGGTATAGAGGAAACTCCTGAGACCCCTACAATGATATACGAGCCTGAAGTACTTCAAAACCCGTATCGGTTCCTAAGCGATCGCTATGGTGACGTTTCAGCCATTCTCACTTAATCCCCACAGGATTACCGAAAACATAGTTATTTTGTTATTTGCCTTTCCGGCTCGAATCTCTTTTCTTTTTCATGCCAATCCGACTTTGAGAATCGGGAATTTGGTATCTTACTGACACTGTCTCCCATGGCATAATAAAATCGAAGACCATTTTTTGTTTTCGTCTTCCCATAGCTACAAGACATATGTGCTTAAGCATGGAATATGTATCCAACAGGCTTCAGATCTATGTATAGAACATGGAGACCCGAGCGTGGGATTAAGCCGCCAGGTCAGCGAGCTCGGCTGACACGCACCCGGCGTCTCGCCGCAGGTCACTCGCTTTGTTGACACCGCTTGGGGCACCGACTGTTACTTACTTACTTTTGCTCTATACACTACGAATCAATATTTTTCTCTTAATTTTCTCTTGACTCTTTCTTGCTACCGCCTCGAATATCCTCCTCTATCTGACAATACAAACTATGCTCGTTTAATGAGATGGAAAGCTCAGATCAAATCCGCTCCTCTTTGACAACAAGTCGAACTCAGTCCCAACAAGGTTTATCATTCTCAAATATTGCAACTAAGTGCATACTAATAGCTCTTATCAGCCATATCAATATCATTATCTACTGACAGTCAGGGGAATCCTATTGCAAGTCGCGCCGCGTTAGAGCAAGCACTGTACGTATACATTGTTACATTGTCAAGAGTACAGATTAACTGAATGTCTCCTTAGCGCTACTATTTCTACTAAGAGACCTCTCCATCATGCTTTACAAGAGATGAATGTGAAGTTCACGCAAAGAGCAAAAGTAAATGAGTTGAAAATTCTTTTGTTAAATGCACGGTACGTTGAGTTTGTAACTTTATCTGTTCATTAATTCTTACCGTTGAATTCTCGTTGAATTCTTAGCTTTCCAAATGCAAATACCAATGATCTTTCTATGCCGGCTCATTCTCTGGATGCCAGTGCTCTCGCTGCCTCTAACCGCCCTCCTTTGACACACGCTTCAGCACCTAAACAAGCTGGAAGTGGGAGTACCGTCAGAAACATCACTTCAGCACTTGATCCTCCTTGTCTCACTCTCTTCCTGCCCAATCGAGGCCCGTCCATGTCCTCATCTGTCCCTGCAAACTCTCAGCTTCCGGCATCCGTGTCGTCATTGATTCCTGTAGTCCCTCAGCTTCCCGCGTCTGTGTCGTCATCTGGTCTTGAACCTGTGACACTCAATACTGGTGATGGCGATGAAGCAGACCTCGTGAATGCCTTCAACATTGAAGGAGCACATGGCGAAGAGATTTTTGGATATGATCTCACCCCCGTGATGGAAGACTCCGACTCCGACTCTGAGGATGAGGATGATTTGGACTGTAATGAGAATTTCAAAAAGCAGGTTCGTGTTGAGGCTTCTGCCCGCTTCGAAAAAAAATCGCCGTGCGGGTGGGAGAAAAACTCAGGATGCTATGATTCGCCGATGGAAGGTGAGATGAATGCCTTTTAGATGAATAACACTAATGCCTCCCTAGGAGTTCATCTCAATTGCAAAGTTCAATCAATGGAAAATTTTGGACGATATTGTTGATGAGCATTCGCTGCTTCTTTACATCAAATACACCGCTGAACGTCCGAAGCAAACACGACAAGGGGTTGATATTAAAGGTACATTTGTTGGTGCCGTATGTTATTTTTCCGATCTTCTGTCTCAAATATTGATGCATTACATCTGATACAGGCTCAGCTCAAGAAACAGTACTTTGGTGCCCTCCGCATCCGAAAGCAGCAAGAGGCAGCTGACCCATGGCCTGCAACCTCAGTGATAGTATGGGATGCCATCAAGAATCAGATGGACGAGGCATTGAACAGGGAATGGAGGTACGTCTGTTTTCCATAGATGTGCACATTCCGGAATCTGAGTCTGAGGTTTTTTCAGCGGCGATATCAATAACCCCGACGATGATGCTGAAGACATCATCGCTCAAACCTTCCTTGACGCAATGACTCAAGATAAAATGGACAAAATCAATCTTGCTTTTTTACAGCACTCGCACAGTAAGTTAACTCTCATCTCTTAACTATGTATTTGACAAATAATCTGTAGTGCGTCAAGCAGTGTTTGGGCATCTAGCTCACACCGCCCAACATGCCTCAGGTAACCGTGGTGACGACTTCCGTGCATACAGGCTTGCGGAACTACAGCCATACACCATGATACATCCCAACAAAGTCACAGCTATGCATTGTACCATTGGAATGCAGAGTGAGGAAAAGGCTGGCCGGCGAGGCATGAAAACGGTTTGCAGCTTCTTTCATTTATGCCACATGCGCTGATGGTTATTCACAGCGTGTTAATCCTTCCTACTCAGTATTTGTAGCGCATGCTGACCCTCTGTGGTGTCCACAAGGGGCATGGGCAATGTATCATCATCTCATCCATGATGTTGAGCATATCAGTGACAAATGCGATATTTCTTGGGATCTCAACAAAACGTGGCGCAAGGTAAACGAAAATACTTAAAAGGCAACGTAAATTGACTTGAATGTTTCCAGATACATGTACTGCATGGGCCGGACTCACCAGAGACTCCTCTTTCTGGATCAAGCCTCTATAACTTGTACCGACGCGCACTTGATCTTGCTGGCGTGAAATCAAAAATGAAGCAACATCTTCCGCGTCATTTGCTCGGATATAAGAACGAAAAAATGGGGTGCGTCTGCTCATGGTGGTGATGCTTTGCGCTAATATGTTGATATAGTGTTGACCCCAACGCCACTGCTAAAATGGGATGGAGTCGCGGATCAACGTTTTTTCGACACATATGCCCCAGCACTTCCGAAAGCTGTATGTTGATATTTCTCACTGTTTTTTCAAACCTACTTACTCTTTCATAGGCAATCCTTGGTGCACATGGGTTCAAGGAACATGAAGGATATGATCCAATTTGGCGACACGTTCATGTCCCTGACCAATTTCTCACCTTGATGTGTCCAATGGCTGAAGAAGTCTTGGACAGTATTGTTGGTATGATTTCTATCACTGGGATATCAACCATTTACTTACATTTGTGATGCACAGGACGTCAGAATTTAACTGGAGCTGCAAATTACTGGACTATGATAATCAATCTACGTCCGTATCTCTTTCAAGTAAGTACCTTTGAGGTCGTCCAAGTTTTCGCTGTAATTTATTATGTTATTTCAGTGTGCGGCAGCGATTTTTCAAGTGTGCCCAAAATCTTCGGTCTTTCGACTTCCTGCATTGGCAAATTCCGATGTCCAGAATTGGATGAGGAGTACATTCCCAACTGATCTGTCATTGCTTAAGGCCAATGCTGGTAACCCCCTGGACCTTGAGCGACTTCAAAATGACATCCTTCAGCGTGAACTCTCAGCTATGAATGCTACATTACAATTGCAATCAGCTCAAATTTCCCGTCTCCTGCAGATTGTGGAACGTCGAACAGAGATTTTCTCACCAGCGAAAGGATACAGTATTGCGAAGTATCATCAATCTGGTAAGTTAGCCCCATTGTTTCGGGAAACAGATCTTTTAATATAGCATAGCTACTACTGCAGGTTCCACCCATTCAATGTCGGATCTGCTTCCCGCGGTGGAGATTGGTTCAGTATCTTGCGCCGTTAATCATAATTCAAGTGTCTATGAAGCTAAAGATGAGACGCTACGTGCATTTGCAAACAGTGTTTCACCAAAGACACCTCAAGTACGTGATATCACTCAAGTTGATTATGTACTGCCGGATACTGCTGCGTTTTACGCTCCAGGTAAGTCTGGCACGATTATATTAGTACACGGGTATAGCTAATCAATATCTGTATCGAGGCGCTCCTCATGGCATTTGGCCCCCTCTTTTCGGTCAGAAGTCCATCCGGTGGGATGATGTATTCAATGCAGTGCATCCGAGGTCTGCTAACCGTTGTTGGAGTTGTTGGAAGCCAGGAAAAACTCTGGGGTCATATAAAATATCCGAGATTTGGGGTATTTGGACACAGGGTGAAGTTGTTGTTGATAACGATGGTGTTCAAACTGGGTTGAAGCCTCCTTTGGGTTTAGTGGAACAACATTTCCGAGAAAAGTGGCGGAGCGGAAAAGTTGATAATGCCAAGATTGTCAGTCCAATCTATTGCTCGATATATATCTACTGATCAAACTCCATAGGATGGAAAGCAGTGGGAACGATTTCGAGAGATCCCAGAGTGGATTGATGGACAAGCATCATCTCGCGGTGTTTCACCGCAATCACTTATCCAAGAACTTGAAAACATGTGCAAGACTGATAGTGGGACGGCGCTATCACTCAACCAGCTCCGACTTATTCTTAAGACTCAGCGAGAGACTACAAGTGCTGTCACTCCAACCGCAATAGACACACCTGATCCTCAAAGTGATGTACCTGTGGCTTCTTTCAGTCCTGTATGTCTGCTCATCTCTCATTCCTGTCCTCTGTTCAACTTCATTTCAGTTAGCTGATACAAGCACGACTGCTACTACATCCACCCATCATACCTCAGATTCAACCAAGAGACGCAAACCTGCAGCTGATCCTCGTCGGCCAAAAAAGCTGAAGACTGCCTAGTAATATTTTTACGACTTGCACTTTTTCTTAAATATTTTGTATTTGCACACACGTAGCCATTAATTGTTTATATTATGTATATACAGGCTTTGAACACTACCTACAATTAATTTTGCATCTGAAAATATTGTGTCCACATGCCAATGGTAAGAACGAAAAATTGAGACAGAGTGTGTGTGGGCCAGACTTCAGCGCACAGTCATTAATCTGACAGTTCTGTGAAGCCGCTGCTTTAGTATATGCGCGCTCGCAACTAACAAGCCAAATGCTATGCAAGCCATCAGAAGATATTTAATAATAAATTTCCGTGTAACATACCTGAGATCTACACCGATAATGAAAGTCTGGGGTCCATCAGGGCCAGTAGTACAAGGAGTGCCATTGACTGTTGAGTAGTTCAAGAGGGAAACACGTTGCTGTGCAGGTTCCAAGATCTATGCTATTAGATTAGTTGGCTGATTTTATTGACGGAATCAAGAGGCACTTACTGGCCAAAGTCCATTCACTCCCATGATTATTGAGAAAACTTGTAAGCGAAAGAGAGAATGAGAAAGGGGTACAATTGATCGACTTGCTGGAGTGAGTAAGTAATCGCACCGATGCATCCAAACACGACTGAGCACTGGTTTCATTATTATTACTTATACTATGTAGCTATGTACACTCAGTATGTAGGTGGTGCAGTCACATACTACAACGTCGCCTACAGATGGGCGACTGGTCATATCACGCGCCAGCCTAAAATCGGTTGACCCGCCCAGCGAGAAACACGGTGACACAGCGGATGCAAACAGACGGCAGCCGAGTGACCAGAAGGCGAGCGAGAGGGAAAGCACGCCTAGCGGGGTTTTAAAAATAGCCGAGACCAGCTGACACCCGCGCTGACATGAAGGCGGGTCACCCGAAACCCGCTATAGAACCCTCAGTTGGTTCTGCCTGAAGCAGTCCTGCATAACGTTTTTCTATTACAGCAAGCCCAACGCAGAGGTTTCACTCAGAAGAAGACGCATTCAGACGAGCCCTAGCCTGCGAGGAAGGGGATGGTGAAGACTGTTGAATGATATATATTTTCCTGGTATTTCAATCGGCACGAATTTCAGGAGCGCTGAGTCCATTTAAAGAGCCTTTGTCCGCCAAGTATTAAGAGCAGGAATGTGTACAGTGGGAGGCCAATCTATTCGTATACTTAGTGAGTATGAGATGAAGAATTTCTACATATACAAACAGTCTGACGAACCCAAAAATAACAACACAGGATTCCCCTCCATTTTTGCCGTGTCTCTTTGGTGAGGGCGAAAACGCGCGTACACCGTAAAGTCAGATTCTGGAGAAACGAGACTGGGTTACCAGTAAGAGGTAACCAAGAATCACATACTCTAATCCAGTGGGACCGGCCGACACCCACAGTCTTGCCATTCGATGTCTGATCCAGTCATTCCAAGAGGCCTCCTGTGCACGTGCTCTCATCTCAGGTTCATACTCAAACATTCGTTGAAGTATCTGCTCTACTTTTCACCCCATCTACCTTAGCCTTTTCGTTTTCGATACAAAACCATTCCTGATTCTCTTTGAGCTGTAGTACCTCCATCCACCCTTCGCTGCCGGGAGGGTCCAAGAGTGATCGATCCTCATACCACCGCGATGGGACTGGGCCGAGCCAACGCATCATGTCCCAGAATAGGTCATGCTGGAAGGGAAATTCCGAATCGCCAGAGAGAAAGTGATATACGGTGACTCCAAGTGCCCAGATGTCCGATGCAAAACTAGCACTATTATCGAATAAGAGCTCGGGAGCAGCGAAGACCCTAGCACAATGCGAATTGTGTATTTCTGGATCATCGGGAGACCATACAAATGCTTCGCCAAAGTCAGCAATCTTAACATGGAGAGAGCCACGATTGAGAAAACAGTGGTGCCTAAGCAACGTGGGGTCGGGTTTTCGAACCAGGTACTGGGGAGCATGAGGATCCAAAGAGTCTAGAGGATTTGTAGCTGTGTCGCAGGTTTGTAATGCCATCTTCTTGGGCTTTCCAAGGTATCGTTCTACGTCTTGTTCCGAGGACCTGATGAGAGAGCATTGGTATACAGAAGAATGTTATGTGGATAGATATCTAATGAAAATCGATCTGACAAGCGTTAAATCAAAAGATTTGAAAAGGAACTGACCTCCATGGACAACGCGATGCTTATGTAGATACCTGACACCGCGGGAGACTTGAGCCAATATGCGTTTAGAAAAATTCGTTGGGATGTTTCCAGCCAAGAAATGATCTGCAAGATCTCCGTCATCTAAGTATACAGAAGGACCTGGCACCTCTGTTACGATGCACTGATGCGTCCCATTTGGACCGTGGTGCTTGAATTCGTCCAGCAGATGAACAACGTAGTCTTCTTCCCCGTTGTCAATATCAGAATTACTCGACTGCTGGAGATGATGGAGAACAGCTATCTCCAAAGCGACGTTGGTTAACTCTGAGACAGTGATCTTTAGAGCTGAGTAGCGATGGGTGACAGAGTCCTCGACGAGCCACACGGTGGAATACGAGCCATATCCAAGCTTGTGTATAACAGTGTAGCGACTGTTGTGAAATATGTCGCTTAGATGAACTGGGTGAAAGCCGCCAGGTCTGTAGAGTTTGAAACTCTCGACTTCAGGAAAATCGTCCTTGACGATCATTCACGGTGACCGTCAAAGGCTCAAAGCGTTCCAACCCGCGAATAGATCGCAAAAACCGCCGGATGCATGCCGCAATGATCCGTGATGCAAAGTTGCATCCATTATTTATCAAGGTATGCACACGATAGATACGTAGATAGATACACGGCACAAACAGCCATAAATGACCGACTACATGAAGGAAATGACCGGTCCCTGGTCCCTGTACCAGCGCAAGCGAGCTCCTGACGAGCTCTACAATGCTCTGCCGGTAGATCACATGCACTGGCATAACCCAATCCGGCTTGAAAAACCAAGTGCGTCCATGAACCCGGACCATTCGGCCAGCAAATGGTCCAAATTCCTTGCTGATTCTTCGATGCTAGGCTTTTTCTTAGGTTCTGGATCGTTGCTCTTCAAGCCCTTGCTTTATGTATAAATTCCTTCACAAAGAAGGCGTATTAAATTCAGCGGGGAGTCCAGTGGGTTTGACTCGTCCCTAGTAGGAGTTTAGATGATGTGTACCGCCCTTGTAAGCTTTCTCGTTGATTTATTAGTCTAACTGATCTCGTAAGCTCTGGGACGCCTGGCCCAAGTCAACGCTCCCCGAAGACTCGGAAGGTGAGAATTGCCTGTATGATTGACTTGACTAGGGGTTCAAAGACAAGGCCGAGTCTGCTACCCCCCACATGTAGAGCAAGGCTTTCAACAGACGAGTGCACCGTTAAAAGGCGACCGGGGACGAGGACGGTAGAAGGAACAGTGTTTCGGCAACGCCATATAGCACCCATAAGAGAAACCAGAAGTCGCAAAAAGGTTCCGTCACATGCACGCACCATGCATGGACCGCATGGCCACTAACACTGCTCTATACCGCAGCCATTATGCCCAGTATCTCAGTGAAAAATAACACCGACTCTCGTCTCAAAGTTGGGTTTTTCATCCTAGGGATGCTTCATTCAACACGGTGGACGAATAACCTCGAGCCTGGAAAAAACGTTCAACGCTGGGGAATTTCCGTCTTTCCTCCCACAGAGCTTTGAGATTCGACACGAGCACGGGGATGGATTCGACGACGTAGAAACTACAGCTCAGCTTGCGAAGATGGCTGCGGCGGGCGGGTCTGGTACGGCAGCGGTCGTCACAGGCACGGCTGGTGTCCTTGGCAGCGCACCGTTGCCATTGGCTGTGCCCGTGGCTGGTTTGTTGTGGAGAGCTGCCAACGCCGGTGGGTCGTGTTTGGTAGTCATTTTGATTGTTCAGGAACGCTGAAGAGAAGCTGCAGTTGGTGCGAGATGTGCGGAGGAGGCTCCCGATAGCATTAAACGTGTGAACCTTTCGGTATGTTGCAGTGATCCTCTGAGATGTTGACCGTTAACTGATTGCAAGCATGGATGTAGGTTTGGTTTTCTCCCATTGAGCTTGTGATTTGTACCGGAGGAGCGGGTATAGAAGTGTGGCACGCTGGTCAAAAGCTGTGACTGGAAATGATCTCGACTGTTTAACATGGAACCATGCAATTTTCCGACGATTTTCGCCTCAGCCTAGTCCTCGATTGCCCCCAAACCTTGGATTATGATCTAACAAGATCCACTCCGAGCCAATGCACTTGTAACAGCTCGAGAACGATGTAAGACTTGGACGGAATGTCACTATCCACATAAGTCACAGCGTACTTTCATTTTTTCAATACTTTGTCTTGTCTAGTAGTCATCGATTAGCCTCAAAACCAAAACCAATTATTAAGATCCAGCAAGATCCACTCTGATAACGATGTGTAAACAACGTACATCTCGGACGGCACGCACGCAATACCGCGACGGTCGAACTCGGTTCCAGACATACCGGATCAGGTGCTTGCTTCCTGTCCTACCCACCTCATCTTGTCATATATGCGTTGCTTGTAAGTTGTAACAGACCTCTCAAGCTAAGATTCGGCTGGGGTTTGTGCGTAGGGAATCCAGTCACATCCGCGATCCCACATCTGTCCAAGAACTCGGAGGAACGGATCCAGAGGAGTCTTCCATTGCGACGCAGTTCGAAACCAGTGTCGATGTAGCTATCAACCCCAAATCCATCCCACCATTCCCATTCGCAAACCTAGGAGAATTGGGGCTCGACGCTCCACAGAGCTTTCTAGCTCATCCATAGAACCACGGACGTGTTGTGGGTTGCGGTGACAAACACCAAGCAGATTGTGGAAGAGGGTATTGCGGAGAGGAGAATTTCGGTCGTCGATACATAAGGTTTCGAATTTATCTCTATTGCAGGAATTCGGACTTCAACAGGCGGCATTATTATTTGATGGTTCTGGAAATGCGCTATCCAACTCGGTCAGTATCTTGAAAATTGCTACGAAAGTGACACGTACGTTCTCCCCAATACCAATGAAGCTCTATTCGAGAACACACCTTGCAGACCACTAAGCCATCTCTAGTTTCCGTTTATATACGAAAAACTCCATTGTATTTCAAGCACGGTTGAAGCAGGTATCATTGAAGCGGACAAGCAGAGTGACAGGACAAGTTGTCGTGACGCTTCGTGACGGTGATCGACTCGGTGATCGGTCCGGAGGCCAAAGCTGTCGATATTGAACCACAAACGAGTCCCAGTTTCAATATTTGCTAGGCTGATTTTCTATATTTCTGAAAGCATCCGATCATCCACACAGCAGTCGGTTTATACTAGTATAACGCGCTTTTCTTGACAGCTAGGAGCTTTCAACCTTGGGGTCACTCTCAGGAACTCATCTCCACGAACAGCGAACCCATAGACTACTCGCCCTTGTGTCCAGGACTATAATCTTCCATAAATGAGGAGCGGCCTATAATAGTTTCGAAACTATCATGCACATAATCAGTCGAACGGTTCATTTCAAATACTTCAACTTGCTCCCAACTCTCATTGTCTCATTTGTCTCAGTTTTTATCGGCTCTAGCATGGTCCCTCCTTGGCCTGAATACGTTTCCGGATCCGACACTATCATCCGTTCCCATAGTTATTTGAGTCATGAATACTCTGCGCGTGAAGACAATGAAAAAACCTTGCCGGTTCGAGAAAAAACTTGTAAAAAAACTGGCTATGTGGGTTGTATTCACCTCGTTGTAGTAATAGAACAAGCGCTCATCTCCATATCTAGTTATGAAGAAGCTGTGTCCAAGCTTGAACAGCCATGCTCCTTTCGATTCATTCGCGATTGGTCTTTAGACAGCAAGCGGAGTGCAATGATATTTTCCTCAATCGACTATGGGATTTCACTTGCTAACGATGGTACCCCCATTCTTGTCCAAACACCTTGCGGTCCTTGCAACTCGAAACTCCACAGTGTTGATCCCCAAGGGTGTGGTTGCGGAATTGAGACAAAGATTGTCCATTCAGGAGATGGAACCCCAAGGAAGAAGCACTTCAAATGGACAGAGATGGAAAGGCCACGGCGTGGGATCAATGTCAAAGCCCTTTGTATCACCCTTGTAGGGAAGGATGCTTGATGCCCCCAGAATGGATTCTAGAGAGGACGCTAGACGACATGCTTTCTTGTATACAAGAAAGAGCCATTTCTTTTCGACCTATTGGCTCAAAGGAGAAAGTATGGGTGGAAAGGTATAGAGGAAACTCCTGAGACCCCTACGATGATATACGAGCCTGATATACCTCCAAGCCCATATCGGTTTATAAGCAATCGCTATGGTGACGTCTCAGCCATCCTCACTTAATCCCACAGGACGATGTTTTTTTAGTGATTGTCGTTATTTATTTTAGTATCCTCTTGTACTTGTATTTACCAAAAACATAGTCATCTTGTTACTTACCTTTCCGGCTCGAATTTCTTTTCTCATCGTGCCAATCCGACATTTGAAAATTAGGAGTTTATTCTTACTGCCCCATTTTCGGATTGGACTGAGCAACCACTCTCTTTTGACTAACGGATCGTCAGTACTGCTGCCGTCAAGTCAAAAGGAGTGGTTTCTAAGCAAGCGCTATGGTGACATCTCTACCATCCTGACCTAATCCCCACACGACAATATCCTAATAGTTTATTGTTATGAGTTACTACTTGTAGTCCTTCAACTCCTCCTGTACAGTGGATTCAATTGTTCTTAAAGAACAAACATTATTTATGATCATATACTTTAAGAAAACCTATAAGTATTCTTTAAGTGTTTAATGTCTCCCGTGGTATTTCCTCGCACTTACAATATAGTACCAAATGTTTTCTTAAGATACTTTATTTCTTAACATTCTTTACTTATTTCTTTAATTCTTAAGAAAATTTTCTTAAGAACAATGCTGTTAGCAAATCGTTCTCTTGTGTGCAAATATTCATTAAGGAAAAAATCTTACTTGCTTCTTAAGAACAATAAGAAGCGCACTTTTCAAGCAAAAAGAAGCTCACTGCCTCTTCCTGTCCCCCAACATATCATGGCATTGGCTGCCAACCACATGCGAGCCCGGCATCCGGAATCCAAGAATTACCTTCACAAGCAGGGGGAGGGGGATGGGGTAAAACGGCAGCAATTCAATGAGTGGTTGAGCATTAATAAGTAGTGCTTTTTGTCTATTGTTTGAAAAGACAAAGGAGTGCTCAAACAATAGACAGAAGGTGTGACTGGCCTGATACTTATTGTCATTTCCAAGCGCTACTGTAACACGGGCCCTAGCCATTCCTAATAACAACACTTTGAAATTACTTTGCATCAAGTACAATACATAGGCAGGAAGG
This sequence comes from Rhodocollybia butyracea, assembly GCA_015501585.1. NCBI lineage: Eukaryota > Fungi > Basidiomycota > Agaricomycetes > Agaricales > Omphalotaceae > Rhodocollybia > Rhodocollybia butyracea. The sequence goes on from JADNRY010000004.1 coordinate 495,314, forward strand.
GGCCAAAAGAGAAGGCAAGAAGATGTGGCCTGCAGGTGGTCAAGCATTTAAAAGTACTTCTGTCTATTGTTTGAAAAGACAAAAGGAGATTGGACAAAGCCCATGCCGACTCTTACTTATTGTATTTTCCGAGCCAACAGCCGGTGCTTTGACCCATCACATGGTTGATGCAAATGGGCGCTAACACCACTTCGCCTCTTTCTTTCTTTCATCTTCCGACCTCGTTGCGCCACATCGGCTCAACCAATTCACTGTCCAGCCACTGTCTGTCACTCCTGGGCCTACCATTTAGTGTGGTGGCTCTGTCTGTAGGGTACTTGAGTAACAGACTTTCAACTCACAGGTTGTTGACGCGCCTTCTCGGTTCAAGATTGACTTGTGTGCTGTAGTGGCGCCAGGTGACTCTGATAGCAAAAGAGGGAAGTTTTTAGAGTGCTCTTAAGAAATACCCTCCTTAAAAATTCCTTAAGATTGATGTCTTCGATGTGAGTTCATGGTATTCTTCTGATCTTAAGAAATTGTTCTTAAACACTCCTTTAAGATCTTACCTCAAACCTTGACATTCCCGTGTCCACTGGTGAGTTTTGAGAGTACTCTTAAGAAAAAGCAACCTTAAAAATCTCTTAAGACTGTTGTTAAGTAATTTTATAGTTCTTAAGTAGTTGTATAAGTAGTAAGTACTTCTTAAAGTACTTAAAGTACATGATCATAAATAAAGTTGATTCTTTAAGAAAATGGAATCCCATCCCTGGCTAGATCCCACATTTTGTGATACATCAAAGATAATAAATACAAGGACGATAGATAGAAAGAACCCGCTACACATTGGAATACAAAACAGGATGTGGATGTATGGATCACAACTTGAAAATAGTGCCAGAACATCAAAGATATACTTAGCTGTAAGAGTGAGAATACGAGAATCAAACAAGATCCTACATAGAAATATGTAAGATGAAGAATTCAAGCCAAAGGTCGACAACCCTGGAACCAATACATCCATCTCCATGAAATACCGAAGTCTGAGATGCACAAGATCCGCCTTAACCACACAGTCCAGTAGTGCATGGACTTCATCTTCCACTACCCCGAAACAAAAATGACACAATCTCCTTGGACTAAATACGTTGCTGGATCGGACACTATCATCCGTTCTCACAATTACTTGAAACCATGGATATTTTGCCCGTAAAGACAACGAAAAAACCCTGCCGGTTCGAGAAAAACTTATGAAACAGTTGACTATGTGGGTTGTATTCACCTCATTGTAGTAATAGAATCAGTGTTCATCTCTATATCTAGTTATGAAGAAGCTGTGTCTAAGCTTGAACAGCCATGCTCCTTTCGATTCATCCGCGATTGGTCTTTGGACAGCAAGCGGACTGCGCTAATCATGGCTTCAAGCAAATACGGGATTTCACTTGCTAGCGATGGCAGCCCCATTCTTATACAAACACCTTGTGGTCCCTGCACCTCGAAACTCCATAGTGTTGATCCCCAAGAATGTGATTGTGGAATTGAGACAAAGGTTGTCTATTCAAAATATGGAACTCCAAGGAAGGAGCACTTCAAATGGACAGAGATGGAAAAGCCACGGTTTGGGATCAATGTCAAAGGCCCTTTGTATCACCCTTGTAGGGAAGGATGCTTGATGCCTCCAGAATGGGTTCTAGAGCAGAAGCTAGACAGCATGAGATCGGCGTACAGGAAAGAGCCATTTCTCGCAGAACTATTGGCTCAAAGGAAAAAGTATGGGTGGAAAGGTATAGAGGAAACTCCCGAGACCCGTACTATGATATACAAGCTACCTCGAAAACCGAACCCGAATTGGTTTCTAAGCAAACTCTATGGTGACGTCTCTGCCATTCTCACTTAATCCCCCACAGGGCCATATTTTTCAGTGATTATCGTTATTCATTCTCGTATATTCTTGTATTTGTATTTACGAGAACATCGTCGCCTTATTATCTACTTCCCAGCTCAATTTCTTTTCTCTCTAGTAATGCCCACGACCCAGATACCACTTTCTTCCTTTCCGCAGCACTACTGCCAATCCTTTTGAAAATTAGTAATTTTGTATCTCACGATAACAGAACTAGAAGACCATTTTTTTCGTGGTCTACGTATAGCTTAAAACTGGAAGGCTGTCGGTACGGATTTGTTGTCCTTATTGGTGAGTAAGAGATAAAGGATTTCTACGTATAACAGTCTGACGAACCCAAAATAATAATAACACATCGAAATTCCACCTCCGTTTTTGTCCTGTCTCTTTTGCGAGGGCGAAAACGCGCGCACACCATAAAGTCGGATTCTGGGAAAACGAGATTGGATTTTGTAGTGCTTGTCCTAAAAAGTATCGTAAGCAACAGAGATACTAATGAAGCTTTACTCTCACCATCCACAGAAACGAGAAAAAATTCGCACTAGGGCATCCCGAGTCCATACACAAAGCACGATCCAAGTGATATCTTTGAAGAAGCGGACCAGAGAGTTTCCGATGTGGTCAAGGAAGGCCTAGAACTAGCGGCGGCGGCTTAGTTTAGCGCAGGTTGTCAATTTGTCGTGGATACGGGAAATCAATAGGCTACATACAATATACAGAGCGTCGTCTCGCAAACCAGAGGTCGAGGGAAAAAAACGAGAAGAGCGAATAATGTGAGACCTCAAGAACTTAGAAGATATGTAGTACAAGTTCAGTCAAAGAAGGAATCCAGGCTCTTGAACAGAACTCTGTCTAGTCTAACCTCTCCTTTCGACCGCCCGCTCTTTTCCTGATTCCGGCGTTTAGCTGCACTTGTGTGATCAAAGACAATTGCGAATGTAAAATCTTTCTCAGTCCTGCTTTCCTGAGGACTTTCAACCGGAGTCCTTGGAGGAAAACATCCCAAGTGGTACTCATTGAAGCCTAGTGAATCCGCGGCAATGGAACCGCAGCGACTGTTCATGCCCTTCAAGTTCCGTATCTCGGCCATTGAGGGGTCGTCCTTAGTAATTGTGTCGGCTTTTACGACGATGCTGTCCCTAAGCCACTGTGCGCTGTCGGACATCACTTTGATCCTACGGATTACCCCTATCTCAGGGGTAGGAAAAGAATCGACTGAGGGAGTTTCGAACTCGTAGGTACTGAGCTGGCGGAGTTGGAAGACCCGAGAGGATACTTGAGTTTGTACTCTAGCGTAGCCTATATTATGAATTAGTTGGATAAAGCGCTGCATGATAAAGTCCTACGTCAGTAATAATAACATTTCCAGCCTCAGTTAGTTGATGAACTTGGACCTAAAGTAGCGTTTGGATGAGGAAATTCCGACCGCATTCATTAAACAGAACCACTCACAATTCTAGCGAAAGCAACATTATCCAAGGCGTTTATCTTGTCCTGAATATACTGTCCTTTGTTTTGCACCAGCGAGTGTTTGGTGCATCCAATTCTATTCGCACATTCATGAGCCGATTCGAAATGAAAAGGCGGGATGGTTGTGAGATCGTGGTATTCAAAGTCGTCAGACAAGATTCGGGCTATATGCGAGATCTCCCTGGCCTCGCTGGCCTCTTGGAAGGCTTGATACGCACGCTTGTTTGAAGAAAGCGTACTAGTTGGTGGCTGGAGCGGATACAATGAGTGCAGTGTCTCCTGACTTGAAGAGTGTTCGGAGTGAGCGTAGTTCGACATTGTTGATGTTTGAACGTGGAACTGAGCGCCCACCGTTGCCTTGGCAGGAATGTTTTACGAAGAGTCACGTTGAACCCGTTGGCAGCAAAATCATCCGCCAAGAGCTGAAGACGGGAGAGAACAAGAACACTTAGTGCGATGAAATTTTTGTACATTGATTTATTACCTCCATAAACATCCGTCAGCCTGAGGAAAAAAAGAGCTTTAGCATCTCGTTGTTTGACGATTAATTTCCTCCTGTAAATTTGCTTCCATTGCTCGCATGCGTATATCGAATATACTTGAATGAACTTCAAGAGCGGTGTAGACCACGAGTAGCCCAGTTAGCTCAGTCTATGGCAGGTCTATGATCTGATCGTCGCTGCTGTAGCGCCTACAAGCGCAGAAACGCAGTGCTTTTTTTAGGAGCTCGGTGACTCCTGTTTTGCGCCGACTTGGCACTTGTCCAGTAGTGAAAGTAAAAAGCAAGATACTCCGTCGGCATTTTGATGCATTTGAGGCCAAAGCGTATCATCGTAGTGTAGTTAGTCCACTTTGTCTTCATACCGACAAGTTACACTGACAAGATATTAGGTTTTAGCGTCCGTCCCGCTGCCTTCCCGAAAAGGTCTCCGGCCAAAGATCGCCTTCTCGACATCAAAATCAAAAGTTGTGAAACCTGATAAATTTGCAACGCAGCAAAGCCGAGTAAAACGCACGTACAAAACTCGCTGTTGAGCTCGAGGAGTAATGACTTTTCCGCGTGTTCACTGTCAAAACATCAAAACATCAAAACATCAGAGCATCAGACGTCACAGCTATAATTGTACCTAGCCCTTCTACATCCACGACCACCATCTCAATTTTCATTTTTGGTCCTCAGATTGCTCATGCTTTAGAACAATGAGCGACGAGCAAACTGATGTCCTAGTAACTTTGCAATCATCTCCACCAATCGCTAATTCAGAACCACACAACGACTCTCGACCTACATCCCCTCTTGGCCTCATCGCTCCAAAACCCAGTGTACCCATAAACATAAAGCCGTTTTCACAGTTCTCGTCCAGTTCAGACTCGAATCATAACACTTATCCTCCAGCTACATCCATCACCAATGGCGATTCAGCTAGTCCTGATATGTACAGGCCCACCTCGCGCGGTACACCAATTCCTTCATCACCGGAATCCCTGCTGCCACATCCAAGTAGACCGCCTTCTGCTGCGGGCTTATTGGACCGCGTAACTTTCAAATCTCCACCAGCCTTCAAAACTGGCTCCAGTTTAATACCTACCGCTTCGTCTTCCTCATCCAAGTCCTCTGGCGAGAGCGTCTTTTCGATGCCCACTTCCCAGATCTTCCGCATTCCCTCTGAAGAGACACGCGTACTCGCACAGGCGCAACAAGCAACAGCGTCGCGGTCGTCTCGGAACTCACGCCATGTTCCGGCTCGATTACCCGTTATTCTATATCGTCTGGATGATCAGCCACAGCCCCGCGATCTGGAAGCTCTGGTGCCTCCTAACGTGCCTTTTGGTAGTAAAAGGAGCAGAACAACCACAGTAGACTCTATGAAATCGAGGACATCTGTCATGTCAGGCAGCTCGCGTCTTCCTCTCCTTCGTCAGGGATCCAGCGACTTGTTAATCGGAGAAAGAGGTGGTTTTGGGTCTGGGATGCAAATCGTAGCGTATGCATATCAGCCCGACGCTCTTCTTGACGGCGAAGATGATGGAGAAGACGACGATTGGCTACATGATCCTCGCGTGTCATTCTACGCGTCACCTGGAGAAGGCAAAAATCCGCCTACATCAGGGTATGTCGAGGACGCATTGTCCATGAGGGGATTGGTGAATTATACGATGATCTGGTTGTTATTGGGGGCTTTGGTAGCGTTGTAAGTCTAATTTCGGATGATTAAGAGCTTTTCTGATATAAGCTCGTTAGATTTATCTTTTATCCTGTCCTCACAGAGGTGAGGGGTGAAAACACGGACGAGTTAATTGCGAATAGTCCGAACATTAATTCGACGGGACAGGCTACTGCGAGGTGATATTATACATGTCTTTCTAATTCTGGCATTGCTGGGACTTTTCTTTACTTATTGTACTTGCGTTGAATCGAATATGTATCTCAGGCTTTCTGTTCTTTCTAGCTCCTCAAATGGACACTTCTATACTTCCGGTTCTGGATGTACACAACGTACACAATTCCGACGCACACTCATAATATATTGGATATAGGGATAGATAGGAACAGGCCAGGTCAGGCATCCGCGACGGCACCATTTTGAAGCCTTGAAGATCGATGGTCGAGTTAGTAATTGCCCACAGCTCTTGCGAGTATTCGTTCATTACTTGATCTTCTTTGTTGCACTGAACCTATGGAATATGTGGGAAAAACAGACTTCGTTTCCGCTGAGGTCTTTTTATTCGTGACGCGTAACTTGTTCCCAAGCTCGCTGTGCTTTTAATCGTTGTTTGACAGAGTGCCGAATATGGTTCTGGGTTCCATTGATTTTACTCGGTTAGTATACCGCGTTTGTAGGTGAGACTAAGTGGGACTCAACAGGACTCAACTCGGTATGAGGGTCTGTGGGGCTACAGATCCTGATGTGCGTGTGTATAAGCCGGGTGGTCAAACAGGAAGAATGTTTTATTCGCTTCCCAAGTTTACAGAACTACGTTTGGCATGGCACAATCCAAGGGCCGCCAATTCTTTAATGATGTTCAGAACAACGGCTAGCAACTATCGACTAGAACATGGCCTACATCGGATAGTAAATTTAGAGATTGAGGGCTGAGGGTTGTTCGAGACCAACAAAACGGAGCATTCGATATCTGATTCACAATTGGACAGCCGACCTTGACAGAGCTCATGAACAACTTGTTTGACCAGCCGAGTAGTAAGTATACTATCACACGCCAGGATCCGTAGCTTCACAGATCCTCACCTGATACTATTCAACAAGTATCGAAGACTGGAACTTACCAGCTTGATATTGATAAACGCGGTAATTAATATTACTACTACTACACTACTAAACAGAGTAGAATAAATTGAGTGATCAGATACATATTCTCCGACTTTTAGCGCCCATTCTGATTCCGAACCAACATGGACGTCGAACGAGGCGATTACGCCGCATACGACGAGAACAACGACAATATCGCAGAGCACGAGGCTCTACTCTCCTCTCCCAAGCCTGAACTTTCCGGCCAAGTGCCTTCTGCTACTAAACGCACTAATCTACTCTTACAGCGCAACTTCTCCTTAATACACCTTGTCTCAGCCTTCGCCGTCGGACTCTTTGGCTGTTTCATAGCACAATATGCATTCTGTGGCTCACTGTGCTTTGGTGGAAAGCAAAGTAGTAGCGCATCTGCATATCATGTCGGCGACGCCGTGGCGTTAGCGGATCCTACCGCCGGAAGTACAGAAGTTCAACCGTTTCCTCCTCCATCTCCAACAAATGCATTTCCCTCGATGTTTCCTACGGATGTTGGGTATCCTGGGGGCACGCCGACAGGCGCTGAACCAGGACTAATCGCAACGGCCCCGGAGTATCCTACACACACTGGTGCTCCTCAACTGGTAAAGCCGACTAGTTTGGGAAAAACGAAGAAGGACAAGGGGAAGAAAAAGGATAAAGAATGGGATCTATTTAAGCACTGGGGCAACCTTTCACCTTGGTACAGCAATGAACGTGGGGCGTTCGGTTTAGATTCGGATCCAGAGACACCTGATACTTGTCGAGTCACGGGCCTGCACTTTTTGCATAGGCATGGTGCGAGGTATCCAACTGCATGGGCTACTTTCGGAGGTCCAGCGGATCTGGCTAGGAGGCTACATGATGTTGCGGATAAATGGACCGCAAAGGGAGATCTGAAGTTTATGAATAGCTGGTGAGCTTTTTGCTCTGGGTCTTGACTTTGACTAACTGATTGACTTTTAGGACGTACAAACTTGGCGAAGAGCTTTTAACACCATTCGGAAGGAAACAACTGTTTGACCTTGGCCTCTCCCTGAGGCTCAAATACGGCTTTTTGCTTAACAACTTTACCGAAACAAACACTATCCCTGTTTTCCGTACCGAATCACAGTACGTCTATGATAGACCCTTAATCTTTGTACAGGTATTGACTACTCTGTTAGAGACCGTATGCTGCACTCTGCACTTAACTTTGCAATAGGCTTCTTCGGATACCCATTCGAAGGTCAATATCAGCAGAGTATTACCATTGAAGCTGACGATGTACGTAATTCTACGACACCTCGCATCTCCCTTATAATAACCTTCCTGTTCAGTTCAACAACACCCTTGCTCCCTACGATACATGTCATAACGCGCGCGAGCTTCCTATCGCTGACAGAGGAACATGGTATGTCAAAAAATGGGCAAATATCTATCTAAACGATACTCGGGCGAGACTTCAGTCCCAGATAGACGGTTACGACTTGACCATCGAGGACGTCTTTACCATGCAACAAATGTGTGCCTATGAGGTTAATTTCACCCTCGAACAGTCCCCTTTTCGATTTGACTGATTCCTTTCTTTTCTCCGTCTTCCTTTATCAGACCGTGGCCATCGGATACTCCAAATTCTGCGAACTTTTCACCCAAACCGAATGGGAAGGTTTCGACTACTCGCTGGACTTGTCTTTCTGGTACAACTCTGCCTTTGGTTCGCCCGTTGGTCGCGTTCAAGGTGCAGGATGGGTTCAAGAATTACTCGCGCGCTTAGAACGTAAACCCATGGAACCTCAAGATCATCGTTTCAGTACTAATTCGACTCTGAACGATAACCCGGTTACATTCCCGGTAAATCAAAGCTTGTATGTGGATGCTACACACGAGGTGGTCATCTTAAATAGTGCGTTTGCATTTTGATTTCGATATGATTATACTGAGAATGCTCATGTCAATCGTAGTTTTAACGGCGTTGAACTTGTCGACGTTGGCTACGAACGGACCTCTCCCATATGACCACATCCCAGAAAACCAATCGTTCAAGGTATCGCAGCTGGCACCTTTCGGCGCAAATGTTCAGTTCCAACGTATGTTACTCGTGTCTCTTTTTCTACTTCACTGACCTTACCTTCCATTCCCCAGTCCTCGAGTGCTCCTCCCCTCCCTCTCTGGCGAACAAATCCGGATCATCATCAACGATGAACCTATACCTCTCACCACTATCCGTGGGTGTCCTGACCAAAAGGACGGTATGTGCCCCGTGGAGACATTCGTCAAGACGCAAAAGGAGCTTTTAGATAAGACGAGTTGGGAGTGGGATTGCTTCGGTGACTATGAGGACATAGTTGGAGTGGGACCACAGTGGGAGACCGTTACTGGGGATGCCCCGAGAAGGAAGGATGCGTAGAGAGGCAGGTGTATAGGAGCATGGACAAACCACCTGGATCGGATCGAAATACCACTTTCGTCAAGTAATCTATATTACTGCGGTTAAGATAGGTAGATGCAGCTGAAAAATCTTCAGTTAAGTAAATTGAAGCGTTTGTGTCGAGGTCCCAAACTGCTCTTGAACACCTACCTCATGTAAAGACCATAGTAAGTACTTCAATGATCGATCCAACGATTCATTTCAAATACCTCAACTTGTTCCCAACTCTCACTGTTTGTCGGCATGGACCATCCTTGGCCTACATATGTTTCTGGATCGGAACTCATCATTACTTGTCACCGTTATCTCAAACCTGAGCTTTCCTTTGCCCTTAACGATACCGAAAAAACCCCGCCGTTCCGTGAGAGGCTTGTAAAACAATTGACTATGTGGGTTGTACCACTTCATTGTACTAATGGGAAAAGCTCATTTTCACGTTTAGCGTCGAAGAAGCTCTTAAACAGCCACACTTCTTTGGCTCCCAACTCATTCGCGATTGGTTTTATTTTATGAACGTAAGCGGTGGGCGCTAGACAAAGCCTCACTGAGTACATGGTATCACTTCGTACTGATGGTCGCCCTATTTCTATACAAACACCTTGCGGTCCCTGCCTCTCGAAATTCCATGATGTTGACCCCCAAGAATGTGGCTGTGGCATTGAGACAAAGATTGTCTGTTCAGAAGATGGAACCCCAAGGGGGAGCACTTCAAATGGGCAGAGATGCGAAAGGATCAACGTTAAAGGCCCTTTGTACCACCCTTGTAGGGAAGGGTGCTTGACGCCTCCAGAATGGGTTCTAGAGACACGATATGCGTCTTGGATACTGGGATGAGCCTTTTTATGCACAGCTGTTGGCTCAAAGGAGAAAGTATGGGTGGAGAGGTATACAGGAAACTCCTGAAACTCCTACTCGGATATACGTTGATATACCACGAAAGGATTGGTTTCTTAGCAAGCGCTATGGTGACGTTTCGGCAATCCTGTCCCCTCAGGATAATAAGTATGCTGCTGCCGGCCTTATCATCATTCATTTTATACTTGGACATATAGCTTTATTCATTTCAGCGACCTTTCCCATCTCCAACTACAGCGCTCCCAGAAAATAACGGTCTAATACAATTTTGTTGCGCGAGATCTGGTCCTCAATAAGACTGGATCGGTTATTCATGTCTTTATTAAATATATCAGGTCAGGTTTATGATTTTATCGGAAAAAGGATGACGGATAGCTTACATTGATTTAAGTTTTAACATAAGAAGTTTTCCTGCATTACAGCTCGCTACACAGACATGTCTATCCCCAACTCTTCAAAGTATCCTAGTTTCTCTGCGAGCGCGTCTTGACTGAAATCACAACATAGGCAACCGTCTATCGGGTCTAGCAGCATTGGCCCAACCTTGTAGGACTATGTAATCGAACCAGGGGGGTACGCACCCGAGTATTCCCAGTCGAGCAACCAAACGCGATTGTTGTCATCGAGCATGATGTTACGCATATTGAGATCATTATGGCAAAAAACTAGAGGATTTCCAGTACCTGCTAGCTGTGGGAATTTGGGTGACTTCCACAAGATTCCCCATCCACGGTGTAGTCGTACCTGGTGGGAGTAGAGTTGATAGTCAAACCAAACGACAAGCTCTTGATGATTTTTTAATGGACCAGCACCCACTTGGGGGAACTGTGTACCCCTACAGAGAAGGGATAGCCCGGTACCATCAAACGGTCCAGGTATGCCGGGGTTTGGTAGTGGAAGGCTCTTTACCTGGTGAATATACCACCAGAGAGTACACATGATGCACAACTTGCGCCAGATGCTCAACGTTCGCCAGCAATGTACCAGTGTCTGTCCAGAGATAAAATCCATTACTATCCAGTGTCTCGAAGGATCCTTACGGTCCAGCAAGACTTTTCGAACGCGGGGGATTGGAATACTGGTACGTTCCGCCACATATTGCATTGTGAATGCCTCGTGCTGCTCTGGGTATCGAACTAGCTTGGCTACAGCATCAGGAGCGATGCGATACACCTGTGCAGCGCCAATAACGTCAAGATCCTTGTCATAGCCAACTAACTGTTCATGTTGTCTTCCTGCGATAATTAGCTCGTACACATCGGTCATCGGTAAGTTGGTCGATGGAAGAAGACGGTGGGACGTTAGAGTTTCTAGTACGGAATGACAGAACCTGGCCCATTTTGTGAACAGATGGCTAGTGATGGTGGTGAGGCCAGATGTAGTTCAACCCACACATATCTGTTCGTGACAATAGATCTTTCCCGCGAATTTTGACGTAATTTTAATCGATGCATCAATGTGGCAATTAGGCCTAAAACAGACCCCTCTAGGTACACGGCCAGACGCTCAGATGCGCTTGGTTTATCTGCCGGCCGCAGTGCCACACATCAATCTTATTTTTGACCTATTCTTTAAAAAATTTAACCCAAACTTCAAACAGCGTAGATAGCACTAGAACGCAAATTTTATTAGTTTTACACTTCAGCGACCACTTGGCTGCACCTGGGACGAACCCTCCACGCTCATCTGTCATCATTCCAGAAGCCAAACGACCACGAGACCGCTTGCACGTGTTGGCTCGTGTTGGTTCATCGCCGTCGCTTTCTTCATGAGTCCTTCTCTGTCCTTCTTCCTTCCTCTCCTTTGCATTCCGATTCCGAATTTTCATGGCCTTCTTCAAGCTTCACCTTTCGATTCATTCGAGTCATGCAAGTGTTCAAGCCAGCAAGTAGTTCTCAAGCATACAGGCTCAAGAATCAAGATACAAATATGTAACACTAACGTCCTTCAAGTCAACTTCAAGTCATGATAGCTTCAAGAAATTATTCAACACGTTCGGAGAACGACTACAAATAGTAATATCCAAACCCTTCAAGACACTCAAGTATCTCAATATCTCAAGGCTTCCCTTCCAACCTTTGAAGTGAGGTAGGTTTTTTCGCTAATTTTTCATCCTGTGGATCAAAGCAAGGTAACTCTGTTTTCTTCTTTGCATCGTTGGTATGAATATGCCGCACAGCGTTTGTGCAGTACGACTACAGATAGCATAGCTAGTAGTGTGCAATACAATATATATTCTTTTGGCTGCAAACTATCGGGGCACTCGGAATAAGAACCGGGGACAAGCGGAATAGGATTTGGAAATAATCGGAAAGGCACATCACGTTGTAACAGCAATTGGTCCCAGAGACGATCCGTTTGCTTCCTGGGACTGATTTGATCCCCAGTACTGTTGCTCACTTTGACCCTTAGCATCAAAACAATAAAGCCACGCACCAGCGGCTTTGGGTTCAACTCAGTTTAATAGATTGGGCTAGCTGTGTAGTGGTAGTGGTAGTATAACCGACGTGGTCCCATAGGTGATGTCGAAAATCAAGAAACCTCGTAAAGCGGAAGCAAATTTACGAAGAGATTGTCGGGAAAGTCCCTGAAAGTCCTCGTTCAAGCATCGATGACTACAGATGTTACCACATCGACGGCCCGGCCCCGGAAAAGATCCTAGCCCATTTCCGGATATTCCTCGTACTTAGTTGCGAGGGACAAGCGAGGGATCTCTCGGTTGAGGTTAACTCTTTCGGCAATCAAGGGCTTCATACCTCAGCAAGCGGGCCTACAGTCAATCGAGCACGACGCGGTCCTTGGGTACGAGATTACTTCGTGCCACCCTGTACCAGGCCCTCCATCATATCATTCATGATCTGGGCCTCAGTGAGCGCTATCAGCTCGACCCTACTACTGGGAGTGGATGCATCTATTGGTGTTACGGCCATTGACGCCTTTACCTCTAAAGGCTGGATTGCTCAACGAAGCTCAGCCCAGGTCTATTATTTGGCCGCAGGTATTCGTCAGGAGAGGCACTATCTTGACATGCCTAAACAGGGTGTGCATTCTATTAAGTTTACTATTAAGAGCAACTTAAGTACTTAGTAGAACTCTTCTCCGAACATTAGTGTCGTTCAAGCTACCTCCTTAAAGACTTGTTGAACTCGCCTTAGACTTACCGTCTCTATTTATCAGCTTATACACCTCTCGGACTTGACAAATTTGGAAGCAGTGTCATGAGGACAAAATGTTTTTGACAATCAAATCACAGATAAACAAGCCGACGAATACGTCAGGAGATTGGAAGAGATTGGATCATTGATGTCACGTCTTATCGACGCGTCGCGTAAATGAATACGATTACGGACAGAGCTAGACAGAGCACTAGCCTGCTCCTTCGATCTACTATAAAAGTCGGGAAAAACCCCTTGAATTCTACGGAATAAGTAATTTTGGACAGATAGATAGAGAGAATATAATTGATTGAATTTGTCCTCATTTGCTGTTTATGCATCATAAGTCAGAGGCTAGCAAAGAGATCTGGACTAGATACTGACTAGATACGACTGTTCGCAGCTGTCCGCCTCGCTATTCACTTACATTTCCACGCCGCGCCTGCTTCTGTTCCCGCCACTGCCCCCATTTCCTCCTACTAGCGCTCATAAGTGTCTCCCACGCTCTCGTCGCACCACTCGGCTACTACTCGTCGCCCCGCCTGTTTCGTCTATCCTTATATTCCTCTCACCACTAGTTACTCGCCAAGAGTCACTTCCGCCCACACTCCCTATTACGCCTCTGACTACTATTATTCCCGTTTAACTAGTACTCATGCTTATACATGTAGATTGCACTTACAAGTAATACTTACTCCTTGAATACGAGTTGTTTGTCCGGAGTACACCTTCGAGGAACGTACTCACAAGTTCCACAACATCTTTGAGTATGTTAGAGAACCCTTTCCAGTAATGAGGATAGATCAGACCAAGGTTCCCGGCGATTTTCGAAAGAGCCTAGGGAACCGTCTAACGGGGTTACTAGCAACATTTGCCCTCATTGGCCCAACTTTGTAGGACTGCGTAATCGAACCAGGGGGGGGGGAGGGTACGCACCCGAGTATTCCCAGTTGACCAGTTGAACAACCAAACACGATCGTTGTCATCGAGCTTGATGTTACGCACATGGACATCATTAACTAGAGGATTACCAGACCCTACTGGCTGTGGGAATTTGGGGGGACTTCCACAGGTGCCCCATGCACGGTACTACAGTCGCACCGGGTGGGAGCAGTAGTATGTACCCCTACAGAGAAGTGGTAGCCCAGTCGCCGTACCATCAAACGGTCCAGGTATGTCAGGATTTGGTAGTGCAACGCTCTTTGCCGGGTGAATATACCACCAGAGAGTACACATGGTGCACAGCTTGCGCCAAATGCTCAACGTCGGCCAACAATGTATCAGGGTCTGCCCAGAGATAAAATCTATCACTATCCAGTGCAAATCCAGTGGCGAAGAATCCTCGCGATCCACGACTTCTCGGATGTGAGGGATTGGAATGCTGGCATGTTCTGCCGCATACTGCATTGTGAATGCCTCATGCTGATCTGGGTATTGCACCAGCTTGGCTACAGCATCAGGAGTGATGCGACACACCTGTGCAGCGCCCATAACGTCGAGATCCTTGTTATAGCCAACTGACTGTCTTCCTGTGATTAGCTCGTACACTTGGTCGTTGGTAGGTCTGTATATTGAAGGTAGGATTCGAAAACCTGATCCATCGTTGGTATTTACGTCACAAAGGGCCGGCCGCGGCTCGGACGAGCATTTCCAACTTTGTTCTTCCTCTCACTTGTCGAAAAAGAATGAAGCTGCATCGTCCATCTAACATAGAAGACAATTCCTGTACTGCTTCTTTGGAAGACTTTGCTCATATCAGCTTTATTGCAGAAGGTGGCTACGGTGAGTTACCTGCCCTTTCAGTGTGACGGCTAATGGACGAATCACAAGTGAAGTGGAAAAATATGAGTCCAACTGGCGGACTCGTTCAATGATTGAATACGAACACAAACCCTACCAATTTCCCAAAGAACATCCTTGCATCCCGTGTGTATATGCATATGGTACAAAGATGATAACTGGCCTCCGATTTCCCGTCATCGTCATGGAACTTCTTGGATCAACTGTTGGAAATCGCTTTCGTCAATCTAGACACGAACTCAACGTTGAAAGGGCAGTCCAACTGGGTCTCGGAATTGTGTGTCTGCGGTCATCAAGCAAGTGCTTCGCTGGTTGTGTTTATAGCTTACCGCAGTGGAGTACACTCCCAGCAGGGTTCTATTCATAGATGCATGATTTTTTACTTGGAACTGCGATCCAGCCAGGAAACTTTCTCTTTGGACAAGACGATCAGCCTAGCCGCGACACTGTGCACATAATAGACTTTAGCCTTGCATGCAACATGTATTTTGCGCCTGGTAATGGGCGTGCATTTCGGTCAAGGTACGCATATCATATCATATCGCCATGAGACAGCAGGAGAAAGCCTTATGTATCCCGGCGCGATGATCTTCGAACACTCTCGTACATATTGGTTTGACCCTTCAGGACCCTTCCCTTGAGAAAAATCGTCAGGAGGCACTAAGAAACATCGCAACAAGCGCACCGAACAAAAAAAGAACGCTCCCGGACACCAGCGAGATTATGCCAGGGTTCAAGAGGTCCCACTGCTTCTCTCTCGAGTGGAGTGAAGATCCGTACTATGCGAAACCAGCTATCTGTTATCGCCGGGTCCGGTACGACCTATAACTGGAGCGAAGAAGCAAGAGTGCTATATGACCTTCAGCTGGGGTGACGAAGGTGAAGCGGAAACAGAAGAAACCAAACCAATCTCTCTCCCGTCGGAAGAGGTTGACGATCCGGCGAGGCGATCTGACTTGGCGCTTTCTGTGTAAAGAAACCTTGGAATATGAACCTAAACTTCGAAGCCCAGACCCAAGCTACTATCATCGTACTAATGACAACGAGGAGTTTCCCTTTCGCCCGACCATTGCGCCCAGCGTTTCTTGCTCTGGTGATCAAGTCAAGTTAAACCTGGACCCACTGACTCGACGTACAAACGAAGTAAAGGGTATTGCAAGTGAACGTAGGGCATGCTTCCGACTGTTCCCTTCAGTATGCAATCTGTATATTAATGATCTCTTTGTCTACGATGTTGCTCCATATCGGGGTGTTTTCCTATTCAGCCCCAAACTCAGAGGGATATGTACGACTTCGTAAAATTAGATATGAAGCTTAAGCTTCTGATCGAAAGCAATTTCGTTTGGCTGACAGGAACAATCCCCAGAAACTCAGGTGCAACTCGGAGACAAACCGCATAGGCCAACGCCGAGAAATCTTTAGACACTTAGATGGGAATCAAAAAAACGCCGGTTGTGTTTTGGATGGAGAGTCCTATAAATACAGTTATCCGTCCAATGCAAGTTGAGTGTATATATGCTTTACTTTATGATAAAACCTACCTTCCTTCCATAGAGGAACCAAAGCAAAGGTGACTGACAGTCTGAACCTTTCGATTATCAATTTCCTTTGTAATAACTTATTCTTCCTTCTTCCTCCACGCTGATTCTGACTCCTGAGAATGCAATCAAAAAAACGTTACAAAAATTCAAGCCTTTGTACTATAATAAAATAAGTTGCTAATAAGTATGGATAATAAAATAAGTTAAGTATATGTGAGTATGTGTTACACTGATTCGACGCTGTCAACTTTTTCTTTAGAAGTGGCCGACGACAAATTTCGTGCATGTAAGTGACGCGCATCCATAAACTCTCGCTGGGCCGAAGGGATCACTGAGGAAATTAGTTGAAAAATAGCAAAAAAAAGGAAGGCAACGATTGAATAGACTCACCTCGAGCATAATCTGCAAGGAATATTTCATACAGTAGCACTCCGAATATGGTTGCAGGGAAAGCGGTGAGCGCTGCGATGGCAGCATACTTTCCCCCGATCGCTATATATAAAGCAATCAAGAGGACAACCTCCATTAAAAACAAAACTTAACTAACCGGCCTTTCCATAGATCGTTACGGCTGCAAGGCGTCCCCCTAAATCACGAGCAGGATTGATAGCCACTAGCATACACCATGTAAGTGCTCAGCCGAGGCCAAAATGGATCTCTTACATCCTATCCCAGAAGATCCCCAGATGGCAGCACACCTGGACATCGAGACGTCAAAAATTTGCAAAATGTAATAATAGGAGAGACCAACAAAGCCATCGCAAACACCCAAGGAGCAGAAGATGGTGGAACAATTAGAGATGTTGGGTCAAGTGATCCCCATCTCACTATAGCCAAAAGAGTATCCTGTGTTAACAGTCATGATGAGCGAGTCTAGTTTCAGTCTGAAGTTATAAAGACACATACTGTGACAAACTCGTTCAAGAACACCCTCGCCAAGCTTGATCTAGGAAGAACATAAACTGCAAAAGCCCCCGCTGGCCCGGTCGAAGTAAACAGAGTCGACTCGAGAAGGTTCACACTGGCAAGCGCAAGTTCACTTTCTTTGATCATAGCGTACCACTGGGCATGGATCAAAAGACAAGCTACATACGAACCAAGGATCTGGGCGATGATATATCTGCGGTATCAAACTGGTAAGATGCAAACTCTGGCAGTCACCGCACTTATTACTCTACTTTAGCCTGACTGAAGTAGGCTGGAAGATCGTAACATCCACAGACCAGGTGGAATCCCTTCTTTCATGGTTCAGTACCGATGATATCTAAATTTTAATCGGTTCATCTTTAGCCATCGATGAAGGGGCATTCTTCGCTGTCTACTTCGGTCAGGCTGAAGTGGAACAATAGAAGCGTGGTGAGTTAGACTGTTGGCCAGGATTCACCTTATAGCTTTTAACGGTGGGAAACCTCTGAATATGACCAACGCAACGCTGGTAGCCGGGTTAAAATGACCCCCACTTATGCTGTTCAGAAGTGTGAATAAATACATAGTCAATTTCTCGCAAGTTGTTAGTCAATTTCTCGCAAGTTGTTCATCAATTTCTCGCAAGTTGTTCATCAATTTCTCGCAAGTTCATTTTCTCACAAGTCCAATTTCTCGCAAGTTCAACTTTTCCCACATTTTCTCGCAAGTTGTTCTTCATTTTCTCGCAACTTCCGTTCATTTTCTCGCAACTTCAAATTTTCACATACATTTTCTCACCAAAGCCTCTGAAAGCCCGTAGTACTTATCTTTACACTTCAAGTAATTGATTAAACCAAGTAAACTAAACTAAAAGGCAACGAGCAACTGTCTAAACTGTCCAGTAAATATGCATAAGAAGTAGACTAGGGAAGGTTCAACGATTAATAGACTAGGTATGGATTGAAGCCGGGGGAAGGAGAAGCTGAACGAGCGTATCTGAATGCAAAGATCGTGCAGGTAACTGCAGCTTCGTATGGTGAGTACAAAGCGGATATGAGTAGTGAAAATGAGCGAGATTGAACTGTTGAAAGTTCAGGAATCAGTGAACGCTGTCCAAGGCATATTTGTAAGTTATAAGAAAGGCAAACGGAGCCCTCAAAAATTGAAGTCAATGGGTTTCGTCCCCCAAGTTGTGTACTGGTGGCTATACACCTTGTAATCTGGACTCCAATGGTCAGATCCTGGTGAAGGCGCTGCTTCTGGAGTCATAGGACGGCTAGCGGCACCATCGTTCTTATCACTGGAGCCACCATCTGAGCCAGCAGCATCATCTGTGGCCCCACTTGTGCCGGGAGCATCAACAGGCTCTATATACGAAAGATGAATTATGACGATGGCTTGCCTGAACTAAGAGAGCATACTGACCTAATGTATCATCTTCGTTGTCAGAGTCAACGGTTAGATCCAAGGTTTCTGTGAATAAAAAACCAATGAGACATTGAAACAACCGCCCCCGTTGGCTACGAAACTCACCAAGGATGACTTTTTGCTTCTTGCGTGGATGAATCGGTGATGGATCGGGCGAGCTTGTCAAATGTGTTACCACTTCCTCTTCAGAGCCAGATGACTCTATGCGAGCACGTTTTCGACTGTTTCGAACACTTCTGCGAGGCACAGGAGGGCTAGTTCCCCTTTCTGAGGGATCATCTCTGCCGCTGTCATCGGGATGCTGTGTAAGGATATCGTCCCAGCCATCTACTTCAATGATTTCGTGTCCATTCTTGTCTACAGCATTCTCTGCCAATGCCTTGAGGTCTTTAGGATTAATCGCTGTACGTGATGCTGCGTTTATGGTTCAGTGAACAGACTAAAGTCGTTGTAATGATCGACTTACTAAACACCAATACAGATCCTCGCCACCCTGCAGTGGGTCTCCGAGAATATTGCCGAGCAGCGTCACCGTTAGGAATAGTAAGGCCGGTTAGTTGAATACGGCGGTCTTGGCGTGTGCATAAAAGAACAGAGGGTCGTCCTCTCAAATCATTTTCTCCTTCTTCCATCAAGAGCTGAATCGCTGGAAGCTCCTCTACGAGTTTCTCGAGCACCGTTTCCTTGTCCCACACCATATCAAACTCAATCCCAGTGGTAGAGTTGATCACTGCAAGACCTTGATTCTGATACGCCCGGAGAGAAACCAAGGTAAGGATGTGTGTGCCGTTGACTTTCTTTGGGAGAGCAAAGTAGCGACTTCCCAGCTGGACAGCATGGGCCGCAGCGGCATCTTCGTTATCCTACAACATAAGAGCAAGAGGTGAGAATTTTGTTTGTGAAACCATATAATACACATACAACAGCGATAATGCCTTCAGGTAAGCAAAGGATTGATTCCACCAAGAAGGTAGTACTTTGAGCCTTCTACGAGAATAAGCAATTGGCCGTATGAAAAAACACTTATGAAAGACTTACTGCCTTTCCTTTGCCCTTTTTAGAACCAGAGACACGTCTTCCCCCTACCATCTTGGATGGCTTCTGCTTGGGACGAAGTCCGCGTGACATTTCTGCCTGAGCTGTAGCATACTCGTCATCACTGTCTGGGATAGTTTCAGGCTTCACAAGCAGCTTGTTGGTGGTCAAGCTGTTAATGAGAGCATCGGCGTCCTTGTCTTCAGTAAACTTTCGAAGCTTATTCATAGTCAAATGTGAGTTTAAAACCTCTGAGTCGGTACTTTCGTCCTTAGCGTCGTCGCTGGGAGGAGCAAGTGGACCACGGCCACGATGGCCTTTGCGCCCTGTGGAGTTCCGTGGTTTGGGGCTGTTCTTGTGATAAGCACTACTGGTTGTTTTTGTGGAGAGCTGTTTTCTCCGATTTTTTAAAGGGCCGCCTGTGCCCATGTTAAGTCAAGAAATGAAAGAAAGGAAATGTGTGATGGCGTGGGATTTGTTAAATTGAACCTTTAGACCTGGAGTCCAGATCATAAACCTTTTCGAGCTCACAGAGCTGAATGAGTGTTTAATTCACCAGTATATACTTATAGCTATTTCTAATTACAAAGTACAAGTACGAACTAACTAGTTACCCTTCCAGTTACCTGCTTGAATATCAGCCCATTTTGAGAACTTACGCAGTCCGCTCTCCCACCTCTCTCGTCGCTCAGCGTTGCGTTTCGAGCGTTGAGATGCAGTAGCATGAGCCTTGAAACGAATGTCGCTTCGAAAGCCGTTCTCGACCCAGCGGAAAAGTCCTGCAGAGGAGTATTGAACAAAGGAGTAACGCTCCTCGCCAGGAGCAACGGGGACATTGGAGTGCACAAGGAGAGCTGAAGGGATAAGGATGGTTGAGCCTGGCGGGAACCTGATGTAAAGCCCAAGGTCCCAGAGTATAAGATGCCCTCCCCGCGTGTAGTCAAACTTGCCCAAGGCCGTGATGGAGCACCAGCCAAAGCAAAGGTTTGCAGCGTCGACATGAGGGAAGGTGATGGATTGGGGGCCAAAATTGATTGTGCATGCTGCCCATGCGTTGTTTCGAAACAGACGACGGAGGTTTGGATTCCACTCAAAGAGCTTATCCAGATTAGCTGTGCAGTAGATATAGCACTGATATGCGTAAGCCATGAAAAGGGCTAGTGTTTACATCAGGGTTTTGCCAAAAATTGAAGGCTAACACTCACAGTTGGCGAAGCCAGATATCCGTGCAAAGCAGTTGAGGCTGAGGAGGGCAGACATGATGCCGAATGCTGCTGCATTTGTTTGCTTCAAATTTCCTGGCTCCTAGGGAAGGAGTTAGCCAAGAACAATCTGTGAAGAGCGAAGGCTTACCTGCGGTCCTCCCCCAAAACTCACGCCGAAGGCAACGGCGGGACAGTCAGCACGGCGGTGGTTCGTTTGCTTTTCGCTGAACGTCAGATCCTTGCGAGCTTCCCGAATGGCTTCGGTGGCCGGCTCGTTGACTGTCTCCAGCCAGTTGGTGTCTTGCGGGTTGCCGCCAACAACCCCGGTAACAACACCGTCGGAATCGAGAAGCGCGTATGTTTGTCTAAACGGAGGCTGATGAGATGTAATAACAATATAAGCTGAAGAAACACGCACCCAGATTCCGCAACAAACTCAACCAGTCCTTGCGCCTCAAGCTCTGCAGCCGAGCTATGAACGCGGTCAAGCTCCTGCTTTTTTCCCGTGTAGCCGCCTGAGCCGATCTGAGCGTCCTCCGTCAGAGAAAAGCCCTCCAGTGTGAGCGACGCTGAGGACAGCATGCGTTGCTGAGCATGCTCAGAGACCTCCCGTTGTCTATCCCCAGCCTTTTCAGCACGAAGAAGCTTCCGTTTCTCGCGATTTTTGGAATCCTTGGCCACGTTCTTCTCCTTCTTGGTGCGATGAGGGCCAATCTCGCCGCGTAAGCCAGCCGGAAGAGGCTGGAACAAAGACGGAGGCTTGGGAACGAGGTCAAGGAGGGAGCGGTACGGCGAGGTGTTACCCACGGCAGGATTCACATGAGCGAGCGGGCCATTGAGCTGAGAAGCGCGTCTGCCGTTGGCTTGGGAAGTGGATTCGGGGCTGAGGAGGTTTTCCGACTGGAGGCTGGGCAGGCTGTCGACTTCCGGGTTGTCCTGGAGATCGGTGGACATTTCGGCCGCTTCCTGCGCACGTATCTGCTCCGAAAGTCGTTCTGTAAGCCTGAACGGCCTCCTGGTGTGTACAGGCTCCATAGCCTGAGCTTTGAGTCCGTCGATGCCCCAAGGCGAGTATTCGCGTCCAGTTCGTGTCCCTAAGAAGCATCGTCAGAATGTTGCGCAGCTAATAGGATACACGTAGATGTTCTCCTGGTGTTGAGCGAAAAGCTCGATGCCCCAAACGCAAAAGGCTGCCAACAGTTTGGCTCCAAAGTAGGACCCTCCCTGCCAGCGCCACCCATTGCATCTGGGAACATATAACGAGCATACAGACACACAGGAAAGAAAGAACAGAGAGATAAAAAAACCATGCTTACCCATGAGAAGAAAAGGAGGCCGTGTTGTGGTTGTAGTTGAAGGTTGAAGAGAGAACAGTCAACGTGATTGCCTGTAGCGCCCGATGTCACCTGATGTGACAGCGCGTGCACTCAGAACGAGAACAGCGACACAATCGCCTTATCATGACTGGCTCGGCCGCCCCACCTTTTTATAAACATTGGAGAGCAACCGTTGAAGGTTGTGCTAAATACTTTCGCTGAAGATCTAGCCATCTAACTTTTTCACTGCCATATTAACTAGAAAATGATGTTAGTAAAGTAGGTACATAGAATATTTGCATTCAGAATGTTTGGCCACTGCAAGAATAAGTACTCAAACTTAAAAAAGAAATGAAGAAATAACTATTGAAGTAGAAAAACTACTTACTGTGCACAGAGGCTTCATTAATGCCTTTGTCTCAATACAATACCAAGGCCGCCTCAGCTTGGGTTCAAACCAACGGCTTTCAACGAATGGCATCGGCGTAAGATTGCATAACGACGGTCAGTAACCTCCAATCCCTCGGTACAATTGAGAGCTTTGCAGAAAAGCTCAGGTGTGTTGGCAGTCTCACAGACGAGAGCGGAAAGCAGGTATATTCAACAACCAAACTACTGAGACAGACGATCCCTCAGCTGGTCCATTAAATAAAGTCCCTGCACCCATCGAACAGAACGAGGCCTCCACACAGAGTCCGGTAGCGCAATCTCGAGCCTCTTGCCACCTTTTCGACCAGACCGTATGGCACCAACGGCGGGATATCCGTTGCTGTCCCACTCGGAATGATGAATGCCAAAGCCTAAAGGAATCTGCCCGCTTTCATTGAGGCGAGCCAAAGCTACTTCAAATAAACGGCGCGTCCGGTCGTTTTGGAAAGGGTCGTTGTGTTTGGGAGCCTCTATAACGTCCTCGTTGAACTCGTTTTCATCCTCTCCCTCTACCATGTTTATCAGGTCCTCCAACCTGTTGCCTTCAACCCCCCTCGAGCTATCCTCATCTCTGATTCCAAGCCATTCGCTACTCTCATCCTCACTGTCAATGCCCATCCATTCAGACCCGTCGTCTATTCCAACTGACTCACTCTCAGATTGTTCCTCCTCCGAGGGATGACCTGCGCCAGTTTGATGGGCATGTCTTTGCGCTGGCTTCCCATGAACTCCGTAAAAGCGTCTCAAAAGACTAGGGTCAATTCCAGGACAATCCTCGTATGCTCCGTGATCCAGCTGACCGAGAAAGAGCAGGTCCTAGGGAAAGATGTTTCGTTGAGTCTTACTAACAGTTACAAATAGAAACAACCTACGTTAGGGCTTCTATCATGGCCTTCCCCTGAGATAGGATGTGCATTCCAATTCTCAGCAAACTCTTCACAGTCTTCGTTAATCAGATCAAGGAAAAGAAAATGTAAAAGCCAAAGATGAAACGTGTTCTTTCGGTCAAGCCCGTGGAGTTCTTCAAGTCGAAAAAAGAATGCCCGCCAGGCACGAGCAAATTGAGAACCAACTTCGACCCACAACCGCTCTATTCGAGTGTTGTGTGTTGAAGAGCCCCAAATAAAGCTGGCTCGGTTTCGTCCCCGTTTAATGATGAGAAGGATTGACACTAACTTGTTTTCCCAGCCACGATCTCCTCGAACACGGGACGGCATCCCATATTTCCTGACGGCAGCAAGAAACATGTGCAAAACCGTGGAAGGACGGTTGTTCGTATTAGCACGGAGCCCAGTAATCTACGTACGCTGTGTTAAAAATATGTCAAAAAGAAGCAAACAAACACCTACAGTTCGGGAATACCCATCCACACACCCATGAATGACAATGCCCCAAAGAATTAGCTTGTGGTGTCCATCAATGTGCCAGAGATAATGTGGCCTGGATACGCTATATGGATTCCGGATAATTTTATTTTTCTTTCGTCGACGAAGCGACCGTCCAAGCTTATCGACACGGTCAAGTGACTCGGTGATTCGACGCTTCTGAAGCCTGAGACCTTTGCGGCAAAGGTACGCTGTTAAGTAGCGTATGCTACTGGGTTTTTTTCCTTGGTAGTTCTTCACCAGTTCATCAAGGTCATCGTTCGTGATTGTTGAGAAACGATGGTGAATATTATGCTCCTTAAGCCGTGCTTCAAGAGTCTGGCGATGTACCTTCAGTTTCCTTGCCAGCTCTGCAACTTTGATACGACGCTTAGGATCCATAGCAGATCTAAGGAATTCCGGGTCAATGGACTTCTTTGGCCGACCACGCTTTCCGGTTTGTTGGGATAAGACAGGATTGACACTAGAGATTACACGCGTAGATTCCCTGTGATCATGCAATAGTATTTGTAACTAGAAACAAGGTTGAATACAGAGGTCGTACCTGTCGCCAGTAGCTGCCTTTGCTTGATCCAATTCAACCAGTATACGTGCAAAATGGTCAGACACATCATAAATCCATTGTAGCGGTATCTCTTCATCATGAGCTGCCTCTTCGATCTCCAAAAGCAATGGTATTGCTTCTTCGAGTATTGAATTTTGGTGCTGTTTTGCCTGATGTAGATTATAGTTGCCTGAGGCAAGAAGTGCAACCGGTCTTCGATACAACTCTCGCAGAAGAGAGTTGGCTTCATATACGTTTGATGACCATGGTGTAGCTCGTCGAGGAAGTGAGGGTAGAGACATTCAGATCTTTAGAACATGGAGGTAAGGAATAAATATTATGTAAAACAAATAGGTTGGGAATTTCGCTTATCATCCATCTATCGTTCCTCTTAATATTTCCTATCTGTTCAAATCTCTATGACTCTTCCTGTT
Organism: Rhodocollybia butyracea; assembly: GCA_015501585.1. NCBI lineage: Eukaryota > Fungi > Basidiomycota > Agaricomycetes > Agaricales > Omphalotaceae > Rhodocollybia > Rhodocollybia butyracea. Next base: position 520,393 of record JADNRY010000004.1, read on the forward strand.
CACTACGGCAGTTTTGAAGAGCTTAATGCTCACTTAAAGCATCAGAAACAAGAGTGGAACCTCGTTCCTGAGTTCTGCAAAGACGCTGCTGTAGTCCTTATACGAGTAGGTTAAGTTCTTTCAAGCATGGATTGAACGTTCTAACATTGATATTTCAAGTCAGAGGATAATCAGGTCTTCAGGATTAATTACGAAACACTCACAGCCCTGGCAGTGGGGCTAAAGGAAATCCTCAAGCTTCCTGACCCTACAAATGGGCTTCTAGGGACGGAAGTTAACCCGATTCTTCTGCCAGGAAAGCCTTCTGAGATTGTTCTTTTCCTTAAATGGATCCAACACCCGTGAGTAGCCTGCATTTGATTTAATAATACTCTGTCTTCATCGAAATACTGTAGCCACTGGATGCCCTTGGACTTGACAGAGTCGGAGCTGTTGAGCTTGTATCTGTTTGCAGACCAATGGATTTGTGAACCTGCTACGGATTGGGCTCTTCAGCGAATCGAGGGCCTTGGGTTGGGAGCTTCCAGAATGCTTGGCCTTGCCATTACGCTTGGGGTACGCCGATGGGTTGAGCCGGCACTTCAACAACTCTTCTATATCCCGATGTATTCATTGTCAACTTCGGAAAGGGACGAGATTGGATCCGATGCCTTCGCAGTGATCTCTAATGCACAACTCTTACTCTCAGACCAACGTATGTCTCGTGCCGCATGCCCACCCCCTATGGCCAACGTTGGGTTTGGCATGAAAGGGTGCAGATACTATGGTATTTTACATGAGAAATCAAGATGTGCTCGGGCCTGGGACCATGGGTGGAAAGAGATAGGTTTGAGATTCATCCACCCAGAAGAACCGGTCCACCTTTCACAGGCCATGTGGTATATTCGAGGCCATCCGTTCAACGGGGTGTCGGAGGAATGCAGGATTGCCACTATCGAAAGTCTTCCGCCATTTTTCGAAATCGAAACGCAGATCTATCAGCGTGCAGTCAAGAGGATTGGTGAACTTATCCGCATGTCCCCTTATTCAGTATAAATCTCAAACAGGTGCTTCCAACTCTGACCACTGCATACGTGAAGGTGTTCTCTGTCGTTCCCTCCCCATCCTTCCTTCCTAGCCTTAAACGTGTACACACTGCTTCATCACTCTTTAATACTCCCTTTGCATCTATTGGACGTATCTACTACATAACCTAATACTCTTTCGCTACTCCCTAATACCCACTCTCTTTTACAGTCGTTAGATCTATCTAACTGCTTGATACATATAATGGTCATAAATTGAAGTCTTCAATGTGCATGTAAGAAACATCATGTATGTGAAAATTTGAAGTTGCGAGAAAATGAACGGAAGTTGCGAGAAAATGAAGAACAACTTGCGAGAAAATGTGGGAAAAGTTGAACTTGCGAGAAATTGGACTTGTGAGAAAATGAACTTGCGAGAAATTGATGAACAACTTGCGAGAAATTGATGAACAACTTGCGAGAAATTGACTAACAACTTGCGAGAAATTGACTATGTATTTATTCACACTTCTGAACAGCATACCCACTCGTCGGGCTGCACGTCGTGATTGCTGTGGAGAAGATATCAAAAAGTGAGTTGGAAGTAGGGAAGTGTCGCGTCCACCACACACCAAAAAGCATACCAGCAAAAGAGCCAAGTCCAGTCTGGAGAAGAGCTATGAAGTCTTTTGAGGAGTGGGTCAAGCAAGGTAGACATATTAATCACAGCCAAACCCTTCAATCTTCAATATATCGCCAACTATGTGTCCAACCTGAGATCCCACACCTATTTGTATTTAGCTGGGCGTATCAAGAGTGAGTAAGTTAAGTACTTGCCGAAGTAAACGTAGAAAAACATGCCGAGCTAAACTATAGTTTTTACAAGCTGAAGACTGGAAGAGCCTGAACGTGACGTACGAATTCCGCGAAGCATTCTACCAACCAATGGGCTGATGAGTGCCGGCATTCTTCCCAAATGGAAAAAGCTCTCGGACGAGTTTGTACGTCGCTGAGATGGATGGAGGTGGTAGACATTACTTGGGGCTTTGAAGAAGATGAATTTATGTCTTAAAAGTTCGAGAAATGCAATATAGGAGGTTTGCTCACTATGTGTTGTGAGTGCACCTGTTTCCAACGTGGTATCGCTGTGTCGACTTAGAGTGTCTTGCAGATCTGAGTCCTGCTCACGGTAATGCACACAATGTCGTTGATATATGAATTTTCGAAAATACGGCACGCCTGGACTTCCAGTATCTGCACCAAAGTGGTATAGGTGGAGGCACAGATCTGTGGCAAGATGATATTGAATTAAGTTGAAAAGTTTCACTTCAAAAAAAAAGCCTAACCCTAGGACCACCATTCTCTTTTGAGCAGTTGAGAACGAGAGAACAAGCGGGCCGGAAATCTGGTGCTTGCCAATCTCCGTTCGAAAAATGCAGAAACAGTGTGGCGAAGTGTTTCAATTAACTTCCAGCCGCGCTTCACCTACAAATCAAGCGGGCCCAATGCGCTAGTGAGGCCCTGAAAGTTCGGTTCCCTGTCCTGATATAACGTACTTTAGATGAAAACTTTGCAGTACGCCGTACAATTCGGTGAGCTCAAGAAGGATCAAGTCTGCCAAGTTGGCCCACCAAGCCTGAAAGCAGTCCAATCGAGCCGACGAGCTCGTTCATGTCCAAGGAGTTTTTGGTGATTCGCGTGATTGCCCCTGTCCGGACTCGAGTCTGTTTCCGATTGTACTCACTTGGCTGGAAAAATTTGAAGGGATAATATGCGCCTGACATAGTGAAACGCTTGTCCACATTGTTCGCTTGTGACGTGTAGCTTGTTGCACGAAGATACTAGTAGCGCGGGCCCTTGGCTGCCCTTGGTAATTTGGCGTTTCCTTAGCAAGCGCCTAGTAGGAGTCCAGGAATAATTGAGGAGGTACGGTATGTCAGCTGTCAATGGATGTATACTTAATACAGTTACGTTTATCTTAATGTTTTACGGCCCCTTTTTCTAACCATGTTTACCGTTGGCGAAGAAATTCAATTCAGCATTGAGTATCTGATCTTCGGCCGATGGCATTATGTACCGCCATGTACCACGATACTTCAACTTGACATGCATACTTCAACTTGACATGCTTTTAAATGGTTTATTTCCGTATACTCAGATTAGGCCACTGTTAGATGTGGATAAGATAAATATGGGCTCCGCGGACTGCCGTAAGTTGCAAGGAAGAAATTCAATTTTGCTGATCTTCGGCCGATGGTTTTATGTACTGCTATGGATACCACGATGACATGCTTTTAAATGGTTTACTTCTGTATTCTGAGGAGAAACTTTAGTTTCGACTCCCCGTCATAAGCAGGACACGTGACTGAATTGCAGATTCGAATTAGTAATTCAAGATATTTGATAAGATAAATGCTTGGCTCCGCGGACGCGCTATGGAAAACAATGAGAAACCATGCAGAGGCCGGGTTTCTTGAAATGAGGAGTGGGGGTTTGAAAATGCAAGATGAATCAAGAAGCGGCAGTAAGAATCGCCGAAGTGCAGACTCTTCGCCTAGGTTATTCAAAGTATGAAGCCGCAACTTATGTATTATTTCAGAGTAATCTTAATGTATCTTGTCAAGAGGGTCTTTAGAGTTCTATGAGATAACAATGTAGAGAGTCCTTTAGCCATGCGACTCGAAGAAGAGCACAAGACAGTGCCGAGCGGTATGATGGCCAAGTTGCCGATAGCTGGCTGACTATATGATGGCGGCACATTGGGCAGAACTTAGTTTGGTTTTTCGAAGGATGCGATGCCAACCTTCGTAGATCTACGGCATAGAGCTTACTATCTAGTATCTTGATAATCTTATGCCTCAGCTTTGAGATCTTAACCTGTAGCCCGGGCACTCCTCACAGGCTCAGGCACCAGGCTCCTGAGTCCTAATGAACACAGGCAGCTGAGTATAGAGCGCTGAGCTCTCTGAGGTCTGGGGCTCACTAGAATGGTTATTTCTACTATATCTGGTCCACTTGTTTGGTCAAATTCAACTGGAAATTCTTCAGAAATTCATTGAGCATCACTCAGCACTTGGTCTAACCCAACCTCACTTAGTAACAAAGCGCCAAACGGAAATCAAACGTTGAGTCAAAAGAATTTCTTCCTCGCACTTGCCGCCAATGTTACCTATGTTTGCAAGTTTACAAATTGATATTCATCTTTATCCTGGAAGGACTAACTTGGGCTATGAAACCCCGATGAACCAGACTGAAATAAGTAAAGTAAGCCCAGGCCTCAGTTACTTATCATCGCTCAAAGTAGCGATCCACGCCAACCGCAGCTGTCTAGGTTCTCGGGCACGAATCGCCAACCTTGGACTAATCCTTTTGCCATTGACTACTATTTCACTACTCATTCTTAACATTCAATTAACATTTCAACTATCTGGAGGCCCCGGCGCCGCCCCCGACATCATTCTATCAGACTCTCTGACAATGAAGAGGGCTAGCTGATTTAAATTCTCATTAATGTTCTTAGTCATGCCATTGTTGAGGCAAGCGGGACGGTCGACGTTCGTGGTGAGCGGAATCGCGACGTGGGGGAAAAGGAACAAGAGCAAATGATCAGTAGTGTCCTGTAGACTGTTGTGTCTAGGTACCAGGTATATAAGTATAAAGTATTTACATAAGTGGCGCGAAACGCCCGAGCAACGTACAAAGTATGTAGTCTAGCAGCCATCTGGCAAGGGGCAAATAGGGGGCAAATGCTGAACACAGGCTAAATGATTCCGCTTTGGATATGTCGTATCAACGGGGTGGTGGCCACTTGGAGGCATTCTATCAACACATCGCTCACGCGTAAAGCTCCCTTCTCCCATTTGTCCAAACTTTCAAACTTTGAGCCTGTTCAGCAACTCGGAGAACCAATTTGTTATTCTGAGATCCGAATTTCCTTAGATAGTACTAATCGGCATCTTTGCAAATATCAGCAATCACACCGAACAGGCTGCTCATATCAATTTAGCAACAATTTAGAGCAAAGTTACTTATCCTTGCAAGATAAACACTTCCTTTTTGTGTTTAGCGGGTGAGCTTGATGTACATTTAGCCTCAAAACCTCTGAGCAGCGGCGCACTCGCCAAGGGACAACTATAACTGAAGCGGAATCCTTATATGAGACTGGCGTTGCAATCGTTTAGCCAAGCCTATTTGAGCTTTGACGGAAAATTTGTACCAGAACTTGCTATTTTTCATACGGGTACACGGGGCATATCCATACAAGATTACCATTGTGGGTGAGATGAAACGAAGAAGACTTGCCGATCTGCTACTACCGATCTGCATCGTGCGGCAATTCGCTGACCAAAGAACATTCCCATCTTCTCCAGAAAAGAAGAGGATGTAAGTAATCGTTATCGTCGATTCCATCCTTATCTGATCCTTATCGCACCTCCTCCCCAGACTCCTCCGCAGGCTGCTAGAGTGAGAGCCTGTGGTGTATAATGGAAATTATGGAATCCTACCGAGGGAAACTGAATCAATATACGATTCAACTGTAATACAGCATTGATCTAATATATCGGTTTATAGAACGTCCAGCAGTACTGCGCCTCATCTCTCTCGTAAGGCCGCTGAGAGTAGTCTCTCAATAATTTCTTGGGACGCACAACTCAGTAGTACGATATTAGCTGAGGCCACAGTCATCACTACCAGTCACTACCTCACCGCCGTAATCGATAAACATTTGAACCACAGATTGCAGCTGTTCACGAACCTGTTTGCGTTCTCAGCCGCCAGTTTCACTCAAACCGAATGGGAAGGTTTCAACTACTCGATGGACTTGTTGTTCTGGTACAACTCCACCTTCGGTTTATCTGTTAGTCGTGTTCAAAGTACAGGATGGGTTCAATAATTACACCGGCGTAAATCCATGGAACCTCAAGATCATCGTCTCAATACTAATTCGAATCTGGGACGATTTTTATCCGGTTACATTCCCAGTATATCAAAGCTTGCATCAGCAGTGTGAGTTACAAAGGTTGTTGGACAATGGATCCTTCCATCATGGCACAGTAAGTTTTAAAAGTTTAGTTGACGTTGATCCAACCAAGTTCTCCTGCAATACCAGCAGCCACCTTCATTACACAGACGTATCTATTTCCAACTCTTCAAAGTATCCTGGTTTCTCTGTGAGCGCATCTCGACTGACATCGTGGAGTAGGTCAGAGAACCTTTTCTAGTAATGATGATAGATTAGACTATGGTTCCCGGCGATTATCGGAATGAAGATCCGAAACAGCCTAGGCAACCGTCTATCGGGGTTAACAGCATTGGCCCAACCTTTTAGGACTGCGTAATCGAACCATGGGGGGTACGCACCCGAGTATTCCCAGTCGAGCAACCAAACGCGATTATTGTCATCGAGCATGATGTTACGCATATTGAGATCATTGTGACAAAAAACTAGAGGATTACCAGAGCCCACTAGCTGTGGGAATTTCGGGGACTTCCACAAGAGCCCCCATGCACGGTACAGTCGCACCTGGTGGGAGTAGAGTTGATAGTCAAACCAAATGACAAGCTCTTGATAATTTTTCAATGGACTAGCACCGTTGTCTGGAAACTGTGGACCCCTACAGAGAAGGGGTAGCCCGGTACCATCAAACGGTCCAGGTATGTCGGGGTTTGGTAATGGAACGTTCTTCGCCTGGTGAATATACCACCAGAGAGTACACATGATGCACAACTTGCGACAAATGCTCAACATTGGCCAACAATGCATCAGGGTCTGCCCAGAGATAAAATCCATGACTATCCAGTGTTTCGAATGATCCTTGCGATCCGGAAAGACTTTCCGTACGCGAGGGATTGGTATGCTGGTACGTTCCGCCACATATTGCATTGTGAATGCCTCGTGATGCTCTGGTATTGAACCAGCTTGGCCACAGCATCAGGAGTGATGCGATACACCTGTGCAGCGCCCATAACATCGAGATCCTTGTCATAGCCAACTAACTGACCGCGTTGTCTTCCTGCAATTAGCTCGTACACTTGGTCGTCGGTAAGTTTGTCGATCGAAGAAGACGGTGAAACGTTCGAGTTCCTAGTACGAAATGACAGAACTTGGCCCATCGAATTTTGTGAAGAGACGGCTACCAGGCTTGAGATGGTGGTGATGTAGTGGCCCACAGTTGGTTATATAAATTTATTTGTTTACTGATCTGGGTTCGATCCCACGAAATTCCTGAACTTTATTGAGTCGTTCGACGAGTTTCCGAACGAGGTAAATACGCGATTGACTGGAGTATCGAAATTAGAACCAAACTCGGTGAGGCTGCAACCACCAATAATGTCTAAGATTGAGGCGCGTCGCCAAGTATAACTGTCTTGGAACAAAACGATACAGCGTTGATACAAATCTCTGGCCGCAAATCGAAAAGTTTATTGTATATTATGAGTGCAATTTGTCACGACTTGTAAAATCTTCCCGTCTGCGTTGCTCGGCCGCCCTATCCAGATCATCTTTCTGGTTTGAACCTAGTTTTCCGACGCGTTTAGAGATCCGCGCACGAGCGAGATAATAGGACCGTCATCATACTGTTGCAGCCAAAGTGTTGGGCAAGATAGGACGAGTGATGTTGTTCTTTGCAGCGATAGTGTAGACCATGATGAGCGCCTGCAGACGTGCATCTTGTACCGCCAGTTGAAGTTCATTCAGCTGCAGAACCGCTGCCGAATCATTCCGACCACTAGAACAATGAAAATCTTCAGTTTTTCTTGTCGCTTCATAACGGTGTTTTAGAACCTGAAATAGCTGTTAATGCCAGGACGCAAGAAAGGTTTCCAACAACATACGACAAGTGCCTTCCACCTCGCCCATCGGAAAAAACGCTGAACCACTCTTCATATCCAATACGGCCATGACTTTTCCCCCTTCAATAGAATCGGTTCGATAGGACTCGAAGAGTTCGGCATTATGCGAGATTTCAGCCTCAAAGGTGAGTGATGAGAGTCGAGCTGGAGTCTCGACATGTTCAGGATCAAGCTTCCGAGCGAGGTCAGCCGTGAATTTGATGTCGTCTAGAGGCAGATGGCTGGGGTATCCGCATTTCGATCGCAAGAAAAGCCATTCAAGATAGCATTCAGGTCCAGTGAGAGTATTGTAGATAGTTGCCACTTTCATAATGATACCGCTCACGTCTATTGAAACTAGCCATCCGGGGTGAAGGTCCAGGCTTTGTCGATGGAGAAAGAAGTTGAATATGTTCATGATGAGATCTTGAGAGTAGTTTAGGGCCTGTTCAGCACCGATATCTGATCCGAGTTTTGGAGCTCGGGAAACGCGAGATTTGTTACTTGATGTGACTAGCTGTTATCTGTGTTACTTGTTACTGCTGATTATTGTGCAATGAATGTGCATCATGTCTTCTCTTCACTAAAAATATGTAAAGTAGTGTTTGGAAACCTCTAATAGACCAAATCTGACACTAAATGCCCTCTATTAAGCATGGAAGAGGCATGTTATGTAGGGTCAAATATCTTCTCAATCACGCTGATATCACACAAATTCACACGATGATATATCAGGGAATTTGAGCTCCAAAACTCACGCAAACTCGGATCAGATATCGGTGCTGAACAGGCCCTAAGTTAGGTTGACGTTCAGGTTGACTCTGAGTAAAGACTCAGTAGTAAACCCGCGTTTGTGTCACATGAGACCCTGTCATGAGGGCAGGTCCAAGCTGAGGTGGTATCGCAACGGAATGATCTTCGAGATTATACGCTAGAGATGTTGCAAAGAGTCAGCCTAAAATTGTTAATTTAATTTATTTATACATTATTCAAGTTTGAGCTGGGAAAGGTAAGGCTAGGTATGTAAAGGTCGCTGAAATGAATAACGAGGTGGCTATGTTTTTGGCTACAGGTTCAAGTGCACTGAGGATACTAAAATGAAACGATAATCCAAGCGATAATCACTAAAAAGTAGCGACCTGTGGGGCTTAAGTGAGGATGGCGGAGACATCACCATAGCGCTCGCTGAAAAACCAATTCGGGTTTCGAGGTACAACCGGCTCGTATATCATCGTAGGGGTCTCAGGAGTTTCCTGTATACCTTTCCACCCATACCTTTTCCTTTGAGCCAATAGTTCTGCAAGAAACGGCTCTTCCCAGTATGCAGAACGCATGTTGTCTAGCGTCGTCTCTAGAAGCCATTCTGGGGGCATCAAGCATCCTTCCCTACAAGAGTGATACAAAGGGCCTTTGACATTGATCCGGATCCCAAGCCGTGGCCTTTCCATCTCCGTCCATTTGAGGTGCTCCTTTCTTGGAGTTCCATCTTCTGAATAGACAACCTTTGTCTCAATTCCACAACCGCATTCTTGGGATCAACGCTATGGAGTTTCGAGGTGCAGGGACCACAAGGTGTTTGTACAAGAATGGGGTACCATCGTTAGCAAGTGAACACCCGTAGTTGATTGAGGCAGATATCAGTGCATTCCGCTTGCTGTCCAAAGACCAGTCACGAATGAATCGAAAGGAGCTGTAGAAACAGCGGTCAGTCAACACAAGGTCGACAGCATACTCACCTGAGAGTGTAAGGATGTTACAGGAGTTGTAAGAGTGCTTGTTTAAGAGCAGAACAAGTGTCCAGACGAATAGTAGGATTCTTGGTTTGCTCTTAAACAAGCACTCTTACAACTCCTGTAACATCCTTACACTCTCAGGTGAGTATGCTGTCGACCTTGTGTTGACTGACCGCTGTTTCTACAGGTTACGGGGCCCATAACCAGTAGAAACAGCGGTCAGTCAACACAAGGTCAACAGCATACTCACCTGAGAGTGTAAGGATGTTACAGGAGTTGTAAGAGTGCTTGTTTAAGAGCAGAACAAGTGTCCAGACGAATAGTAGGATTCTTGGTTATTGTTACAGGAAAATATCTACAGTATTTATACTACAGAATATAATAAACCCTATAACAATGTATGAGTCTACTTGAGTCGTACTGCTAAACATAGTGCATATACATGTGCATAATGTACCCTAGAAGATGGAGTCCGTATGGTAATTCTATAGGTAATGTTCATAGGTACTGCAAGGCAGCGTACAAGCTATGTATCATAAGACTAATAGCGAATGGCATAATTGACTACATCTATACGAACCTGCGTAGAGGCTGTGTCTAGTGTTTGAGGGTGAGTTTCAACATAGCATATATCGACAGTTCATCGATTGTATAGCAAGTGCGTCTAGTCGACTCACATCACTGATTAGATACGACTCATAAGTGGTAATCTAGTTTCAACAGGAGCATGGCTGTTCAAGCTTGGATACAGCTTCTTCGAAACTAGAGAGATGAGCACATGAAGTAAATACAACCTACATAGTCAACTGTTTTATAAGTTTTTCTCGGACCGGCAAGGTTTTTTTGTTGTCTTTACAGGCAAAAGATACATGGTCCAAATAATTGTGAGAACGGATGATAGTGTTCGATCCAGCAACGCATTTGGGTCAAGGAAGGACCATGCTATAGCCGACAAATAATGAGACAAGGAACAAGTTGAAGTATTTGAAATGAACTTGTGTCAGATATGTGATTATTGGAAAAATATGCTCCTACAACTTACAAGCACGAGTACTGAGAATAATGTACTTGCACATGGGTTAGCTGTTCGTGGAGATACGAATGAAGGTTAAAGCTGTCAAAAAGGGTGCGTTCACAGCATGGATTGGAGAAAGCTGTTTGTAGCTCGATATCGACAGCTTTGACCTCCGGACCGTTCACCGAGCCGATGAACTCCCTTGTTGTCCATTGTTGATTTCTTTTACATTTCTCCTCCAACTCAACAACCTGCGCTAGTTCTGTGCTATGCTTTACCGCATCAGGAGCTCATACTGACTGCTACTTCAATGATATCGCTTTGACTTGCTTGGACCATACTAATACTGTGCCTTCGACTTTGCTTTGCTTGGGAAGTTGGGAACTATCTGTGAATATGGTGAGTTCTCGATCAAAGCTGCATTGCTATCCTATCGCTTACTCTGCTTCTACAGTACCGTTACTACAAAATCCAGTCCAGACTTAGCCTTTACACGTGTTTTCATTCTCGATATTGCTGGGAGAGACTCGGAATACTGGAATCGATAGCGCAGCGGCTGCGTGGTTTAGAATCAAGTTTCCGAGCGAAGTAAACATGCAGTTATATGCTATACCTGTCTGAGAACAGAGTGATATAGCGTTTGATACGACCCCTCACTACAATCTTCTGGCCAAATTCAATGTGTCATGACGCGCAAAATCTCCCTTTCTGTCTGCTGCTCGACTGCATATCGTCCCGTCATCTTTCCGATCTCTTACGCGTTTAGCGAGTGAATCGCATCCGTGCTAGTAGAACCATCCTCATACTGTTGCAGCCGAAGTGTTGCGTGGGATGCCAATGCGATATGTAGTGTTTATCTCTGCAGCTCTCTTGTAGAGCCTGACGAGCCGCTGCAGTAGTTCATCTTTCACCACCAGGTCAGATTCGATGGGCTGCAGATCCGGGGGGACATAATAGCCATCAGTTCTAGCAAAGTCGTCATCTTCAGTCTTTCTCGTCGCGTCATAGTGGTATTTTAGAACCTGACCTAGCTGTTAATATCCAGGACAAAAAAGATGTGAACACAACATACGAGAGTTGCCTTCCGCCTGGCCCAATAGACAAACTTTGAATCACCGGCACCTTCCATCTCCCATACGGCCCTAACCTTTACTCCTTCGATAGTATCGGTGAAATAGGACGCGAAGATTTCAGAATTACGGTGCATTTCGTCGTTAATCAAGAATGCACTTGAGCCTTCGGTATGTAAAGGATTGAGTTTCCGAGCGAGATCAGCCGTGAATTTAATGTCGTCCAAAGGCAGGTCGCTGGGATATCCGCATCTGGATAAGAAGAAAAGCCAGGCGAGATAGAATTCAGGTCCGGTGAAAGCCCTGTAGATACTTCTCGCTTTGGTGTTAATATTGGCTATGCACACTAAGAGTAGCCATCCGGGGTGGAGACCTAGGAAGCTAGTCTGCATGATGAAAGAGGTTGAGTACCGCTTGTCACATGACTCTGCAAAGTGCGCGTAGACGCGTATAAGCGCATACATCAACTAGTCATTGAGTATTCTTCGAGAGATACCAAAGACAGCTTCCATATCCACTATGGATTCATGTAGGTGTTCTGTCCTCGAATCGATTTACGCATCCCACTGTACTTCCTCCTCTCTAATGCCCTGCAGTCCCATAGTGGTTTCGGGAGTTTTAGACTTTTCTCCTGCGTTATGATGGTATATTGGGCGTTCTGAGATGACGTTCAGTAGAATAGATTCAGTGAGATGGGTTTACAATTAGAAAAATATTAAAACATTGGAGAGTTAATGAGATGGGTTAATGGGTTTACAATTAGATGACGTTTAGTAGGATACGAAGAGACTTGAGATGCTGCCTAAGCACCCTGATACAACTTGACCAACAAAGGAAGCTGACTACCTGCGTCGTCATCGCTTTTCAGTCTCGGCCTCTGCACTAAAGTTGTTTTCGTAGTAATGTCCTCTGGTGGCACGGCCAGCTCGAATTCGAAGTTTCGTACAAGGATAAATAGAAGGGCCTTCATTCTGTGGATATAGCAAAGTCAGGTCAGGTCGTGTATTCAAATTTCTTGAACGATTCAAAGACTCTTACTCGGCCAAAGAGAAACGATATCCTATACATGCCCTAGGCCCTCCAAGGAAGGTCATTAGGTTACCCCATACACCAGGAATGGAGGTCACTGCTTCGGGAAGCTTATCCCAGCGCTCAGGTCTAGAGACGAAAGCTGAGCAAGACGGAATGGATTTGGTCAAGAATTGAACTTACTTAAATTCCACAGCATCCTCTCCCCACAATGACTTGTCACGGTTCAAAGCCGCGATTGGTATGATAATAGTTTGTCCTTTCTGGATACTGTAGATGGTATTAAAAGAGAGAAAGTGTGACTGAAGGGAAAATACACACGAAACACTATCTCTCGTCACACCTTTCCTATCTACAAATGGCGTACCCAGTGGAATAATGTCGTCTTTGGTGGCGACACGCGATGTGCTCGTGACAGGTGCGTGCACTCTCAAAGTCTCTCGCACGACATGGTCGAGGTATGGTAGAGAATTGAGTTCGTCCATGTCAGGGGTGTCGGAGGAGAGTGTATATAGCTCCTCTCGCAGCTTGCGTTGGATCTCGGGTTTCCGAACTAGCGCATATAATGCCCAAGTGGTGGCGGCTTGAATAGCAAGTGTTAGATGATATATACCTATTAAAACGGAAATGTGACTTTACTCGAAGCTACAAGTAAAAGGTTCACGCGTCAGCTTTGTGATAGCTCAGAAAATTGTAGATAAAGACTAACTTGTTTCGTGACCTGCAACCAGGAAGGTCGGTACCTCTGTCAAAAATGAGTCTAATAGCTCGAGCATGAAAAAAGGGTAAAGCTCACGCGCTATGATATCCTCATCGCTCATCCTCTCTCCACCAACATTCGATTTCACCAGCAACGACAACAGGTCCCTTGAAGCCCCTGCTTTCTCACCGTTACCTCGTAGGGAAGCTTTGCTTTCATCAAGCAAGTTTCGACCGATACGATCCATAGTGTTCTTGGCTTGTTCCAACGGAGGATCCCAGGAAGGCTGTAAGGACGTAAATAAGGTGCATGATAGGTTATGACTGAGAGGGAATCACCAAGTTACGCAAAATCGGTATGAGGAGCTGGGCAATAGGCCAAAGCTTGACCTGCGGATTCCCAAACAAGGTAGAGAATGCTTTATTCAGTTCATTCGGCTCCCCGCTCAAGGAATTGAATTTGTAGTTGAACCCCGCCAAACCGATAACGTCCAAAGTCATCTGGCTCAGTGACGAAAGGACATCGATACGAGCAACTCCGCCCCCGGCCACGACTTGAGATGTCCAGACATCCTTCAACTATTGACCGGTTAAAAGAGGAGCAGTAGTTTCAGAAAGGCGGCTGACCTCCACAGACTTATCAACAAATATTTCTGTGAGTTCTCGGATTTGAGAGGGACCAAATGCAGGGTTCTGTTCGTGAGTGTAAATGCGAGTTAAGTTCACTACTAAAGAAGAGAAGAAATACCATGATTTTGCGCTGTACACTGTGCTTATCCCCTTCGGTCACTAGCAGACCTGCTCCCAGAATTTGAGTCAAATTATACCGCACCATTTCCGGTTTCTGGTATATGGGATGGTTCGTGAGTATGTGACTGAGGGCTTTAGTGTCCATCGTGTGTAGATGATCGAGCTGGAAACAAAGCATGAACATAAGTTGAACCATAGAAGCATAGCCGAAATCCAAGACGACACGAACACCGAATATCCACCTGTACTTTAACGTCCGACCATATTCTTCGGCCCACTTTTCATGTACCATGCCATCCTGTATAACGCGCAGTACAATCAGAATCAGCATTCCAAAAATCCTGCCTGGTACACACAGTGGCTATGATTTCCTTCAAGTTACCCCACAATAGATGTCCATTAGAAGGTCCAGAAAGATCTTTTATCGTCGAATTGACTAGAAATTTGATGTAATCGAAAAGGACGTAAAGCCCATAGAGAGAGACTGTAGTCGCAGTCGAGCCGATAAGTTGAACAAGGATGCGCATTATCAGTGTCAACGGGGATGAAGGTCAAGAATAAGGTGCCTTAGAGTCACATTCTAAACCGAGCCGCTTTCTATGAGATCAGTCCAATCCGAGTCTGCCCGAAAGCCGGCAATGGCGGTGGTACGTGGTAACCGCGCTGAGATAGCTATGCAGTTCCACGTCGAGAGAACGCCCAGTGTACGTATACTTTGGGATGACGGATGTTGAGCGAGTACGAACAGATCTGCAGCGTCGAAGAGGGAGAGATGATCGTTTACGGTAAGTTAACGCGCAGATGTCATTCGAGCGCCTACGCTAGTAGGGAGACATCTCTAATGAAGGTCTTCAAATGTGGACCCTAGAAACTTCAGCGTCTCGAACACTACAAAAGCCTCTGCAGAACAAGTCGGTTCCTTTCTCCACTAGTATCGCAACGCACGAATCGATACCTCATGAGCTTCGGTTTTTGCAACGGCTTGATACATATCTGAACTTGGTAGCGAATGTCATATGGGTTCAATATTGACGAATGCAGGATTGCAAAAGACGAGATACAAAGGGCGGAATATGGAATGTTTTTTTACTTCACTTTAGGTGAGGTCCGTGTGGGATAGCTTGCTTGATGACTGAGTGCTACTCAAGTTACACGACTGCGTAGGCTACGGCCAGAGAGGTACAATGAGATGGGTTAACAATTATTAGATGAAGCTCAGTAGTATATCAGAAGGATTGAGTGAATCAAAGTTGCCTAAGCACCCTGATACAACTTGACCAACAAAGGAAGCTGACTTCCTGCGTCATACTCGCTCCTCAGCCTTGGTCGCTGTACTACAGTGCTTTTTGCAGTAATGTCCTCTGGTGGGACAGCCAGCTCGAACTCGAAATTTCGTATGAGGATAAATAGAAGGGATTTCATTCTGCGAGAATAATAGAGCAAAGGTTAGAGTATTCGAAGTTCTCAGAAGATATAATTCTTACTCAGCCAAAGAGAAACGGTAACCTATACACGCCCTTGCCCCACCGAGGAAGGTCATTAGGTTACCCCATACTCCAGGAATGGAAGTCACCGCCTCGGGGAGTTTATCCCAACGTTCAGGTCTAGAGACGAAAGCTAAGCAAGACAGAATGGATCTGGTCAGATATTGGGCTTACTTGAATTCCATAGCATCCTCTCCCCATAGCGACTTGTCACGGTTCAGGGCCAGAATAGGAATGAAAATAGTCTGTCCTTTCTGGATGCTGTAGATGGCATTAAGAGAAAAGCTGTAAATGAAGGGAGAATACATACGAAATACTATCTCTCTCCACACCTTTCTTATCCACAAACGGGGTACCCAGTGGAATAACGTCGTCTTTAGTAGCGACGCGCATTGTCCCAGTGACAGGTGCATGTACTCTCAAAGTCTCTCGTACGACGTGATCGAGGTAGGGCAGAGAATTGAGTTCATCCATACCAGGGGCGTCAGAGGAGAGAGTGAATAGCTCCTCTCGCAGCTTGCGCTGGATCTCGGGTTTTCGAACAAGGGCGTACAATGCCCAAGTGGTGGCGGCTTAAGGAGCAAGTGTTAGATGATATATATAAATCAATAAGGAGATGCAACTGACTTGAAGCTAGGAGTCAGAGGACGCGTCAACTTCAATAGTTCAAGAAGATTCAAGGATAAAACTGACTTGTTTCGTGACCTGCGACCAAGAAGGTTGGGACCTCTGTCAAATGATCAGCTCAATAAGATTACATAGAAGAAGCGCAAAGGCTCACGCGCTACGATATCCTCATCGCTCATCCTCTCTCCACCAACATTCGATCTAACCAGCAGTGACAACAAGTCCCGCGAGGTTCCGTTCTCTGCTTTCTCACCGCTACTCTGTACAGAAGTTCTGCTTTCATCGAGCAAGTTCCTGCCAATACGATCCATGGTTTTCTTGGCTTGTTTAAATCCGGGAGAGCTTTGAGAAGGCTGTGGACATAAGTAATGCAAGGAAATGGTTCTAGGTGAAAAGGAATTACCAAGTAACGCAAAATAGGTACGAGGGCTTGGGCAAGAGGCCAAAGCTTGATCCGCGTATCCCCATTCCCAAACACAGTGGAGAATGCCTTATTTAGCTCATTCGATTCCCCGCCCAAGGCGTTGAACTTGTAGTTGAAACCTGCATAGAGTGAGACTGAGTAGGTAGGATAGCTTTAACCAAAAGAGTTCCACTGACCTGCGAGTCCAATCACATCCAGCGTCATCTTGCTAAGCGACGATAAGACATCGATGCGGGCGACTCCGCCTTTGGCCACGACTTGAGATGTCCAAACATCCTTCAGCTATCCACTGGTTAATGGAGGTCAACAGTAGATTCAGAAAGGCGACAAACCTCTATAGATTTATCAACAAATATCTCAGTGAGCTCCCGGATTTGAGGGGGCCAAATGCAGGGTTCTGTTCGTGAATATTAACGAGAACTGGTTTTCACAGATATATAGGGGATCTTTACCATGATTTTGCGCTGCAATCTGTGCTTATCCTCTTCTGTCACGAGCACCCCGGCACCAAGAAGCTCAGTAAGATTATAGCGCGCCATTTCTGGCTTCTGGTAAATGTAATGGTTCATAAGGACATGGGTTAGGGCTTTAGTGTCCATCGTATATAAGCGGCTGAGCTATATATGTTCAAGAGTAAGTAGAGACACATTCGAAATCTGGAAAGGGACAGACACCGAATATCCAGTTGTACTTTAACGTCCGACCGTACTCTTCGACCCACTTTTCGTGCATGACTGCGGCATCCTGAGTAGCAAACAGGTCAGATTCAGAGCTCTTGAACTAGGTCTTCCCACGCACACTGGCTATGATTTCTCCTGTGTTCCCCCATAGCAAGTGTGTACGAGAAGGTCCAGGTAGGTCTTTTATCGTTGAGTTGATTTGAAACCTGATATAATCGAAAAGCGTATAGAGCCCATAGAGAGAGATTGTAGCTCCGATTGAGCTGAGGAGCTGAAGGAGGATATGCATTCTTAATGAGACTGGTGATCTTGAAAGTCAAGAACGAAGTCTCAGAACTATTTAAATCGTTGCTAACAGTCGGCTAACGGCTAACAGTCTTGAAACGGAATCATCCGTCGGTTATCCCGATGCCGATAACTCGGCAAGCTGACGTAGCCGCAGTAAGGTACCAATTAAAGAGTCAATTAAAGAATGAAGACGTGTCGACTTTGGGCGTCCCAGTTGAACTTGCGAACGAAACTACTTACGAGATGAGTTAGACTAATAAATCAATTCAATGCGACAGCTTGTACAGGACGGTACACATCATCTAGACCCCTCCTCCTAGCGACCAAAATTACGAGTCAAGCCCACTGGCTTGGGCGTCACTCCCCGTTGAATTTGATACGACTTTGTGAAGGAATTTATCACATGAAAAGGAGGAACAAGGGGAACAAATTTGTGATATCTCACCTTCAGAGCTTTCCGTGATACTTTCCTGTTCTTTATATGGTGGTAAAGCTTCATGATGCTAGGAATATAAAGCAAGGGCATCACAATTGCCATTACTGGAAGAGCAACGATCCAGAACCTAAGAAAAAGTCCAGTATTGAATCAGGAAAGAATCTCGACCATTTGGTAGACGACCGCACCGGACATCGGACTCTATAGCAGAGACTCCGTCTGGATTCGAATTACCGTTGAGATTTCCGGTCCACCACATTCCATTGAAATTCATGCCCTGTTTTTGGTAAGGAGATTTAGACGCGACCAAGGAGATAACTTCGGCACGCTTACGCCGTAGCCAGTGAGGAATGTTAGAGGTAGGCAAATAACCGTGATGAGGGTGAGCCGTTTCCTACAAAGTGTAAAACATGAATCTGAAATCGACTCCATGAAAATGGAGACTTACATGACAACGTTCATCTCGTATGAAGTCAGCTAGAAAGTGTTTACATGAAAAAGAAATTCATCATGCAAGAAGTTTTCACTCACATTGAATGAATATCCAATCAAATTCTCACTCAGACTATAGACAATATCGAGGCTCCCCAGAATATACTCGACATGATCTTGTACATCTGACTGAATTGCAAGTCAGCCTCTCAAAACATGCCCAAGTTGAGCAACTTACCAAGTAGATTGATGCCGTATGAGATATATATCCTTGGACATTTGCACTTTGCTCCTCTCCTGGTGGAAGATCCAAGAGCGCGATACATCGATCGAGGTCGTATCTTCGTAGCCCGTATATGACACGTTTGAGTGGTTCGAGTGCACGTTGGTGGAGATTGATGTCGCCGGCTAGAATGTTTACTGCACGGTGCAATGAGGAATGAAGGAAGAAGAGGAACGAGAGAGGATAGCTTACAGCTGCTGACTGTATGCAATTTTGGGTGTATTAATATCTGCTTTTCAAACTTTTTCATCTTCATTTCGCAGGCTTCCGCAAGTCCGAAGGCCTTGTCAACAGCTGAATGAAACTATTCAGAAAGCGGGAGGAAAAAGCGTAACGAGATTACGCGCACCAAGGTCGAGTAAACTCTGCAATAAGAACGAAGCATCGCTTGTTGTTCGTAGAAGCGTGTCGGCTCGCGCGAGTCGGTTCCTGATAGGCTCCGTGAGCTTGGGATTGGTGGTTCGGTGCAGAGTTATAAGAGTGCCTAAATGCGTGACCATCAGCCATATTCAAAATGAAGGAGAGAGAGAGATTGTCAGACCATCTCTGAATAAAAGCATGAATACAGGGAACACATTGACGTCGACACGGTCAGCCTAGAGATATTCCCAGCAACATATTAAATGGCAAAAAAAGTAGGATTGGATTCGAGGATTACCTGTTTCAATGCCTCGACCTGCTCTGCGGCTGCGTCACTTTCTTGGTAGAAGCTGTTTCCCCTTCGTCCACCGCGATCAGGCTCTAGATCCTCGACAGCCAATGAAGCCTCCCATTTCATCTCTGAAGGTTGGATGACACTGTTCTCATCACGGAGCTCAAGACATAAAATTCGGAGGAACAGATGCTGAAGGTAATAATCAGATTTGCTAGCAGTGGCTTTAGAGTGTGTGTGTAGTATATTTTCCAAAGCAAGATAGTGTATATCTAGCAATATCATTTTCAGTCTACATGAAGGAAGGATTCGACGACGGTACTAACTGTACTTGGTTGCAAGTGCCTTCAGAACATCCCAGCTTATTCCTCCAACATCTATCCATCTCACTTTAGCCCAAGATGGTCTTGCGCCTTTTCGAGGGTCATGTAGCATGTCGGTAAATTCATTGTTCGACATGGTCCTCGACGTAATTGAGACTGGACTGTAATCCATAACTCGTATTGAGCACGACTCTCTCAATCCACGATAGCGCAGGTCTGCGCTCAGGTGTCGCGGATTACTAGCGGAGAACACATTAACAAAGTCGCATTTTCGCCCAAAAGTGATCAGTACTTACACACCGGGTTCAGCACCAGCGCCATAGGCAGTCAGGACTGTTGTGGTTCGATGAAGGGCTATTACCTTGCGTACTGCACCACGCAAGCGATCCAGTTGTGGGTTTGTTGAGGTTGCCATATTATTGTACTCGAAACAGAATCCAGATGGAAAAGACTAAAAGTGTAAGGTAAAGTAGAGAAGAGAGCGTGTTGCTTCCTTGGCGTTGTCAGCAGTGGATTGCCTCGTTGTTGATATGATGGAATGAGTGTAAAATGAACGCCACAAGTTCTGGAGGAAGTTTGCACCAAGACACTAGTTTATTTCTTCTGGGTTACGGTAGTAAGAAGCCCAGACTTCAAGGGACTACTTGAGTGAACTGTGACAGCCAGAGGAAAACTTCCGACGGCCCGAAATATCCGAAAGGATCCGCGGAGCGTTTTTTTGGCACCATCAACTTCACATCTGAATTATGCCTCACCCGTCGCTTTGCCACAATCAGCTGAAGGGGAGGAGAACGACGGAAAAGGTGTTCAAGTTACTCTCATAGTCTGTACGCCAAATCGGTATTATACTCGAAAGTCAAATTATTAAACGTGCACCCCATTCGTTAGTACCACCAACCACTACTCTCAAACCCTCTGCATCTAAAATCCGAAGTGGTTTATAGATGTCCGCATCAACTTCTCGTGAAGTAAACTGAAGAGCAACAGATCGGATACAGGCCCTCCCCTCCACAGATAAATCCGAACCAGGTTTAAACCAACGCGATTCAACCATGCTAACAAAACCAGAGTCGTTGAAATCAGTAGATGCAGATCTCAAATAAAGGCTGTGTAATTTTGGAACCAGAAACGTCGAAGTGCTTGCTAGGCTCGCGATGAGATACGAAGTGATTGCATTCTGATTATGTGGATACTGGTCAACCTCGAGATGAAGTAGGGAGGGCATGACTTGGAGGGCTGTAATAAGTTCCGAATCAAGCATAGATATACCGCGTAGTGTGAACGTGGTGATCATACAGGATGATCTGAAGATGAATGAAGCAAAAGCATTGGCGGACCAGATGACGTGGGTACCAACTACCCTAAGCTCATTCAGGGAAGGAAAGTTGAAGGAGGAAAATACTGTATCTAGTGACGTTCTAAGTGTGAGCGATAGGATGTTACGCCATGTGCCCAGTGCGCCTTCTCCTTCGGCAGGGGGCGTATGCCGCGACCAGCAGCTCAACTCAAGAGATTTGAGAGAAGGGCAGCTGTGAAGAGCTTCCGACAAACTTGTCGGGACCGAGCCATGATAACTGAGATGATCTAGTTGACTGTAGAGAAGCTTCGCTGTTGGTCCCAGTGTGGACTGGATGGTGGAAAGTGCACAGAGTTTCGGGCAATAGTTGAAACGATCCAACTCATCCCCTCTGGCCCCTCTGACAATGTCCAGTTCTGCAAGTATAGGAAAACGCAGTTGATGGAGTATGCCGTACGCCATTAATGAGTAATCTCCTGCATACTTGAACGCTTTCCAACGACAAGCATGCTGCGTGAGATGGATTAGGGAAGGAACCTCCATAGCGTGAGATGGCCCCTGTATACTAAGTGCAAGCCGTATTGGTGAATCACCCGATCTCTCCAGATATAGAATAACCGTATCAATGAAACCAATCAAGGCTTCTGCTTCACCCCAGGGAGTAGTGTGTATCTCCACTGTTAGGTTTGCCCACAAACTAGGTGTCGACAGTGCAAGTTCGCGCCAACGAGAACATACGGAGCTAATTGCCATCGTAGGAAGGTAAGTGATATAGGGAGAGGTAATTATAGTGGGAGGACTTCCGCCCCATTTCGACCACGGATAGCTCTGGAGAAGATTTTCCTCGCATACGTGCTGGAAGATGCGCAATAAAATTTCATTTGGCAACTTCCGCACTGGCGAGAGTAAAGAGAGTAGCTTGGCTCTTTGTGTCCCAAGCCGTTGGTTTTGTCCTCGAAGAAATGTGATTTGCTCTGTGAGGCTGGCCACCTCCAAATCATGATCTTCGATATCTTTGTCGGCCAGAGCCACTATTGCCCTGAGCTCCGTTGCTCGTGTCGGGGTAACCACGAATGGTCCAAATTCAAATCGAAGATCATTATCCAGTGCAGATAGTTCCTCAGGGCTGAGGTTTACACGTACCCGCAAAGGCTTCAAACAAGATGAGGTCATCGGGGAGAAGTGCTTGTTCGAATAAGCGCCACAACTGAGCTAGTAGGCGCCTTTCACGCTGTATTCGTCTTTCTGGGTTATGTTGACTACTCTAAACAAACGTTCCGCACAAAAGATTTTGGATGTAAAGCCTATTTCTTTCGGCTTAAGTAGAGGACTTGACTAACTAGCTTGACTATATCAGAGTTGTCCACTGTTTCCCAAGTGGTCGTGGCAATCTCAGTACGAGTTCCAATGGTCAGCGTGCTGACGCGTACACTTGGCAACACAGTAGTACCATTCGATAAATATCGGGCCCCGTTTGAAGAAAAACTAGACCTAGCGACGAAAATTCCTAGTCAAACCCGTGGGCTTACTAGGTGTCACCCCCCGTTGGATTTGATACGACTGTGAGCAAAGGCACGATATGAGATCAAGAAAGAAGGGAGAACGCAAGAGCAATATCTCACCCTCAAAGCTTTCTGCGAGACTTTTTTGTTCTTCATCTGGGAATAGAGCTTCATGATGCCAGGAATGTAGAGCAGGGGAATCACAATTGCCATTACCGGTAGGGCAACAGCCCAGAACCTAGAGAAACACCCAATATTTAATCAGTATGAAACCCTGACCGTCTGTTAGTAGCGCGCACCGGATATCAGACCGCTGAGGGCCGTCGTCGAGTGTAGTATGGCCGGTCCACCACATACCGTTAAAGTTCATTCCCTTTTTCAGTAAGGAGGGTAATGAGACTCATTTGGGATAATAGTCGAGTAAACGCTTACGCCGTAGCCAGTAAGGAATGTCAGAGGTAGGCAGATAACCGTGACAAGAGTCAATCGCTTCCTGTAAGGTGTAAAATATCTTAACGCGACTTCACAGTGAAAAGACTTACATCACAACGTTCATTTCATACGAAGTCAACTAGATGGTGTGTTGATTAAAGGAATCTATAGCGAAGAAAGTTGTCACTCACATTGAACGAATACCCGATTAAATTCTCACTCAAGCTATAGACGATATCCAGACTTCCCAGAATATAATCTATATGATCTTGTACATCTGACTAGATTGAAACCATTAGCCTCCTAAAACACTGCTCGAGTTGAAACAGCATACTAGGTAAATTTGGGCCGTATGAGATATATATCCTTGGACACTCGCGTCTTTCTCTTCCCCAGGTGGAAGATCCAAGAGCGCAATACAGCGATCAAGGTCGTATCTTCGTAGCCCATATATGACGCGTTTGAGTGGCTCAAGTGCACGTTGATGCAGGTTGATGTCGCCGGCTAGAATGTTTACTGCCCGCGTGGGATGAGATTTGAGGAAAGAAAACAAATGAAAAACATTCGGCTCACAACTGCTAACTGTATGTAATTTTGGGCTCAATAATATCTGCTTTTCAAACTTTTTCATTTTCATTTCGCAGGCTTCTGCAAGCCCCAAGGCCTTGTCTACGGCTGCATAGAACTATTCAGAAAGCAAAGGAGAAAGTGCCACGAAGTGTTACGCACCAAGGTCGAGTAAACTCTGCAATAAGAACGAAGCATCACTTGTTGTTCGTAGAACCGTATCAGCTCGTGCGAGTCGGTTCCTAATGGGTTCCGTGAGCTTAGGATTGGTGGGTCGGTGAATAGTTATAAGCGTCCCTAGACAAAGATATATCCATCATGATCAAGCACATATCCATCAACCAGATTCAAACGACAAACCGTCTCTGAAAAGAAGCATGAACACAGGAAAGACGTTGACTTCAACACGGTCAGCCTAAAAATAGACCCAACACATCAGAGCGGGGATGAAATAACGCCGGATTTGTAGCCCACCTGTTTCAGTGCCTCGACCTGTTCTGCGGCAGCGTCCCTTTCTTGATAGAAATTGTTCGCCCACCGCTGTCCACCACGATCAGGCTCTAAATCTTCAGCGGCTAGTGAAGCCTCCCACTTCATGTCCGAAGGTAAAATTACACTGTTCTCGTCGCGGAGCTCAAGACATAAAATTCGGAGGAACAGATGCTGGAGGTAATAATCAGATTTGCTAGCAGTGGCTTTAGAGTGTGTGTGTAGTATATTTTCCAAAGCAAGATAGTGTATGTCTGGGAATATTATTCAGTTTACAGGAAGGAAGGATACGACGACAGTACTAACCGTACTTGGTTGCGAGTGCCTTCAAGACATCCCAGCTTATGCCACCAACATCTATCCACCTCACTTTGGCCCAAGATGGCCTTGCGCCTTTTCGAGGGTCATGTAGCATGTCGATAAACTCATTGTTTGACATGGTCTTCGACGCGATCGATACTGGACTATAATCCAGAACTCGTATTGAACACGGCTCTCTCACTCCACGGTAGCGCAGGTTTGCGCTCAGGTGTCGCGGATTACTAGTAGAGATGATTCCATCAACAAGGTCGTAGATTTGCTCGAAAGTGGCTAGTACTTACACTCCAGGTTCAGCGCCGGCGCCATAGTTACTTAGAACCGTCGTGGTCCGATGCAAAGCTATTATCTTGCGTACTGCAGCCCGCAGACGGTCCAGTTGTGGGTTTATTGGCTTTACCATGTTATTGTGTTAGGAACGAGCGGAAAAAGTATACCGATTCGACGGGAAAGGAGAGAAAGAGTGAGCGCTTTGCTGTGTCTCGTTATTGATGTGATGGAATCCACGCAAACGAGAAATTATGCAAACGAGAAACTTTAATTAAGTCCAGTTTTGAAGCTTGATTTTGGACCATGCCGAGTTAATTGACTTCCTTCTTCGTGAATCGTAGGGGCAAGTCGAGAGTCTGATGACCGCGCCGATACCAGTCCGCTAGTAGGCGTCTATTAGGCGTCTAAACTCTTCTCTCACTAACACAACATGGCTGTATGTTTCTTCATTGTATACCATTTTATCTTATACTTATACCAATAATCCTAGTCCGGATACGGCTGGGGCGGAGGCAAGTAATCGGGACAACTCGGAAAAGCAACCTTTGCGCTGACCTCGGTTTGTAGGACGCTCACGATGCTTTGCGTATTGGCAGGAATTCCAAAAGGTCTCATTCTTAAAGTCCTGCTAACAAGGAACTGTCTTGTTGACTCTACGCTCAAGTGCTACGCCAAAGCAGATTTCCCTACTGAATGTCGCCCTCAAGGTGATGATTACATGGAATGTTTACACCATACGAAGGAGGTGCGCTGCACAAATTTTGTGTTCCATGTTCATGAATTAACAAAACGACATGTTCAATTCTTCCACATACTCCTTGTTCCAATGTTTCTACAGGCTGCCCGCGCCAAAGCTATCCAAGATGAATTCATCCGTCAAGCCGAGTCGAAGGCGAAAGAGGGACAAAAGACTGCAGATATCTTGTCGGATGGTGTAATAGTGAGCGTAGGCCTGATACAACGCGGCGGAGCAGAGCAGTCGAAATAAATGATATGTTGCTACTCTAGAGGTCCCAAGGCTCAAACTCATGAGTATCCCTATCTGACGTTTCATATTACAGGGCCCTGGCCCCGATAGATACGATACAAAGCATGATATCATACAGCCGAATTCAATCAATGAGATACTTGCGTTTGAAGAACGAACGCAAGTGCACTATCTGCCAAACGCCGAGAGCAGCTAGGAGTAAGACTGTAAACCAGGCAAAATTCTGTACGCGCTTGTTAGTCGAAACTGGATTATCTGTTGAGTAGAAAGTCCCCGAAAAGAAAAACTACATAGACGTACGATTGGTATCGGAAAAGCGGATTTCTCTTTGTTTGAGGTACCCCATTTCGTCAACAATTTCTTTCACCATACCTTCAAGCTTCCGCATCTCCGTTTCCAAGCCTGACAGTGATTCTTGGTTCGCAATTGCACTGTAAGGTCGTCAACAAATAAACTATCAGAATGGTAGGGCAAACGTACTTGTAGTCTACAGCATCAGCGCCGATGTCAACGTCCAGGTCAACGATACGTGTAGCCTCGGACGATTTTTCTGACGGGTATCCTGGCAAAAACTCGGTACTCAGAAAACGGTCCGAAGTACCATAGCCTATAGCACACACCTTTGTCAAGACTGTTCGTAAAGCAGACGCCTACTTCGCCCTCTGCATGAGATGTGATGGCGAGACGTGTCTCCCCGTTGATATTCTTTTTGCTCAGATATTGATTCTTCTGTGGGCTCGAGTCAACAATCTCTACGTCAACCTGTTGCCCTTCGCCCGCTCCAACATTTGCCGTGACGATTACAAGGGCATTATTGTGTACTGGGTTCCATATACATTTCGGTTTGGGGTAACGGTAAGCTCGAAGCTTAAATTTAATGGCGAAGGTAGGTCCGGTTAATAGCGTTAGGGTAAGCAGTAGAAGTAAGAATGAGGAAAACGTCAAAGAGGGCAGTCTAGCCATTGTTTTACAAGTGCAACGGTAGTGGTACCGTACAAGAATTTTGCCGGGTGGCAGATTAGGTCAGGCGGTGCTGACACGCTTCCTTTTCGAGTTGCTTTTTCTTGCTTTGACCTCAGGCTATTCTGCTGGATATCTTCGCAGTCGCAATTTCTGATTTAAATTTTCAGTTAAGCTCTTATTTCTTTGGTTTTTGGTATCATGATTCAGAAAAGTTGTCGTATTGACTGAAACGGCAGTATAGTCCCACACATAACTTGAAGCTTAAAGCTGAACACTGACGGTTTTCTAAACGAATGCCTTCGCAATATTTAAGCTTTCCGAGCACTCCTGATAGCCGGCCACCCTAATATCTCTATGTGGTATGCCTGTCTTCTGTATAACCATCCAAACAAGCATCGAGCGTCAAAATTATATTACGACCATAACCGAGAGCAACAAAGTTCAATCTCACATGGATCGCTCATTTAGCTACCGCTTCACGCTCACTTTTTTCTTTTGCCATATATCTGTACCGTACACTTAATTGTTCTCTTCCCGGAGCTTCCGGGAATGTTCCTAGACAGAACGCGGTGACGCGGTCCTGTACCTGGACTATTAATATGCACCCTGATGCCTTATTGTCAAAGCAAAAGAGCCTAAGGAGATATACCCGTATGTAAGCTTGTTATTGTTAATTCTGGAGAGAAATTAGGGACCCTCTTTCCCACTTGGTGGCTGGACGGTTCATCGAGATGTAGTAAAAACACAATTAGATCGAAGTTGGCTGGAGCCTGGAGGGTATATAAGATCCCTCGGATTTTTCAAGTCCCTCAGTACCTGCGACTCCAAGCCCTCCTTCTCACTCGAACAAATCGTCGAACAACTTTGATCTTTCTGAGAAATGGACGCTTTCGCTACCCTCCCATCAGACGTTACCACCTCACCCGCCGTCGAGAAAGTCGAAATCACCTCGTTACCTGTCGACGATGAGACCAGCACTAGCGGGGCTAACAGCTCCTGTGTTATTGCATAAACTACCGACGTTTCGAGTCGCTTGTTATACTGTGAGTTGTACAATCAAAAAAGCTGGTGTCACCAAGACTTATGTTGCTTCCCCTTAGATTCAACAATACCTTGCCCACCTGCGATGACTTATCGCAAATTGGTCTATTAATCAACTTCGAAATTCGTTGCCTAAGCTTAGGCTGTTATTTTTTTAATGGGGTACAGGGAGTTCTGTAGGGGGAGAGGGACAACGCGTAGAATGGGCTGGAATTGATGTATTATAACTACGAGATGAATGTACGAAGATCCCACAATGAAATTGGGATAATTGCTCTTCGAAGTCCACGTGCAAAACGGACACAAGTGATGAGGGCGACAGCAGCAAATTTTACAAAGACGGGTAGATTGTTAAAAATCTTGAAGTACTTACAGTTTAAGATACAAGAGTTGAAATTGTGAACAAAAAGGCATCGTTGTAAATTCCGTGTATGTAGGTGGATTGAAGCCGTTTTGGGGCCTAAGAAGCTGATCGACCAAGATCCAAGTAGGTTTTACCTTGGGAGTAGTACTTAGTAACGATAGCAAATACACCTGAGGGCTGACGTTGGATAGCAGAATAGAACGTACTTTTGAGTGAATAAAAGTCCAAATTGGACAACCGGTCTTTGGTTAGGACCTATACAAGCAGTCATTCCAGAAATAGGTCTAGAAGCTAGTTAGAAGTCGATCCAATTGTCAAGTTTTAGCCGAAATGAAAGGTATATATCGACGGAACGACAGAGGACAGAGGCTTCATTAATGTTCACAGTCGGCCAGGTCAGTCTCCAGGATGTACAGACCGGAGAATTGGGCATGAGCCGGTGACAGCACAGGTTTTCAGGTATTTTGCGCCTCCCCAATGGTTTAGTGCTTTGTGTTACGGTATTTCGGGGAAGAAAATGCTGAGCGAGGTTTGGACCTTACCTAGGCTCTGCGTGGTGTCGCACCTTTCATAGTCGTCCCTATTTAGGACGTTGGCTCGAGTGTTCGTCCCTCTATTGAAGGTGTTGATCAGCATCTGCATTGTCTTCAGTGCAGAAGCAGAAGGGAGAAATAAGTGTGACTTTCACGTGCCTCATCTACTTTAGTCTTTCATCCTCGACCTCGTCGTCGAATCTCAATACGCCTCAGCGCAATTCAGCCATGTATTTTGGTCCACTCTAGCCAAATGGATATATAATTCTCGGCCTCCGAGAACAAATCGAAGATTTTCTTCTGAACCGTAAACCAAAAAATATACGTGCCACATCATCATACAGCAGAAAGGATCTCGTGGGCTACTAAGTGCTTGCAACTTTGCCTTCTGCTCTAGCGTGCGAAGGACTGGCAGCTCTAGACTATATAAATCTATCGACGTAAACCAAAACCCATACAGGCTGGTCTACTGCTATTCACACAGAGACGATTGAGATGGTAGGATTTGTATCACATGTCCAGAATTATCGGACAAGTACTGGACAGTCCTGGGAGTCCTGGGGCTAATTCTTGGGCGAAGTGAACGTTCACGTTTGAACAGCTAAATACAGTTCTGTAAATGCCGAATAGCCTACGAAATACGCCCAGTGACAACATTTAAATTCGTCCTTTCCAAAACACGACGTCGTCCGTAACCCAGCATGATCGCAAAGTCGCTTGGTGGAGCACTCGTCACTGGGGCAGCTCAAGGAATAGGCAAGGCCATTGCCATGCGACTAGCCTCTGACGGATTCAAGGTTGCATTGAACGACTTAAATAGCAAGAGAGAGCAACTTGAAGCTGTGGCTCGCGATATAGAGAAACAAGGTCAAGCTTCGTTTGTTGTGCCTGCAGATGTCTCTCAGGAAAGAGAGGTTCATGAAATGGTTCAGTCGGCTTCGAAAACATTGGGTGGACTGGATGTTGTGAGTTGAATGATTCACTTTTGGAGACCCATCATTCATTGTGTCTTTGTACTCGCATAGATGGTCGCAAATGCAGGAATTACCAGCCCAATGAAATCAATTACCGAGTTCGGTGAGTGAACCTGTGATAGTTGCTTGCTGGTGCCTAAAGTTGACTTAAAATGAAAGACGTTGATGACTGGGACAGAATCCTTCGCATCAACGCCCGTAGTGTTTTCCTCTGTTACAAACATGCTTCTAAAGAAATGATCTCTCGAAAG
Source organism: Rhodocollybia butyracea (assembly GCA_015501585.1). Lineage (NCBI taxonomy): Eukaryota > Fungi > Basidiomycota > Agaricomycetes > Agaricales > Omphalotaceae > Rhodocollybia > Rhodocollybia butyracea. The sequence continues at coordinate 550,145 of JADNRY010000004.1, forward strand.
CAAGGGGGAAGAATCATTGGAGCCTCATCGTATGCTGGTGAACTCACTAGTCTTCACTACCGAACTAGAATGTACACTGATAATGTGTATAGGTAAACAAGGTTGACATTATTGCACAAATTATGTAGCAATGTGGTGCTAAAGCCGGCATTGTATTTAGGCATACCACGTCAATCTGCATACTGTGCTTCCAAATTTGCAGTCCGAGGCTTGACTCAAAGTGCTGGTACGCTTCATTCTTTCACTTCGAGTATTGCTATCCTGATTTAGTCCTTGAGCTCTCGAACTCGGTGAACATGGCATCACTGTCAATGCATATGCACCTGGTACTTGGATCTAAGAAAATTTCTTCATAGAACGACTACAGATTCACTGTCTCATCATGCAGGTGCGTAGATACTCCGATGCTTAAACAAAGTCTAGACGAAAATCCAAGCGAAGTGTGTAAACTACTTCATTCGTTTTCATGCCCACATATTCTCCCTGTTTTAGGATTTCAGTTCATTCGTCGTAGGACAACCTGAAGACATTGCGAGTATCGTTTCATATCTGGCTTCCAAAGAATCTCGTTATATCACCGGTGAGCTCAAATCCCCACACGCCGCTGAGTCAGGCTCATTAATACTGTCTTTTTGCAGGACAAACTGTACGTGGATCCTATAAATTTATACCGTACGCTCAACTCAAACTGGGACAGATATCTGTAAATGGGGGAATATATTTCGACTGATCGAAGCGGAACACCGGTGATCGTCGTATTTTTGGAGGGAGCAGTACCCAGAGCACACACATGTGTGTCACGGCTATCTTTGTTGTACTAGGTTGCCAAAGTCGCTTCGCTCACAACATCGTTAGCAGATATGGGGGAGAGTGCAGTTTTATGGATATACATTTCAATCAATCCTTTGTTCTTTGACTGCGCAACCTGTCGTACGTTTCATAGCAATCCCAGTTAAGACGCTGCCTCTAATTATCATCTGTGCTAAAATATCGATCGGGAAGGATGGCCTCAGGATTTTCTTCAGCAACGCGTTCGAACTTTCGTAAGGACTAAGTAGGTGCCATGAGTCATGACTTCCACGTGCCTCATTTAGTACGTGACTGCTAGTGTGACTACTGTCACGTGCTGAACTCATTCCTTTACTGAACAGTGAAATCCTCGTTGACGGAGGTTGAGCATTATATCCATCTATAATGGAACGAAATCCATTATTGCGCTGAGGTGACGTGTCGCACACCGTAATGATACCAGAATCTGCTCAGCAGAAAATATTCCTTTTATAGTTTATCACAGACTTTCAGTTCGGATAATCAGCTTTCTTTCAGATCACAAATCTGCCGAGCAGATTTTTGTATCATCCTGGTGTGGTCGACAAGAACAAAACCAGAATTACCCGTTGAACCGACGGTAAACCAAAAACCATACGGGCCACACCATACAGCAGAAAGGAGGCAGGACTGCGTGGGCTACTACGAATTTGCCTTCTGCTCTATATGTGAAGGATGGACTGCTCTAGACTGTATGGATCTGCCGACCCAAACCACCATACAAAACAAAACCATACAGGCTGGTCAACTGCTATTCACACATTGATGATTGTCAATTGAGAACGCAGGATTTATATCACATGTCCAGAATCACCATAACTCTGGACCAGTACTTAGACAGCGCTGGGAGTAATTCTTGCGAGAAGTGAACATTTGAACAGCTAAATACAGTTTCGCAGGTGCTGAATAACCCAGGAAATACACCCAGTCTTTCACAGTGGCAATATTTAAATCTAGTCCTATCTAAAATACGACATCTTTTGTAACCCAACATGATCGCAAAGTCGCTTGGTGTAGCACTCGTCACTGGGGCAGCTCAAGGAATAGGCAAGGCCATTGCCATGCGACTTGCCTCTGACGGATTCAAGGTTGCATTGAACGACTTAAATAGTAAGAAAGAGCAACTTGAAGCTGTGGCTCGCGATATAGAGAAACAAGGTCAAGCTTCGTTTGTTGTGCCTGCAGATGTCTCTCAGGAAAGGGAGGTTCATGAAATGGTACAGTCGGCTTCGAAAACATTGGGTGGACTGGATGTTGTGAGTTGGATGATTCACTTTTGGAGGCCCATCATTCATTGTGTCTTTGTACTCGCATAGATGGTCGCAAATGCAGGAATTACCAGCCCGATGAGATCAATTACCGAGTTCGGTGAGTGAACCTGTGATATTTGCTTGCTGGTGCCTAAAGTTAACTCAAAATGGAAGACATCGACGACTGGGACAGGATCCTTCGCGTCAACGCCCGCGGTGTTTTCCTCTGTTACAAACATGCTTCTAAAGAAATGATCTCTCGAAAGCAAGGGGGAAGGATCATTGGGGCCTCATCGATTCTTGGTGAATTCACTAGTCTTCACTAATGATCTAGAATGTACACTGATAATACTTTTGTGTATACTAAGGTAAAACAGGTTGACATTTTTGCACAAATGATGTAGCAATATGGCGCTAAAGCTGGCATTGTACTTAGGAATAGCACGTCAGCCTGCATACTCTGCTTCCAAATTTGCAGTCCGAGGCTTGACTCAAAGTGCGGGTGCGCTGTCTTTTTTTCATTTTAGTATTCCTATCCTGATTTAGTCTTTGAGCTCTTGAACTCGGTGAACATGGCATCACCGTCAATGCATATGCACCTGGTACTTGGACCTAGAAAAACTCTTCGTGGAATGACTACAGATTCACTGTCTCATCATACAGGTGTAATAGATACTCCAATGCTCCAACAAGGCAAAGACGAAAATCCAGGGGAAGTGTGTAAACTATCTCTTCATTCGTTTCCATACTCACTTCTTCTCTCTATCTTAGACGTTCGCTTCACTCGGGCAGCCAGGCCAACCTGAAGACATTGCGAGTATCGTTTCATATCTGGCTTCCAAGGAATCCCGTTATATCACCGGTGAGCTTAAATCTCCACACGCCGGCTAAGTCAAGCTCATTGATTCTGTCTTTTCGCAGGGCAAACTGTACGTGAATGCTATTAATTTCCACAGTAAGCTCAACTCAAACTGGGACAGATATCTGTAAATGGGGGAATATATTTCGATTGATCGAAGCGGAAGACTGCCGTAGTTTGTACAGTGATCGTCGTATTTTTGGTGTGGGCAGTACCCAGAGCACACATATGTGTGCTACGGCTATCTTCGCTGTGCTATGTGGCCAAGGCCACTTCGCTCACGACCTCGTGAGCACTAAGTAGATATGGAAGTTTTTATGGATATACATTTCAATCAATCGTTTGTTCTTCGACTGCGCAGCCTGTCGTACCTTTCATAGCAATTCCCATTTAGGATGTTGCCTCAAATGTCCATTGATTTTCGGGTGTCAATTGGCAAGGATGGCCCCAGTATTTTCTTCAAGCAAAGCGTTCTTCGTGGCGTGCGCAAGGAATAAGTGTGACTTTCACGTTTACCGTCCCTGTTGACTACTTCACATGCTGAACTCATTCCCTGAAATTCAACCTTCAGCTTTCATCATCGTCGAGTCGTCGACACGCCTCAGCGCAACATCAATTCAGCCATGGATTTCGGTCTTAAAGAGCAAAGTTGGGATTTTCTGAACCGACGATGCTTACACGTAACTTAACCAAACCATACGCCATATCATAGAAGGACCTCGTGGGCTACTCCTTCGGCTCCAGTATTGACATCTCTAGATGCCTCTCACCTCTGTATAGACAAATAACACAAAACTCATACTGATCTCCTTCTATTCGCACAGATCGATGACTGAGGACGCAGAATTCCTTAAAGAATCAAAGCCTCCTGTATCACATGTCCTGAATTATCATGACAAGTACTGGACAGCGCTGGACCGCTGTAATTCTTATGAGAAATGAACGGCTAAATACAGCTTTGCTGATGCCGAGTGACCCAGGAAAATACACCCAGTGACGATATTTAAATCCAGCACCATCCAAAATACGACATCTTTTGTAACCCAACATGATCGCAAAGTCGCTTGGTGTAGCACTCGTCACTGGGGCAGCTCAAGGAATAGGCAAGGCCATTGCCATGCGACTTGCCTCTGACGGATTCAAGGTTGCACTGAATGACTTAAATAGCAAGAAAGAGCAACTTGAAGCTGTGGCTCGCGAAGTAGTAGAGAAACATGGTCAAGCTTCGTTTGTGGTGCCTGGAGATGTCTCTCAGGAAAAAGAGGTTCATGAAATGGTACAGTCGGCTTCAAAGACACTAGGTGGACTGGATGTTGTGGGTTGAATGATTCACTTTTGGGGACCCATGATTCATCACGTCTTTGTGCTCGCATAGATGGTCGCAAATGCAGGAATCATTACTCCGCTGAAATCAATTACCGATTTCGGTGAGTGAACCTATGGTAGTTGCATACTGGTACTTAAAGTTAACTCAAAATGAAAGACATCGATGACTGGGACAGGATCCTTCGCGTCAACGCCCGCGGTGTTTTCCTCTGTTACAAACATGCTTCTAAAGAAATGATCTCTCGAAAGCAAGGGGGAAGGATCATTGGAGCCTCATCGATTGCTGGTAAATTCACTAGTCTTCACAAACGAACTAGAATGTACACTGATAATGTGTGTATAGGCAAACAAGGTTGTCAATGTTCCACTGTTTACAGATTAGCAATATGGTGCTGAAGTCAGCATATGTATTAGGCCTAAAATATTATCCTGCATACTGTGCTTCGAAATTCGCAGTCCGAGGCTTGACTCAAAGTGCCGGTACGCTGTTTTTCTTTCATTTTATTACTCCCATCCTGATATAGCCCTTGAGCACTTGAACTCGGTGAGCATGGCATCACCGTCAATGCATACGCACCTGGTAGAAAATATCTTCGTAGAATGATTACATATTTACTGTCTCGTTGTGCAGGTTCGATAGATACTCCAATGCTCAAACAAACTTACGACGAAAATCCAAGCGAAGTGCGTAAACTGTCTCTTCATTCGTTTCCATACTCACTTCTTCTCTCTATCTTAGATGCTCACTTCATTCGGGGAGTCAGGCCAACCTGAGGATATTGCGAGTATCGTTTCATATCTGGCTTCCAAAGAATCCCGTTATATCACCGGTGAGCTTAAATCTCCACACGCTGCTAAGTCATGTTCATTAATGCTGTCTATTCTCAGGACAAACGGTACGTGAATGCTATAAATTTCTACAGTAAGCTCAACTCGAACCGGGACAGATATCTGTAAATGGGGGAATATATTTCGATTAATCAAAGCGGAACTTCCAAGTCACTGCTGTAATTTGTATAGTGATCGTTGTATCTTTTGAGGAGAGCTGATAGTTGGGTTCCGTTCAGTATCCAGAGCACTCATATGTTTGCCACGATTATCTTCATTGTAGTCGGCAAAGCCACTTCGCTCGCAACTTCGTCAACAAATATGCTCAGAAGGGGGTGCGGTTTACGTTTCAATCATTTTTTGTTCTCCGACTAGGCCAGTGGCCGCGGGCCTCGTTATTGCCTTGACTTACCGACTATAACTGGTAAAGTATTTCTAGGGTTGGTGTCCAGTGTCCACTTGCCTGCATATTGATTATTGAACTTCACATCAAATAAAAATTCCAACTAAACGGTGTAAGGTCGAGGCAATGCAATTCTAAGCTGGTGTCAACCGAAAGTCGCCATGCTATATTCCAATACCACAAAACATCCAGCTGTACTCGATACATATGGGGATGAACATTGGAGACATTGAAGAGCTGCAGGTGAGTCGAAATATTGTATGCAAAGCGTGAGTCGGATCCGATAGCATGAAGGGGAAGGACATCTCGGTTTAAGGAACAGCCGAGTACCGCTTCGTGCATAACATATAATGACTTTCATCCGTTTCTAAATTATGTTCCCTGACTGGGAATGGATGCGGGTAAGCCACATAGGATTATGCCCTACTAAACATATAGGAACAAAAAATCTGTATGAGAAGAGGTAAGCTCCCTTACGCCGTCCATCACATAACTACATTGTACAACATGCATTCGTGGGCTTTCAACTAGAGTACATTTTTGCAGACTGAAAGACATATATATCATGAGCTATGACGCTTCGGGTATCCGCCTATCCCATGGTTCGCAGGTAACACCGATTTCCAAATGCCTTTGACGGTCATCCCCTTCCTGCTGTAGCTTGGGTGTCCCAGGCATTGTGATGACCACAGCGACCTGCATAACAGTAGGTTTCCACTTGTCTACCTTTGCCTTAACATCTTTTTTTACGTTGTGACCATTTTCGGAGGCTGCTGTTGTCCATATAGGAAGGGATAAACCGTGTATGGTGGCATGAGGATTTGGGGACAGATGGCGAATCGGCGGAAGGGTAGAATTTCCCGAGCGAGAAGATACAGCGTCTTCGCGGGCACCTGCGGATAATGGCTAAGCAAGGTATCAGCGCAATACACAAGAAAATGAGAGAAGACTCGTACCTGTATTGAAAACCATGAGCTGCTATCATCACCCTTTACGAACGGTGTTTCATAGAACGTAGGCGGCACCGCAGAGCCTGCATAAAAACCTTCAAAGTTGATAGGATCGTGATCGAAGTCGAATTGTGCTAATGCTCTTCGTTGTGCGAATCTCCTTCGCGAAAAGCCACAACATATAAAGAAAGATAGAAGTACAATGAACGTGACTAAGAAACCGAAGAAGTAGTGGACCCCCTGAGACGCGAAGCCGTTTGATTTGTCTGCCGGAGACGAAGATGCAGCAGCAGCGGTCTGAGTACTTGTCGCAGAGGTGGAAAAAGAAGAGGCTCCTGAAGACATAAGTCCGTACAATCGTTTATCGTGAGGCCAAAAACTTGCAAAGTTGAGAGGAAGACTACTTGAGTTGTAGCCTTGCTAGCCAGGATTTCGCGAGAGAAGCCGCGTGGATGTAGAAGTTGGGAACAGAGGTGTATATAAATACGCACAAATACATGATTCAGGTCCGGCCGGACCTCTGGGCGTCTAACTGCCTCCAGATTCTGAGATTCTCCGTGGCTGCTCCGTGATCCATGGTCCATGGGTGCGCGTCATAGCCGGAACACCCCTTCCCTGTGTCGTCTCGATAATGCACAGTTTTACCAGCAAAAGCAAAAGTTTCGAACTTGAAGGTCCTCACTGGTCCTCACCTTAGTGCACCGATCGTGATCAGGTCATTGTCAAAGTTGCCACCTTTGCCACCTTTCCGTCCTTCCATCTTCGAGAAGCTATTATGGGCACAATGACAATGACTTAACGTTCGACGTTCAACATCCGCAATTCAGTAACTCATGAACGTTCATGCGTAGGTGGTCGGCGGGAGGAACTAGTTAATACCCACTTGAAGTGCTACTAAGATAAGATTCCAAAATTCATCCATCAGTATTTTAGGCCATCTAACATTTCTTGTGAGCCATTTTTGCCACAAGAGAATACGAATAACTCTTGTGGCCTTTTTTCAGAAAAGTCTCATCAGTAGTTTGCCAAATAACATTATTCTTGTGAGCCTTTTTCGCTACAAGAGAATACAGATAGTTTCACTCCCTTTCACTCCGAAATTTTATCAAGGAGTAGCAAAAATACTTGTACTTGATCATAGATAGATTGAATTTATTGTATCTTAGATTGTGGAGAGAAGAAAAGACGAACAACCCGCTGCTCTCACCGCACTTGAGCAAAAATTGCACCAAGGTTCAAGTTTGCAGGAGCGCTTCTTGTGAGCGAAACACCTCTCAAGAGCGTTTCTAATAAAACAGGCCAATGACTACAAAACAACACGATACTGACTCCTGAGGTACGTAAAATGAGACACATCAAATAACTAGAAGGTACCCCCGAAGGCAACAAATCGTCGTCGTTATCATCAGAGCTCACTGAGCATAGACATAGGCAACTTGGGAACTGGAGATGAGGAACCGGATACGTTACGGGATGAGCAAAAAGCGTAATCGGCGGAGTTAGCAGACATATATAGACTCGAAAGTGTGGTTAGAAAAGAAGACGGGTCGTATTCCGATACCGCGCTGGACTACTGTATGGAATGTATAGCCTTAGTTCTTCTAGGATAAAGATGAATATCAGCTTGTAAACTTGTAAGAGGAGGATGTTGTACAGCTGGTAGAATCGTATTGAAGGTGATACGAGTTTTTTTGAATGGACGAGATTCCAGTTTGGAGGTACTGTTGAAGAGAAGCAAGAGTAGCCTCAGGAAGGACTGGAAGAGGCGGAAACTCCTTCGAACCAACCATCAATGAGAAAAACAATAAAATTACACATAAAAGTACAGAGGTCTCGACAAGTAGCGCGAGATTGGAAAAGTATGATTGCTTAAAGCTCTGTAAGAGGTGTGTGAGAAGAATCTGATTTGACAAAGGAACGAACGCTTAGCTTGCCACATTTTGCAATATGTCAATACAGCAGCGCTCACCACTCCGCCACACTCCCATCCTCACTCCTCCAAACTGGATTTCTCCAAGGCGTACTCTTCCTGACATAACTCTCACTCGCCTCCCTCACACGCTTTTCATCAATCTCAATTCCAATCCCAGGCCCTAGTAGTAAGAAATTCAAGGAAAGGTTGAGGTTATCGAGGTAAGACTCTCAACATCTTTCGGGTGACTTACCTTGCAAAACGGCGACATGACCGTCTTTTACGTCGAAGACATCTGGATTAGACATATATGTGTGTAGATCTGCATCAACGTTTAGGTCCTTCCCGGCGGCGACGTTGTAATGAATCTGTAGTGTTGTGTTAGTCGTACATTGCCAATCTACATGTATGCTATGGAAAACTAACCTTCCAGCTCATTTCTTGAATTACGACTGTACGAACGAAAATGATAATAAACGGGAGTGAATCAGTGGGTCGAGTATAATATACAACAATTGAAAAGAGTTGACATACAATTCGGGGCAGATATCGCAACCTGCATACATGCAGCCAGCGCAATCGGGCCTAATGGACAATGAGGCGCAAGAGCCACATCGTATGTTTCCACATAGCTGGCAATCCGGTGTAATTCAGAGATCCCACCACAGTGAGCTACCTAAAGAAAGCAAAGTGTTCAACGCAGAAACTGGATTGAGATTGTTATCAAATGTACATCGGGTTGAGCAATATCGATTGCCCGTCGTTCGAGGTAGGGTCTAAAATCCCAACGTGAATAAAGTCGTTCACCAAGCGCGATAGGCGTGGAAACCGCGTTGGAAATGTCAGCAATTTCTTCGGGTTGAGTTGGGAGGAGCGGTTCTAGCGGATATGATCGATGCTAAGTTGGAGAAAAAGTTTGGTTGGTTGTTGGGTCAGACTCACCTTCGATGAACATGGGGTGTAGAGGTTCCAGTAATTTCGCAAGTTGTTTAGCCATGCCTTTGTGCAACCTTCCGTGAAAATCTATCCCGACATCAAGTCCTAGCCCTCTAAAGTTTATGAGATATAATATATGTGGCGGTTATTGACAGGAAATGAAAGAACATACTTGACTTGCTTGACGCGTTCAACAGTAGCCTCGAGGAATCCAGGCGAGTCGATCCATGAGATTGCATCTGTATCCCAGATAGCCAGTCTGTAAGATTATAAGGATCATAAAAATTGACATTTGGCTTACCAGTTCCATTCATCTTCACCACAGTGAATCCTTGCGCCTTGCGCTCCTCCGCACCTTGGATTACCTCGCTAGGATGATCACCTCCGATCCACCCGTACACTTTGACTCGGTCACGGACTTTTCCACCGAGTAATTGCCAGACAGGAACGCCTAGCCGTTTACCTTTGATGTCCCAGAGCGCAATATCCAGCCCAGAAAGGGCACTCTACACGCCTATATAATGATAACGACAACGTATATCAACGAAAATCATACCATCAAAACCGGGCCACCGCGATAAAAGCCGCCTATATACACTGTCTGCCAGATATCTTGTATGTTATCAGTTTCTGCACCGATGAAGCGTTCTCGCAAATCATGGAAAGCGCCTTCGATGGCCTCAGTGTGGCCTTCCAGAGTACTCTCTCCCCAGCCGATGATATTATCGGAAGTCTCCACTCGCACGAAAAGCCAGCGGGGAGGAACACGGAAGATCTGGTAGATAGAGGTAGATGTGAGGAGCGGAAGTAGAAATTTACTGCTGGACTTGCCTCGATGTTTGTGATAGTGTGGGACATTGTGGGTATTGGAAGAAGTGTGATGTGGTCTCGTGAATTTGTGAGCGTGGATCATCTTCCTCTTGGGTAAATTATAAAGGCCGAATGGTGATATGCATATATTTTTACAGAACCAAGGATTCCTGATATATGTTCTACAAGTTCAGCGCCAGCTCTTGTGGAAGTAATGAAAGAAACCTTGATTGACTGAATTCCCACGGTTACTCTTTCCCTTCACCTTCATCAACGACAACAAAAGTCATTGTTCATCATGGCTGACGCTGGTGAGACCAGACGCATTATCATGGTATCCTTTACTGCTGTGCTCACCATTTTTATTCTGCTTACCCTTTCTAGGCTTCTTTAAGGGTACTTCAGCCGACCAGGACCGACGATTTTCTGACAAGGAACTCAAGCTGCTCAGAACTATGAAGTTCCCCCCGGAATTTGACAAAAAGGTACGTAGAATCCTGTCTGTTGTTACAAGTTTTCGACAATTTTGTCTAGGTTGATATGCGCAAGGTCAACCTGACCATTCTTAGACCGTGGATTGCGAAAAAAGTTGTCGAGCTTGTTGGCTTTGAAGACGAGGTCGTCGTTGAATATGCCATGGGTCTTCTTGAAGACAAGCAAGAACCAGTGAGTTTTTATAATTATTTCTAATCCTCCTTCAACTGAGTTCATTTTGTACAGACGCCTGACCCGAAAAAGATGCAAATTAACCTGACAGGTTTTCTTACCAAAGAAACCCCTGCGTTCATGCTTGCTCTCTGGAAGCTGCTGCTTGAGGCCCAATCTGACGTGACTGGTGTTCCTCGGACTTTTGTTGAAGAGAAAAAAGAGGAACTACGCAAAGCGAGAGAACGCGACTCGCATGCTATTGATGAAAGAGACCGGAGATCCAGACTAGATGAAATTCGTGATGCAGATCGTGGCGGTAGAGGCGGTAGAGGTAGAGGACGAGGACGAGGAAGAGGAAGAGGGTTCGACGACGACCGTGGTGGTGGTGGCAGAGGCCGAGACAGTGGTTGGGGTGGCCGTGGCGGTGGTCCTCGAAGACGTGTCTCACGATCGCCTCCTCCTAGAAGGAGGTCTCGAACTCCTCCGTCTTCAGGTGGTTCTCGTTCGCCTCGAAGATTCCGGTCACCACCCCCTCCTCGACGTAGGTCTGCCGACCGTGGCGTGTCGCGATCTCCATCACCTCCCCGTCGAGGAACCAAACGTCGCTCTCCTACCCGTTCGCCTTCTCCTCCCCGCCGCCGATATCGCTCCCCGTCCGTGACCCCTCCGCGTGGTGGACGTTACAGAGGCAGCCGAAGTCCACCACCCCCACGACGGCGTCGAGTATCCCCAGCGCCTTCGACTTCTCGTTCTCCGAGTAGGTCTAGGTCTCCCCCGCCTCCTCGAGGTCACGACAAGCGTCGAAGAAGTGCTAGTCCCGTTAGACGTCGCAGGAGTCCTTCTAGATCTCCACCTCGTAAAAGCCCTCGTCGCGACAGGAAGAGTGCTAGAAGGTTTACCCGTAGCCCAAGTCGAAGTAGTACCTCTCACCGTGGCTCTCCTCCTGCAAATCGTATGGACGTGGATCGCAATGGCAGACCTGAAGAGCTCAAGATCAAAGGCCAAGCAGCAGCAAGCAGTAGTAGATTGAGTGGCGATGAGGTGTGCTTTCATGTTTTCGCTCAAATTCCTACAGCTGAAGTATCACACGAGGAATAGGACTCGAAGCCTTCTCAATCCGACTTGGCCCAGAGAGAAAACGAGTTGAAGGAAGCAGCGTTGCGTAATAAGGTGGTGCGCACTCGGACCACCAGAAAGGGTAGTACCGCTTGAAAAAACGACAGATGCATGGATGAGTTCCAATTCTACGCCTCCGTGTTCGTCACTTTCCTCAGAAAAAGACAGATTTATGCTTAGGTCTCCTCTCATACCTTTTATTATCACCGGACCCTCTGAAAAAATCCTGCATATAGAATCGAGTTGGTATCGTTCCCATTCTTATTCAATGTACCTTTTATTGATGTTTCTTCTGTTCTTAATGCCATGTCGTTGGTCTGATCTTGTGTTGTCATGCGAGCCCCAAGATATTACTATTTTTTGTGAAAGTATCGAGCGACAGTGAATGCTAGACACTCATGTAGGCAGTGTACAACGCTCCTTAGCTAACAGCATCGTTCAGCCGCGACATGTATCGAACTACCAGAGCGAAAAAAAAAAACAATCTACACGGATCGAGGAGCCCTCAGTATAGCTGATCTATCTCGTAGGAGGGGATTCCGTTGACCATCCGTTGACCATCTTGACCCGATACTTGCATTGCCATGCAGATCAAGCCTTCTAGTGGTATCATTGTTGTGATGGTGCTCCTAGCCTCCATTGCGGGCAAGGCATCAAAATCTGTTGATTGTCGAAAAGAGCTTCAAACGGCAACCTCGAAATTGCGAAGGACACTGCAACTTGAAAAAAAGTGTTTCTTGAATGAGCTACAGAGGTAGGTTTGAACTCCAAACACGGCCTCAGTCGCAAGAGATCTCTGATCCTTGACGAGTTACTACGACAAATCATTCTCGGTGAAGGATGGTGTCACCGCTTTTGAAAAAACAATCTACATAGATGGCTAATTATCTGTGGTGATATGACCATAATGAAAAAATCCATTCGCTCTCAGGATATTTTCCAGAACAGTAGTAATTAAGTTCTCGGTAGGAATGTTTTTGCCCCGAATTCTGGAAATAGCCATGAAATGTACAGCTTTGACTCCAATGCCGAATGGCCCGGAAAATACATGAAAAGCATTCTCTGTATTCTGAAGATTTCTTGCCCCGCAAGTCCTAGGAAGTACTGCCAGATACTGCCCTAGTTTTCTCATCAGTCATTGTATTCAGTTTTGAGCAGCACATCCGTATCACAAGATCAAATCCATATATCCATAAGTATATCATTTCGGCTACACTGCCTCTACAACTCCTTGTACTTTATACTTAAGTTTCCCAGCTGGCTTGATAACGACCTACTACTCTTCTAAAGCTCGACGCTCTCAGTCTCTAATGCAAACCGAAACATGGCGCGTTTCAAGTAAAATCTCTCACGGCTTCTTCCTCTTTACCAACTCACAAGCGCTTTTCAGTTGTTCGAAGCGACGACCTTCATCTTCTGCTCCGTCAGACTAATGTTAATCCCAATGGCTGGAGACCACTGGTCTCTCTCACTGCGAAAGGATCAAGTGACCGTACATATCACGAAACAACACTAGGATGTGACGGCCAATGTCCCAACTCAAAATCTGGACTTGATATGCAAGTATAAGTCCAGCTTCAGGCTACAATTGTATGCTCACTAACTATACTTATGCAGCGAAAACCCTAACGCGAACACCAGAATCTCGTTCAAGATCATCCACATTCCACAAGCCAAGAAAAAAGCCCGCAGGTTGAACCGGACGGTTTTGGGATCCTGCGAGTATGAGATGGGTGAACTATACAAACTTTCCAAGGACCAAGCTGAGCATGACTCCAGTGCGTTCGATCATTTTTACCCACTCAAGTTTGACTAATTTACTTATGAATTCATAGAACAGCCAGTTATCCTTACTATCACCCAGGGTTTCGTTTCCGGATCGCGAGCAAAACGTCGATCACGGAAGGAGAGCAATGCGAGCTCAAGCCCGGACAAGAACAAAAATGGTCGTGTAGGACCTGCTTTGCATGTTAAACTCATTCCACCAGGGAGATCATTAGAAGACTCTGTGTTGGCACGCACCGTTGGACTTTCGTCGTGGCCAGAAGAACGCCGAAGCAATGATTCTGATGAACCTAGCGAGAAAGGGTCTAGCTCGGATTCGGGCTCGGAGTCCGAGTCTTCACATACCCTCCACGATGATGAAGAGCTTAGCCCTTCGCCCTCACAGCCATCTTCTCCGGAATCCGGACTCCGAAAGCGACGTCGTGTCCGCCGTCGTATCACAGGCTACGCTTGTGATTCTGACGGGGTTGAAGAGAAGTGGATATCCCAGTCAGAGTCAGAGTCAGAACGAGAAGACTCTCCTTCGCCAGGCTATGATAACGATGAAATCTACAGCGATGACAGCCATCAGGATCATTCCATCTCGAAACCAACTTGGGGATGGATGGACCATGTAATACCAGTCCTTGGTTTATTCGGCATGGCCCAACCGAATCCAGGCATTTTGCCAAGCTACACAGAATCAAAAGACACGCTAGAGGCGCCAAAAGCAGCATCTAATGACGAAGGGCGCTAGAGTTGGAATGGTGGGAACGCGTTCTATGTCATTTTACCTTCTATCGCGAGTTCAAAATTGTAGAGCATGAAGAGATGAATTTGAGCTCGAATGATCCAAGTATTACAACACACAACAGGTATGAAAGATTATATCAACGGCTGCAGGTTGAATGGACGTATGTCTGTGGATTATTAATTGGGCTTGCTGCGTGAGTTTGCATTCGCCTTACATTCACTTCACTCACTAACCACTTTGTAATTATAGTATTGACGCTGCTATATTTGCGATATCTTCCCCATCTTCCTCTACGAATTTACCTTCTGAAGCTGAAGCCGATTTGTCATCATCGACTCTCTTCCCCGTGGACTCCCTTGCTCGTTCTGCAGTTAGTCTAAGCACTATAGCCACAGCGTTGGGTTTATTGTGCGATGCGTATTTCCTACTATATTACGGATGGGTCAGTGTGGATACTTTTCTTGTAAGTCTCTATTACGATGCTGCTGTGTTTACTCTGATGTTTTCTTCGATTTAGACGCGCGCGCGCCCTGCTTCGTCCTCCCAATCCTGGGGCTACTTCGCCCTCTCTTCCCGTATACCAACCATCTGCATGCTTATCTCCTTCATCTTCCTTGTCGTCTTTCTCCTAATTGTTGCTTGTGATGCTGCACCCCCTGTTGGACTATGGTTCCTTGGTGTGTTCGTGGGAATGGGAATGTGGATGCAGTACGTGGTGAGGCTAGGACGGATTTTAGGTAAAGGAATTAGATGGGTCGTCAAAGGAGTGAGTAACGGTGCGAGAGCGGTGGGTAGAGGGCTCAGAGGGATGTTCGTGTACCCCAGCCGTAAAGAGAGTAACGTAGGAAAGGATATACCCGCTGCAGAGGCGGCGGTGACGAGGCCGCCGCCTGCGATGACAAGAGGGCCGTTGCATACATGACGGAGTAAATTTATGAATTTACTAGTATTTACTTCTCCAAACATAGAGGCGTTTATATTCTCTCTTTCCTAAGCTGAAACTTCGTTACCCTATGTTGAACAACCAAGTACTCTAATTACATAAGTAAGCTTCTAGTACTACTTACTCGAACATAACCACCAACAACCTCCCAGATGCTCAACGTGTTTCTCAAGGCGATTAATATTCCTCAACGGAGGATGTCTGCGGCATAGTGTAAACCTGCTTTGACCAATTTCTTCCCGACTTTCTTCGCCTTTTCCATGAATTCTTTTCGGGCATGGAGCTCTGGTGGGCTTTCGACATCCAAGCCCATGTCGGTCAAAGGAACAGCGTCGGGTGCTCTATTGACGGTCGCAGGCAATGCGCCGGCGGCACGGTTGATGCTGGAGAGCAAATTAGGCTCAATATAGAATGGCCGGGAACGTAACTCACTTTAGAGCCTGACCTCCCCAGGCGGCTAAGAGCACGATGACAAGAACAGCAGAGAGCTTGAGCTGCATAAAGGGAACAAGGATGATTGGAGTTATTGTGAATACGGGATTGATAGAGGTGACCAGCACCTCAGAGCAACAGAAATCGAAAAGACCAGCTGATGGGTCTACAAGGTTATCGTTCACCTTTTATAAGCATACCACTTACTATTTCATAGCTTTAATTATACTCGCTGTAATGGGATGCAATCAGCGCGGCTGGCTTGTGGGCAAGTCAAGTCAAATCTCCTATAGCGCAGTACTTTCAGAATATGAAGTTGTGATAAATGGCCGACTGATCCAGTCCCAGCTTAGAAAGAAAGACCGAACAACATGACTGTGCTCTTGTTCATCTGTATCAAGCCTCAGCATACTGTTCGTCAAAGTTACCGGTGACCTCGCAAAACAGCAGAACCTCGCAGAGCTGTAGTCACACCCGAATATAGTGTTCAACGCATTGAGATAACGCAGCCCATGTTGCAGGCCATTTCGTGAGTTTGTATCGGCGCGCGGCTTAGCGGATGAACGTTTGAACCTGACAGCGATGGCGATGGGTTGTCTCCCAGATACGAGTGCAAATCTACAATCCTGTGGCGACGTCAGCTATCGGGTATATAGTCTATAGTAAGCCTTGAAACCCAGGAGCCTTTTGCCTCGATCGTAGAAACATCGCGGCACATATCCAGTACTGGAACATCGCCCAGATGAATTTCCTGTCTACCCCCCCTATCCAGATAGTCGCGTTCTTGATCAGGCATCAGCTTGATTCCAGAGACGAACGGGCGAAAATGAAAATCGAGAGGAGGACTTGAGAGAATATTCAAAATTGCGGCATTTTTGGAGGACTTGTTGTGCATCATGGAGACTTTGACGAAAGTATTAGGTCGGAAGTAGTGAACTTCAAGGAGGCAAGAGATGAGATTATAGGAGTCTACCCTCACGTGACACAAGCTCTGAGACTCTTATCTCAACAACCATGTCACTGCCATGCAGTATTTTTGAACGCATATATTTCTTCCTGGTATCTTTCGCCTTTATGGTGATTACTTGTACTGCACCCGCGATATACAAACCCTTCCCGATCAAGACCCAGACGCCGTACTTGGTTTTGGAAGCTATCCTTGTCGCCATACATTTCACCACGCTTATCTATGTCTCTTTGTCGCTCCGCAGTAATCCACAATACTCTTATGTTTACTTGATACTTTTAACGACAGCTGAACGTGTGTATGTCTATGCTATTCACTACGATTGACAATTTATACCACACAGTGCTTTACCTCGCAACGGCTCTGGTCCCCACTGGTTCAGTCGACTCCGCCATCGTCCCATCAAATGAGACCATCGTCTCTCTCCTGGCCTTACTGGCTCCTCATGCAATGTTTATGAGTTTTGTCATACCACTTCTGGTGATTGTAGCTCTTCGCGTCTGCACATACCCCTTGTCAGATGGTAATAGGAAATTTGGAGAACTTGGACACCACTTTTGTACGCTTGACCTTTTTTTGCGAGTTGATATATATAATAACTCTTCTCCAAGTGCTACTACACTTCCGTGTCTCGTGCCTTAGTACGCAACGGTACCCTTCAAAGTCGGCTTGGCTGTCCTTTTGACTCCATCGGGGGTACCCCGATCGGGCTGACCATTATACTATGAGTCCTTTCTTTGTACCGTAAGTCACTCGCTTGATTATCACACAAGCCCACAGCTAATTCGATTCACAGATCTGAACTACTCAGGTTAACAAAATCACCTACCAACCACTCATCTGAACTACTCATCTGATCTCCCAGGAGGTGCAGACTGGTGCTTCATCAAGTGGTTTGTCGTCGTGTTTTCCATGTCCTGATGGCGTGTTGTGCTAGGATCGAGCTCCCCGCGCTTCCTGAACACGATGACTGACGCTCAACTCACACTATACTACTTAATGAGCCGCTAACTACTAGATAATGGATCCATTTACGAGGCCGCCGCTATACTACAAGCATCTACACTACCACTACGATATTATACTACGACATATGCTTATAGCAATCTTAACCATTTGTTCGGCCTTCACGTTCTTATCTACGGTTCCTTCACAGTCCTGCAACCAGCACGTTGAATTTACCAAGCAACGTGTAAACGTGCGGGCTGGGGCGGGCGTACGGGCGGCTGTGATAGTGCACTCGGGAACGAAACCTTTCAGAATCCAAAAAAAACTGAGGTACCGAGACCTGGCCTCGCGTGACCGAAACATCACAGACCTGGTGAAGCTCCGATGAAGACCAAGGCTGTAAATTTCAAACCAAAATGGAATAGACACTGCTATAGTCAAGCAGCAACAAGTTATGGCTAGGACGAGGTTTGGATCAGATGGACCGATAAAGGAAGCAAGTAACGGTGCGTGAGTGGCGGGTAGAAGGGTCAGGATCGTTTGTGAACCCCAATCTGAGAGAGAGAGTGACGTAAGAAAGGGGATACCGACTTCAGAGCTCAGACGGTGGTAACAAAACCCCTTTCCCGCTGCGATGACAAGAGGGTCATAAGTACACTTGACAGAGTAAATCTATCGTTGGTTTTAATTCTGCAAACATAGTTGCGTTTATATTCTCTCTTTCCTGAGCTGAAACTCCGTTATCCTACATTGAACAACTAAGTACTTCGCGATCGACTCGAAGCTTCTAGTACTACTTGCTCGAACATCACCACCTTCGATGCCTTTTGCAGCAACAGGTTCATCCTGATGCTCAGTGACTTTTCCAAGGTGATCAGTCATCTTCCATCATATCCGCGGCGTGTTGCAAACCCGCCCTTGCGCCTGCTCTCAACGCTTTCTTCCCAGTTTCCTTCACTTCGTGAGGAATTTTGACTCTGGCATGGAGTTCCGATCTCCGCCCAATCCCGGGATCTTCGACATCCAGGCTCCTGTCGGTCGGATGAGTGGGATGGACCCTGACACGGTCAATGCTGGAGAGCAAAATTAGCCTCAATATTGAATAGCCAGGAAACATAACTCACCTTAGTGCCTGGCCTCCCCAGGCGGCTAAGAGCACGATGGCAACAATAGCAGATAGTTTGGACTGCATAAAGGGAATCGGAACGATTGGAGTTGAAGTTGTGAGTAGGAGAAGCTTGATAGAGATGACCAGCACCTCAGAGCAACAGAAATCTAGACCAGCTAATGGGGGTTCTTCAAGGTTACCATTCACTTTATATACTTAATTATACCAGTACTACTACTATTCAATAGATCTTTATATTCCCTGTGTTAGAATGCAATCACTGCACCACAGGCTAGTTGCCAAGTCAAACGTTAGCTTGTGAGTGCACCAGTGCTGTAGGCGGGAAGAACGGAGATGGTCTTCGATTTTTGATTTTTTGAGTTCGTCGAAGTCTCCCCATCGCCGTTATTGTCGTACCTTGACTTCTGGTCAGATCTTGCTGATCGCAAGGAGGTCCTTTCCTCAGTGGTAGTAAAAAGTTCAGCTGGTAAATATCCTCCTCGAATTTTTTGTGAACGAGTAGTGTCATTGAGAACATGTCGATACTTATTAAAAGTAACATTTGATAATTAATCTAACTTGAAGGACCCTCAAAACAGCCTTTTCTCGGGAACGTCTCCCCCACATGCACAGCTCCTGTACGTGTAGCCTTTTTGAGTCGCCCGATTTCACCCACCATCGGTAGCAGTTATACTGTTCTATCTGTAAACATTATCTTGAGCTTTCCCTTGGATATTTTAACTAAATCCTGCTTATTCGTCTCTGCGCTCAAACGTAAAGCAGCGAACAGTCTATCCAAGTACCTAGCTTGAGTTAAGTTCTAAGGCGAATGAGCTATGTGAACCTGTGCCTGCACTGAACTTACCTTGTATAGGTGCCAATATCGCATAAGGGTTTCACAATACGATCATTATCAAGCCTCCCGAATCTATCACGTATCCAATATGGAGTATGTATGTATCGATACTAATAGCATCTCTACCAGTTCTCTACGAGTCTCTCTCCTTGGCGTTTTCGGGTCCTGGAAACACAGGCATGATAGAGCGGCATGATAGTGGGGCGAACAATCACCTACAATCACCTGGCCTGATCAGCTCCCGTCTACCACTACCACTTAAAGCAATTGATTCCTGATGCATAACAGTTCAATAACTTTGCTAAAATGACATCGGGATTATATCGGAAAGCTTTTATTGGCAAGATTTCAAGCGTGGGTACTTGCTCTGCACGGTGGCCAGGTCTATCAACGTGGAGGATCCATGAATCTACATCTCAGAGCTCCAAACATCACGCCCCTTAGCCTTATAATGAGTCAATCGCCACTGGAAGGAAGAGGGAACTTCATTACCGAAGAGACTGAATATCTTGGATGTACGTAGTAAAAAGATGGACCTGGGCAAGGGATCTAATAAGTTCTCGATGGGAAATGAGAAATACGCAGAATAGTAAAAATAGGGATCGAAGAACCAATCGCAATGAATCCCGACGTTGTGGCTGTACGCCCCGGATCAGAGGCGGGAATAAGTTGTATTGAATTCAAGCCAACAGGTTTGCAACAGGTCGTTCAACGCCTGGACCCAGCCCCGACTGTTCCTAATTCATGTCGGTCACCACCACCACCGCCACCACTCGCCACCACCACCACTAGTAGTGAATTTACTTACTTGTGTATCCACCTGATTGTCAGTGCTTTATCTGCCCCTGCCAAGGCCCAGCCGCCCAATCGAAGAGCATGACACCTTCATAGTTCCTCACTCTACCAGCAGAATGCGTTACATACATCCTACCACGATTTTCGAATAATTAAAACAAGTACCCTGTGATCTGCGCATTGAGTCGACGCTGCCAGAGACCGTGAGCAGAATGTAGCAAGTCACGGTCTGTTAATTGACTACCTCCGCATAGATTGTCAGAGACCGTACCAATCGAAGTGACTTCGACCCGTGTGAGCCCGTGTGCCGTTCAACTATGCTTAGAATCATGAATAGCGTTTGAAACACTAGTACAGATACTGATCCTATGTGTCCCAGTTAGTACATCGCCGGACTCCGAACTTGGGATCTCCGTGAGGCTGTTATATTCAAGTTGGTCGTATCATTTATAGGAATGATTCAGTCCCATTAAGCTAATGTAGTCATAATAATATCATCCCAGAACCACCTTCCTGAACCGTGACAACGACTCGCGAACGATTCACTGCTCCGTCTGGGGGGGATATTCGGACCTGACGTGCTTCAATACAGACGCTCCAACTTCGAGCCCCTCCTTTAAATCATGGCCGAGATCGTGCTTGAAGAAGTTTTTGAAACTTTTCCAGGAACGACGCTCCGGCGCACCTGTCGAATGCCTAGCATGGATATCCTCTGCAGAACGAAGTTGGAGATTGCCCCCCACTCCCTGTGCAACTTCCTTTATGCCCTCATGCAAGAGCTCACCCTTGAGTGATCGGTCGTAGAGGGCTCCGGAGCGGAGCTCTCGTTTGCCAACTCGAGGTGAGTCCACGATACTCTCTACAGAGCGAAGTTGGAGATTGCTCCCAACTCCTTGTGCGAATTCCTTTACACCCTCATGCAAGAGCTCACCCTTGAGTGACCGGTCGTCGAGGACTCCGGGGCGGAGCTCTCGTCTATCAAGTCCAGGTGAGTCCACGAGGCCCATACTCCTCTCAGCAATCGGGGGAGCGGGATTTGGTGTCCTATCCACGATTTCAGGCAGCACACCTGCGGCGCGGTTGATACTGAATACGAGAGTAAATTAACTATCTTATCCAGTCTGGCAACGAGGAAACGTACTTCAGAGCCGAGCCTCCCGTGGCGGCTAGAACGAGAATTGTAAAGAGAGCACTGGCAGATAGCTTCAACTGCATGATGATAGAAAGGTATAAAAGTCAAGATATTTGGTGGATGTAGAGAAGTTGAATGCCTGATTAGAGATGACCAGCACCTCTCGGTAAACAAATATTGGGGGGGATAGACCAGCTAAACTATTTCCTAGCCTCGTCATCACGCCCTTTTATACGATACTAATATATCTATAATATCGTTGTGGAGAAACTGCCGATCTCGAAGGTTTGAAACAATGGTACGTGACACTAGACTCTTTTTGTGGCTAATTCTTCGCCTGAAAAGTTGCCAGATATATATAGAAATCGAATAAAACTATCTAGAAACCTTATTTTCGATCCTTATTTGGCAACCCCAAGAAACCCGGTGGTCATCACTCGGGTCATACAAGTCACCAGATTAGGACCGCCGTATGTTGTTTCCACCGAGCAATTTTAAAGAGGCTTCCTATTAATCAAGGTTTCTCATTATTCCGTCGGAAAACAGCTTCAAAATCTCCTCAAGAGTCAAAATTTCAACAAGATTTCTTTATCGTCCCGGCTCGCAGGATGAAATAACCAGGTCATGAAGATAGCACATGCATGCGCCTGGTTTCTCGGCTAGAGTGTGTTGTTTTTGATTTGGACTACATTCTCAAGCTTAAACCAGTACTTACATGGAGCATGGAGCTGTTCCTCCCGTAAAAGACCGACTTTGTACACCTTTGATCCCACTAAGTGCTACCGTGACTTCTCATAGGCACCCAGCATTCCACACCTTCACGCCTCCTTGAGCCGGTGAAAAGAGAGCTCGGTGTTGCCGGACGAGGGTAAGTACCTGCATTACACTGAGAGATTGACGGAGAGTGTTACGGCGCTCGATGGCACTGGTTCATTCAGATATCAAGGTCCCGATTACTTTAGTTTGACACTGTTCTAGTCGCCCTTAGGTTGGGCGGCACCTTTGATGTCGAGATTCTCCATTACTACTAATGCACGGCGCTACACACATTCAGTGTTCCTACTCAAATGCACTATAATTGAAGCCTAAATATCGCTGGAAAATCACTTACATTTCCTCGAAAACGTCGGAGCTTAGCACTTGAACAAAAAAGGAAACGCCGGAGGGGGAACGTTTGCATAATTATGGGACTTCGCTACATAAATATCCGTTGCTACTATATGTACGTGCACTTAAACGATCCAAGATACTCTCGATTATGTTTGTTACAACCCAGTATCTCGTGTTGAGTGCATTCAATCAGTGATGCAAAACATATTCAACATACTTAGAAGTTCCTTGTTCCGATGCCCTTGTTCCTATTTCTGAAGGACTGCTGAGTACAGGAGGACAAATGTCCTCATCAGTGCATTATCCGGCTATATTAATTCCTACTATATAAAAAGGTGAGGTCAAAGCTGTATATTTCGAACCAAAAAAGGAAAATACACAGATTAGTAGAACGTTTTATTATGTCTGTTGTGCAATTCAAGTTCGAAAGCCGAAGTGTATATTATCAGAAGCGCACTGTAATGCGAACGACTTGTATTGTAAGAATTAACCACCATAACTGTGAAATTCGTAAAGGATACATACGCATATAAGATAGTTAACCTCGAGTTAACCTCGAGCTACAAGCACGAATATAAATAATGAATAATGTACCCACGCAAGTGCACCGTCATGCAAACGACTGAGGGAAACCCGTAACAACCGACAATAAGTGCATAATATCCGGGGTACAACCCTGTACAACCCCGGATCTGATACACTAGTACGGAAGTAAAAACGAAACGAGCTAACTGGGAGTCCCTTGCCGGCTCCACCAACCATAGATGGCGGTAGCCTATGGTATTGTGTGTCAGATCACCCGGTTTGTTTCACTTTTCTTTCTTCTGTTCCGACTTCCAATAAAAAACAATAAAATGCCAACAAGATGTAGACTTTATTGTCTTTTCTATCGATTTTAACAAATTGTTTTCGCCAGGACATTCTTTTGCTTGCTCCCCCCGACGACTATGCTACCATTACCTATCCGTCGGCGCCCCTCGCGTACCCACTCCTTGCCAGCTCTTTTAGCAAGCATATCAGAGGAGCACGATGGTTCGGACGGAGGTGTTATTTCCAAAGCTGACCCCGCGGTGCAGGATCTCAAGTCGTTGGTCCCTTCCAAATGGTCAGGATCAGACCCAGCCTTCAATGCTCGAAAGGTCAAGCTGAGAATCCGAACTAAAAATACTTTATTTGATTGTGACCGAACTTGCGGTATTTGGTGCGTTCGTTCTCCTCAATACACGTTGGCGTTGAGTCCCCCTGCTTACATTCTGACGCAGCTTTGATCTTGCCGTTCGACCCTCTAGAACAAGATGCTGCGGAATTATCTTTTGTGAAGACCACCTGAACGACGTAAGTATCAATGTAATCATACTTCGAAACTGCTAAAAAAGCATTGTCAGTGGCTGAAAGGGTCTACAAATCGATGTCCAGCCTGCACGGCGCCTTGTCATCCTCAAACCGGAACCATCTCTCTCGCATCACCCATTTCGCCAACTATTCATCGAAGTCACGGAACTTGGACTCCTCACGTCTCTTCCGGAAGTGTTGCCGGTTCTCTAGCCATTGACACTCGTGGGCCAGAATCGACCACGTTGTTACCGATGCTCAATGCTGTGAGTCGGGCTCTGAACCAAACAGCTGTGCATGATGAGAATGAATGCGCTACGTCGCCATGGTCGGGGAAGCAGCAGAGATTCTATACATCACCGGTTGCAAGTTATTTTACAGTAGACTCCCCACCACCGCGCGCTCCTTCACCGATCCCAATTTTTTCCCCTGTTCGACGTTTATCGTATGTCGATCCGGAGGAGGTGGTCCAGGGACTAACAAATCTTGCAGGCGAGATGACTGGCCAAGTTTTGGTTTTGATTGGGATGCTGCTGCTATTTTACATTTTGACTTTTGATGAGCAAATAGGATAATATAGGCACTTGATAAGGACTTTCCGAACTTTTCCAAGCATAAGTGGCTGACAGAACCCATCTTAAGTACATCTTTTCTGACCTCTGCCTGGAACGCCTTATTGATGGCCGGAACGCCGCGTCAGCGCGGAACGGCTTGAAGTTAATGGGCGCCTTTTTAAACAAGCGCTCTCTTTCCTCTTGCCAGTGGCCGCCAAATGCTCAGACAGATATGGGGTCGTAATGCCCGTAATCTGCAGCAATGCAATAGACTAGATTGGTCTGTACAACGCTTAGGACCAAAGCCTTTAAACTTCTATCATTCCACCGCTGTCCGCCATGCTAAATACGTACGGTTTTCGTCCCCAATTCCTGATCCAAATCCCAACAAAAGTAGAGACAAGAGAAGCTTCTTTCAGGATCGGAGCTGGCCCACAAAAGTTGGCGCAGGATTTTTTGGTTTGGCGACCGCGTTCTATATTTATTCGTGAGTCTCAATCACTGGGGTAACAAGTCTTACGCACTCAAAGGCAAGAGTGCCTTTCATGCACCTAGTACCGCATTTTGTAGTGGGATGAGTGAGAATCGTATCGGACAAAACCTTGATACAACTCTCTTCCTTTCAGAGTTGAAGGGTTAGTGCGGTACGATGTGCATTAAAGGCACTAGCTTTTGCCTGTGTTGGCGTTTCTTCTTGGAACCACTACTAAAATCGTTTCTTTCTTAGCCTGGAAAAGGTACCGGAGACTGGACGTTGGCGCTTCATGGCTGTCTCTCCTGAAACTGAAGCCTCCTTGGGAGAACTCGTTCATCAACAGACTTTAGCCCAGTACAAAAATGAGATATTGCCCGACCAACATCCTCTGACTCTTCATGTGAAGAGGGTCGTGCAAAATGTTCTGGATGCCTCCCAGCTGGGAACTGTGAAGGGTTACACCCAACAATCTCCGCAGTCGTACGGCGGTGATTTTATGAACGACAACGATTGGTCAAATCCTTCGTCTTCAAGGTCGTCATCCAAACTTGGACTTGGATCCACTCCTTCGGCTATCGCGTCATCAAACAAAGAATGGTCTGTAATTGTCGTTGATGATCGTAAGATCGTCAATGCAGCGGCGACGCCTGGGACCGTGATTGTGTTTACAGGCATTTTACCGGTATGCAAAGACGAACAGGGTTTGGCCGCTGTGTTATCGCATGGTATACCCGTTCATCTTTATTATGACTTTCCAAATCCTGAGGTTTCCTTGTCACGCAGAAATTGGCCATGTTGTAGCCCGTCACACCGCTGAACGACTCTCCTCTCAATCCATCGCTATCGCTTTCACAATCTTCCTTCTGGCTATAGGAGTAGACGTTGGGCTCAGCAGCGTCATGCAAAAGATCTTGCTCGAGTTGCCGAACTCACGGACGCAGGAGAGAGAAGCAGATCTGATTGGTTTAAGACTCATGAGCAAAGCATGTTATGATCCTAAAGCCTCGCCAGGGTAAGTTCTTTAGCTCTGGTTCCGGTTTTGCTGGTGCATCAACTCCGTCCGCTCTTTTCTAGGATGTTTGCTCGTCTTGGCCAACTTGAAGGGTCGTCCTCGCGAAGTTTTACTTTTTTCAACACTCACCCATCAACTGAATCAAGAGTGAGAGACCTTGAAGCTCGGTTGGAGGAGGGGTATGCCATACGTGCTGCGAATCCAAAGTGTAGTGATGGATTGGCTGACCAGCTACATGCGTTTGTGGAGACAACGAAAAAGAAAAATATATTCGATCTTGGCGGTAGTCCCCCTAGAGAGGTGCAGGAAGAGACAGTATGGAGATAGGTCCGTTTACATGTAACTACGTGATTCTGTGACTGTAACATACATCAAGGTCCTTCTCGTACACGAAATACTATACCCCAAAAGTACCTCAAAATATCAGAAAAGCATCTCGCATTACTTTTACTTTCAACTGATCCTCTACCCGTCGCTCGGTTCCGGATACGGTTCGGGCTTGACATCGCTTTAGGGACAATCGCGTGGTCCGTACCTTTCGAAGGGACCGAAACGCTTTTGCAAGAATCGGCCCCCGAGTGATACTGCCCATCCTGTTCGAAATCATGTCTAATCGCGTCCGTCCGCTGGTCAACAATTGCATATCGACGTACCCTACCGGAGAACGGCTCTTCCAGTATCAAGCTATCCCAGTCGAATATTGATATACCCTCCTTCGTACTACCTCTGCTTCCTAGTGTGGACCCGGGATTGAGATTCGAGTTTTTATTAGGGGATAGCAAGCCTGGCATGAAGTTTTGGTTTCGGTTTCTCTCCAAAGTCAGCTTGTTTTCATTTTGAACCACTTCGTCCCAGAACTTTTCTTGCCTTGGTATAGGCTCGATGAGGACAGCTGGAATACCGGCCCGACTGGGGGTTGTTATCGGGTCCGCCCCTACGTTCTGACGCATAGTATTGGGAGGAAAGCTGGAGCTATAATCCTGTGGCTTCGCCCCTAGGGATTGGATTGACGTCGCGCGATGATCTGGTTGGGGTAGTTGCTGAAACGGGGTTCGGTGAGTGGGAAGCGAAGTTTGTGCGAATACACTGGGCCTAGAGGGAAGAACGGGAGGAGCCTGGGGACGTATGGACTCAAGGGCAGGCGCACTCTGACTTGTGGTGTATTCCATTTCGATATCACTTGCAGCTCTAAATCTATGCCACGCATTGGCAGTGCCGTCCTCCATTATCACTGATACGCTTCTGTTTGGAGGTCTCTGCGATGTGATTAAACCTGATACAGCGCCGCCGAAGCCAAAGTGGTTTCTGCTCATAGGCTCGGATATCAGCATCAGCGAATCGTCTCCGTCGATGCACATTGCCGAATCCGAAATTAATGGCTGTCCCCTTTCAGAAAGTCCGTCGATGTTCATCAGTGATTCCGCCTCAGCCAGTGGTCTGTGACCGGGGAATTTCGATGTCGACGTCGATGTTTTTATCGCTGAATCCGAGATCGCAGGAGGTGGTTCGTCAACGCTCATTAATGATTCCGTCTGAACCAATGGCCTGGTCTGGTTGGAGGATGTTGGTGTCGACGTCGATGCTCCAGTAGCGTTCGTCGCTATATTTGATCTGTTGGGTAGATAACTCTTTGCCTGCGCTAGCTTGGTAGCAACGACGGAGCGTTCTTTTTCGACCTCTTCAAAGTCAGGTAAATCATCTTGGTCCTGACTCCGAGCTGGAGTGCTGCTAGAAACAACTTTACCAGCCATAGCTGAAGTGGCGGCAGCACGCATAGTGGTTTTTGAAGACGTAGCAGGCACGGGAGTTGATAGCGATGATGAACGATATGTAGAAAGACGCAGAGAATTAGTTTTGGTGTTATCAATCCTTCGATGTCGAGTTCTTCTTGGGGGTGTAAGATCTGTTGTTCTGTTCTCATCCTTCATTGGACGCACAGGCACAGGATTAAACCGAAGTCGAGAATTGGGCTTTGCCTTTGGCGGGAGCCCGGGCGTCCCAAATCGATACTACGAGAAGGACGCGACGCTGAACTCGCCATGTGCCGCCTACGGTTTCGAGCGAACATATCCATAAGTTCTGAGGTTGCCCGCTGGAGAACAAAATCAGGCCCGGGAGGTAGACGTGCAGATGAAGCTTTGGGCTGGATATGCGAGTTCGTGGAGGAGCTACCAGCAGATGCGTTGTTGGGCTTTACCTTCCCCGTCACTAGTATAGTATTATCCTCGCCCTCAGATGGGTTCACTATAATGTCTATGTCCTCCGCGTCGCTATGATTCTGAGGTTCCTCCCTTCCTTTTCCTTTCATATCTGATGAACTGCGAGCTAGAGCTTCATCCAGGACGGGTACTGTGATCGAAAGACTCGGCCTTCTTCGACTTTTAGTCCGATCGGGTGGCACAGACTAGAAATTCACCCACATGTTCATGAAATTACTGTTGTTCATTATGTTGGCGAGAAATTCATCTGTCTCATCCTCGATTCGATTCACGCCACCTGTGGCGCTGGTAGAATTTGGGCCCATGTTGTTGTTGTGGTTCGATGGATGAGATTGGGCTTTGGAGAGGCGTTGGAATAAGATTGAGCTTTGAGAGTGTCGCTGGAATAAGATAAAGGATGAGGGTCGCCAGTGGCCAGTGGAGCACGCCGAGCAGATAAAGAATGTTTGTCCTTATACAAATATATACTCATTCTAGCAACTTGTGGCGCATCTTGATCTGGGGACCTGCAAAAACAACGGCTAATTATTATATTGAAGATCCTTGTGCTGTTGTCATCGGGACAACAAGGTTTATCGTTCAATTGTATTTTGTTACCATTAACACCTCATACGCCCAGTAAACCAAGGTAATAGCCTATGCCATGGGGGGGGGGATGGCATAGGCTGTTGTGATGAAGATCCGCTATCGGCCTATAGCGCAATAAAAGCTGGATAATTCCAGTGGACTTTGCAGCCGCAGGGTTCTCGGATATCATTCCTGCCGCTTCGGATATCAGTCCCGCTGCTACCGGCACCACTAATGACATGCGTCATCCCGCCTCTCCCGCCCTCTGACCTCCGCCCTCTTATTATTCTTATTATCGAGTAAAAGCTATGTATTTTTGAAGCTAACGTACGCACGCAATGATATATAAACTTTACTCAGTCAGTCGATATCTGTACTACCGTCATCAGCTCTACGAGGGCGTCATCTTCCTCATCAGGGTCTTCATCTGGCGGCGGCGCGTCCTCATCGGTGTCGCGATCGTTGGGAGCGGTGGGCTGGGGTCCACCTTCAAAGCCGCATGTATAAACGGATACAGCGCACCACGACCGGGAGTAAGGGTTCCTGTAAAGCCGGGCATCTTCTCCAACTTCTTCAGCCTGATGAGGTGCATGTCGTTACAACGCCCACGTTCCCAGCCATGTTTCTCGATCTGGATGGCCAGAAGGGGATCCGTTTGTTGGACTTCCTCGGCCTTTAGGCGTATATAGATGGTTTCCTCGTGTATATAAGTCACCAGCGAGCGAATTTCCTTGTTGAGCCGCGCTATCTCTTCAGGAGCTCGCTGGAGCTTGTAGTATTGGTCGAGGGCTAAACGACCAGCTGGCTGCGCCCATAGTTCACCGCGTACGTCACGTCGAGCATCGCGGAGGAGGTCAAAGTCGGAAAGAAACGAGTACTCGAGGACTTGGTCCCAGGTCAACTGAGGGCGGTCAAGCTCGGCTGCTGCATCATTGTACGCGGTGACTGCGGTGCGAATGGCCTGTGATCTTGCTTTCAGCGCGTTTGCAATATGCGTTCGTAGTTTGTACCCTGAGAGTCATTAACATAAAGAAGTGGCCGACCAGATCAAAACACATACCAGTACGAGACATGTTGAGCTTTGTGAGCTCAAAAAGTCGAGCAACAACTAAGCCCTCCAACTTGTCCAACGCCCTCTGATACTTGGCCATTACCACCATCTTTTTTGCCTTCTCCCATTCCTCCGAGCCTGAGATCCACCGCTCCTTGATACCCAATTGCAACTCCAACGTTTGAACTTCACTCTTGAGGTCATCACGGCTTTCGATTGCGTGTCGCCGATGAGTTTCGATCCGACGTGTTTGGTCCAACTTTCCGAAGGCTTCAGGGGCGTTGTCGGGGGTGTAAGTAACCCATTGACGTGTTGCAGTGGCCAGCTTTAGTCTAGTAAACCCACTTAGAGAAGGCGTATGAGGAAGGCCAACAAGTGCACTTACTCCGCGTCTTCCAGCTTGACCAGCCTTTTGTAATACTCCATTTGAACCGACTCCTCTGCTGGCACCTTCTTAAGGCCACTGAGATATCTTCGTTCTTCCTCGAGCCATTGATCAAAGGTGTCGGTTGAAGGAATACCCAAGTCGTTCATCGTTTTTACAAGTGCCGGAAGGGTTGCTTGAATTTCTAGGGCTTGCTTGTAGTTGTCGACGATGAACTTGCTAAGGCGACTATAGGCCTCGAGGTTATCGTGGTGGTAGCAATAGCGTGCAATCGCTTGGCGTCGATGGAAGACACTCATGTGTCGGACACTTGATGCTAGCTCATTTGATTCGGAAAAAAACGCCTCGCACTCTTCCAGGTGCTCGATTCCTAGCCCCTTGATGTAGGTGCAGAGGTAACAGGTCTGGCAAAGCCGCGAATGGGCATGTCCATGGAAAGCGCCGACTAAGGAAGCGAATCGAAGGCGTTTGGCCTTTTCTCCCAGCGGACTATTGGCGACAGTTGTACCAAAGGCACACCCAATGTCATAGCCTATCCCGATGTCTTCGCCGATGACGTCAAGAAGGCGGTCGAGTATGGAGAGAGGGTATTTAGCCCTAAGGGAAAGTTAGCCTCAAATAAGATATAGGCGACAAGCACGCACAGCTCACCGCTCATTACCATGTCTGTGATAAGGAGCACAAAGCTGTGCCGGCAGAGACACAGAAACACCCCAGTTTCCTCGTATACCCCCCACATCTTTGCAGTCAGCTCTTCGCTCAAATTTTTCCAGCGTTCTGCGCAGGGGTTCGGCTCCGTCTCCTCCGCTTGCCCGCACATCTCCTTAATTGACTCCTTCGACCACCTATCCACCTCCCCCCTACTGAGGTAGTAGTCCCCCCTGCTTTCCGGGTATCCGTATACTCCTTCGAGGTTCCTGGTAGCGGCGGGTCCACTTCATTGACAGCGTCGACTCGCTCATTCCGTCTTAGTCGCTTCAACGAGTTGTTACCATCCCAAGTTGCAAGAAGGCGGAATTGAAGCTCGGGCTCACCCTCAACACGATAAAGGCAGCATGGACATGCGTTTGCTAAACGCCAGTCAGGGGAATCACGGCCCAAGGCAACTTGAACGCGTGTATGGATTTGGCCAAGGACATTCAGATAGAGGTCAAAGGCGATCGAGAACTGGACTTGTAAATAGGGCTTGAATGGAACGCCTTGTAAATCGCAGAGCGACTTTACAAAGGCTTTGATAGAGAGTCGAGGGCATCGGAGGGACTGAACTCGAAACACCTCAAGAGTTCGCGTGGTGACCCCTACGGTGGCAATGCCGGGGGAACAAGGGAAGAGGCCATTCCGGACGAGGCTACATGACCAGAACGCATCTTGTTCATTGGAGGTACGAACCTCGGTATAGAAAGACCCTGCAAGCGAGTTGACATAAGGCCTTGTAGAGGATTTAATATTCAATACTCACGGAAAAGGTCGACCGCGATAACTGTTTGAGAGTTTATCTCTCCATCAAACTCTCCCGGAACCCTCCGCCTATTCCCTCCTTACCCAGGGCTCCGTACCACACCATATACGCGCCGGTCATCGGCTCAATCTGGCTAGCAAAACGCTGGTTTCGGCGTTCGGTTCTATCGCGTCGTGTCCGATATTCCTTATATTTTCTGGACAAAGGGCTTCGTTAGATAGGTTAGAGGGCACTGGAGAGAAAACCCACCTCTTTCCCGTCTCTGTTTGCCAGTATTCACCTGCAATATCCTCCCATTCCCCTGCGTTGCTGTGATCCATCGTAGTCCATCCCTCAAGGACTTCTTCAACTCTATCCATATCTTCATCCACATCGTCGCTAAAGCCAGTGCCATCCCATCCCTGCCTTTGCTCCCAGAATTCCTCGTTTGGCTTGAGAGCCTCTTGCTTGGATTT
Source organism: Rhodocollybia butyracea (assembly GCA_015501585.1). NCBI lineage: Eukaryota > Fungi > Basidiomycota > Agaricomycetes > Agaricales > Omphalotaceae > Rhodocollybia > Rhodocollybia butyracea. Next base: position 582,329 of record JADNRY010000004.1, read on the forward strand.
GAGATTTGTGATTTGCGTGCGATTGACGGTGTGAATGGTGCTTTTCATGAGTTCCACGAGATTTGTACTGCCTCCCCCATACTGCTGAACACGACGAGAGCCAGACGCGCGATGGCTTTTGAGCTTCGAGGATGACTAGGGCATCAAAAAAAGAATTGAAGAGAAGCGCCGAAAAGCGAACATGTGATCGTCACTGCTTTGACTTCAAACCTGTATTTAAGTCGCCGCTTCTTCTACTCTTCCTACCTTTTCCTGTTTCTTGATATTTCTCCAGTAAGCTTTTTTCAATTCTCTTGTGCTTTGCTGTATCTAGATCACGTTCACCTTATCGCGTTCACACCTGGATGTGGTAAGGCGACGCGTTCTACAGCACTGCGCTTACTGCTGCAAAGGTCGTTGAGCTGCTGACTGATTTTGACTTGCCAGGATATATATGTCCACAAATTTTTCGCGAAAGGTACTCGCTACATATATACGCGAAGTAGCAACGCTGATTTCGCGTATAGACGCGTTCTGGCCGGACGTTCTTGGAGATCCTTACAGAAGATAGCCCTGACGATATGGCCATCCTCCAGCTTGACTTTGCCGTGGACATGGACGAGCTCGCAAAGCAGGCGATCGATACATGCGATACCGAGGAGCTTCACAAACCTAAGTCGACCCCGCCTCTATATCTGCACAGCAGCCTCAAGCACAGACGGGATTCCGAAGCTGATCACGCCGTCGAACCACCCCTCAAGCGTCCTTGCACAACTGCTGGCACGGAAGCACCCAAGACCCAGTCCTCCAAGAACCGGCGTCGCAGAACCCGCCGTACAGAAAAGCGGGAAGCGAATGGCCACCCCCGTGGATCCGGCCATGCCTTTGAGAGATATGTGCTCACTACGACCCCGCTTCAGTCAGAGCTTGAAAGCAAGGCACTTCCGATAGCTGAAGGGGGCTGGATTGCCACCAACGCCAGCTATTATGGGGCAAAAGTCAAGCGGAACCTCGAGGATATGAAGGCAAAGGGGTTTACCCATATTCCATGGAAAGGAAAGTAAGTCATCTCATCTATTTGAAACAAGCCGTCTCCCACCTTATTGTATAGAGTTCCGGTATGCGTGGTCGATAATCAAGACCGCGTCGTGCTTGTAGCCGCCGGACAGCCTAACGATCCCTCCTACGCCATGGATGCAGGATGTATGGCCGAGTTGATGCTGAAGATGGGGGAGAGCACGGATTGGGAAAAGGAGGAAAAGCACCACGGCCGTGGCGACTACTCCTGTGCAAACTATGGCTGGTCCTATGGTAAGGGCCAGCAGCAACCTCAGCGTCTCGGGGCCAAAGGCAAGAGATGATGGCCAGGTTTGTTAACGAGCCGTGCACGCAGCGCGTTGCTGCCTTTCAAAGCGGTAAGCCGCATCCCCTTCCATCTACAGGCCTATATTGACACCCTTGTTCACAGCTTCGTTTGCCCTTTGGTTTCCCAAAAGCTACGCTGAGTTTCGCCGACGAAACTCGCAGCTTAAGGAGAAGATACCCGCCTTTGAGGGCAACGTCAAGGGCAGCGTTTATTCGTGCTGCACTGCCAACTGCGGGCCCAACTCCTGGACGCATATCCACCGGGATGGCCTGAACTGTGCAGGCGCTTGCTGCACCGTTACTTCTGCGAAGGGCGGCCAGCTTATCATCTGGGACCTGAAGCTCATCTTCGACTTCCCACCGGGTTCGACCATCCTTCTTCCCTCTGCGCTCTTCCGGCATTCGAACATACCAATTCAAAAGGGTGAAAAGCGCGTTTCCTTCACCCAGTACACCGCTGGAGGCATTCATCGTTGGCTTGAGTATGGAGGTAGGACCGAAGAGCAGTATGCAATCCAAGACCCTGTGGGCTTTGAACAGATGTTGAAGGAAAGGCCTGAGCGTTGGCGTAGGGTTTTGGAGATGTTCAGTACCATTGACGAGCTTCGAGCTGGCATCATTGAGTAATTAGATAGCAAAATACAGCTTGTTTTATTCCCCTACTTAGTGATCCTGAGAAAGCTTCGTCCAAAGCTAAGAAAGAACTCGAGCAAGTCTGTTTGAGACCGTTTACGTTCAATGAGAACAATTTAGAGAGATTTAGCATTTCTATCTCAGATCTGAACTATGCTTAGAGTATTGGATTGAAATTCTTTGGACAAGGTGTAAGTAATGTACGTCAATGAAGATCCATGACCCGTTGTGCAATCTTGCCCATTTCACGAACTCATATCAGTTCAAAAAAAAAGCCTAATGAAAAATTAATTCTCAGTTATACAACTCTACATGCAGATCAGGCTACGCCTAACACATTCACTCAGATTCAAGATCTCATCTTGCTAGAGCACGAACAAAGTGGAAATCTCAATACTTTTACCTGTTATTTTCAAGGCATCTTCACTCAAGTCGGTTTGATATTTTTTTTTCGAGTCTTTCAATAGTATCGCAACATTTACAGTATGCGAGAACCACTTACTTACTAAATCTTGGTCCCCTAGGATTTTTTGTAGGAATCACAGCATTCTGCTGTTTTGCAATGCCATAATTAATCGTTTTGCTTGGAAAAAAATCTCAGAAATATCTCTTATATCTAGTCTCACTATTACCACAATTTAAGACGAATTCAAATACAAAGTGCTACAAAAATTCGCAAAGATAGGATTAGTGATGTAACAAGCAACACATTTTGGATGAGCGCCTGAGCGTCTAGTTCTCAAAATAGGCAATTGTAATCAGAACGAGACCAAAATCTCATCGTTTATACAACTTAGATACAATACAACAGTGCACTCGTGCCATTTCTTCTAGTTTCAAAACGAAAAGTCCGTGTATACATTTAACTAGCATATCGTACATAGACAAAATAAAATAAAATCACAAGCATACATTAAGGGAAAAATTCGGGGCTGGGTGTCTGTATGATACGAGAGGGGTTCGATGTAGCTTTAATTACCCAGTCCTCTGCAGCATCTGCTTCCTGACGCCACCCCTTCAAGCATCCACCACCCCACTCCAAGCCGTATTTGACAGCCTCATGACTGTTAATAGGTCATCAGGAGCGAAAAGAGGTGTTCAAAAGCTAGGGACTCACAGGGAGTTGTAGATCGCGGGTTTAACGCCCTCAGTGACGCTCCAATATGGGCGGCCAGCACCATGCTGTATCGCGGCAATGACCCCAGAACTACTTGCGGCGAGCCAAGCTTCTTGGGCTGCCTCCAGGGTGTAGAACCCTTTGAAGACCAGCGTCTGGTCGTTCCGAAGAATCCGTTTGACTGCTGACCTGAATAGTTGCCATCTGTTAGATAGCTAACAAAAAAATAAGACAGCGACGCAAAACTTACCAGTCGGCATAGAAATACGGAGTACGTCCTGAGTATACAACGTACGCATTGAACGAGCCCTCTCTGCCTCGAACAGCAGGAGCAGGTGACGGCGGTGGTCCAGATGGAGCTGAACTTGCGCGACTTTGTGTCGACGGTGCACGACTCGGCATACGGCTTGAGGTACGGCTGGGTGTGTGACTCGGTGTCCATGGATGGGTGGAGGTTGTCGAGGGCGCAAGCTTCCGAGGGGGCATTCCTGGGAACATATTGGGCGCCGTTGAGTACTCAGGAAGTCTGGGCGCAGACATAGAAGGTGCCGGCGAAGAATATTTTGGAGGGGTTGGCGTGGCCTTGGAGGAGGGGGTGTGGGTCTCATACCAATGCGTTGACGAGTTGGGCCTGGTTATGGCAATCAGGAAATTGGTAAGTTATAGCAGTAAAAAAAAAAGCATACCACTGTTCATTGGAATGTTGCTTGCCTTTCTGAAGGCGGCGACTTGAATTTTTGGGTTTTGGTTCAACTAGCGTTCATTCAAGGATACAAACGGAACCTAGAAACGGTATGAGGCTTACCTGATAAGTGCTCCAGCTGCTTGGCAAGTTGCCCTATTGAATATAGATATCAAGTACTTGTATCGAGGAAAACGGGGGTCACTTACCTTCTTCGTCTTCATCCTCATCGCTCTCGATCCAAATGGCTTTGCCGGATCCAGCAAGTTGGGGCTTTATCGGGGCCTCACTGGCCGTTGCATCCCCTTTGAGCTCTATAAATTTTTACAAGTATTAGCCCATATCTTCAGAGCATTTGGTTTTAACATACCTCCATGTGTACTTTTCGAGGGGCTAACCCGCGGCGTTTGAATTCCTAGGTAAGTTGTCAGCTGAGAATGTTATAATTACATATTTCAGTAATGTAAACTCACCAGTCATAGCAGGAGAATAGAACAAGATGATTACTGAGTAAGAGGATGGAGGGAGGGAAGAAAGAATCGATATCATCTCATCAGAGACTTGTTGAGTTGTTAATGTACGGCAATTCGGACCGCCCAGAAATCACTGCGAAATCACGCGGTCAGGGTGCATCATTGCATCAACTACTCCGACCATCGATAAACCACTCATGGCTGCGATAGTCGGGCTTGACGCGAAAAACGTGACACATGGAAGGCGCGTATACGCGTTGTTTTGTGATGCTTGTTGAGGGTGGTGGGCAGAAAATCTTTCAGCCCTGACTTTGACTCTGACTCTTATTTTCAGCAACGTCTCTTCTCCATACTATGAATAACTTGCCCTTCGACGTGAATAACAGCTTCCAATTTCCTGGGGGTGTCAATGTCTCCCTTGGCCAAGGCCTCGAATTCAATCCTCAAAACGATATCGGCGACAACTTCGACAACATTGACGATTTCGACTTTCCTATTGATTTCAATGATCCTATGCTCGTAGATGCTTTTGACTTCATGGACACGGGCCTCAATCCTGGTGCTAACGCAACTATGTTTCCTAGTAAGTTTAGTATTTTTTCAAAACTTGCAGGTTCTAATAAACTTTCCACTAGATGGCACCAACGATACATCCCTGTTTCTTCCCGACTCAGATACAGATGGATCCCATTTGACTCCTGCTTCCGAGGGCGCATCTTCCGACTCTACAGACCCCACATGTAAATCGTATTCCTTGAAGGACTTTCAACTAAATTTCTGACAATTTTGTGCTAGATGATGACGGCGAAGCCCCGTCACTTTTCCTTCCCAGTACCAACAGTTCCCATTCAATCCCGGCCTCTGGAGATGCATCTGCTGCGGATAGTGAAGGTCCTTCCAATTCCATCGGCGAGTCACACGGCAAGGATGGCTCAGCTTATCTCGCCGTTCCGATAACAAAGCCAACCTTTCTCTCTTTTGAGCCTACTACACATGCTCAACGTAACCCCCTGCTCCCAACTCAGTCTGTTCGTGCCCGACCCAAACGAAAACTGGACCCGGTGCAAGCTCGCACAATGAACGAGGCAAAGGCAGAAAAACAGAGGTTAGCGATGCTGGCTCGGGATGATATTCTGAAGCTCGCAATGGAGTTTGAGGAAAATATCAAAGGTTTGGCCGAGAAACATTCTGTTACCGTGGAGTACCTCAAAGGTCTGATGTCAATGGCCTCGAAGTACAAGCGTAAGAGAGCTGCAGGACGGATGCAAGCTCTCATCCATCTCAAAGGTAAAGAGATCAACTCAAGTAAGTATCCCCATCTTCCACTCTTCTCATTGGAGCTAATTTCGTTGTAGCTCTTCCTACTGGTAGTAAGCTCAAGGCCCCTGCTCTTCGCAAGCTGGTCGAAGAGGATGAAGAGTTGCGCACGCTCTCAGGCGAGAAAGTCGAAGAGGCAAAGCGAGAAGTTGATGCACAGAGGCTACTTTCGACGCGGGGTATACGACCGACCAATCTATCTGCTGCAAAGGACTATTCAGCCTTCTCTCGCAGGTAAAAAAAGGTACGTTGTTAATTTTGTAGGTCTCAAATGTGATACTCATGGTTTCCTCAGTTTGACTCCCTCCATGTTCGAACAGGCGCCGTGGGCTTCGGATTCCTCTGTCCCGGGACCTCCGATGATAAAGGTTTCCCTGCCTGGTTTGTTGCTGGGAACAAAACTTCGGACTTTGTTCGACATCACCTCAATACGACAATGTGGGATCTTCTGTTAGAGCTGGAACTTTGGACGTCAAAGAAAGGTAAGTTCATCATATTAGCGTATACAACTCAGCCTGACGCTTCGTGTACAGAGAAGCCTGCAACCATCGTTGAAATTCAATCCCAATGCTCTGTTATGATTGCCTCCTCCCTCCGTAAGTGTTTACTTGACTTTGCATCGTCTAATGCTAATATATTTTCAAGGTTACATCCTCAAAGATAAATCTATGAACATGAACTACGCAAGCTACCACACCAACATCGTCGCTAAGCACCACGTACAGCTCATTGGCCTCCCCGACTCGAAGATATTTATCGACGCCAACGGGCCCATCAAACCTTTCGACATCAAAGAACGCAAAGCCCTAGAAGCTCTCCATGCCGGCTTGAGTCTGGGGCTTGTCGTTGGTCGAAGATGTCTGCAGAGGAGGTCAAGGAGCACAAAGCATGGCTTCAAATGCAGGCGCCCAAAGAGCGGCAGTCCAAGTGAAAAGGAACAAAGCGTGGACGCCGCAAACAAATAGCAAACGCCGGCGACGACAACGGTGAAAACCAGGCCCCGCCGCCCAAGCGTCAGCGAATCAGTAGTCAGAAATCGAAAGCACAGACCGCCGGAAGCAGAGGAGGGCAATCGACAGCAGCGCAGAAGGCTCGTATCAGAAAGAAGCTCCCTCCTAAACCCTCCAGCGCTGAATTCATAGATACCGACGAAGATACGGATGGCAGCGGCAGCGATGGGGACGAGGGAAACAGCGCTTGAACAGACCGGCGTTTTCTTTACATGTATACTGACTTCAATAACAAGTACAACATTACTATGACCGCTATAACTTTATGCTATTATCTCTATTCTTTATGCTATTATCTCTATTTCAACTTACATGCGTTTACACTAACGGATTACAACAAGTAAAGGAACAGCAGAGAGCTAAGTACAAGAGCAACGATGGTGGGAGCAGCAAGCAGGAGGCGGAGGCGGGAGTAATGATGTCAAGGGCGGAGTGCGCACGGTCTAGGCGCCCCGGAAGGAAGAGCCGAGAATGGTAGCGTAGTGCCGGTAGTAGCGGAAATGATATCCGAGAATGATAGCAGGCTCCAAGTCCGCTGGAATTATCCAGCTTTTATTGCGCTATAGGCCGATAGCGGATCTCCATCATAACAGCCTATGCCATCCCCCCCCCCATGGCAAAGGCTATTATCTTTACTTACTGGGCGTATGAGGTGACCATTAAACTGTGAGAAGAGGTGAGAAGGCCATTCGGTTCTGAATACAAAGTACCGGAGGCGCTTACTTACGCGAAGAAATAAATCATGGTATTGCAGATGCACGGAAGAAATATAAAAGTAAAACCGATGGTATCGATATGCGAGATAATTACAGAGTTGTGCGCGAAGTCCCAAGTAATGTACGTGGAATGGCGAGAAAAAACAACCTATTGTCGCTTGAAATTTCAACGACCTAACGCCGTTTCAATGCCGAGCTGTGGATGTGCTTGTTTACGAGACTATGGCAGCCCTTGGCAGCCCCCGTAGTTCTCTTTATACGATCTGGGTTAAGAATTGGTAACATTTCTTAGGTCTACCTTTTCGCGTACACATCAATCTGATTCACACCGTCATTACGAAGCCTACTGAGAAAGGCTACCGGTGACTCTTTTCTCGGTAGGCGAAAACAACAACGATGATGGGATAAATTTCTCGATCTCATGGATAATATAGGAACTCCCAAGTTTCGCCCCCTTCAGTAAGTCAAGCTCAGGCCCGCTGATTTTGATATACCAAATCGCAGGTTCTTACTACCAGGTGCACTCATACACCTGTCTGATTGATACTTCAGCTAACTCTTCCATACTAGCTAAGCGCCAAGAGCGCGAAATCAGTCCTGCCCAGGCCAACCAGCTCTGCGACGCATACATGACTGCAGGTATGCGTCCGCGAATTCCCCGGTTTCGACCTCTAATTGTTGGCTTTGAAAGAAACATATCGGTTCAAATATCGAACGCACAACCATTCTTTTCCTCTTTCTTTCATTCCGAAGACGAACATCATTGTTAGGCCTAGCACGCTATGCACCGCTGCAAACTCTATCCTAAGTGAAGGTTGGAATATCCTTGCCGATTGAGGAGCTCTGCAACTCTGTAAACTGCAAGACGACCCAGTCATCTGCTTGGTACTCACTCAGGGATCTTATCCGCTTGTACTTAGCCCTCACCTGCAATCCATGCATCGTCTAATAGTTCGGCTAGTCGAGGATGCTCTGATATTAGGGCATTTCCGGTATTGCCAAGGTCGAGGAGTCGAGGGTCGGTGTCGTAGATGGCGTATAAGAGCATAACCTGTATGAAGCGACTGAGCGATTTTTCTTTTCCGAAGCAATCGTAGTATCGATCGAGGGCGTTATGAACAGCTTTGTCTAGTTGCTGATGGTCCCGGGGGGTTCGTCGTCGAGTTCTTGTAGTAGATCCACGCCTGACGACTGGAGGGGCTGCTGCAAGTCGGAGTGCGAACTCTCAGTTTTTTGCATGTCGTTAACGCAATCGTCTTGGCGCTAAATTGCTTACCCGCCAATTGTCAGCGCCAAATTCATCATATCTTTTGTGCTAACTTCTTTACCTGTAGCCAAGGTCCAGAACTTCTTGGAGGTTCAAGCTTAAAGTCGCGTCCAACTATGTTTGTGAGCGAAAAGTTCTCGAACAATTTACCCTGATCTTATATAGCGAAAATCTCATCGATCCACAGACTGACTTCTTCTGCCTACACCCAGCTTCGCATCCATCCAACATCGCAACGCACCAGCACTCTTTTCCAAGGCTACATGCCAGCGAACCCGGTGCCATGAATCCGATTCCAACATGTTCTGCTGCTGCTTCTCGGGAAGTCTTGACTGTCGGTACAGATCAGGCATTGGGCGTTTCCAAAAGGACCCGGAAAGTTTTCCCAGTTTGAAGGCAACATCGAGTTGGTAGGTTTTCAATTCAATTTCACTTGTTTGTCCGGGTCCTGCAATTCCGTTCCTCGTTTGTGCATTCACTTCATCTGGTATCAGTATCTATTTTTTTTTCTCACATACCTCACTATCCCGGCGTGTTTTCGCTATTTTGCTTGCACCTTTTAACTATTCTTGTCAAATAAATTACTGTTGTGAATACCGAGAATACTAACCGCGCTTACCTTCCGTAGATCGCCTTCCGTTTCTACCACTGGAAACCCTCTCGAATCCGTTACTCGATCCTGTAACTCTCGCACTGGTAAAACCTGCTACGCCATGTACGTCCCTTGGCTACAAGCAGATTAGCGCATCTCATGTCTCCGATTGAAACAGGACAAGTGATGACAAGTGATGACAATCGACAAACGAAGAGTGTATTAAGCGGTATCATGTGTATCGACAGGGAGAGACGATACACTGGGTAGCGGCACTCCGGCTTGGGTTATATTCCATTTGGATATCACTTACACCTCTAAATCTGTGCCACGCATAGTGACACAATCAGTGCCGTCTTCCATTATCAATGATAGGCTTCTGTTTGGAGGGGGTTTCTGCGATGTGATTAAACCTGATACAGCGCCAAAGTGGTTTCTGCTCATAGCCTCGTCCCCGTCGATGCTTTTATTGCTGAATCCGAGATAGCAAAAGGTGGTTCGTCAACGCTCGTCCATAACTCCGTCAGGATCAATGGCTTGGTCTGGTTGGAGGATTTTGGTGTCGACGCCACGTATGTACCAATAGTGTTCGTCGCTATACATGATCTATTGGGTAGATAACTCTTTGCCTGTGCTGGCTTGGTAGCAATGACGGAGCGTTCTTTTTCGACCTCTTCAAAGTCAGGTAAATCATCTTGGTAGAGGGTCATTTGATACTGAACGCAGGCGCTGTATTTCATCAAAAGTCTAGTTACGCGATGAAATAAATCATGGTATTGCAGATGCACGGAAGAAATATAAAAGTAAAACCGATGGTATCGATATGCGAGATTATTACAGAGTTGTGCGCGAAGTCCCAAGTAACGTACGTGGAATGGCGGGAAAAAACAACCTATTGTCGCTTGAAGTTTCAACGACCTAACGCCGTTTCAATGCCAAAACATAAATATTATACAGTTCATGCTGAGAGAAGAGAGGCGGAAAAAAATCATTTCATGTTTCGTCACCGAGCAGTCATAAGGCGGTCCTGTCACCTCAATAAAGCTTTTGAGGTCCTGGCGTTCAAACTGGCAACACTGGAAGCGAGACCCGAAGGTCCATGATGGGTATTAGTAGAAGACGGAGGAATCGGGTCTCCTCCTGTGGCACTCGCCGACTGGATACTAACAAGAACTTCCTTGCAGTATTTAAGCTGGTCGACCAGCCGCTGATTGAACTTGACGGCTTCACTGTCTGTCGTTGATAGGGTCGGGCGCAGAGCGGTTCGCATGATATCCGCGAGAGTCCAGCGAGTAAGCTCGCTGTGCTTGTCGATATGCGTTACAACGAGTCCAGCAGAGGAGAGGATGATCTTCGAATGGTCGTAGAAGTTGAACTAACAAGATGTGAGAAAGAGCTATAGGATCATAAAAGAACAACCATACCTGCAAGACATCGTGGCTTAGCTTGAATACGATCACTTGCTTCATTCGAAGGTAATTTTGTACCCAGGCCATACCCTTCGTTTTGGCGGTATCCTCGAAAGTGTAAGCATATTCGCCGTAAAGTCGATCCATGATATATCGTTCAAAATGCTTCAACAAATATACCTTCGGCTGCAGGTCCTCCGGATATTGTTCGACGGTGAAGGATTTTCTCACATATGCGGATCCATTTCGTCGCGAAGAAAGCAGATCAAAGTGTCTAAAAGCAACCAGTCAGTTCATAAGTCATCGAGATTATAAACAACTTACTGTTTGTCTGCACTAAGAATAATGCTGGAACTATCGTTGAAGTGAACTCCTACACTCCCATCTGTCAAGGCGTAACCCATGCCATACTTGTTACAATAATCTACCCAGGAGACGATGAAAATTTTTTCTTCCGGTAAAGTAGACGAGGATCCCCACGCGGGTCTCTAAAACACTCTACCAGCCGCTTTAGCTTCAAATGCGAGAGTGAGCACATGAGCCGCCGCATCGAATCCAGTCAACTGTAGTTTTGGTTCAGAAATGGAGCAGGCGGAGCTATTAACAATGGAAAGGGTGTTAGCACAAACTTTCGAAAGGTATTTGTGGCATCTGACCTGGAAGACGGTTCTCTTTAACGCTCGGCCTCTTGATTTCCTTGCTCTCCGGCAGAGGAACGGGATCTTTATTACGATCTCCTGTTTCGTATTTTTCCTCTTCTTTCACTGGGCCATCTGTGCAACGATTCTAGCCTTTTGCGCCTCCAACTCTTTCGTTTTGTTCTTCCTCTTCTTTCCCAACTCATCATGCATGTCATCTTCTTCTAAAATGTGATCTAATTCACGACCACCCGCCTGACTAGTGACAGGTCGCGAAGGGCCTGACGCATGTCTCAAAGGAGAAGGATTGTGCGGGTTGGAGGAAGATGCCGCCTGTAACTTCCTGAACAACGGTGATTCCTTCGTTACGCCTTGACCAGCCGCTCCCGGAGGGCCAGTGCTCCTCAGCAATGGACGTTTAGCTGAGCTGAGTAGAGCGGAGATAGGTGAACCCGGCTGAACAGCTTTCTGGAACTCTTTCTCTTGCTGAGCAATGTCAGAAGTCACACTTCTTATGGGTACATCGATGCGGCGTTAGAATTCGCCAAATCAGCAGCGTAAGGCACAGCGATACTAGTAATCTGATCGCTGTCCAGAAGCGCGGCCCGTCTAACGCGTCGGAAATTGGCTTCACTGGCACTACGGTGATAGACCGGAAGTCGGGAGAAACATCGTGTGCGGAGGTAGGGATATATGGTGGGAACACACCCCTAGTGAAGAAGGCGTGGTGAATCACGTCCAGAAGGGCTGGACGCTCCTCAGGTTTTGGAGTGAGAATGGTTTGAATGAGTTCTTGGGCCGTCGGAGAAATGGGCGCTCAGTTGGGAATTCATATTCGTTATCCCGTATACGCCTAAAAGACAGCTCAGCGGTGAAGCAAAATAACTGCGCAAAACGTACTTGTAGATGGCTTTCACATCCTTCGTTTGGAAAGGTGGTCGCCCGATGACAAGAGTGTAAAGGATGACACCTATCGACCAAGTATCAACCTCGAAGCTATGCCCGTTAGCGGTGTCGAAGAGGACCTCGGGCGCAATATAGTTAGGTGTTCCGCAGATTGTCTTCTTCCTCTCTCCGGGGTTTTCTATCAATGCAGCGAGCCGAAATCGCCAACCTTGATGTTCATCTTGCCGTCGAGAAAGATGTTCCCCAACTTGAGATCACGGTGAATGACTTGATGCATGTGCATGTAGTGACATGCACCGATGATCTGAACCAAGAAGAAACGAGCTTCCGCTTCGCTGAGTCTCCTACGTCGGCGCAGCATGTCCATAAGAGAGCCACTGGGACATAATTCAAGGATCATGTAAACGTTGTCGTCTCCTTCGAAACATTCTTGAAAGCTACAATATTAGGGTGACTGAGCGATCTGTGGATTCTAATCTCCGCGTATAGCTTCAGGGAATGTTAATAGAATAAGATTGCGAGAGAGCTGGCGATTTACCTTGGTCTTAGTCTTCTTCGTTGTCAATGACGACCTTGTAACCACTTTACAGGCCACTCGAGTGCCACGGAAATCTTTAACTTCATAAACACGGGCAAATCCTCCCTAGTGAAAAATTAGTTTTGTGAATGACAACAAGAGATGGTCTGTACCTCGCCCAAAAAACCAATTCTGTGGAACTGAAGGTGGCCATTTCTGTCTCTGATGATACTGGGAGGAGAAGGAGGGGTGGCCTTGGTGTTTTGTCGCTGTAAGGGTGGCGAGGACGGTTGTTTGGGTTTTGTCTGAGCTTTCTGGGGAGTTATCGCTGACTGGAGCTGATTACCAGTGTTGACAGTGTTTGTCAGAGGAAAACGTCTAGCTGCGGCCACAGAGGGTTTGTACGTTTGCATTGGATAGATTTGTGCGGACATTAGTAGAGATAGTCAAGGCCTAACGCCTTTATCTTGCTAGGCGACGGAGAGAAAGAAGCGAAAACGGGTGTTCAAGTGTTCAACTTGTGTCACTGTGACAGGTCACGCAGTACGCCACATGGCAGCCGCAAGGCGGGTAACGTGACCGCGAAACACTTTGCACAGCTTTGCTCACACTTTTCCCTCAGAGTCAGACGAAACGCCGGACACCCTCGTTCTTAATACAGAGTAAACTGGAAAATAAGCCGGAAAAGAAAGGAGGTCAAAAACAGCCGGAACTGTTCGACGACTGGAAGGCATGAAGAAGACTAAAAGAAGACGCTTAAAATGGTATTGAGACATCGCGCGAATGGCAGCCGGCATCAAAGCGCCGGTGGCATGCATGGCCAGGGGGCACAGAGCGGAGTACTAGCAGGAGGAGTACTCCCGCACAGGAAGTTACTATCGTATCAGGGCTGGCTCTGGCTATACGCGCCTGCTCCGCTCCGTAACGAAACAGTTCCAGAGAAGCGCCCATTTGCGAGCGTGGCAGGTGACAAATAGCCGGCGTCCGCAAGATTGCCTGTATCCTGGGTATTCTTTCGCTGGTCAAATGCGGCATATTCCCCTCAAAGCACATACACACACCCATCGAGACATTTCACGCCCCAATCTGGAAAATTCCAAATGAGCTCGTGCTACTCATTTTTCGAAAACTTTGCTACGACGAAGATGATAAGACCATCCTTGCGAAGGGCCAACCGGCCCCGTGGCCCCTGCGGCTGAGCGCAGTCTGCTCCAATTGGCGCTGTATAATGCTGGACAGTCCTACTCTATGGACAACCATTTCCGTCGCATTCACAAAATCCGGCAAAAAACCCAATGGCCGTGCTATCCATATCTTTCTTAAACGATCAAAAACAACTCCATTGACAACCTTTTTACGATTGTCATGTTCATTACCTCCTGGAAAGACCATCCCCCACCCAGCCTTTCAGGCTCTCGCCAACGAAGCCCCCCGATGGAAAACGCTCCACCTCATAGGGGATTTCGGAATTCTTAGGAATGATCACCCCATGCACATAGTTGAATCATTACCAAAACTTGAAGTACTTTCTCTAGAAAATCTGGAATCTTGCGAAATAGTTTCAAACTTTCAAGTAGTACCGATGCCAAATCTCCACTTTGTTTGCATTGTGACTTTCCGGGCACCAATTGATCCCCATGAGTCAAATCTTCCGTGGACACAGCTCACCTCATTGCGCCTCCAAGGATTGCACAATGTCCCATCATTGTTAAAGCTCTGTCCAAGTTTGATAGAGCTAGTCCTCGTTTTGGATTTGAAACTGGGCGAGGCACTTCCACAATCTCCAGTAGTCGTTCGTCACAAACACGTGCAATCGTTATCATTGCGGTTTAAGAAGGATCCATCATCGCAGCTCGTGAAGGAATCCAACATGATAAAAGCTATGAAAAAAGTTTTGAATATGCTTGAATTCCTCTCTCTAACTACTTTGTCTATCCGGTGTTCTAAAATGCCACTAACCCCCCTTCGAAAAGCTAGTTTAGTTATTGTGGACGACTTCCTTCAAAGATCATCGTGCACTCTCACGCAATTTGCTATCTACAATATTTTCGTTTATTTTTGTCTCGGTATCTTCACCACAATCTTCCACCACAACCCTTCAATTATGCACCTCATCATACGTGATCCAACAACAACTCGAGCTCAGGATATCATTGACCTTTTACGACCCACCCTTTCGAGCTCCACCCCGCTAAGTCTGCATGCACCGGCCTCACCGAAAAGACTCCTGCCCAACCTACAAAAAGTAGATATTTGGACATGGACCAAGGACCATAGGCTACAAATGGAGGTAATCGGATTTCATTGTTGATTTTCTATCGAGGGTGGGGTATAGTTATGCTCTCATATAATCTTGTGTGGGCTTGCCATTAACCCTGTCTGCTCGAGGGATATCCCTTTAGTTCCGATAGATCCTGATTTCCCAAGTTGCATAGTAGAATGCATTTTCGCGCTTGTGTTATTGATGTCTTGGTTGGTGGTAGTAGTACTCTGAGAAGAGGAAGCCTATCCAGCGACACGTTTTCTCAGATCAAGACTGGTTCAAGGACCGGATTCTGACCGAACTAAGATAAGGCACATGCGTCTGGATGAATGTCGATAAACGACTCAACCACCTCTGTGTTTTTGGGCAATTGGTCCGCTTACTGAAAACTTGACCGAGTTCGAGGTTAAGTATGTTTCAGTCAGCGACATCGCTCTCATTGCCGCCTCAAACTCATGCCATCACTCTTTCATCTTCACGTCAATGATACGGCTGCTTTTGATGACGATGAAGAAGATATGCCTGCTGGTTATGTCCCAACGAGCCCTATCACATCCCGGTTCATTCGCAGTTGAACTCGGTTGTTTGAGAGTCATGACGTTACGATTCAATGCGCGAACGACGGATCTCGTAGTGTCGCTTGATTACTTGGATAAGGTTGGAATGATGGTGGTACTTGGAATGGTTGATAATAAGGTCACTGTAGGGTGCTGAGTTTAAGTACTTTGTTTTGTTCGGAAGAAACTCTGGTCTCTTTTCTTTTTGTCTTCCCGATATCTTGTACGCATTTCCTTCAACCTGTTTCAACGTTCATGCCCGTCCACCATTGCTGAAGCGCCAAACTCTGACGTTTGGCTAGAAATTATAGTCCATTTCGTACGAGGCAAGGAATGTACGCTGTAAAGTCGGCCTCATCTCTTCACAGCATGAGTCTGTTATCTCCTCACAGAGCGAGCAAGCTGGGATTCACAAACCAAGAAAGTAAGAGAACTATTCACTCAGAACTGTCCTACGCTAGACCACAGTTCCTAGCGCGGCCATCTGATGCACTTGAATATCTCACATGTGTTGAATTGCATTCATTGAATGCGGGCAATAGCGTCGACGCTGGAAACAGTACGCCAGCAATGAATTATAAAGCACGAGCTTGAAAGCAAGATATAGATATATGATATCTCTCAACCATTACCCCTGACCCCGGACGATTGTAGCCATCTAATATCACTAACCCCATGGGTTCCCTACTGTCGCATCCACGTCATCTTTTTCATCCCTCCTCCCCAGTGTTGGTACAGCCCAAGGATCTGGCGAACCTAAACTTGTGATATTTCCATCAACCCCTCCGAACGAAAGACCCCAGCCCCTACACCTATGGATGCTGGTCCAGATCCAAATCCAGAACCTAGACCAGCAGAGGGTATCTCGAACGTACTAGGCATCGAGCCGAACCCACTTCTAGTTGAAGCAGACACGAAGGGATTATACGTTACGCCGTTACCACTCCCGATATTCAAAGAACCAAGACCGAGATCGGAGGTAGGATCCGAACCAGGAGATGTACCCGAGGGCCGTTACGAAAAGAGAAGTGCGCTGCATTAGGGGACTTGGATGGTGGTGTGGGTGGCGCATAGTCATCATCATTGTCATCCTCTTGATCTTCCTCGCCCACCTCATCGAGTCTAAGTGGAGGAGGGGGAATACCACCTATCCGAGGTGCTTCAACTTTGGGCACTAACTCTGAAGTCCCTTTGGTGTCCGTAAAAAGCTCAAGACCTCCAGCTTGCTCCTTCGTACCCTCCAACTCGGCCTTGATTGCAGCAAAGTCGAAACCGGCGAGCGGAATGATATTTGGCGTCGGCGTCGACGACCTAGACTCTTCCATAGGTGCAGGCGAACCCGTTCGTGTTGGTGTCGCGGTCCCAGACCCAGGCCCTTTCCCGGTGGGTGTCCCTTCCCGTGGTGGTAAATCATCGCTCTCAATCGAAGTCCGTTTCGCATCCAGACCGTCCTTCTTCTTATCAGCCCAACTAGCATAACTCGGAGGCCTCTGCACCCCAGCCTTTGTTCTAGCGCTCATGTTCCTTGTAGTTGATTTGCGTCCAAACCATCCTTTCTTCTGGGCCTTTTCTTCCTCCTCAGTGATAACAACACGATCGCCTTCGAAGTCGGGTTCCTGTGCGGTGCGAGATATCATGAGTTGAAGAAAGCCAACCGCAAGTTACAATAACACCAACCTCAACCTCGTCAAACCACCTCTCTGTCACCCTGAACCCTAGCTCCTCCAATATTACAGGCATGTACACTCGATAACTCATGTGGCCTGCAATCTATACATATTATCTCGTCAGTAAGGAATGGGAAGCAGGCCGAAAGGAAAACAAGTCACACCTTATCTGTAACATCGATATTCTCAAGGCCCTGGACGCCCTGGATGGGACGAAGTCCTGCGACGGTGTTTACATTACCTGTACAGACGCGTCAGCGATAGTGACACAAACGAAGAGATTTTTCACTCGCCAGTAGCGGCACTACTTGCTCTAAACAAATAATTCAACACCCAATCGTTCCTTGCATACGCATTCACGTATCTCCCTCCGACCACACTCCGAGTTTGCTCCCACAAGGTCTGAGAAACGGAGATTGTACCACCGAGGAGGAAAACATCCTGCACAACGAACGATCAGCAATTCATTTCAATTTATGCTCTAATTCGACTAACCTGAACAATCCCATAACTCTCCGTCTTGGCTAAATCCAACAATGCGTAAAAGATAACTCTGGCACCAAG